>JAJHSJ010000001.1:106283626-106349854 GCA_021015155.1 Magnolia officinalis
GTCACATATACACCATATATGTCTCAACAATTGACCTCGACAATCGAAATCGGCCTCGACAATCGAAATAGAGACTCGGCCTCGACAATCGGAGATGGCCTCGATACTTGGCCTCGACAATCGGGATCGATCGATAATCAGAATCGGCAAATAAGTCACGCTAAGCGGAATCGGCAATCGGTCACGACAATCGGGATCGGTCGATCAATAATCAGAATCGACAAATCAGTTACGTCAATCGGAATCGACAATCGGTCACGATAATCGGGATCGTCGATCAATAATCAGAATCGACAAATCGGTCACCAATCGGAGTCGGTAATCGGTCAAGACAATCGGAATCGATCGATAATCAGAATCGGCAAATCGGTCACGTCAATAGGAGTCGGTATTCGGTCACGACAATCAGAATCAATCGATAATCAGAGTCGGCAAATCAGTCACCGATCGGAGTTGAAAATCGGTCACGACAATCAAAATCGACAATCGGTCACCAATCGGAGTCGGTAATCGGTCATGACAATCGGAATCGATCGATAATTAGAATCGGTAAATCGGTCAAGTCGATCGGAGTCAGTAATCGGTCACGACAATCGGAATCAATCAATAATCAGAGTCGGCAAATCAGTCACTGATCGGAGTCGAAAATCGGTCACGATAATCAAAATCGGCAATCGGTCACCAATCAGAGTCGGTAATCGGTCACGATAATCGGAATCGATCGATAATTAGAATCGATAAATCGTTAAGTCAATCGGAGTCGGTAATCGGTCACGACATTCGAAATCGATCGATAATCTGAATCGACAAATCGTTCACGTCAATCGGAATTGGCAATCGGTCACGATAATCGGGGTCGGTCGATCATCAGAATGGGCCTAACAAGGCCTAAGTTAAGGTTACGATGTGGCATTCAACCATCATTACCCGTCAATGTGGTCATTTAATCGACATTGCTCCCAAAGAGTGACCCACGTAGAGTCAAACATATAATGGGCCCATGGCCTCACACAAGGGCCTCAATAAATGGGCCGCATATGCAACAAGTGGGCCGCATTACCTGGGCCTCATATACATCACATTCGGCCCCACATACGTCTCATTGGGCCTCACTCGTGGCTCTTATATACATCGCATTGGGCATCAACCCATGGGCCATCAAATATATCAAGCGGATCATAGCCACGGGCCGTGCCAATGGGCCTCATATACATCAAGTGGATCGCGTCCATGGGCCTCATTAATGAGCCTTATACATATCATGTGGGCCATATCACATGGGCTGCATCACATAGACCTCCAATACATCACAATGGGCCTCTCTCGTGGGCCTTACAATAGGTGGGCCCTATGCATGGGCCTCAAATTCAAGCAGGTGGGACCCATCATATGGGCCTTAAATATAAGGTAGGTGGGCCCTATCACATGGGCCTAATACACAACAAATGGGCTGCATCAATGGACTGCATATATGGCCACACAAACTTCATATTGAGCCTCACTAATGGGCCATATATATATCACAATGGGACTCATATCTGGGAGTGGATAACGTGGAGTAAAACACATTCATCAAGGTGGTCTCACGTCCACGTGGCTGGATAGCATGGAATTATAATATATACATCATTGTGGGTCGCACGTCCAATGAACCGGACTGCGTGGCTAAAACACATAATTCAAGGTGTGCCCGAACAGTTTAGGCGAGCCCAGCTAATACAGCAGCTACATAAATGATCCTCTTCCCTCCGTCTAGAAATTGGACGGTGAGGATATAGAATACATTATTTAGGTGGGCCACACGGATAGGTGGTGTGGATCAGACCCACATGCTGCACACAGCAGCTATATAGCTGGTGTACAGTAAACCAGCCAGTCCGTCTTACATCAGGTGGGTCCCACGTGGGGCCACATAATATGACATTATAATATATATTATATTATATTATAATATTATATATCTATATATGTTCCATAAAGTGCATACACGTCCAACTGTCCAGAGATGGACGGACGGCCTGGTTAAAATGCATATATGCAAGGTGTGTCCCACGTAGGGCCCACCACATCATATGTATTATATTAATATATTATATAATATATGTATATATACACTAGGTGGGTCACACCGTTACCACACAGTGGACGGTGTGGGTGGAGGGTGCGACTATAACACATACATTAAGATGGTGTTCCACCGTGAATGGGACCCACCGTCAGATGGACGACATGGATCACAAACACATCATGGTGGGTCCACGGTTGGGATAAAACAAATCCATCATGATGGTGTCCGACCGTCCAGATGTTGCTGGACGGCTGGGATAAAATACTTACATCACACGTGGCCCCACACGTACGGCACGTGGGCTCCATGGAGCACAGGGTTGGGACCGTCCTAGGTGCAGCAGGACGTTGCACGTCCTCTGGCCATTAGCAGCAACGGCTGCACCTCTTTTATTTTATTTTGTTTTTTCTTTGAAAATGGGTTTTTTCATGGTTTTTCCTAGGTAGGGCCCACATTAGGTGGATCCACTCCATCCATTGGATTCTACGGCTCATGATCGACCAAATGAGTCCAATATGCAATGTGTTTTAGTATGCAGAAGCATCAAGGTGAATTTTAATGGTAACGCCACTATTTCTTATGGTATGGCCCGTCCAACTATCGGATTGGCCTCAAATTTTGACTCAACGTCTAAAATGAGCCCGGGAATGGAATGGACGGCGTGGATTAGACACATGCATTAAGGTGGGGCCTATATGAGCAGCCCACCCAAATGCCTTATATAAATATATATAATTATATAAATATATATAATATTATTTATTTTTTTGGTTAGCTTGTTAGTACACTCCCATGTCTGTACACGCACTCCCTGTTACCCACCCCTTCGTGGGTCCTACATGTACGTGGCCCACCTGATGAGTCTCGTATTTGTGTTTTCCCATCATCCAGGCCAAGCCCACAGGATGGCATGGATAAAGCGGATGGACAACATCGATAAAATATGTCCATCATGGTGGGTCCACGATCGGTGTGGATCTAGTGGATCACACCCATAACAAGGGAGAGAGAGAGAGAGAGAGAGAGGGAGAGAGAGAAAGAGAGAAGCACTCACCTCAAGATCTTGAACTCCTCATTCCTCCAATCAGTCTTAGAGCTCCAAGGAGGTTGATTTAATGGTCGAGATGGGGTTTGGTGGGCCGGATTAGTAGGGAGATTGGATGGGAGATGGCTAGATTTTTAGGTTGCTTGGACTTCCCAAGCTTGCAACAATGGAGGAAAAAAATGAAAAAGAAAGGGAGAGGGAGAGAGAGATAGGAGAGAGAGAGATGTGATGACAATTAATAAGTTTGACTTATGGGGAAAAGGGAAGGGGTGGTTGCTTGTAGGGAGTTAGGACTAGGGGCATATTAATTATGTTTCTAGGGAAGTACAACAACGGGGATAGGTGGGTCCCACGATTAAGCGATCAACGGTCGAGATAATGCACGGGCTGAATCTCACAATCTGAGCGTCGCATTGACGTACAAGACACGTCGTCGGAACCGCGGCGACGGTGCGGTCGTAATGACATAGGTCTCGATTTGAGTCGGCTCGGGTTTATAGGATGTGACTCAAGAGCGGGCGTCAATGCTATCTACGCGTCGCGTGTCGTCAAAATTTGACTAGGAGGACCGCGGAAGTTTACGGAACAGTACGGGCTAAGATACGGGTCTTACAAAACTTCTCCTGGTATTGATGTCCCAGCTTGTCCCCAACTTGGGTAAAGGAGGGAGGTTGATGTTAAATAGGTAGCTTATTTTTGGACTTGTGCCAAGTAATCATGAGAATTCCCATCTTGAATCTCGATTGGTGAAGCAAGATTCGTAAAGCCAAAGTCCAAATAGCAAGGCAAGACTGCTGATGATGATGATGAAATGGTTTTGTAACGTTTCATCATTACTGCCAAATCTCAATTAGGGCAATGGTACAAGGGATGTACAGGAGCTCTTCAAGTTGGAAAAAGAGTAGAGATTATCTTAGTTGCAGGTTCCTTCTACTATGTGCTGCTCATGCTTTGAACTTGTGCTATGGACTTGTTTTCTGGCTCCTGCTTCTTCACCATTTATACTTGCTAATATTTGAGATAGATGCTGCTTCGCTTCTACACGTGAATCTGTTAGCATTTCCTTTCTTTCTTCATGCAACTATAGGCCATGTCTAACTTTGTTTTTTGGAGTTCTAAGTGTATATTTCTCCTCATAATTGTAGGGCTAAGGATTATACTGCAGTAGAACAACCTGTGGAAGCATTAATGAATATCCTTTTCTCATCTGGAACTACAGGTAACTTGAAACCTTTTAACTGAAACATCTCAAAGATCTTGATGCTTCATCTTGCATATTTCATGCAAATCACTGGTATTAAAGACCATTACAGGATTTGTCAAAGGTAGTGACAGCTCATATTTTTGAAATAGACGCACATCTCCACCTGCACCTGAATATTTTGCTACTTTGCTTCATGCTTCATGCCACTATAAATCAACCAGTGAGCCCCACTTGTACAAGCTATGACTGGTTTTGATCGTTTTGCATGTTCCAGACTGTTAATCTGATGTGGCCATGAATGGGGTTTTTTCATGCATGTCCCTAATAAGATTGTTTTCCCCCAAATTTCCATTGTTATTATTATTATTATTTTAAAGGAGTAAAGGTGATTTAGAGACCTTACTAATCCAATCCTCAATTACAAAGATACTAAGCTGTATGATAACAAGCGTATGTCACATTGGAATTTAGATACATTTAGTCCTCTACCAGCTGTGGAAATTTTGTTGACTTCTTCAATTGGTTCCTTGTTTTAGTATATCAATTTTGATTTATCAGGAGAATTAATGGATTTCATGCGAGGAATATTGAGATTGTGGTCAATGTTTTGTGCCTAGTTGATTTATCAAGAGAATTAATGGTTTTTCTTGTTTTAGTATATCAGTTTTGATTTTCTATAAAGTTGAATGCTGCATACAAGTCATGCAGGTGCTTCTCCCATCTTGCTGATTGATCTTGCAATAGTCTTTCTAATCAGGACATGCTCTTCTATTTGTCAACTTCTCCCATCCAGAGATGCTTTTGTTTATTTCATCTGACTCATGTCAATTTGATTTGTGATACATGGAACTTCTTCATTGGAGCCACATAGCATATACTTCGCGATGTTGTACCAGATACCTGGATACATGCACAATGGCACCTTGTGAAATTGGTTTTTGATGCAGTGCTTTCACAAAGCCAAAGTAATATATTGTTCCTTGAAAGTAGTACTTGAAACAAACAGAACATTATTTTAGTGGGTTCACCTGTCTACTCTTTATTTTCCACATTACAATGCAATTTCATTACTGGTTGATCTGTTTTCAGTTTTGACTGCTTCGTTTAGATGAATATGTTAACAATGACTGCAATTGTCATATGTAGATTTGGTTTTTCTTATTTGGTAGCTCTTATTTTTTTTTTTCAAAAATTCTTGATTCATATATATCTTCTGAACAGAAACTTACAAAACCTGGCCCTCCCAGGAGAAAAAGGACCTGGCGAGGACCAAATGAAACAACAAAACTGGGCCACACCAATCCCACTAATCACAAAACCCGGAACAAACCAAAATAAAAAAGGAATAGCCTCCACCAACAGAAAAGAAGGATGTAAAGTTACATCCTCTCCCTGATAGAATCAAGCCCTACCCTATCTAAGACAAGAAGCCCACGCACCTGTTGAGGAAGCTCGGCCCAAGAACTACTATAAAACCGAGATTGAGAGGAGCTCCCCTCGCGGGTAAGCGCATCAGCCGTAGCGTTCCCTTCCCTGAAAATGTTCTAAAAAACTCTCTGCCCTTTTTGATGGAGGTGGTTTGTTCTAGCCGTCTAGCCTCTCCATTTCCAACCCAGGCTTAAGTTCTCCTTAAACACCTTGACCACCAACTCTGAATCCGATTCTACCACCACTTTACAAAAACCTTTTTCTATACACAAAGCTACCCCGTTGTGGGCAGCTCTGACTTCAGCTCCAATGTTAGACATCACCCCATATCCTATCGAGAAAGCAAAAACGAGATCTCCTTTGTCATTCCTACAAACACCGCCACCCCCAGCAAGACTCGGGTTCCCTCTAGATGATCCATCAACATTAACTTTAACCCAACCCACAGGAGGTCTATGCCATTTAACTATGTTCTGGGTTCCATTCCTTACACCGCTTGAACCTATAGGGGGTTGAGGGGAAACGTTAGAAATCGTACTTATTCTTCTCCCTTCCACTTTGTGTTCCTGTCTGGATAACCACCTGGCAACTCGGGCGATCACTGATCCTGTCGCTGGGGTTATACTTTCGAACACCGCCTTGTTTCTTACTTTCCACAGTTCCCACCAGATGAAAGCAGGCGCTAGCATTTTGTTGATATGGCGAGAGTTGCTGATCGTGTATGCCATTCTCCATTGCGAAAATCTAGCTTTCGCTGAGGGAACTTGCATAATTCTGATGTTGAACGCCCTCCCAAAAAAATTCCACACCGCTATAGCTACCTCGCCGTCCAGAAAAAGGTGGGCCAAGGATTCTGTAGCTGGCCCCTGTTTTGACTCTTCTTTGTAGCACACGCACTTTGATGCTAAATGAATGCCCCTTGATTGAATTTCATTCTCCACCGGGAGAGAGTTGTTAAAGAGTTTCCAAACAAACAGCGAAATTTTTGGAGGTAAGTGACCTCCAAACAAACAGCGAAATTTTGATGTTGAACGCCCTCCTTATTTGGTAGCTCGTAGAACTTTTATTTCAAATTTTTTTTCTTATGTTTGTGTTATAACGGTAATGGGTTCATTCGTCTCATTGACTTCTCTAATAGAAATGCTTTGGGCCCTCTGCCTTTTATGGACACCAGTGGCTTGTATTCTTTGGTGAGACCTTTTCTTTCATTAAACTGCTAGTTTTTCTTTGTCATATTGTTATAGAGAAATGCTTGTACAATGGGTGTTTTCATACAGTTCCATGAAGTGTGTACCATAAGTGTACAACTTCAGTTGGGTAAACTTGAAACCGATTGGCCCAACTTGAACTCTGGGTTGTGTTCGGTTGGGGCTGGGTTGCCGACCCTCAACCTCACCTAGGTACATGCGTCAACATATGCTATTTTGAACCCTTTTGACAAGATAGATTTTGATAACATAGTTAAGCTCTTATGTATAAATCGCTAGGATGGACAATGTCTTTCACACCCTTTTTTCATTTTACTTGAATTTTTTTTTTTCAGTTCATGCATTAATTGCTGGTTGTTGGTTTATCATTTTACTTGGATGGTTTGTTATTATTTTGATGTGAATGTTTGGATGCGTTGTCAAAACAAATTGCAATTATTTGTACTTGTAAACTGAAATGACCAAATTGTAATTTCCTTGCTTCTAAATATACATTTCAAGTCATGATATATTGTTTGGGTGTGTTGATTATGTCAGAAAAATGAATTTAAAACATTGACTTTTGTTTTCTTAAATTGCAGATTTAGTTGCATAAGCAGGCAATATAAGTACCTTTTCTAGAAAGAAAATCTGCATGTATCGGTATGCAATAGATAAATCTGGATATATCTTCCAAACAAACTCACATGAATACGAGGAAACTATGAACAAACCCACCATATCCTGTAAGCTTTCATGACACATCTTCTTTATTTTCTGTAACCTCAACGACACTTGTCATTGATGTGAATGTTGAATCAATCTCTTGTGGTTTACAAAAGTTTAATATATAAACAATGTTGAATCAAATTGCCTGGGATTTACGAAAGTTTAATATTTAAAGTTGTTCAAAGGCATGATTTTTTAGTGGCTCATCCACAATGGGCCTATCAGTTTGGTTGCCAACTATTCAGCAAATGTCCAATTATTTCCGATTGAAGGCCATTGTCCATTTGTTCAATCTGAGCATCCTATGGTTGTGCCGTTTTTAGAAGCCTGTAACCTTAATCCTTGCCATTTTAGTAGAGCTGTCAGTACTACCAAGTGAACGAGAGAAGGGAAAAATCCTAACTTACCAAATAAAATAGTCTCTTCATGAAATACTACTGGATGGTGAGATTGCCTTCTCACATCCATCCAGAAATGATAAAATTCATATTTCTGTTTCCATCACACCACAAACCCATCTCCCCCACTCTTGTATCCAAACTACCACAGGCATATATGCTAGCTTGAAACTTCCGTGTCTGCATTTCTATCATTAACCTGCATCCAAAGTAAGATACATGAATCTCTCATGGGGCATGTATGGGATTTGCTTAGTTTACAACAAAATCCTTGTGTTTTACTGTCAGGGGAGCACTCGGCCGATGATGCCCGGGAATTTGTAGAGCTGCAAGAACAGATCACTAAAGGCTATATAAATGTCTGGGCTCTTCATAAGAAAGTAAGCTCTCAACTTTGTAAAATATTAGTATGTTCATCTTTTTTTTTTTTTTTTCTAACATGAACATGGGATACTTTTTCATTAAGCTAAGTCAAAAGTTATAGAGAATTGGCCTAACCCAATGTTACTGGCAAGCATTTCCATTGTGTGTTACTGGCAAGCTAAGTCAAAAGTTATAGAGAATATTAGTATGTTCATCTTTATTTATAAGTTGATTTATCTTTCAATTGATTGTGTAGAGCATAGATGTGCTGTGACATTGATTTACCTACTTTTTTATAAGTTGATTTATCTTTCAATTTATTAGTATGTTGGCCTGCTATTTTACCTACTTTTTTGTTTTGCTTGTAATGGAATTCAAGTTACAACATTTGTTGCCTTGATAGTTTTTGACTTTTCAAGGACGGGATCAAAGGATTGATTGTTTTCCATGCATAAATTTGATTGAATGTTACTTTTTTTTTTTTTTTTTTTTTTTCCCCTTGTGTGCAGGATTTTAATCAATTGTGCCTAAATTTAGGCCTACAAGCACTTTTTTGACGCCACTCGTGCTAGGAGTAGACCATATAGAGGATTTTTTTTTTTTTTTTTTAAATAAATAAATTATTTATTTAAAATCAAGACCATTTTCAATATATATATATATATATATATATATATATATATATATATATATTTATTTATTTATTTATTTATTTATTATGTAGTAATATAAATTTTGTTTAATATTCAATTTTCTTTGTATCGCATCATTTTTATGTTTCAAATATTTTAAAAATATAGATTTCGATTGAATTATATACAATAATAAAAATTACTGGCATGCCAGGGCCTCTTAAATCTATACAAACGCTTTTAGTGACGCTTGTGTAGGAATCTTACGGCACTTTTCCGAGAGAAAAAGTGTTCATAAACCATATTTAACGGCGCTCAGAGTGATTCTCACTGGCGCTTATTCGCATCAGAAAAATTTGCATTATTGGCGCTCGGACAAGTGCCGTGAAAATATCTAGCGCCGACAAATCTTTCACCGGCATACACCTTCATCGGCGCTTGTCTAGAAAAATAAATTAGCGGCGCTTTATAGTGTTTTACCGGCTCTTCTGAGCGCCGCTAAAAGTAGCATTTGTCGGCCACCCAACTACCCCTGATGCAAAGTCATCCAAAACTGTTGGCTGCTAAGGTCTGGCCAGCAGAGTCTCCAAATCTTTTAAATGACAAGAGGGACACCTATTCATCAATTGGGACAGTTCATTAAACAGTATCAGAGGCAGCAAGCCATAGTGCAAGAATTACTATGATCAGATGATCTCCATCATTTGAATGGGACCAATTTGTTACAACCGTCCGATGCATATGACTCATAGATGACATGGTTAGAATCATCAAACCAAATACTATTTTGGAATCATATACAAAGTCAGATCTATAAAATATATTTTCTAAGATGATGATTGGCCTACTTTGTTTCTCAGCTCATTCTTGACTGTCCATTTTTCATGTTAATTGAATGTTTGGGACCATCCAATTGGTGTGATTTTTTCACCATGGCTTGTTCCTAATCGCCAATAGCTGATTCCTGAATGCGCATAAAGGTCACCAAACTCACATATGAGATCTATCCATCATCCATTTGGCCCCCATTTTCTATAGCCATCTTTGATTTGGCACTGTTTTTCATAGCAAATTTTTTATTTTTTATTTCCCTAAGTTCTGGATGAAATGACTATGGTCGCCTGACAACAGTGATTTTTCAGAATTGTAAACAATCTATAACGGGCACTAACAAATAGATGAATCAGATTGTTGAGTGGACCTATTTTTGTGTAAACAATCTTGACCATCCATATTAAAATACGGTTGATCAATGGTTAATATTTGTTGGATTGGTGCAATATATATTGTTTGCAAGGTAGCCAATGGGAATGAAGGTTGGATCTAATGAATAATATGAATAGAATGAATTGGATTGAATTAGACTGTCCAAGTAGACCAAAGCAACTAGGAGACATTGTGCTTTGAGAGCACTGGAGGATCTCTACATATATACGCGTCCATATGTACATGTGATGTTGTTTGGTTTTGGAGAAAACTTATGCATGGCACAACATTTCAATTAGATTGTGTCATGTTTGGCTGAGTGATTTGGAGATAAAGGAATTACTGATCAAGGGAGTCTTTATGCAAAACTGGGAGGATTGCAAAAATCTGATCCCCTTCTCACCCATGTTACATATAGGCCTGACAATGGAACGGGTTCGATCCAGAGTAGGACTTAAAACACACACACACACACACACAAAAAAAAAAAGAAAAAAAAAAAGCTCTTTCATTTCATGAGAGTAAAACTATTAAAACACATCAACATTCCGGCTTGCCCAGTGAGAAAAGGAAGGAAGCCTATCATAAGGGCCAGCAAAGGGCCCCATTCTAGACCGCAAGGGACCCAAAAAGGAAAAGAAAAAATGCAGAAAAACTGTAAAAAGGCACAGCGACACAATCAGCCAATTTGCAGGAATAATATGGATCCAATGAATTGGATTGAATTAGATGGTCCAAGTAGGCATATGCAGTACTATAAGATATTGTGCTTTGAGAGCACTAGAGTATCTCTATATATATACGTGTGTCCAAATGTACGTGTGATGTTGTTTGGGGGTTTGGAGATAAAATATGCATGGCACAACCTTTCAATTAACTGTTTCTAGGATTGTGTCGCGTTTGGCTGAGTGATTTGGAGATCAAGCAATTACTGATCAAGGGTCTCAATGAGAGTTTATGTAAACTAAGGGTCTCACCCTTGTTACATATAGGCCTGGTAATGGATCGGGTTTGGTCCAGGTAGGGGGCAGCCCAAGCCTGACTCATTTAATAAACGGGTCAAGAAATCTAGCCCTAACCCTACCCGCTATCAATCACTTAGGGCCATTTGGATACCACCGAATTAGTTACCTTTTCTACTTGTAGCAGTCGACAAGTAAATTATTTGAGATAAGCAAGTTTGGTTCAGATCAATTATAAGAAACTTTTTCACTTGAGGCAACTGTAACATGATTGAGCCCGCTTAAAATTTCCAGAACTTGAGCCCAACGCAGACCCTACCGGTTTAATTGCAATCAGGTCAAGGTTAACCTACCCGCCCAACCAGGCCCATGCGCAAACTTTAATATCTTGTATTAGGCTTCTTCACTATTTTTGAAGTGTCTATGGCACTACAACAAAAACGTGCTTACTCGGCACTCTCGGTGCAGCTTTCAGCGGCGCTATGTCAAACGGTGCCACGCATTTCACTGCATATAAAAGAAAAAAAAAACCTACTCCCTCGTTTCGTTCCCAGCCCCCTACTCTCTCCTTGTACCTGTCCCGACTCTCTCTCTCTCAATTTCTAGGGTTTTGATCTTTCATTGAAGTACAGAAACATCGGATCTCTGATGGTGGATTCAAGCACCAGCAATGCAGACGCCACGACTCCATCTCCTCGCCATCCCGTCTTCACCTCGTCCTCCTCATGCGACGCAACCCGGCCGTCGATTCTGCTGCCGTCTGATTCCTTCAAGGGCCGTAGGAAGGGTTCCTCAATCGCACATGCACGTTGATGATCTTATCATCCTCCTCCATGGCTCCGACCCTGTCAGGGTCGAGCTCAACCGCCTCGAGAATGAGGACCGAGGTCGGGTTTTCCTCATCTTCTGTTATATCTCGGCTGTGGATTCATCCATTTTTTGCTCGATTTTGCTGGGTTTTGGGGGTTTAGGGCTTGATTGGGGCAGGTTTAGGGTCTTTGAGGTGTTTATCATGCATGATTCATTGCTCATTTGGATCTATGTTCAATCATTGATTCAAGCTCTGTTATTATTGAGGCTTTTTTTTTTTTTTTTTTTTTTTTTTTTTTTTTTTTTCCGTTTTTCTATTGGATCTGGTTGATTTATTATTATTATTTTTTTTCAAACTTGTCCATATTTTGTATTCCCATGTGATTGCTTAAATTGCAAGTCATTTTGTTTTCCACATTTCTTACTTATATTTGGAGCAGTACTTTTCCAGTGCTATTTAAGGAGAGATTATATGTTTCTGTTTAGTGCATTTCTTGGTGCTTGTTTGATTTCTTGGAGCCCTGTTACAAGGGTTGCAAGGAACTCACTCTCTTCTGTTAAATGGAGAATATGAATAGGAGACTTGTATGTGGGCCCATTGTAGGAAGATAGCCTTAGAGAAATTCTAATCACCAAATTTCACAAGCATGCTAATTTAGAAATGCCATTCATTCATGAATCCAACTCATTCACTAGTTAGCACACACCATTGTATGGTTGTTGGCTGAAAATCACATGGCCTGATGTTGCCTTAAATAAGTATACTGGTTTTGTTGAATTTTCTTCTTCTTCTTCCTTTTTTTTCCTTCTCTTCCTTTGAGCAGTCTTAGCACATTAGTGAAAAACTCAGGAACTTTTGATCTAAAGGGCCTCTTGCTTATTTGAGAAATTTGTTGTTGTTTCTGATTTTTCTGGAACACTATAATCTCCAAGATCAATTCATGGGGTTATTCTACCATAAATTTCTTTGCTCCAATGAGCCGCTATGCTAGTTTTGACAAATGGCGAAAGCCTTGCATAATGCTGGAATTGAGGTATGGTAGATCTTCCATTGTTTTAGGCAGTTTGCTTTTTCTCTCAAGGATAGTTTCTGATCAGCAGTCTGTTTGACATTGATTTATTTGTAATTCATGACTTCTCAATAAGTAGCTTGTGATTTTTGGGTTAAAGCATATTAAGATAGTTTTCATATGTGAATGGCATCTATCCTATGTAATATTCTCCTTTTAGCAAAGCTTGGCAATGGGTTGGGCCTGGGCCAGCCAAATCAAATTTTCAAAATCAAAATCTAGGCCAACCTTCGACTATCATGAAGCAATATAATTTTGTGCATTACGATTCCTCTTTCATTACAACTGTGGCCAACATCAAACAACATTGATCTTCGGTCATGCACATGCACAATCAGGGACACTTTCAGACAAACTCGACTTTCTGCATGAACTTTGTATTGAAGCATGTTGAATATCTTTTTACACATCCATATGTGCATTTTCATGGTTTGATAGCTCCACCCATTTGTTAGCTGTGCATCTACAAACATTTTGAAAACAGAGCAATGATCACATTCATCAGGCAAACTTCCACATTTGGATGAAACCATTGAATCATATAATAATAATTATTATTATTATTTTAATGCTAGATCCATACCATGATGTGCATTAGCACCACACGAATTTGCTTAAGCATCACAGCCAAGAATTGAGATTCACTCTTCCAAAAGGGAGAGAATCTCTCATAAGAATAGAAAAAAAAAAAAAAAAAGTAGCCTAATTCTATGTTCGACTATCATCAAAGGAGGCTCTACAAGCATGTATAAGTATGGAAAAATTCCAACCATCCATACAATCTAATTGTAGTCATTAAAAAAATTCACCTAAGCAGTCCCTCACATTTTTCTACTTTTGCATAAAATAAAAATAAGACCTAACCAAATTCTAAACAAATTAGACATTTGTGTATTTAAGATACCAGATTCATGTGTAGTAGTTCTGATCAGCAATCTGTTTGACATTGATTATTTATGTGCTCTAACATTTGACATTTGTGTATTTAAGATAAAGATGGTTTGTACAAGGTTTCTAAATCTCTTACCTGGATACACTCAGATATTATGGATGATCATGTACACATGGATCCATGTGTGCCAACTCATTGCTTGGACGAGAATGGCTTAGATGCTAGCTTGACAACTAATGCTACAGTGAATGGCTGTAGTGGTGATGAAAACAAAGAAATCTTTTAGAGTTTTTAAGCAACAAAAACTTGCTTTGTTCCTCATAAACCATACAATTTGCAATAGCTAACAACTCCACAATTTGATTGTGTTTTGTTGTAAATTACAATCTCCACAATTGCTGTTTGGAGGCTTTACATCTCAGTTGTAATAACAAAGACTGAAGCAGCATTTCGTGCTTGGAGTGTGTTTCTACTCTACTATTTAAATATCTTTTTAGCTGTATGTGAAATATGTCTTATAAGGTTTAACAATCGGGTTTAGTGTATCATATCGTTCACCACCAATTCTGTGAACTCTAGTGCAAGGCTGAAGGTTAAGCATTGTACCTTGGTAAATAACATTCAATACTACAGTTTTCCAGTCTGTTTGTCTACCTGGATTTGCCATTTGCCTCTCACTAGGCAGTTGCATTGATAGGGACATTCATATCGCATTGTAATGTCTTGCTTTTAGATTTTTTCTTTAATATTAAAGATTGGTAAATTTTGGTGCTCTATTGTTTGACACTGGGTGCTTGTTATGTTTTAAATCACTTGTCAGTCAAACTGCTTCTAAAACTTTTCGGATGTCTGCTGTTGTGCAAACATTTCTTATATATTTTCATTTGTACAAACTGCCTTCAACCTATTCTCAATTCCCTAAAGCTATACAGAGTCTTTGTCGTGATCTTAGTAGATGAGGCGAGCAAAAAGGAATTGTATGTTCTTTCATACCCTGTGTTCTTCTTACTATGAATTAAGTTGTTTCAGCTGTTTTGTTTGGACCCTTACAATTTGTTATATTTCAGTTCATTGATCAACCATTTGATTACTTTGAAGAGAGTCCTCAGTGGAGGCGTTCTCCACCTACTGTTAGAGTGGAGCAGATGTAATGAATACTGTTATTTTTGTTCTACTTTACATTTAATGTATGAGTTTGTACCATTTCTGAAGGTCCATGGAAGAAAAAGAACCTGCCAGAATTTGGTGGATCATTGTCCCATTTCCAAATCCATGTAGCTTGTTCATGGCTGATCTTTGCAGAAGTACAGCTACACCGCCTATCATAAGTGGGACCCTCCTGATGAATGTTCCAGATGGTGGATCATTGTCCCATTTCCAAATTTTAGAAGTTGTCAGACTGTCAACTGACTAGGCTTTGCATTCGCACCCAGCTGAATGAGGCGAACAGGCTGATTTTTGGGCCAGGTCAAGCAGACCCTTAGGCCCCTCCTGATGCATGGCTTAGATCACATGACAATTGACAACCCACATGGATTTTGAAGATGGTCTTGGTTTTTGCAGATGCTGCGAGAAGCAGAGGAAAGAGGCTTCTAGTCTTCACTGTTAACAGGAAACTGACAGCTATGAACAAGCTGTTGATGGAGGAAAATGATCACCTGCAGAAACAGGTCTCACAGCTGGTTTATGAGAACGGGTACATGCGGCAGCAACTGCAAAATGTAAATTCTCTCATCACTGGCTTTTACCTGTTAACTTCTTTTTGTTTCTTTTCGCTGTTTTTCTCCAGACCTTATTTACAGTGCCAGAGGATTCTACTCATTGATTCAAGCATTTAGGATTCTACTCATGCAAGGGTACTTTCTGTAACCATCATTAGACAATTTTTAGTTCTTTCTTCTATCTAAGCATGTTACACTGATTCATATTATCTGTGTTGAGATTTAGAGGAACTTTGCCCTACTCTCAGAGAAATTTAGTTTTGAGTTCAATATGTGCAAATTATATTGGCCAATTACAAGTTACCATAAGCATTATTTGTGAAAATTTATAAGCAGAATCAATTGGATGGTTTTCTTTTCTGGTTTTATAGCACGTGAGATCTTCTAAATTCCATGATCAAGAGGTTTCCTGTTAAGATAGATAATGGTAAATAAGGACTTGATTTCTCTTTATAGCGGAAAAATTATCATGATTCTCTTGACTATGGTATATGGTAGAATAAGAAGCCAGTTTACGGATCCTCTTTTTTTTAGTATGTATTGGATTTTTTATGTGGAGTTCACTAATTATAGATACTTTTCTGCAGGCTTCTGTAGCCACTACAGACACAAGTTGCGAGTCTGTGGTTACCACTCCTACAAAGGTGAGTTTTGGTTTTCTTAACTTTGGAAATTGGAATCCTATTTCCGAAAAAACATAAAAATTAAAATGGCAATGACCACTTTTGAAAATTTTGAATTGATTAGAAAGCATCTATAGAGAGTTTTTATGCCCTTGTTTGCTAGACTTAGTGAACATTTCAAGGTTTTGGGTTAAATGCATTTTGATTATTTTCAGCCAGTTAAGACATCTCATGGTTTTCCGTCAATACTATATTTTACCTGTATGTAAATACTAAATAGTGAAATTCTTAGATTCTCTGCCATTTTGCTTGCTGCAGACATCTGCAAAGATGACAGAGCCTTCTAAGGTTATTCATGTCCGAAACGTTGGCCATGAAATATCTGAGGTATTTCAAACCATCTCTTTTTATTTTGAGCATTGAAACTCTAATTGCAATTTGTCTTCACAGTTGTTGCCTTTGCAGTTCATATTTTAGTGGAGTCCTTTCTATGCATTTACTCTAACCTGCATTCTATAAATTTAAATAAGGCCGTTTGGGTAATATATTTATTTAGTTTAAAAGAATGTTCAAAAGGGAAATTTATACTTTGCACTTACATTGCATTGTGCATATTAAATTGCTAGCCTCTGTACTGGTTCCTCATAGACTCTTTCTTGATTTTATTTTTTTGATGTCTCTCTTAATAAAAGTTGTTGTCATATATTAAAACAAATAAACATAAATAAATCCATGGTAATATTTTTCTATCTAAGACGCTAATTCTATCTCTATGGTTCCTTTTCTGTTTATATGCATCCTGTGTTTTGCTAGCTTTAATGTGTAGATGGTTTGAAGCTTCAATTAAAAATCTCCTAGCCTGCAAGTTTCATATGAACTTTCCACTTATGTGTGAATTTGCAGGGGTGGCCATTGGAGCTGGTTGGCAAACAACTATTGCTTATTACATTGTGGGATTGCCTACTGCTTTTCCTTTGGGATTCAAATTCAATTTCGGGTTGGAGGTTAGTTGGAATGACTGCTTATCTTTCTTAGCAATCACATAGATATTGGAAAATTGATTTGGATAATTAGGGGCTTTCCTGTAATTTTGTAGTAAGTGGTATTATAGTTGTCATTTATGGTAGGCTTGATTCTCTGTTACAATTCTGTATTTCTGTGTAGACCATGTACCTACTTCTAATGGAGAAATCAGGTGCAAGGATGGGCTTTCATCAGACAATGTACATGAGACATACATGAACTCAAATTAAAACCGGATTGAATTGTGTGACCCACTGTCTCAAAGTCATTGTCCCAAAATCACATTGGCAATGGTGTAGAGTTCCTAAATCAGTACATTTCTTTGAAAATGTTTTATGACAGAGAGCTTGTGTTGTTTTCTATGACATGTATACAAGGAATAGATTATAAATTGGTAAAATGGGAGCCTTCATATCAAGATTGACACTCTCTTTATTCATTTGCTAGCCTTTTTATTATGTTCTTTTTTTCTTTTTCTTTTTCTCTCTCTCTTTTTTTTTTTTTTTTGTCTTAACTCTCTCTTAGTATTGGAAAAAAATGCATAGGAGTTGTTTGTTAAAACCTCAAAGAAATGTGATTTTGTGGTGAATGGTATGCTTTTAGTTTGGTTCTACTCTCTCTCTAACTTATTGAAATGCAGAAGAAGCAATGGATGAATCCCTATGTTCATAATCTGCCATCCTACCATGTATTTAAGGATCAGATTCTGTCATGTTGCATTAAGTTCCTTTGCTATTTTGTTCATGTTTTTGTGTTTTTCTTTTATGCACATCTTATATTTTTTTGTTCCCATGAATTAAAATGGTTAGAATTCTCAGCTATGTTGGTGCAGGCTGCTGCCATGTTCAAGGTTATGAAGAATGAATCCCCTCCTATACCAGATACATTGGCCCCTGAGGGTAAGAATCTCATGTAGTTCTACTTACGGAGGAATCCGGCAGAGAGGCCGTCAGCAAGCATGCTGCTTGAGCATCCCTTTACTTTTTTCTTTTTTCTTTTTTCTTGTGTGCAGGATTTTAGTAGATGTAATGGAATTCAAGTTACAACATTTGTTGCCTTGATAGTTTTTGACTTTTTAAGGATAGGATCAAAGGATTGATTATTTTCCAAGCATCAATTTGTTGAATGCTTCTTTTTGATTTTTTTTTTTTTTTTTCCTTGTATGCAGGATTTTAATCAATTGTGCCTGAATTTAGTCCTACAAGCACTTCAGCCTTTTGACGCCACTCGTGATAGAGTAGACCATATAGAGGATTTGTTTTTATTTATTCATTCGAGACCATTTTTAATTTTTTGTAATAAATATTATATTTTTTTATTATGAATTAATATAAATTTTGTTTAATATTTAGTTTTAATTGTATTGCATCATTTTTTTTTGTTTCAAATATTAAAAAAAATGCAGGTTTTTCAATTGAATTATTCGCGGTTTTCTGTGAAAAAATTGTTCAGAAACAGAACTGTTAGCGGCGTTTGGAAGAATTCTAGCGGCGCTTCTGCCAGAAATAGCAGCACCCACAAAAGCGTCGCTAAAATAAGGAGCGCCGCAAAACATTTTATACTGAGCGGCGCTCTGACAAGCGCCGCGTAAACTTTACTGGCGCCGCTAACTCCTTTAGCGACACCCCCATTAAGCGGCGCTTGTGTAGCGCCAAGAAATGAAACAGCAGCGCTTTAATGGGATTCTAGCGGCGCTTAAAAGCGCCGGTAAAAGTATGTCTTCTTGTAGTGATGGGGCTTATATGTTTATGGGATTGGCTTTTTCATGAAATGTATGTGTTTCATCTCATCTGTGGACAGAGGGTACAAGCCATTGGTTGGGATTGGGCTTGTTTGTTAAATGGGTGGACTGAGCCCAACCTGATCGAACCTGACGAATGCAACCCCCGCATGCATGTCTTCCCAATCAATGTGTCCTGATTGTGATCCATCTTCGGATGTGCAGGTTAACTTGTTTTACGATAGGCCCCCTATTTTATGTAAAGGGGTGCCCGAATGTACAGGGCTGGATTGATAATTGATATAGAAAGCGTTTTTTGGAAAAAAAAAAAAAGAAAAAAAAGAAAAAAAAAATGTGCACTTTGCAAGGGTTGCGAATTGGGTGTTGATCCCCGTTTGTCATGTCCCAGTATCGCAGAATTTTATTAGGCCACGTGCCGTGGTTAGAGATGGCCCCAGTTGTGTATGCACTCCATAAATTTCAAAAAAGCTTTGCATGGGCTCTACGACAGCGGTACATAGCCCAGTCAATTCTTCCACAATGGGTCACTACAGAATCTAAGTCCCTTTCCCGGATCCTCTAGAGGAAACCTGGGCTTGGCAGGGGGCGGCGGCATTTGTAGAAACGGTAGAGGAGATTTTATTTTCGGTTTTGCTTATGGGTATGGTAATTCAATGACGAACTTTGGCGCCGAGTTCAGAGCGGTTTATGATGGAATTCTCTTGTGCTTGGAGAGAGGCTTTTCACAAATCATTGTCGAGTCGGATTCAAATATGGTGATTAAGATTTTTAATCATGGGGCTCAAATTGGCTGGGTATGGAAAGGGTGGAGAACCCTTATAGACAGGCTCCGGGGTCTCGCAACGGTGAATTTCTTGCACACCTTTAGGGAAGGAAATGGCACGGCTGACGCTCTGGCTCGGATGGGAAGTTTTTCTCAATCTCGGTTATATTTCCCGACTTCTGCTGACCTTCTTAGACAGGTGAGGGGAGTCCTTTTCTCAATCTCGGTTATATTTCCCTTATAAACAGGCTCCGGGGTCTCGCAACGGTGAATTTCTTGCACACCTTTAGGGAAGGAAATGGCACGGCTAACACTCTGGCTTGGATGAGAAGTTTTTCTCAATCTCGGTTATATTTCCCGACTTCTGTTGACCTTCTTAGATAGGTGAGGGGAGTCCTTTTCCTGGACAAAGTGGGGCTAGGTGCGATAAGGGAGAGGAAGATTCCCCTCAATTTTTTGTAATTTTTCTGGTTGTTTCTCTGTTCGGCCTTTACGATAGGTCTTCCTTTGGTCCTTTCTTCCAAGGAAGTCCTGAAGAACTGTAATTTTGTCCAAATATGAATACAACACTCCTTTTTGAAAAAAAGAAAAAAGAAAAAAAAAAAGGTAACGAGTAACTAGGTAAATTATGTGGGGCCCACCATGATGTATGTGTTTTATCCACGTCGTCCTTCAGTTTTACCGGCTCATTATAGGGAGTGAACCCAAAATTGAAACATATCCAAAGCTTAAGTGTACCACACCATCATGAGTGAATTGAATGCCTACCGTTGAAAACTTTTTAGGGCCATAGAAATTTTGTATAACTTTATTTATTTATTTATTTATTAAGGAACAGTTGTATTCATTAATCTATGAGGCAACTGTACATACGACATACAATTCGGGTTGGACCTTCTAGACAAAAGGACGAGGACGCAGCCTATTGTAACCTAAATTTTAACCGAACATAACCTCGCTATGATTCCCTAACCATTTCTAGGCCCGCTCTGTTGAGAAAGAGCTCCACTTTGTCCAGTAGCAAGAGCTCTGAAAGCTGATCGAAATCCCTGTCCAATTGGCTTACACTACCCAGATGAGCCAGGTTGTTTACCACTCTGTTTGCTTCCCTCACTGTGTGGTGAATTGAGATGGTGGATTTTCCCTGAATAATTTCAATCCTCTTCTTCCAGTAGTACATGCTCCATGGAATTGGACTTGTATTTGAGAATAAGCTCACTGCTGCTTCCGAGTTGCTTTCCACTTCAATTAAATAAAAAACTTTATCCAAGCAGAGATTCAGCCCGTCCACAAATGCTTTTACTTCAGCCTGGAAGTTCATCCTAATACCATAACTTCTAAACAATGCAAATATCTAGTCACCTTTATCGTTTCGACATACTCCCCCACTACCTGAGGGGCCTGGGTTTCCCCTTAGGACTAGGGCTGAAAGTCGGGTGGGTTGGTGCTCAACCCTAGCCCAACCCAATGTTCTTGTACCTCAACCTTAACCCAACCCATTCCAACCTTGGGTTGGGAATTCTCAACCCAAGCCCAACCCAAGCGGGTTCAGTCCGGTTGGTCGGGTTGATCGGGTGGATACACGTTAATATTTTAATGATTGCATTAGTTTATTATATTTGAATACACGTCTTATTTTTTATATCTATGATTTTATTAATTATATATATAGTTATTCATCATAAAAAACTTCATTTACTCTAAACAAACAAGCTAAAATATAGGACAACTACTCGTATAAAAGTCATGTTGTGTAGCACACAATCTATTTGGGAGAGAAATCAGCATATCTTGTTAGCTTGAGTCATCAGAAATGATGTGGACCAATGAGACCCAACGACATCGGAATTTCCTATGTCTTTGACACATATAATCTACACGCAATTATAATTTATAAGAAACTTATATATTGATCGGGTTCGGGTTGTGTCGGGCAACCCAAGACCTCAACCCGAGCCCGACCTAAGTTTTATCAGGTTGGTATTTGTATAGCCCAAGCCTGAGATCGGACTCCATACATCCTGCCCAAGCCCAACCCAATGTAGAGTCGGTCATGGGTCGGTCGGGTTCAACCCGCCCAACTTTCAACCCTACTTAGTGTAGGGAAATGCAGAAGGTGAGTCCCCAAGATCTGACGGTCTACACGATAATTGAGACCTTCACAAAGCTGTAGATTGATGCTCTAATGGCCCGTCTATCTACTACAGGAGCAGATTGAACTATTCACACCTCTGATCCTACGGTATATAGTGGTCCCGGATAGCGATCTATGGATCAGATCGTCTCAAGGACAAGCTTAACATGGACAGACTATGCTGCGCACTATCTCTGATTGTATACCCTCTATGTTTCTTATCGTGCTTTACGAGAGAGGGCGTATTCCTTTTTATAGGATAAGAAGGAGATGGGATGAGACCAGAATATCCGGTCTTTTCCCAACCTCCTAACCAAAATCAAATTCAAATATGAATTTGAATTTTCAACTGAATGGAAAATACGCAGCGGAAAGAGTCAAACCAAATGGGACCCACCCACTAGTGATTGCTCACGAGTGGGCCCCACTGGCCTACGACCATCATCTCCCACTCAATCACATTGTGGGATAGGCACATAAATCTGTCAAACTAACTTGCCTTATAACAATCAAAAACCAAACATCACGATCAAAAGAATCAGAGGCGTGGGACCAGCTGGATCACCATAATCTTCTCACAGGTGCTTAAGTACTAAGTGACCACCTAACTAGTACTCAATAACCCAAGCTTTGTAATGCCTGTCCTAGTCCACATGACCACACCGGATAGAGTTAACTCCCGATCTGGAGTACTCGGCCAACATACGCACTTATCCAACTTATCGAGTTATTCTGAAAACCTGATTTTTCACAAATTTCGACTAAAACCAATTCAAAGCAATACTTATATATATATATATATATATATATATATATATATATATATATATATATATATATATATATATGCTTTTTAAGAAAAATATTGTTTGCAAAAAGTCTAATAAAAACAACTCGATACTGCCGGCGGATAAGTCTTCAAGTGCGTATTAATAGTTCTAGAAACTTGGTGTAGCTGTCACGGGATCTTTTCCACGCAGATGTGTAATTTAGAATTAATCAAGCCGCTTTCCTAACGTAACCGAGTCTGGTCAATCAAGGACCTTTCGTCATTGTACACTAAAGTAGCGACACTCAATCTCTTCCTCATATACACAAGAGGAGGGTAGCTAAGGACACAAAGAGTCACCTACAGGACTGGCTATTCGCACATTGCAATGATTAGATCGAATCAAAGCAATCAGTAGGTAATAGGTCCCAGCACGTGGCTACAACGCACGTCGTAAAGTAGACAATATTAGGTGTAAGTCGGGTCTACAGTACGCAGGTTATTCTACATAAGGTATGACTCATCTCATAACCTCATAACCTGGCTTTAATTTCAGGCCATAACATTGATCGCATGTAAAGGAATAGTGCGATTATGTTATTCGACTTTATCAGTCTCATCTACAAATCTTTATAGGATTGTAGGCGGATACGACTCACTCATATCCTCATCCTTTATTATTCACAGTAAAGGGAAATTCATACCTCAATGTATAAACATGACCCCAAATGTACCTCTCTCGTACATTCAAGGTTGGTCAACCCGTGCGAGTGGGTGACCGGCCTGCCTACAAAAATAGAAATCCTACATGATCTCAAGGTAAATGCTGATAATCTTCATACCTAGTTATATTAGTGTTCAATACTGAATAAATGGAATGTATTATTCATGAAAGATCAAAGATTTTACAAAACAAGTACATCAGTCAAGCTTTCCTCAATCCCATCTGCCTGACGTGAACCTGAAATAGATCTCTGGCTATAGGTTTCGTCATGGGATCAGCCATCATCTCCTTGGTAGGAATGTAGCTGAGGGCGACCTTCTTGTCTCTAACTTGATCACGGACGTAATGATACTTGATCTCAATGTGCTTTGATTTCTGGTGGTGTTTAGGGTCTTTTGCCAAGTCAATAGCAGAAGTATTATCTATCTTAAGCGATATTGGCTGACGAACACTTGGTACAATACCCAGACTCAATAAAAATCTGCGAACCCATACACACTCCTGAACTGCAGCACAACATGCAATGTACTCGGCCTCCATAGATGAAAGAGCTGTGGATGTCTGTTTCTTACTCGACCAAGAAATAGCTCCTCCTCCGAGTAAGAAAACATACCCTGAAGTAGACTTTCCCTCGTCGGCGTCATTACCCCAAGCAGCATCAGAATATCCTTTGAGCTGGAGGCTTGTGCCTTCATAACACAACATTAGGTCTTTTGTTCCTCTGAGATAGCGGAATATACGTTTGACGGCTTGCCAATGAGACTGTCCCGGGTTACTCTGATAACGGCTGACTATGCCAACTGCATAGCTAATATCCGGTCTGGTGCAAAGCATAGCATACATTAAGCTCCCTACTGCGCTTGCATAAGGTACTGAGGACATAGTCAATTTCTCGGCTTCAGTCTGGGGACACGATTTTCTGTCTAACTTGGTAGCTTTATCCATAGGGGTTTCAACAGCTTTTGAATTTTTCATCCTGAACCGCTCTAAGATCTTTTGTATATAGGTTGCTTGAGACAAACCTAAAAATTTCTTTGGGCGATCCCTGATGATTTTTACCCCAAGGATAAAATTGGCTTCACCGAGGTCTTTCATCTCAAAGTTCGAGAATAGCCAATCTTTAGTCAATGTCAATAATTGCATATCATTACCAGCTAACAGGATATCGTCTACATATAGAGATAGTATCAGAAAAGATCTTCCAGACCGTTTCATGTATTCACAATGATCTTCTTCACTCATTGTGAATCCAAAAGTGGTGATGGCCAAGTGGAACCTCATGTACCACTGTCTTGAAGATTGCTTCAGCCCATAGATAGATTTCAACAATTTGCAGACTTTCTTTGGATACTTTTTGTCCACATAACCCATGGACTGTTGCATGTATATCTCTTCATCCAAGTCACCATCTAAGAATGCGGTCTTTACATCCATCTGATATAATTGTAAGTCTAAACTTGCGACAATGGACAAGATCATGCGGATTGAGGAAAACTTTGCAACAGGTGAAAAGGTCTCCTCGTAATCAACGCCTTCTTTTTGTGTAAAACCTTTAGCAACTAATCGTGCTTTATACTTGTCCACTGTACCATCTGCCTTTCTTTTGATTTTAAGTACCCATTTGTTACCAATCGCTTTGCGATTGGAAGGCAGATCAACAAGTTCCCAGATTTTATTTTTCTCCATGGAAGCGATCTCTTCGTCCATAGCATTCACCCAATCGGCTGAGTTAGAAGATAATAATGCATCCTGATACGAATCAGGTTCATCATCATCAACTGCAATACAAGAGAATGTTTGCCCCTCAATATCGAAGTATCTTCGGGGAATCAATCCTCTTTCGCTTCGACGTAACTCAGGAGCCTGCTGAGATGTCCTCCCACTGTCCTGATGAACTATAGGAGTATCATCGTCTTATGAAGCAGAATTCCCACTCTCCTGAGATACATCGGGTATTTCAAAAAGTTGGATTGGAACCTTTTGCTTAATTCGGCTTGGGTATCTATCTTCAACGAAGGTCACGTCTCGGGATTCTATCTCAATCCATCGTCCATGGTCCTCATAAACTAGAACGTATCCCTTTGAATGCATAGGGTACCTAATGAACACGCATTCAATGGTTTTACTATCAAGTTTACCTCTATGCGGAGTAGGTAGCAAAACATATCCCAAAGATCCCCAAGGGCGTAGGTTGGCTAGAGAAGGAGTTCTCCCAGACCACATCTCATATGGAGTCTTAGGAATAGATTTGGAAGGGACTCTATTTAGGACGTAGACGGCTGTTAACAGTGCGTCTCCCCAGAATGTGGTAGAGAGATTGGCTTGAGCCATCATCGATCTAACCATGTCCAATAATGTCCTATTCCTTCTCTCTGCAACACCATTTTGCTGTGGTTTGTAAGCTATTGTGTACTGCCGAACAATGCCAACATTTTCGCAATATGATTTAAACATTTCAGACGTATACTCGCCACCTCTATCAGATCGAAGGATTTTAATCTTTTTTTCAAGTTGATTTTCCACCTCAGCTTTATATTTAATAAAACAATCAAAAGCCTCAGATTTGTGTGAGATGAGATACACATATCCATAACGCGAGTAATCGTCAATGAAAGTGACAAAGTATTGACATTCGTTTCTGGCATGTACATTAAAGGGTCCACAGATATCTGAATTGATTATTTCTAGTGTGCCCTTTGACCTAGCCGCTTTGGGAAATGGTTTCTTCGAAGTCTTCCCGGACACACAATGTTCACAAAATGACAAATCAACTTTGGATAAGGAGTCTAACAGACCAGAACGTACTAGTCTTGTCATACGATCCTTTCCGATGTGACTTAACCTCGCGTGCCATTTTTGAGATTCAGATACTACAGTTTCATTCGACATAGCAGACAAAGCAAGAGGTGCATTATCACATTCTACGTCTAAAATAAATAAATCTGAAATTAAATTACCCCATGCAAAGATGAGGTTATTCTGTCTCAAAGAAACTCTTGTCCCGGAAAATCGAATATCAAAACCATTAGCTAATAACCTAGAAACAGAAATTAAATTCCGACGCATCCCCGGTGCATATAGAATATCATGGAGTATTATTGTTCGCCCTATGCGCGTACGAAGATGGAAAACGCCAATCCCTTGTACGTCTTCAATAGCGTTATTGCCCATGTACAGCTTGTAACTCCCTTTGGCTACATGCCGGAATTCCTCGAGTCCTCGACGATTACTTGTCACGTGCTTTGTTGCGCCTGAATCCAAAATCCACTCGTTAGATATAGTATCAACGGAAAGGATTTCAGAACAAACGCTTACAAACAAAGTATTTAGTGACTGAGAAATTACCGTCTTTTTATGGGCGCACTGTCGAGCATAATGGCCGGAATTTCCACAGACAAAGCAGACTACATTTGTCTTTTTCTGCTTCTTCTTCCCATTCCCCTTCTTGAGATTTGGAGCAGGTGCTGTGGACTTCTGTTCTTGGTTATTCTTCTTCGCCTTCTTGTGAGCTTTAGACCGTTTATAGTTAGCTTTCCGCTTGTGGGTCTCTGTTACAAAGGCCTTACCCGAACCTGGCTGAATAGCATTCATTTCAACCTCACGTACCAAGTGGCCACAAAAATCTCTGAACGTTGTGATTGAATCAGTATGGTTCAAATTCTTTTGATTTGGGCCCAAGATTCAGGCAAGGAACGGTGCATGGCTATAATCTTCTGATTTTCAGTCAATTTACACCCAACATTCCTAAGGGCACCTATCATTTGCTCCATCTTACGAATATGATCTTTGATGGGGCAGCCGACGGGCATCCTATACTCCTGGAATTCCAATTCCATTGCCCTAACTTTTGCATCTGACTTTTGTGCATAGGCATCTGTCAGTGCTTCCCAGATTCCCTTAGCGGTTTCATACACTTCATACGTAGGTATGAGTTCTTTGTGCATGGTGCTAAGAAGGACATTTCGGGCTGAACGATTTTATTTTCGCCACTTGTTGTAGCGAGTCATCGCAACCCTGTGTTCTTGTAAATTTCCGTTTTCAGCCAAGATGGGTTCCTCTTGAGCTCCATCCAGTGTGTGCGATATGTCGTCCTCATCCAGAAGGCATCGCACCGCGCGGGACTAGTCTTCGTAGTTGTTGCCGTCGAAATGTTGTCCTTTCAGTTGTTCAGCGATCAACGCTTTGGTGGCCATCTCTACATTGCATGAGTATCACTACTTAGCTAAGATCTAATGTATTGACACTAATCATCAGCATTTCTACGTGTTAAACAAATTTTAATAATATAAAAGTAGTCAACACATCTTAACGAGATCTGAAAGTCCACATACCCGAATGGGCGGTGTAGAACAATCAAGTTCTCAAATTAAGATGAAATTGATACTTTTATAAAACTATAATTGCATAACATGTAACCTTCCATTATTTGGTTGCATACATCATTTGGTGGAAGACATTTAACTCCCACTCAGGTTATGCACAACCTTTAGCTTTAGGGAGGATTCTAGCACTAAGTTTTTCTTTGTGTTTAAATGAAAAATAAGGAGGGCTTAGATCTAAACATATCAAGCCTAATTATTTCACTCATATAAACATCATCATCAGAAAGGAAAAATAAAGTGCTAAGATATCAATTGAATACTATCTTCACCTATGATCATGACCATTAGTGATAGATCCGATCATTACCATTAATGATCATTGTTGATGATGGATCCTTTCATCAACAGTGATCATCATGGTTGATAACCGTTTCGATCACTAATGAGTTTTAGATCAACGGTGAAGAAGTTATAATAAAGGAAACATTAATTCAACAAATATCTACATTCATCTTTCAACAAATCTATTAATGTGGAATTTAGCAAAACTAAAGCATAGTTACTACACATGGACTTCATCCAACACATGTATGTTAACTAATTACGTGATTTGTACATGTGTACCATTATTCAACAAATGTACATGTGACAGTCAAGTTGTAGTTTGCCAACATATGTAAAGTGGGAATTTGTGTAATCTACAGATTAGCCATTAACATGTGTAATCTGCACATCTACACATGTGTACATCAGGAATATAGACATCAACAGGTGTACATTTTTATAGCCCACCAAATCAGCCAACCTATGTATATATGTACACAGCACTAGTACAATAGTATACACGTGTACTACATATCATAGCACATGAATACACGTGTATACATGCAGCATTTGAATACACACGTGTACTACATATACACAGCACATGTATACATTTGAATACACAGCACATGTATTCATTTGAATACACAACACATGTATTCACGTGAATACACAACACATGTATACATTTGAATATATAGCACATTTGAATATACGTTGGTAGTATATATATATGTTGGCAAATTATATACAATAGTACACACGTGTACTACATATCACAGCACATGAATACACATGTATGCAACACGTGTAGACTAGTTATAGAATATGTACATCACATGTGTACAGTAATCATGTGTACAACAACTATGTACAACAATCATGTGTACAAAAATCACGTGTACAAAAATCACTATGTACAAAAATCATGTGTACAAAAATCACTATGTACAAAAATCATTATGTACAAAAATCATGTGTACAAAATCATGTGTACAAAAATCACTATGTACAAAAATCATGTGTACAAAATCATGTGTACAAAAATCACTATGTACAAAAATTATGTGTACAAAAATCATTATGTATAAAAATCATGTGTACAAAATCATGTGTACAAAAATCACTATGTACAAAAATCATGTGTACAAAAAATCACTATGTACAAAAATCATGTGTACAATATCATGTGTACAGCATGTGGACATCAGCCAACACGTGTACACATGTGGACATCTGCCAATGTGTAGATTATTGTGAAAGACGTCACCTGTAGCTATATTTTAGGTGGTGGAACGCTCACCTGTGAACCAGTTCGAACCTTCTACATACGAACTTTTTTATAACAACACATATCAGATGAGTGTTTCAAATCTGAACGGTCCATATGAAGCAGAACCTCATGAAATCCCTTGGTTCCAATTTTTACTTTGAACCAAAACTTTGGTGGGCCATAAAAATTCAAACAGTTTCTTCCCTTGATTTGAATTTCTCTTTGCTATGGCCCACTTGAATCTTAGATCAGCGTGAAAATTCACCTCCTTAGGTTTCATGGGATTCCTCATCTTATGGACCGTTCGGATTCGACACCCATGTCACGTGTGCAAAGGTGCATAGGTGAGCATGCCTCTTTTAAGTGGTGTATTTGAATACAACAACTATTGGCGGATATTTTGTGAGATGGATACGCATGTATTTCTATACAATAACTATTGGTGTACATAAGGTGTATGAAATCATGATCATCTGGGTCCATCATAACATATATGCAAAATATAATCCACCAAACACATGGAATTCAATCTAAAAAGAAAAGTTTGGCCACTTACTTTTTCAGATGAATATAATCGGAGATCCGCCGTTAAATGGCTCTGATACCACTGTAGGGAAATGCGGAAGGTGAGCCCCCAAGATCTGACGGTCTACACGATAATTGGGACCTTCACAAAGCTGTAGATTGATGCTCTAATGGCCCGTCTATCTACTACAGGAGCAGATTGAACTATTCACACCTCTGATCCTACGGTATATAGTGGTCCCGGATAGCGATCTATGGATCAGATCGTCTCAAGGACAAGCTTAACATGGACAGACTATGCTGCGCACTATCTCTGATTGTATACCCTCTATGTTTCTTATCGTGCTTTACGAGAGAGGGCGTATTCCTTTTTATAGGATAAGAAGGAGATGGGATGAGACCAGAATATCCGGTCTTTTCCCAACCTCCTAACCAAAATCAAATTCAAATATGAATTTGAATTTTCAACTGAATGGAAAATAAGCAGCGGAAAGAGTCAAACCAAATGGGACCCACCCACTAGTGATTGCTCACGAGTGGGCCCCATTGGCCTACGACCATCACTTAGGACCTGTCTACATTCAATTTCACGCAGCCCACTGCCGGCCTTTTCCATTTGATAATACATAGGGACGTTTTGCTGCCTTGATTTGAGAAGATGCCCAAGTCTCGAAGGGCCTCATCGCTTCTAAGATTTTTACTAGGCAGGAGTGGGAACGAGGAGACGATGATTGAGAACCATCTACGTATTTTGGCTATAGATTGTACCACGCTCACCTGGTGCTCTTCAAACCGCTTCCCGTTTCTTACATTCCGGATCTCCCAGAAAATAAGAGGGCCCAGCCCTCGGAGGATTCCAATGTTAGAGTTATCATTGGCCAAGCTCTACCATTGCAAGGTTCGACCCGTTGCCGATTGGCCATCTAGGAAGGAAACTGAGATGACGGTGGAGAAATGCTGCCGAAGACTAGAAATTTTGGATAGCTGATATTTGTGTTTTCTTTTCATGTCTGTGTGACCTTGTGAAGAAGTTTGATATATGACAAATAAATATCGAAGTGGGCCTGGGAAGGTTTCAAACGTGGACATCAATATCCCCACTGTTTCCTGCGGCGTGGTCCACTTGAGCATTGGATATGCTTCAATTTTGGGATCGTGCCCTAAAATGAGCTGGTAAAGCTAATGAACAGCGTTGATAGGACACATACATCACGGTGGGTCCTACAGAGTTACTGAGCAGGCAACCCGCTTCCCTGCCCATCATGAACGGTCCAGTTATCTAAAGTACATCATACCATACATCTAATGGTCCATCAAACAGCCCCAAGATCTAACAGTCCATGATCAGGTTTTCACTCTAACGGTCCTCGACCATCAACCTGGAATCTTGAAACTCAAAACCCATTGATCCATCGGCCGTTCACTTACAAGCCGAGGCTTTTTCAGTAGCCCGACTGGGCTTAACATTCATCACATATCACAATTCACGCATGCCGAAATCCGAAGTGAAGAAGAGCACTGGGAGGCCAAACTACTGAAAGTTCCATGAATTATTGAACTTGGTTTTAATGATTCAGATCTTCTATTGTGGGTTTGAATTTTCTAGCTAGGTGTAAGAAGTGATGAAAGAGATTTCATGGAAAGCTTGAGATCAACGGCAACAGATAGAGCTAAGCAGATTATATGATGGTGGATGATGGGAATGCACCCATGTATGGTTGTGATGCTCGTTCGTCGCTCCTGAGCTGCTATAGATCCTATTTGGCTGTTCTTGTGGTGATTTTCACTTAATTTATCTACGAAAATTTGCATTTGCAAAAATTCACTTACGGGGCGTTTTGATCGTATGTTGCTTAAGATAAGTTACTTATACCACAAGTAGCTTATTTTAGTTTCTACTTATTAAGAAGATAAGTATGTTTGGTCAACAACATACTTATCAGCTTCTCCTTCTTTCATCTCTCCTGATGACTCTCTTCAGCAACTTATAAAATGTAAAAAAGCTAAAAAATTAACTGAAGTGATCAAGTACTTGTAAGTAAAAAAGTTGCTTATAACTAATCATAAACCAAACTTATCTGAAATAAGTTACTTATCTACAGGTTTAAGTAGAAAGAGTAACTTATTGTTTCAGTTCATCCATAGTACCCATATGGCATACATGTATCTCAATCCAAACTGTCAAAATAGCGGGCCTCCCAATAATCACAACGATGGAAGGATCCTCCCATCTGATTATTCCCCATCAAATGAATGATATGAATAAAATGGACATGATCCAAATTCCACAGACGAATCAGATGATCGAGATCCACTGCATACGATCACATGACTGGGATGACCTAAATTGGCAAGCACGCATGCGAGATATAACTTCAATTTTCTTCGTGCAAGTTCATAAACAGTGGCAACCGTCACCATACTCCAACCCCTATCACTATTGAGATTGGTAGGAAATAACTTCGATTATTATGATTTCGCTATGTAATCTTACACTGACATTAACAGATAATGGAAAACATGAGAGCACTCCAGCAGTTGTATGCAGTTCACACCAAACTACATAGCTTTACAAACCATATTGTGTGAAATTCATATCAAAGTCATATATAATTCATGTCTGTCTTCAAATGGTGCTTTTTTTTTTTCTTTATTTATTTATTGAAATGCTTCTCAAAGGATCCATCCGTGCATGAAGTTACTCTCGGCCACCACAGTCCTCGTAATGTTGGCTTCGGGAGCAGCAAAGCTGTGGTACCTGTTCCAATAGGCCATTCCATTAGAAGTGTCCATACATGTGCTACTATGATCATCCAAAGAGCTCAGTATGATCCCTTTCATCAGGTGGGCCCCACCATGTAAATGACATGGACTAATAATCAGGATGGTACAATTATTAGGTGGGTCAGACGCGTACGTTGAATGTGGACCAATGGGCACATTTTTAAACCATTCCCTCTTTTGGGCCATGGAATGTAGGAAGTGGGCCCACATGATGAGCAGCTGGGAACTTGCGTATGCCTAGGTGAGGAATTAGCAATGCTTGGGAAAGTAAACAAACTGCACCCTATTTGTAAGGTGGGCTCGCATTCTATAGCAGCAGATTGAGAAGGGTGCATTGGGAAACCGTTGTTTCCGACTAATGGGCCTGACTCCCATGAAGCTTGCATGGCTCTGAAAGCACCTTGCCCCTTTGCTTCAAGCTGAAATACCAACATATGCAAAATTTGAAAACAGATTAATACAACCGTTCGAGAATTTGCAAATTAAATATTTGGTCATGAACCCGGCCACAGCTCAACTAAAACCTTATTTTTGAGCTCCTTGTTTATGTCTCCAAGCTGGCGTTCCTGTGAATTGTAAGCAAAGGAGATAAAGTTGAACTTAGAAATAAAAAGTGAAGACTTAAAAAAGTAGAAGATGAACATCTTGCTCAAACATTATGTGCAACAAAAGCGTGAAACTATCAGTTAACCAATATATCAAGTTTTTTTTTTTTTTTTTTTCGGCCCACTGTGATTGATTTGTTTACACCCATATTCCATTTTCGGGAATTGAACTAGCACATTTTTGTACTACGTAAATTCACAAAAAAATGGAAAATGGGTGTAAGAAATTCAATCAGAGTGGGATTCCATTAGTAAAAGATAACAATCATCGACCTTTGGAAGGTCCCGCGAAAATGGTATGCAGTTGATCTAAAACTTGCAAGCTATGAGTATCAGAAGAACAATATGAAGGCACAGGTTGCTTAGAAAACTGAAAGTCGGTACAAGGATCATTAATGATGATTCAGGTTGCTTCGAAAATTGAAAATAGGCATAAGAATCATTACTGATTAATCATCGACATGTTTGAAATGACATAAGGAAATTGAATCAGAAGACTCAAAACCGTGTCTCAATCTATCACTGTTATAAGGTGGCCTGAATACCTATTCCACAATTCTTGAACACAAGCAAAATCCTTAAAAGAAGCATGAAGACATGAGCCCTGCTAAGGCAGTGGAAAGATTATAAAGAAGAGAGATGGAGAGAGAGTGAAGAAGAATAGGAAGAAGAGAGAAGAAGAAAAAGGAAGGCAAGACTTTAGAGAAACGCAACACTTGTGTTAGTTCCTCTCTACAAACACTCACATGCATGACCCATGCACGTGCGCGCACATACACATTAACATGAAAAAAGAACGTAGTGTTCCGTTAATACACATGTTCTCACACACACACACACACACACACACACACACACACACACACACATATATATATATATATATATATATATATATATATATATATATATTCACATTTCTTACTCTCCCTCTCAAGCTAGAGCATGAATATTAATCATATCTAGATTGGAACACAAGCAAAGAAGATGATGATGACCAGTACCTTTGGTTAGAAAATTAGCCAACCGATCATTTGACTTTTGATATAACATTCGAACATCCTGAAAAGCTACTTTCTTTTTTATAAAATAATAATAAACCTCGATAAAATCTATCCTTTGAAATATAAGATACATAGTGAATATATACTTAATGATTTTACTATCAAGTTTTTCTTTATGAGTAGGTAAAAAAACATATTCCAGAGATCTCCATGGGCATAAGTCGGCTAGAGAAGGAATCATTATGATCTATATTTTATATAGAGTCTTGGGAACAAATTTAGATGAGACTTGAATAAAAATATAGATGGATATGAGCAATACATCTTACATCCTATTAAAATGTGGCAAAAAGATTTGCATGCACATCATCGATCAACCATGTCTAACACGGGTATATTAATTTTCTCTACAACTTCATTTTACTATGGAGTATAAGTTATGGTATATTTTCAAATAATACTAACACTTTCACAGTATAATTTGAATGTTTCTAATGTTTATTTGCCACCTCTATTAAATTAAGGATTTTGATACTTTTCTTTATCTATTTTTTATTTTTAGCTTTATATTTAAGAAAACAGTTAATGACTTCAGATTTGTTTGACATGAAATAAACATATCCATAGCATCAGTAATTATTAATAAAAATGATAAAGTATTGACATCCATTTCTTACATGTAAATTTAGAGATTCACAGATGCTAGAATGGGCTAATCTAATAAACCCTTAGACCTAGTTGCTTTGGAAAAAAGTTCTTGAAAGTTTTTCTGAACACTCAATGTTCATAAAATGACAAATCAACTCTGAATAAGGACCTTAAAAGACTAAATCATGCTACTATTGTTATATGGTGCTTTTCAGTATATCCTAACCTTGCATGCTATTTCACAGATTTAGATACAATTGATTAATTCAAGATAATAGATTAAGCAAGAGGTACATCATCACTATTAATTTATGTTTAAAATAAATAAATATGAAGTTAGACTTCTCAATACATAGATGAAATTATTAACCCTTTTTGTAACTCTTATATAATTTAATAAGAATTATTCTAATAAGAGCTAGAGAATTATGACCTTTTATATTTAGATCTTGTTTTATAATAAGCTCCTTTGGTAAAATCACTTTTTCAAAACTGAGAAAAGCTTCTATTTGAAATAATTTTTTTCTTTTAAAGGGAAATTTATTGTACATGGCACTTTTTTAGCATGGATTGTCCATAGTGCGGGGTCAGCTTTGAAGTGGGCTATCCATCATGTGGGTCTCACCTTGGATGTGGGTCATTCATTGTTAGGGGCAATCCTTTAATGTGGATTGTCCATTATGTGGGGCCTACCTTGATGTTGGTCATCCATCATGCTAGGACTACCTTGACGGGTCATCCATCATTCGAACATTGGAAATTGATTGTCTATCATGCGGGGCACACTTCTAATGTGGACTGCCCATCATGGAGTGCCCAACTTCAAAGTGGGTCATCCATCATGCAGGCCTGCCTTGAATGTGGATCATTCATTGTTAGGAGCTGACCTTCAATGTGGACCATCCATTATGTGGGGCCGCCTTGATATGGGTCATCCATCATGTTGTTTCCACCTTTAATGTGAAATATTGATCATTCGGTGCCCAACTTTGAAGTGTGCCATCATCATGCGGGACCTGCCTTAGATGTGGTTCATTCATTGTTAGAGGCTAACCTTTAATGTGGACCATCCATCATGTGGAGCCCACATTGATGTGGGTCATCCATCATGTCGGACATGGGATGTGGATCATCCATCATATGGGTCCCACCTTTAATGTGGATCGTCCATCATGCAGTGCCCAACTTCAAAATGGGTCGTCATTTGCCGGGCCTACCTTGGATGAAGGTCATTCATCGTCAAGGGAAGATTGTCTAAAGGCAGTCTAATGGTTATTCTCTCTATATTCCTCTTGATTTTCTTTCCAAGGAACACTTAGATGTGTACTTTTGTCGAGGGAATGCCATCTCTTACTAAGAGAATTAAAAGTAATTTGGATATGATAGGATTTATCCCTATCACATCCAAACACTTTGAATTTGAATTTCAAGAGGGGATTGAAAAAAAGGAATACAATCACAAATATTTTGAGGGATAGCTATGGGACCTACCAATTAGCTAGTGGTTGCTTCTTTTTTTTTTCGAAAGCAGGGCAATGCCCTGTATCATTAAAAACTGAACAAGAGATATACTGACACACATTCGGGTGGGCACCACACAAAACTTCGGGCCTCACCTATCATATCTGCTAAACAGAAATAGAACAAGAAAACCAATCCAAAAAGAAAGACCAGCCCCTCCATGGTCATACAACGACCAGGAGGCGGCCTCCAAGCGAAGAGAGCGCTGCACAAAGAAAGAAAACCCAACGACCTGAGCACTAGTTGCTCCTCCAACCCCCATGATTGCTCCTGATGGAGCCAAGGCCTGTTTTATCAAGGAGGATAGAACCCCGCACATGACGAGGGAGTTCAGTGACTGTGCAGAAAACGAAGTGGGCCTGAGAGGTGCTCGCAAGTTTAGCCAGCCCATCCGCCGCGGAATTTGCTTCCCGGAAGACATGGGAGAAGGATATATGGGCGCCTCTACACAAAGAGAGAATGCGATCCATCCAGTAGCCCCGCCTCGCACAAGCCTGACTTATACCAGTCAGAAAGTCCACAAGGAGCTTTGAGTCCGATTCCACCTGAACCTGTAAGATGCCCTTTTGCCGACACAACAATAACCCATCCCAAATGGCCCTTAACTCGGCCATGTTGTTAGAACCAACGCTGTACTCGATGGCAATAGAAAACTAGAAATTACCTCCCGCCCCTCTGCAAATGCCACCACCCCCTGAACGACCCGGGTTTCCCCTACTGGATCCATTGACATTGAGCTTGAAGCAATCCCCAACCGGTGGGATCCATTTAACAAAAAGAGGAGGCATCTTGGGAGGGGTAGGCAGGACAATACCCAACGACGTCATCACCTTACCTTCAGCAGACGAGTGACAAGGCCAAGGAGAATACGCCCGGCTGATGTAGTTAAGCCATCCAACGACCCTGCCAATAACATCCGAAGGGAGAGCCGCCTTCCCCTCATATTTCGCTTTGTTCCTTGCCTTCCAGGTTTCCCAAAAGATGAACATGGGAAGGAGGCCCTGGGCAGTGGAGATCTTGCCAGCCGCCATGTATGCTCCCCACCACGCATATAACCTGGTTTCCACCGAAGGATTGGCCTCCATTGAAATGCCGAGATAGGCCCCAAGGTGAGTCCAAACTTCTATCACAAGAGAACTATGGATAAACAGGTGGGTCAGAGATTCAGTCGAAGGAGCCACCGATTCTGACGGAGCACAGCAAATGCATTTGGATACTAACGGAATCCCTTTGCTCTGCACCCTGGCGTCCACCGGGACCGCTTCCAAGAGGACTCTCCACACAAAACAGGAGATTTTTGGAGGCATCAATGTGTGCCAAACCCACCGAGCCCAGTCCTTCCTCGGCCTAGAGGGGTGAATCAAACCCCAGGCGGACCTGACAGAGAAAGACCCTGACGGCTCAAGAGACCAGACGTGCGAGTCAGGGAGATCCGAGGTGCAGAAACTACCTTGAAAGATATGGTTGATAACCTATTGAGGGAGCAACGGGAAAACTGCTGACGGATGGACAGGGCCGTTAGGCACCAAAAAATCTTTGATTTACAGATCCACAGCCTCTCCGGGATGGGATTGGACGCATGGAGATGTAGAGGGCCAAGATTAGACCAATTGTCCCGCCACAGACTCCCATTACCCTGCCCAATCCTGCACTGCACAGTCCTATCAACCAGGGGGAGGCATTCCCGGACTGATTTCCACATTGGGGAGCAAGTGGAAGCCATGGTTGGACTAGCGGTAGAAGGAGCCAAGTCCCGTTGATGTTTGGCCTTCATCAACTCCACCCACTGACTGTTCTCGACCCCGAATCGAATGGCCCAAGCAAGCTTGATCCGGAACGTCTTCATGATGTCTTTTAAGGGGCGAAAACCTTGTCCACCTTCGGCCTTTGGAGAAGACATCCTCTTCCAGTTAATCCAATGCATTTTTCTGCACCCATCAGCCCATCCCCAGAAGAAGGAAGAAAAACACCTTTGAAGCGTGTCTAGGATGTAGACTGGAACGTTAGAGGCAGCTAGCGTATGAACTGGGATGCTACATAAGACATGACGAATGAGAGTGGCCCTCCCGGCTTAGGACAAGAACCTAATCTTCCAACTGCTGATACGGGCTTCAATCTTGTGGACCAAAAGGCTTAAAGCTTAGCCCGCTGGCCCTGCCTCTATATAAGGGAACACCCAGATAAGTTGGATCGGAGGAGGCGATTTTGATGTCCAAAAAGTTTTCCATACCTCTATATAAGGGAACACCCAGATAAGCTAGTGGTTGCTTATATATAAGCGCTTTCGGCTCATTTCAAACAAAACGGAAGCTTAGAATTACTAACATTTTAGATGAATGACACTATAGTTTTCATTTCGGCACTTTTTTTTTTTTTTTTTTTTTTTCAAATTATGGTGATCCATACACCAAACACAAGGCATACTTGTAAATCAACCCAGAATGTCTAAATTTTAGGCTCATTATGGATATATTGGAAAATGCACTGATTGAATGATCGTAAGTGCTCATTTGGGGACCATAAAATGGAAGGTTAACGATAAATAGTAAGTGATCCTAATTAAAAATGGAAAATTAGATAGTTAACATCATCTATATTGTTTGACTGCCAATTATTTAGAGGATGAAAAAAATCAGAAAGGTTTGTTCTATCTTCCACACAATGTCCCCAAAGCTTTTTGTAAGCACACGAGATGTCCAAATCATTTGGGGATTAGGTCATTTAATAGTACCCTTGGGAGCAAATCGTCAAACCAAAGTGCTTCTTTGAATCATAAGCAATGCAGAGTGGGATGCATCCCACATGCCACCCCACTAGAGCCTGGTGTGAGAATGTCCTCTCATTAATCACCACCGGTGTGGAGTCTTGAATACGAGACTTCCCGCTTTGATATCAATTTGATGCAAGACAATTAACCACTTTCTCTAAAGGCTCGAACTGATAAAGCATGGCGGATTAATTCCTTTATCTCATAGCTCAGGCTCCAAATCTATGGGTTAGGTACTCGGTCGAACCCTCCTCGTGGACCCCAAATCTATGGGTTAGGTACTCGGTTGAACCCTCCTCGTGGACCCCAAATCCATGGGTTCCGCCTCACACGGGCTACTTGCCTCACACGGTCCCCAAATCCATGGGTTCCACGGGCCACCCACCCCAAGTGTGCCCGTGCATTCCACAAGCCTCCTCACTTGAGCCCGGTGTGAAAATGCCACCACATTAATTTCCTATCCTACGATTTTAAGGATGATCTTATTTGTATGAATTTTGCACCATGTCTGGTTCAAATTTGTATGAATGAATGAACAGTTTAAATTGACAATAGGTCATCCCATGTGTTTTAAAAGCTTAAGGATATGCGGACATTATCCAAACCCATCAGGAAAACAGAATTCTTCACTAACATATCAGATTTTGTAATGTTATCCAATTTTCAATTCTTCAAATTGAAGCACCAACAATCAAGAATAGCGTTCTAATACTATGAAATCTTGTAGAATGCATGATCAAGATATGACAGGAATAGCTCAGAAAATGTAAGTCGTCATCCAACACAAGAATCATGCCAACGGTGCCCAGATAAAATCAATCTATAATCATACGTAGTTAATGATAAATTAAATCAATTATAGCTATTAAAACTGATAGAACACAGGAAGCATACTTGTGACGAAGCTATGCATACATTAACATCATTAAAAAGGATCATTAATGTAATCAAACCACGAATAATCAGTTTCTGACAATACACACCTTTTCACGGAGTGCTTCCATATGCTCTAACATAATTTGTGTCTGCATTGTCGACAATATAGAAAGCATTACCAGCTCATCTTCACATTCATAAAATCTTTTAGCAATGTTTATTAGTAAATATTAATAGAAACATTATATTTCTGCAACAAAAAGAATTCTTTTCAACATTCAGTAGACAATCTGACAAGGATGAAGCCTAGAAATGATTGTCTAATGAAGGAGAGGTTAAAAGAAAAAAATCAGTTCACAAGATCAATTGATTATGATGATTATAGTGAAAATAGATTTGATGAAGGTCCAAAACATGTCTCTAATTCTCAACAGCATGAGTACAAACCAAGATTTTATACATATAGTAAGGAGAAACCATATTGATTAATGAAAAAAAAAAAATGATAAGTAGACAACATTTACTTGTTTCGTTATGACTGATTCAGGACTACATAATAGCCCAAAGCCCAAATATGACAACAATCACACTAATTAGGAGTAAAATGAAAATCCAAAAACAATCTACACTACAGATAGGGCAAATCTATGGAGAAAGATACAAACATCTCAAGCAGATGAAAGCAATGTCAAAATCCACAAAATGCTGGTAGGCTATGATTGCTCGAGGAAGAGGGTCTATCAAGTTAATCAAAATGATACAAAAATACAAACACCAATCCTGGAAATGATACCTTTTCTTGTCACCCAGATGGAACTATCAAAGTCTAAATAGAAGTACCAAGTTCCATCTGCACAATTCTGGAAACTAGAAAACTCATTGTAGACTAGATTCCACTTACCATTTGTAGTAGTTGCACAATATGAATTGAAAGTAGTATCATAATAAGCTCAGTAATAGCAAATATGCTTTTACAACTCCAAAATTCTCATTAACGAAACTCCTCTGACAACCCAAAATCAAGAGTAGCCAGCAATAGCTCCTTGAGAATGGAAGTAATCCTCACTTTCCAAATTCCTACCTATACAATGAAGATTCATGACTCCAATCTCCATATATATTAGGTGGTGTTCTTTGAAGGTGTGCTTGACCATAGAACATCACCTCCAAGAATTCCTTGACAATCTGGTATGACTTGTATGTATTTTTTAAATACAAAAAATGTAAAATAGCATAATACTTGGGAACACGATAATGTCCTTATTTACCAATGAGAAAGGGAAATCAAAATGTAGGGCTGCAATCGTTGGTTTGAGGAGGCAGACGTTTGTAATTCGGGAATGGGAAGGGATGTAGATATTGGTGTCCTTTTTCAAAATGGTCGATGGACCTAACCTAGATTACCCTCTAATAGCAGGACTGATCTTTAGAATCTCATCAATCATGTTGAACTCCAATAACTGCTGCATAAATCCTGTTCCACTGTTTCACTCTATCAAGGACCATGTCCTCAATTAAACCAAAGGTTATATTCCACCTTGAAAAATCTCAAAAAAAAAAAAAAAAAAAAAAAAAAAACGTCAGCCGGCTTTCAAGTTCTTGCAACTACAAGTTCTTCAGTTTCCTTGGAATTGGAAGTGAACTGGTCTCAGATACATCGAAGGACCAAAATGAAAGAAAAAAGAAAAAAGAAAGAAAGAATAGTCCTATATATCTGAATTTTAAGGAATCCATTCAGTTGAATGTGATTTTACTACCAATGAAGATACTTTTTAAAATGAAAAACATAATCTATTATACACAGTGACAAAGTTCGACTGGGTTAATTCAATACATGATAGTTTGTGTACTATTATCTTTTACATACTTCAACAATAAAACCTAATTCTAACTGAAAACATGAGATAGTTGAAGTACCTTTCTTTGTCTTGTTTGTGTGAGAGCTGATTCTAGTTGTCTTTCCAGTTTCTGCAATTCTTTCACACTCAGTGGTCCAAGATCTTCCCCGAGCAAATGCCTTAACATAAAATACAGATTGCCATTTCACAGGAAAAATTAGTGCAAGTTGTTACCTTTATGAGAAAGTAAATGATGCACGAGCTAAGAATATGAATATTATCCACATGTTCTTAGTTTGTACAAGCGGGACACATGGATCAATGACTCAGATTGCTGACCCCAACATGGATGAATCATGTCCAAAATATCCTAAACGCAGGAAGATTCCAGTAATCCAGTCTTTAGGCCTTCTTATAGTTGAATCTGGACCATTGCTGAAATACTCATCAAGAAATTTTGGGCGATGGTCCATGCATTGTGGGGTCCATCAGACAACATTTTGGATCACTGAACCAAAGGTCCCCTTGTAGAAACTGAGGATAATATGCCTCTCCTCAGGATGGGTGACCATATAAGTCCTCTGTGTCAGTATATCAATTATTCCATTCCAATACTGGTAATGAGTAAGAATAGCTCGAGTTATAGGATCAAAAGAAATAGATGGAAGGCATGGAAGTAGTAATGTTCATCATGGGATCTTGGAATAGGGATAACCTCTGCGAGCGCTGTAGTGAATCACACTTCGCCTTTAATTTGGATACTTCTTGGTACCATCCCTGTATTGACAAAACAAGCAGAAATCAAATGAAAATGGTCATTGAGAATTGTAAAGGAATTCAAATCTCAAATCTCATAGATAAATATAAGAATGAGCCTAGTTATTTGTATTTGTAATAAACAGAACTGAATCCGTTAATGAGAAGATGTACACTTCTGTTGACGACGAGTAACTGTGATTCAGGAAAACTAGTGGTGTAAGAAACAGAGAGAGGGACCTATGATCCCTGACCTGAAAATATGCACATATTCAATGGTTTTCAATTTGTACAAGTGGGTTCCCTGGTTTAATAATCAAGACTGATTTGCTGGACCCACAGTGGATGAAATGCTTCCTAAAAATCTCCCAGAGTGAGAGATCTTAACCACTAATCTCGGGGGCCTTTTCTAGCTAAATGTGGACAGTTGCTGAAATGAGGATGATTGTAGTTGAAATGAGGATGTTGATATGGATGAATGGCAAGACGAGGATGGATAGAATTAGAAATGAATGCATTCAACGGAACTTGGGAGAAGTACCAATATATATTAAAATGATGGAAAGTGGACTTAGATGGCTTGGTCATGTGCACTAGAGATCGAGAACCATGCTGATTAGGAGTGACTTGGTACAAGTTGAAGGTTCTAAAAAGGACAAGGGGAAGTCCCAAAAGGACATGCATGGAGGTAGTACGAAAGACTTATTGATAGAGTGGAATGGTAAAACAGGATTCATGTAGCTGACTCCAATTATTTGGGATAATGTTTGGATGATGATGATGATGATGATGATGAATGTGGACAGTTGCTGTATTTCTCTTCTCAACGGTATATTTGCAGGCCAGGAATTGATGTTTGAGTTATGATCCAACAGTTATGGGACCCAACAAAAGAGCATTTTTGGATCACTGAGTTTTGGCTGCACTCGTTCCAACTAAATCCCAGCTTATGGTGCATTTCCTCAGGTAAAGTATCCTATAGTTCCTCTTTAAACATATAGTACAGACAATGTATAGTGTAGTCAATCTAAGAAACGATTGATCTGACTAAGAAGCTAGTTAAGTTTCTCGGTTCAGATCATCTAAGCACCAACTTCAGAAAGCAAATGATGTATCTACATGGAGATGTTCCAACGCAACCAAAATGTTGTAAGCATAGAGTCATTTAGAGAAGTAAGAAGATGTAAGACTTAAGTGATTCTATGTAAGAAAAATATAGGCAGAGAAAGCTAGAGAAATTTTGAGAAGTGGGTTTTTAACAAATTGCGATAGGGCAAATGTTATTACAAGCATAACAGATTGTATTTAAGGATAAACCAATCATTAGAAGGAAACCATACTATCATCAAGAGAATAAAAGATGAAAGAAAGAAATCAAAAAGCTGCATTAAGATTTCAAGCCCCAAATACGATTTCTTTTAACTTGGTCAATTCTCTTTTCTATATAATCAATCACACAAGTTTCAATGTATTTCTTGTAATTTCTAGGAATGATTTTTCGAATTCTTGTGAAGTTATTTACAATGTTTCACAGCTTCTTGTAATTGTAATTTCTAGGGATGGTTTTTCGAATTCTTGTGAAGTTATTTACAGTGTTTCACAGGTTCTTGTAATGGATGTAAGATTGGTCTTAAGATAACTCCTAGTTTTCACATTCCAACATAGCTTCGATGAATATGAAAGTCCTCTTACATTTTTCCTGTGATTATGACGAATTATGTGATCCCTAACCTGACAACCATTACACTCGGGTTTTCACTTTACACAAGTAGACCCATGGTCCGTTGATCTAAACAGTTGCTTCGCTGCGATTTCCCACAGATGGATGATCTTTGTGGAGATCTCTTCAGGTCACAGAATGAAAGGACAGGATTGGCCTGTTGCGGAGAGAGGAGATCATTATGGCACATTCCATCTGCAGTGGACCCATGAGAAACAGTCTGGATCACTAGACCATGGGCCCCATTTTTACAATATATCCTGTGTATCGCTGGTTAAGAAGCCTATTTTTCCCCTGCCATTATTCATATTCTAGGAAAGAAACTGGGAAAAATGCGAAGTTAGGAATGAAGGGAGTTTTAGAACTGAGAAAAATTCTTTTAAGACAATCTGAAGGGGATCTTAAACTAGAGTTTAGATTCTTTCACATTTCGGTCCTCGAACCAAAGTGGTAATTCATCTCTGTTCCCACATCAGGCCAAGTTGGGAATGAAAATGTTTTTGAAATAGTCTCTCTCCAACTATGGGTAATTGTGGACTGAAGTATTCTTATTGCTTCCTCTTCTTAACCAACCAATCTTGGTGTGTAAAAAAGAGGTCTGAATGCAGTAGTGACTCAGATATCCCAACTCAAAACACCAAAGACATCACCATGTTGTCCAAGAATAAAAACAGAATTCTTTTCCATTTTCAGAACATTACAGCATACAATCTTGACACGTTACAGAATCTCTGTTATGCTGCCAAGACTCAAGACAGTACATGTCTCTACCTTATTTGATAGGTTCACAATCATGGGATTCACCATTAGCAGTGTTCTTCAGAAACTTGGCACAGTCGAATTTTTTGATACCAAGATTCCTTGAAATAGACAATGCATTTGTATCCTATCATGTTCGAAACTCCAATTTAAGTGACACAGACACATATCCCTTGCACTGTATCCAAACACGATGGATGGAATAATGAAAATGAAGAATATACGCATTCCAATGATTTTTGCAATTTCATATCCTCAGAGTATGTAGTAAATGTTGTAAGAACCATCCAAACATATCTTACTTCCAACCAGTTTAGTTGAAGTAGGAATTATACAACGCTCATCCCAAGAGCTTGTAGAGTACTATCAGGCTCAGTTTGTACAAGTGGGGGTCATTTCTCAGCAATCCAACTGTTGAAATTATGTGTTATGTAGTGAATGGTCTATGCACCTAAAATCCTCCTGGAGAAGTCCTAAATCTTTCAATAGGTGGTCACTTAATTGATGGTTAAAAGAGAAATTTTGCAATGGTTCTTATTCAACCAGTAAACTGTCAAAAATTCCAATGCCTGGAACTTCCAAGCTGTGGGATTTTCAGTGAATGAGCCATCCACTGTGAATCCCATCATATCAGATCCGGACCAACTTGTACACAATGAAAGCTCAAAATTACTGTACAATATCTCGGCTCAAGCATTGTATTTTTATTTTTATTTTTAAATTTTAAATTTAACTTTTGAGATATTCATTCCATGAAAAGACTATACAACCGATATACATTCGGGCTTCCCGAATGGAAAGTAAGCCCAAGGGGAAGCCTATCGTAAACGAAGACATGGAAAGACAATAGGAAGGGGCCTTGGGAAGGCCCTAAATGGATCAACGGCCCAAACCGCTCTTCCTACGAGGAGGTCCTGATGGATCCCAGCCCAACCCTGTCCAGGAAGACAAGCCACTGGGAAGGCCCTAAACGGATCAACGGCTCAAGCATTGTATAACTCTTCTATTTGAATAGTTGAAATCGAACTGAAAGACAGTAAGACATTTACTTGCTTAAAGTGGGAAAAAAGAAGAAACCAATCACACAAGCAAGATAGAGCGGGTTGGCAGGGCACTTTCATCTCAGAATTCAAATAAGATAACCAACATATAAGAAAAATATGGCAAAAACACAAACCTGTGTATCACGATCAGTGATATTAGCATCTTGAAAAGTGTAACAGCACCGTTGATATCGCTCGAGTGTTTTGTTGATACTGAAAAGGAAACAAGATTGTTATTTTTTTATTTTTTTTTGAAAGAAGAGAAAAACTTTCATTGAGCAAGCAGGAAACTGTACAATATGAAACTGTAAAATGTAATCCATGCACACCAAAGTGACAATTCATTTCGAATTTGATTCATTCATGTAAATTACGAATGAAACTTTTCATTAACTTGCTACAATCACATAATACCATGAATACCACAATGTTGTAGCTCAATGGCTACTAAGAATTGAATACCACTCGACTCTTGTCAATTTTAATTCTTGATTTTGATGCAATGGCTCTAGAAAGAGATCGTAAAACATCAGTTAATGTATAATTAACACTTGATACTATCTCTGACAGTTCAGGGACATCTACTTGTTAGACATACCTTGTATGTAGAGGATTCTGATTTCATTATTTCCTTGTATAGATAACTGTAATCTCTATATATTCAACCCCTTTTGGGTTGTCTCAAAGACAGAAAATCATTCTCCAAATTCATAGTTTACATGGTATCAAAGCCAAATTTCTGAACCGGCGCTCCTCCTTTGATTCCGGTGGTCCCTCATCAATTTCCGGTAGTCCACGATTCCGGCAGCCTCCTCCATTGATCGTCCGACCCTCCCCACGCTCGTCCCTGCGATCGTCCGGCCCTGCCCTGTCAGATCCGGCCATTCCCACCCTCGTCCCTGTGCTCGTGCGGCCATCCACTGTCAGATCCGGCTCCTCCCTACGCACGTCTGGCTCCTCCCACACTGTCCGACTCCTCCCAAGCTGTCCATCCGATTCCTACGCACCTGCTACACCTATGATCCCTGCGCACGTTCTGCTCTGGTTCCTGTTCTGATCTTTAGCTGCAAGATTCAGCGCCCCTGATCATCTGCTACATCTAATCCAGATCCGGCGCCTGCCTCCAGATCCAAAAACTGCAAATCCAGATCCAGAGCTCCGCCAGATCCAAATTCAGATCTCTCTTTTCCAGATCCAGAGCTTCGCCAGATCCAGATTCAGATATCTCTTTTCCAGATCCAGAGCTCCGCCAGATCCAGAAACTGCAATCCCTTAGGTATCTCCTATTGTACGGTACTTCTACGACCTTCTTCTGCTGTAACTCCTTGTGTGATTTACATTACTTTAGTTCAATGGACAAGAACTCATCATGTACAGAGGTCCCACGTTGTACTTTTGATGGTACCAACTATTCTCTATGTGTCATCCATTTTCAGAACTTCCTCAAGGGTCGTGGTTTGTGGGGACTAATTGATGGATCCGTTACTATTCCCACTTCCACAGATGCCGACAAATTAGCTGATTGGGAGATGAATAATGGACGGATTATTACCTGGATTCTTGATTCCGTCGATCAGACCACTGTTGTTGGCCTCACACCTCATCGCACTGCTAAGGCAATGTGGGAGCATCTCCAAACAACTTATCAACAGAGTAATGCGGCCCGGTTATACCGGCTTGAACAGGATCTTGTTAACCTTACTCAGGGTGACGAAAGTATTCAATCATTTTACTCCAAAATTGTCACAATTTGGACTGAGATGACTATGATGGATCCAACATTTCCTAATGACTATAAGATATTCCAAGCTATGCGCGAGAGTGCGCAAGTTCGAAAGTTTCTTATGAAGCTGTGTTTGAAATTTGTACATTGTCGGGCTGCTTTCTTGAACCGTAGCCCTACTCCTTCATTGAATTCGTTATTAATGATTTATTGGCTGAGGAATAACGACTGAAAGTTCTCTCTCCATTCATCAACTCCGGGATCATCTGATATGGTGTTTGCTGTGTCCACCACTTCACCAACATGGGGTTCCACTCCTTTGACTTGTCGCGGCTGCAACAAGGTGGGTCATATTGTCGCTCAATGCAAAAAATGGTGCGCTTATTGTTGACGGACTAGCCATGGTATTTAGGACTGCCATACACGTACCTATGCATCTTCTTTCGGATATGGACGTGGTGGCCGTGATCGTGCTCTTTCTGCTACTGCTGCAAATATTTCTTCTGAGCCATCTGTTAGTGATTCTACATCTACTACTTCTGCTGAAGGTCTTTCATCTCCGTTGACTCCTGCGATGCTTCAGGAAATCGTTCAAGCCCTTTCTGCAGCTGGTATGTCAGGTATATCCCCATCTTCTACATGGTTCTTTGATTCGGGTGCTTCCAATCATATGACCGGTGATGTATCCCATCTTCGCGACATTCGTCCCTATACCGGCAATCAGGCTATTTCTACTGCGGATGGCACTAGACTACCTATTCAGTCCGTTGGATCATTGATTTTCTTTCCTTCTGCTCATCGCCAGTTCACTCTTCATGATGTATTTCATGTCCTTAACCTCTCCTCCAATTTAATTTCAGTTGGTCAACTCACATCCAATAACCGCTTAGTCATATTTCTTCCCAACTGTTGTTTTGTGCAGGATTTGGCAACGGGAAAGGTACTTGGGATGGGTAGACGGCATGGTCGTCTGTACATGCTGGACTTTGATCCATCTATCACTCCGGCTCATTGTTTCTTTTCTCCATCTTCATCAGATATTACTTCAACAAATAAATTGTGGAAATTGTGGCACTTTCGCCTAGGTCATCCACATTCTGATCGGCTACTTCAGTTAATTTCTTCTGGCATGTTAGGGAATATTTCTCTTAATAAAAATTATTTGGATTATTCTTGTTCTTCTTGTTGTCTTTCAAAAAGTAAATGTATTCCATTTTCTTTAAGTACTACAAAATCATCTTCTATGTTTGAACTTGTGCATACGGATGTCTGGGGTCCATCACCAATTATGTCTCTCTCTGGGTTACAATACTATCTTATATTCATTGATGATTTCACACGTTACACTTGAATTTACTTACTGCAATCAAAGTCATAGGTTTTTGAAAAATTCAAGTTATTTCACTCTATGGTGGAGACTCAATTTCGAGTTCCAGTTCAAACTCTTCGCTCTGACTCAGGGGGGGAATATCTCTCAACCGAATTTCGTACATTTTTTCAAGGTCATGAGATTATTCATCAAACCACCTGTTTTGATACTCCACAACAAAACGGGGTGGCTGAACGGAAAAATCGTCATATTGTAGAAACTTCCAACACCCTGATGACAGCTATGAGTTTCCTCGTTCTTTCTAGGTCGAAGCAATATTACATTCAGTCTACTTGATTAACCGGATGCCAACAAAAGTTTTGAACAACAAATCTCTCCATTTTGTTCTCACCGGCTTACCTCCTACATATTCCACATTTTATGTTTTTGGTTGTGTCTGTTATGCTCACCTGGCTTCACGTGAACGTAACAAACTATCTCCAAAATCGGTCAAATGTATGTACTTGGGATTTGAGAAAACTCAGAAGGGTTTTCAATGTTATGATCCTGTTTCTCATCGTGTTCGGGTTTCACGACATGTTGTTTTTCTTGAACACATTATCTTTCATTCATCTCTTCCTCCTCCGCAAATTCTAAACTTCCAGGTCTAACCACCTTTCTTGAAATTTTGGTTGCCTCAAGTACTCTCCATCGTCTATTGCAGGTTTACTCACGTTGACCACGTACAGATCCATCACCTATTACTCACCCTGAACCTACTATACCTGTTGTGGATCCTGAACCTACCTCGATACGTCGTTCTGCTCGTGAACATCGAGCGCCTGATCGCTTGATATGCTCTATGTCTGCCATGAATGCTACTCTGGATACTGTTTCTATTCCTACTTCATACTCTCAGGCAGCCACTCATGATTATTGAAAGAAGGCTATGATAGAAGAACTTGCGGCATTGGATGTTAATCATACATGGGACATTGTCACTCGACCCACTGACCAACAACTAATTGGTAGTAAATGGATTTATTCTATCAAACTCAGGTTTGATGGATCATTGGATCGATACAAAGCTCGACTTGTCGCTCAGGGATACAAACAAGAATATGGAATTGATTACGATGAGACTTTCGCTCATGTGGCCAAAATGAAAACTGGTCGTACTCTTCTGGCTATATCTTCTATTCGCTCATGGCCACTCGCTCAGATAGATATGAAAAATGCCTTTCTTCATGGAGACCTCCAAGAAACTGTGTATTTGAAACCTCCTCCTGGCTCTTTGATTCCTAACAATAAGGTATATCGCCTAAATAAATCTCTGTACGGCCTTAAACAGGTACCTCGGGTATGGTTCCAATGCTTTTACGATGTTGTTATGGGTGCTGGTTTTACTCAAAGTGCTCATGACCCATCCTTATTTTTGCACACCACTGCTCACGGCATTGTCATTGTTCTGGTCTATGTTGATGACCTCCTACTATCTAGTAGCGATGCTACTGGCATTTCGGCTTTAAAGGAAGTTCTGCAATCTTCCTTCAAGATGAAAGACCTCGGCCATCTGACATACTTTCTTGGGCTTGAAATTTCACAATCCAACTGTGGGATCCTGGTCAGCCAGTGTAAATATACCAAGGATCTTCTCACCTTGGCATCATTGACAGATCAGAAGATAGTTCAAACTCCCTTAGAACTTAACGTTCACTATGGCCGTGACGATGGTGATTTACTTCCACAGCCCGATTTATACCACCGTTTGGTTGGGAGTCTAGTTTACTTAACTATGACTTACCCCGATATTGCCTACGTTGTCCAAGTCGCTAGTAGTCAGTTTGTCTCTGCTCCTCGGACTCTTCATATGACTACGGTGTTACGCATCCTACAATACCTTCGTGAAACTCTAGATCGATCCTTGTTCTTCTCCTCCACGACAACTCTGGATCTTCGTGCTTATTCGGATGCTGATTGGGCCGGATGCGATCTCACACGAAGATCTACTACTGGCTACTGTGTTTTTCTTGGCACTTCTCTCATCTCTTGAAAGTGTAAGAAGCAGGCCACTGTTTCCAAATCAAGTACAGAAGCCGAGTATCGGGCGATGTCCGCTGCATGTAGTGAGCTCGTCTGGTTACGTGGACTTCTTTCAGACTTAGGCATTCCTCTACAAAATCTTACTCCACTCCATGTCGATAATCTCAGTGCCATTCAGATTGCCTCCAACCCAGTTTTTCATGAACGGACGAAGCATATTGAAGTTGAATGTCACTTTATCCGCGAGAAATTTCAGTCTGGGCTCATTTCTCTTCCACATGTTGCATCCCACGATCAGATTGTAGACATACTCAACAAGTCCCTCACTTCTGCACGTCACTCATTTCTAGTTGGCAAACTATTACTTGTCGATGACTAGCATTAGTTTGAGGGGGGATGTTAGACATACCTTGTATAGCTAGTTTCCATATGTAGAGGATTCTGATTTCATTATTTTCCTTGTATAGATAACTGTAATCTCTATATATTCAACCCCTTTAGGTTGTCTCAAAGACAGAAAACCATTCTCCAAATCTGTAGTTTACACTACTCACACCCAGATCCATAGCTCAACTGGCAGACTGAGTGGAGATACCTCGTTTCAACACTTGAGGTCTTGGTATCGATCCTTAGCGAGGGTGGCTAACATGGAGTGTGTGTACTGACATGGGTGTGTGCTAACGACCTAACCAAAAAAAAAGAAAAAAGGGGCATCTACTCTCCAGATATGTAATCCAAAAGGCTGTAAATGGCCTTCCACTTTGGAGACATTGACCCAATGATGGGCGTGATGAGGTCAAGTACCGTCTTCCTGGGGGATAATTACCCCGAATCCACAGAGCTTCCTTGGACTCCTCACAAAGATTCCTCAAATCCATGAGGAGAGAGAAAATAGCGATAAATTCTAATAAAATCTAAAATAAAATTATTGATAATTGTCTAATGTGTACGTGTCTTTGTTACACAATAATAAAGAAAAAAGAAAACCAAAATTCGTAATTACCAAAAGTAGCATGATTAATAAGATAGGCAACTTTAAGCACTTCATCAGCCCAAAAATACTTTGGAACGTACATCCCCTATCAAGAAAAGCTTTGAGTAACTTCAAATTTCAAGTAGATGATGGTTCTTCTGTTATACCACTTCGTTCTACTAAGGATTGTATGGACAAGAGTTTTGATATATGATCCCATACTCTTTTAAATAACCTCGGAATTCACCTTCAAAGTATTCTGAGGCATTGTTTGACTGAAATATTTTTGTTCTCTTATCAAACTGGGTGAGTACTATCGTACGGAAATTTTAAGTAATATGTGATGCTTCATCTCAAGTCTTCATGAGAAACAACTCGGTGCAGTGGGAGGAATCATCCACAAAAGAAATGAAATAACGATAGTCATCCATGGAAACAACAAGAGGGTCCCACATGTCAGAATGAACAATAAAAAATGGAAACACACTTTTATTCAAAACTTGGAGGAAAATTTTATCTATAGACTACAATATTTGGACAGCTCACAAACTTCACACTATAAATTATGAGTCAAAATGGACTTAGACAAGTTTGGAAATAACAACTTTAATGACTAAAAGACAAATGTCCGCACATCTAGCTCAAAAACAAAAATTTAAGAAAAAATTAATATTTTTAGTAATTTCAATTTTTGTAATATTTCCCTTTTTTTTTTTTTTTTTTTTTTTTTTTTTTTTTTTAGAGTTTTAGATTTTCTTATTTTTTAGAAATAACTTGTAATTTTATTTAGAATTTTTTATTTTTAGAAATTAGGCTTTAGAAGAGTTTTAATAGAATTAGGATTTTTATTAAGTTTAGAATTCCCTTCCTCTGGACCCTACCATCAACACGAATCGCACCTACAAGAAGCCTCCACAAGAAAATTGATAACTTTGGAGGGACTTAAGAATGCCACACCCACCTCGACCAACCTCTTCTAACAATACCTGGATCAAAAGTTATGCGCCCCATAACAATACCCGGATCAAAAGTTATGGCCAATTTACAGTTCACCTTCTTTTGGTCCAACCATACTAGGAATGTATTTGTGCCACATCCTACATCAGACATCTAAACTGACTCCCTTTAAAGAGAGTCGGCTATGTCATTGGCCGTACGTAATGCATGATAAAGAGGTGAGAAAGAAGTCTGTGACTAGCTGCTCAATACCATGAAAATGTTTTGAAAGAGAGACAATTCTACAAAATCTTTAATTATCTAGCGATTCCATGATTCTATCAGAACATTACATTGTATAACCTTCGAATTCCCGTATGTGCAACCCAAATATGTTTCACAATAATTTGACTCACTCTGAATTAGAAAAAAAAAAAAAAAACTTAAAATGCTTGAAATAGATCAGCACAAAAATCACATTGATTGGAAGATACTATTCTCCAATTAACATCATCAAGGCGAGGAGACATTTTGTGCCACACGACCCAAAAGTCACACTGTTTGGACGATCCTAGTCGTCAATCACGAGCAGTGGATGCCAAAGTGAGGTCCCAAATGCAATCAGTTTTCGTATTTGTCACTTTCTTTCTCTTAGAGCCACTGCAAAAATTTATTTGGATTGATTTTTATACATACCAAAATCAACTGTAATGCAAAAAGACCAACTTTAGAAAATTTTAGTAAGAAGGAATGAGATATCAAGAGGGGGATACCATACGTATATATCAGTGGTGAAAGGCCTAGATGGACGGGCCCATAGGATCTGATGGTATCTACATGACCTTATAGACCTTCGCACAAGGTCGAAGATGGATAGCTTGGTCCAATGGTTCACCTTTGCCCCTCTGATCTTATAGTTAAGATGTCCACCGGACATGATCAGTGGTTTAAATTGTCTAGATACAACATAATGGACAATCAAATACTCTCTCATTATTCATTAGTAGATGTGCACCTTTATTCATGAAGGAACACCTTTTTGAGCAGGTCACGGACACTTTCAATGCAAAGATGGACCAGAGAAGGCCTGATCAGAGGCAGAAGTGATCAAGACCGTTAAAACCTTAAAACAGTCGTATCTCGCAAGCTGGAATGAGTTTTTCAACATATCATATATGATTTTTGGGTAGGAGAATCTACTTTAGCCAATCAACAACGCTATGTCGGGTTACCCATGCCAGATTTGTGAGATTCCATGGTCAAAAGTCCATTTTATTTTCATTTTTACTATAAATAATAAGTTTTAGTTTGATCATAACTTTTGATCCTTTGAGTTTTAGGAGTCATGCCCAACATGAAAAGGGCTTAGAGAAATTAGGAGAGTAATTTGGTTAGGCCAAATTGGATACTTACTATTTTTGGCCGAAAACCATGAAGACTTGTAGGAATCATGACCGTCTATAAATAATAAGTTTACTATTTATATTAAGTCACGTTTTTAGAGATTTTGAGTCTAAAACTCTATCCTAGGTTTGAACTCATTATTTAAAGGATTGTAATTTCATTTTTATCATCAAATAATTTATTTTTAAATTTATTAGAAATTATTTCTATTTTGTCCCTCGTGTATTCGAGGAAACTTTGTGAGGAATCCAAAGAGCTCTATGGATTCGGAGTAGACGGTGATCGACCTCATCACGTCCTTCCCTACTTGAAAAGGATTAGGAATTGTTTGGATATGATAGGGTTTATTTTTGTCGCATTCAAACACTTTACATTATCACAATCTTCGGACCCATCCATTAATGATTGCTTACAAGTGCACATCACAGACTTGTATCCAACATCTCTCACTCAATCATGTTGTGAAAGGGATATTGCAAATTATTTATCTCCCTTATCTCATAACAGCCAAAACCAAAAGACCGTGATAGAAAAAATAAAAACAAATGTATGGACCGGTTGGAACACCGTTGTATTCTCGCAAGCGTTCGAGTACTAAATGACCATATGAATAGCACTCAATACCAAAGCCTTGTTATGCATACACGTCCAAGTTTGCACGACCATATTGGTTAAGAGTTAACTCTTGATTTAGAGCACTTAGCCAATATACTCATATATCAAACGTATTGGCTTTATTTAGAAAACTTAGTTTTCACAAACATGAGTTTAAAACTCTCCTTTTAAAGTAATAATGTACTACATATACTTTTGAAAGAATATTGTCTAGAAAAACTTATCGAAATTTGATAATAAGGATGGATAAGTCTTCAAGTGTGTATTAATATTTTAAAAAACTTTGTGTACTTGTTATGAAATCTTCTGTTAAACAGCTCACATACTACCTTGTATATCTTCTTACCTTGTATAGATGATTGTAATATCCTTCCTTTCCTGTTATAGATGAGTGTAATATCTATATATTCAACCCCATTGGGTTGTCTCAAATACACAGAAAACCTTTTTTGGATTCACTGTTTTCATGGTATCAAAGCCAAGTTGATCCAAATCCGGCCACTCCCTGCTGCGTCCCTGCTGCGTCCGGCCTCCCTGCTACGTCCGGCCACCCCCTACTGCCAGATCCGATCCTCCCTGCTGCGTCCGGCCACCCCCTGCTGCGTCCGGCGTCCCTGCTGCGTCCGGTCACCCCCTGCTGCCAGATCCGGCCTCCCTGCTCCCTGCCTCCTGCTGCGTCCGGCCTCCCTGCTGCTCCAGCCTGCTCCAGATCCAGATCCGATCCACCCCCTGCTGCCCCTGCACGGTTTTCTGGCTCCAGCCTGCTCCAGATCCTGCGCCCCTGCTCCAAATCTAGCGCACCTGCTCCAGATCCAACGTCCCTGCTCGGTTTTCCTGTTCCAGATCAAGATCTGACGCCCCTGCTCCAGATTCGACGCACCTGCTTGTTTTTCATACTCCAGATCCAGATCCAGAGTTCCTTTTCCAGTTCCAGATCCAGGTTGTTGATTGCTTTTCCAGATCCAGATCAAGGTTGCTGATTGCTTCTCCAGATCCAGATCCAGAGTTCCTTTTCCAGATCCAGATCCAGGTTGCTGATTGCTTCCGATCTCCATTTTCCAGATCCAGATCCAGAGCCAGATCCAGAAACTGCAATTCCTTGGGTATCTCCTGCTGTACGGTACTTCTACGACCTTCTTCTGCTGCAACTTCTTGTCTGCTTTACATTACTTTAGATCAATGGACAAGAACTCATCACGTACAGAGGCCCCACGTTGTAGTTTTGATGGTACCAACTACTCTTTGTGGGCCATCCATTTTCAGAACTTTCTCAAGGGTCGTGGTTTGTGGGGACTAATTGATGGATCCGTTCCTATCCCCACTTCCACAGATGCCGACAAATTAGCTGATTGGGAAATGAACAATGGAAGGATTATTACCTGGATTTTTGATTCCGTCGATCGGTCCATTGCTGTTGGTCTTACACCTCATCGCACTGCTAAGGCAATGTGGGAACATCTCCAGACGATTTATCAACAGAGTAATGCAGCCCGGTTATACCGCCTGGAACAGGATCTCGTTAACCTTACTCAGGGTAACGACAGCATTCAATTATTTTACTCCAAAATTGTCACAATTTGGACAGAGATGGCTATGATGGATCCACCATTTCCTCATGACTTTAAAATATTCCAATCTATGCGCGAGAGTACGCAAGTTCGTCAATTCCTTATGAAGCTACGTCCGGAATTTGAGCATTGTCGGGCTGCTCTCTTGAACCGTAGCCCTACTCCTTCACTGAATTCAGTTATTAATGATTTATTGGCTGAGGAACAACGTCTGAAAGTTCTCTCTCTTCCTTCCTCAACTTCGGGCTCATCTGATATGGTGCTTGCTGTGTCCACCACTCCACCAACACGTGGTTCTGGTTCCTCTCCTTTGACTTGTCGCGGGTGCAACAAGGTGGGTCATGTTGTCGCTCAATGCAAGGAATGGTGCGCTTATTGTCGACGGACTGGTCATGGTATTCAGGACTGCCGTACACGTGCCAATGCATCTTCGTTCGGCCGTGGACGTGGAAGTCGTGGTCGTGGCCGTGGTCGTGCTCTTTCTGCTACTGCTGCCACTATTTCTTGTGAGCCGTCTGTTAGTGATTCTGCATCTACTGCTTCCGCTGAAGGTCTTTCATCTCCGTTGACTCCTGCGATGCTCCAGCAAATCGTTCAGGCCCTTTCTGCGGCCGGTATGTCAGGTATATCCCCATCTTCTACATGGTTCTTCGATTCGGGTGCTTCCAATCATATGACCAGTGCTGTATCCCATCTTCGTAACATTCGTCCCTACACCGGCAATCAGGCTATTTCTACTGCGGATGGCACTAGACTACCTATTCAGTCTGTTGGATCATTGACTTTCTCTCCTGCTCATCGCCAGTTCACCCTTCGTGATGTGTTTCATGTCCCTAACCTCTCCTCCAATTTAATTTCAGTTGGTCAACTCACATCCAATAACTGCTTAGTCATATTTCTTCCCAATTGTTGTTTTGTGCAGGATCTGGCAACGGGGAAGGTACTTGGGAGGGGTAGGCGGCATGGTCGTCTGTACGTGCTGGATTTTGATCCATCTGTCACTCCGGCTCGTTGTTTCTTTTCTCCATCTTCATCAGATATTTATTCGGCAAATAAATTGTGGAAATTGTGGCACTTTCGCCTGGGTCATCCACATTCTGATCGGTTACTTCAGTTAATTTCGTCTGGCATGTTAGGGAATATTTCTCTTAATAAAAATAATTTGGATTATTCTTGTTCTTCATGTTGTCTTTCAAAAAGTAAGTGTGTTCCATTTTCCCTAAGTACTACAAAATCATCTTCTATGTTTGAACTTGTGCATACGGATGTTTGGGGTCCTTCACCAATAATGTCTCTCTCTGGGTTACGATACTATGTTATATTCATTGATGATTTCACACGTTACACTTGGATTTACTTTCTGCATTCGAAGTCACAGGTTTTTGAAAAATTCAAGTCCTTTCACTCTATGGTAAAGACTCAATTTCGGGTTCCAGTGCAAACTCTCCGTTCTGACTCAGGGGGGAATATCTCTCAACAGATTTTCGTACATTTCTTCAAGGTCATGGGATTATTCATCAGACCACCTGTTCTGATACTCCACAACAGAACGGGGTGGCTGAACGAAAAAATCGTCATATTGTTGAAACTGCCAACACCCTGATGACAGCTATGAGTGTTCCTCGTTCTTTCTGGGCGGAAGCAATGTTACATTCTATCTACTTGATTAACCGGATGCCAACCAAGGTTCTGAACAGTAAATCTCCCTACTTTGCTCTCACCGGCTTACCTCCTGCATATTCCACATTTCGTGTTTTTGGTTGTATCTGTTATGTTCACCTGGCTTCACGTGAACGTCACAAACTATCTCCAAAATCAATCAAATGTATGTACTTGGGATTTGGGGAAACTCAGAAGGGTTTTCGTGTTATGATCCGGTTTCTCGTCGTGTTCGGGTTTCACGAAATGTTGTCTTTCTTGAACACATTGCTTTTCATTCATCTCCTCCTCCTCCGCACACTCCAAACCCTCCTGGTTTAACCGCTTTTCCAGAAATTCCGGTTGCCTCAAGAACTCTCCCTCGTCCGTTGCAGGTTTACTCACGTCGACCACGTACAGATCCACCACCTATTACTCAACCCGAATCTACTGTACCTGTTGCAGATCCCGAACCTACCTCAATACGACGTTCCGCTCGTGAACATAGAGCGCCTGATCGCTTGATATGCTCTATGTCTGCCATGAATGCTACTCTGGATACTGTTTCTATTCCAACTTCATACTCTCAGGCAGCCACTCATGATTGTTGGAAGAAGGCTATGGCAGACGAACTTGCGGCATTGGATGATAATCATACGTGGGACATTGTCACTCGACCTGCTGACCAACAGCTGATTGGTAGCAGATGGATTTATTCTGTCAAGCTCAAGTCTGATGGATCATTGGATCGATATAAGGCTCGACTTGTCGCTCAGGGATACAAACAGGAATACGGAATTGATTATGATGAGACTTTTGCTCCCGTGGCCAAGATGAAAACTGTTCGTACTCTTCTGGCTATATCTTCTGTTCGCTCATGGCCACTCGCTCAGATGGATGTGAAAAATGCATTTCTTCATGGAGACCTCCAAGAAACCGTATATTTGAAACCTCCTCCTGGCTCTTTAATCCCTGACGATAAGGTATGTCGCCTAAAGAAAGCCCTGTATGGCCTCAAACAAGCACCTCGGGCATGGTTCCAACGCTTTCACGATGTTGTTACGAGTGCTGGCTTTACTCAAAGTGGTTATGACCCATCCTTATTTTTGCGAACCACTGCTCACGGAATTGTCATTGTTCTGGTCTATGTTGACGACCTCCTCCTGACTGGTAGCGATGCTACTGGTATTTCGGCTTTAAAGGAAGTTCTGCAATCATCCTTCAAGATGAAAGACCTCGGCCATCTAACATACTTTCTTGGACTTGAATTTTCACGTTCCAACCGTGGGATCCTGGTCAGCCAGCGTAAATATACTAAGGATCTTCTCGCCTTGGCATCATTGACAGATCAGAAGACAGTTCAGACTCCCTTAGAACTTAACGTTCACTATGGCCGTGACGATGGTGATCTACTTGCACAGCCCGACTTATACCGCCGTTTAGTTGGGAGTCTGGTTTACTTAACTATGACTCGCCCTGATATTGCCTACGCTGTCCAAGTCGTCAGTCAGTTTGTTTCTGCCCCTCGGACTCTTCATATGACGGCAGTGTTGCGCATCCTACGGTACCTTCGTGGAACTCTAGATCGATCTCTGTTCTTCTCCTCCACGGCAACTCTGGAACTTCGTGCTTATTCGGATGCTGATTGGGCTGGATGCGCTCTCACACGAAGATCTACCACTGGCTACTGTGTTTTTCTTGGCACTTCTCTCATCTCTTGGAAGTGTAAGAAGCAGGCCACTGTTTCCAAATCGAGTACAGAAGCCGAGTATCGGGCGATGTCAGCTGCGTGTAGTGAGCTCGTCTGGTTACGTGGACTTCTTTCAGACTTGGGCATTCCTCTACAGAATCCTACTCCACTCCATGTCGATAATCTCAGTGCAATTCAGATTGCCTCTAACCCGGTTTTTCATGAACGGACGAAGCATATAGAAGTTGACTGTCATTTTATCCGCGAGAAATTTCAGTCTGGGCTCATTTCTCTTCCACATGTGGTATCCCATGATCAGATTGCTGACATTCTCACCAAGTCCCTCACGTCTGCACGTCACTCTTTTCTTGTTGGCAAACTATTACTTGTCGATGACCAGCATTAGTTTGAGGGGGGATGTTAGACAGCTCACATACTACCTTGTATATCTTCTTACCTTGTATAGATGATTGTAATATCCTTCCTTTCCTGTTATAGATGAGTGTAATAGCTATATATTCAACCCCATTGGGTTGTCTCAAATACACAGAAAACCTTTTTTGGATTCACTGTTTTCATCTTCCACATGTGGATGTATAAATTGCAATTAATCAAGCCACTTTCTTAGCATAACCAAGTCCAGCTTATTTAAAGACTTTCATTATTGTACACTAAAGTAGTGGCATAAGGAACAATGGCTTACATTTTTTGTACGCCAAAACAGTGGCTTGATTTACTTAACCCTTGCCCAAGCCAAATATTGAGGCCCAATACTCCTATTCTTCCTCTTTGGGTTTTGCATTCAAGGAAAATAAAAACTAATACCACCTTTCTTCCTCACCTCTTCTTTTGGCAGCTACAATCGATGGTAGATGCAAGAAAAAGCGAAGAGGAGAGAGAAGAAAGAGAGGCACGGTGAGGGCAAGCAGTGACAATGACCACGTTATTGCCTCTAATGTTGTTGGTGGTTGTTGTTGTTGCTGGTGGGCCCAATGGCAGCGGCAAACCTAGGAAAGAGAGAGATGAGAGAGGGAAAGGAGAAGCAGAGACAAATAATGGGGGCAATGGATGGTGGTGGTGGTCTAGGGTATTTATTTTATTTATTTATATATTTTTTCTTTTCCTTTTCCATTAATTGGTGGCCATGGTTGTCAAAACTAGCCTTGGAGATGGACTAGGTGGTGGCTATGGTTGCGTTCATCTCCGATAACCAAGACAAAGGGCATGAGTTTGAGTTGCAAAAATTGGTAGATAATGATGATCACGTGAAAAATAATCAATATTAAAATAAATAAAATTTGATATTAGGAGAATGGTATTAGTGTCGATGATGATATACACAAATAAGAGATCCATTGAAGCCACTCCAATACCACTTTGAAAGGCTTAGATGGGTGGGCCCACAAGACTTGATAATGTATATATGATTTTAGGTACCTTCGCACAAAGTTGAAGATAGAAGATGATGCAAGTGCATCTCCACACTAGGGGAGGGTGGCCCACGAGGTGGGGTGGGTCTCACTATGGGACCTGTGAAATGTGGGGTAGCCCACAGAGAGGTATCGATCGATTTGCATGGGAATTCCTGGATAAAGGGATATTTCGGTTCTTTCCCAGCAGCTCTGAAGCTTTTAGTGCATTGGTCGGTACTCCTTGCATCAGAAGATCTTCGTCTAGTGTCCACCTAACTATTATGGGAATGGAAAGGAGCTAATTATGAAAATGCGCAAGGCGGTGGGCCACGTGGTCTATATGTACGGAAGCTTGGCAGGGCCATGGAATGAAGACCGTGTCCTAGAGGGGGGTGATTAGGACTAAATAAAAATTTTACCTTCAAACACATAATTACCTACTTAAACTAATCTCCAATTAAAGCTAATTAATGTAATTAACTTTAAGGCTTCCAGGCTAATAGAGAGTTTAATCACATAGACTACAAATCATATTCCTATTAAACAATTAGTATATAAACATGATAGTGTACATGTGTGTCTGGGATATGCTACCGAACAACTCCTAACATTCATCTAATTATCATGCATACATATAATTAAACATTCAATCACATAAGCATAATTAAACAAGTGCTCAAAGGATCATCCTTCCCAGCCGGACAGGGAGTCGATCAAACACCTCTTTCTTGAGGGCCATTAGGCAGTCCAAATCTGGTCACACTACGAGGGACTCTGTGGCGTCTCCTCTTCCTCTACAAACTCAGTGTTTGGTAAAATCCTTCATTGGAGAAGATTGGATGCGTCGGGTTCCGCCCCTTAGCATATCAGATCCTCCCTTCCCATGCATATTCTCTGGGAATTGTGGCGAGCAAGAAACGAAGCAACTTTTGGTGAAAAGGCTATGATCATCCGGCTTTCCATTAGTCGGATCAAATGGTAGGCATTCCAGACTATCCAAAACTTTCACCCGCTGACCCAATTTTCTAATAGGCACAGAACCCCCTCTGTCTCCCCTGCTCCCAGGAATCTCAGGTCAGATTCCCTTCTGATCAAATGGATGCAACCCACCCCGGGCTGGGTAAAATTAAATTTTGATGGATCCTCGAGGGGAAACCCCGGTATATCAGGCGGCGGAGGTGTTTGCAGGAAGGATGATGGCTCATTTATTTTTGCGTTCTCAGCAGGGTATGGTTTTGGATTGAATAACCTTGTGGAACTTCGTGCTATTTATGATGGTATGGCCATATGTTTGTCAAAAAGACTGAACAGGATAATGGTCGAAACAGACTCAAAGCTGGCTAAAGACATTCTTCTAGGGGATACAAGATGCCCATGGAAGTGGAAACCATGGATAGACAGAATCAACACATTGAAGCATTCCGGTACTTTCCTCTTCAATCACATTTTCCGAGAAGAAAATGGCCCGGCTGACGGATTGGCAAGAGAAGGGAGCAGCACCCAGTCGTCATCCCTTCATGACAATATAGCTTCCCTTCCAAAGTAGATTAGGGGCGATTCCCCCCCCCCCCCTTTTCTTCATGGTCTGATGTACAGATTATCTCATACGATAGGTCAGCCCACCCCTTTGTGCTTCTGGGTTGACCTAAAAGCATTAAGTTGTACATCCAGTTTCCTTTTGATATATAATACAAATGCTTTCCTAAAATTATTTTTTTTTTAATAATTATTAAAAAAAAAAAAGTGCTCAAAGACAATCCCAAACATAATCATGTATAGTGGCTTGATTTCCCTACTCCACTCCCGACGGATGCACTCAACCCATGAGTGCACCGAATTTCACTGTCGGAGGTTTTAAATCAGGTTCACTTCTAGCCTTTGCAATCCTACCTAAGGACCGGCTCTCTCAGAAAATTATGTATTTTTCTATAGACTAGCTAAGAACTTCGGTCATAGTCCAAGTACCTACGTTTACTCTCTTTGGAGGCTCCCACGGAGACTAACATATATACACAACCATGTCTGGTAAATTCAGCCCTACACAAGATCATAGGTCTTACACAATATATTAAGTTTGGGTCACAAACTCTTACTCTCAATCCTATACTAGGAAAGAAAGTATGGAATCATACGTAATACTCACTTGTCGAATTGAGCCCCTTCGTTCCCTTTGCTCTTAAGTTTATTATGTTTTAATAAGACTCCTAAGGCTTAAGGGATGATTGACAGGATTTATTGAATATGTTAAGGATCATGTAGAGGTTCAAGGATTATTTCGTGTCAAAGGTTAGGGTCACTAACGCACCTCATTTACCTTTTTTTTTTTTTGAAGATTTTTTTTTTTTTTCATTCCACACAAAAAAACCATGTACAACCATTCGGGTGGTCCCTTATAAAAAGGGCTGGGACCACCTATCGTAAGCTACACAAAGACAGAGAGACAGGCAGAGCGGCCTCGCCTCCCAAAAAACAATAGACCCAGGGGTTCGCAAAACAAAGGCTGGAGGGCGGACGGGAGAACCCAAGCTCAGACAATGAGCTAAGAAATACGCACGGCGCCGAGACCCGACCTATCCAGAACCAACTCCCCCCAAGTGTGCATAGGGAGGCGAAAAACAGATTCATAAATTCTAGACTGCTGATTAGTGCTAGCCCAACGAGCCAGGCTGTCGGCAACACTGTTTGCCTCTCTCAGGCAATGGGAGATAGAAATAGAGCCCGACGAGCAAAGAAATCTGAATTGGTTCTTCCAGTAATGAGCGATCCATGGGCTGACATCCGGGCTCAATAGGACCCCCACCACTGAGAGCGAGTCACTTTCCACATCGACTGAGGTAAGCCCTTTTCTGGAACAAATCTGAAGGCCATGAATGGTAGCTTTAAGTTCGGCCATAAAGCTAGATCCTTGCCCATACGCCTTGGAGAATGCAAAGAGGAATTCCCCGTTTGCACCACGACAGACCCCTCCACCACATGACGGACCTGGATTACCTCTAGAGGACCCATCTACATTGAGCTTTACTCTCCCATGGGCTGGCCTAGACCACTTGACCAAGGAAAAGGAGCGAGGATGAGAGGGGCTAACAGGGATTTGGAGGTCCAGGATGGCTTCTGTATCAGCCTTGTTTTTACAAGGAGGGAGAGGAAACTCTTTGAAGAGGCGGGAGAGCCAAGATCAAATTTGGAGAATGGTGTGGGGGACGATCCAGGGGGCCCCTTCATATCGTTGGGAGTTTCTAGCCTTCCAAATCTCCCAGGTGATTAGGGCTGGGAGAAGACCCCTGAAGATGCCCAACAGCGAGGAGCTGCTGGCCAAGGCCCACCATTGAGAAAGCCTGCCCCTGATGGATTGGTTCGGAATGACAGCCACTGAGAGAAGAGCGGAGAAGTGATTCCATATGAGCGAAGTGCATTCGCCTTCAACAAAAAGGTGGTCAAGGGATTCCTCCCTAAGATCAGGGAGCAAATAGCACACACAGGAGGAAGCCAAGTGAACCCCCTTGGACTTGATGTTGGAGTCGACAGGAATGGCGTTATTCATGAGTTTCCAGACAAAGATTCTGATTTTTGGAGGAAGCTGGGGTCGCCACACCCACTTAGCCCACGTCTGGATCTGCCCTTGGATTCGATTGAGGTTCCTAGCTGATTTTATGGAGAAGATACCCGACTTCTCCCTGGTCCAAATCGATTTGTCTCGGTCCTGGTTAAGGGCCAGGCCTTCCGATAAGATGTGAAGCCGAACTGAATCAGGCAAGCCTGGAGGCAGGGGCGCCAAAAGACCCCCAGGCCCAAGAAAGCTCTTTATCTTTAGGCTCCGTAAAGAAGGGGGAATAATACCTTGCATCTGGTTTTTGAGGGGGCCCAGCCCCGTCCAGTTATCCTCCCAAAAGTTACTGCTTCCATCTCCCAAAAGCAGGCGAGAGTTTGAGTGCAACGTGTCTTGCGGGATCGCCAGCTTCTTCCACGAAGGGGAATCAGAATGACGTGGATTGGTGGCGATTCGACTCTCATGAATACCATATTTGGACCGCATGAAGGACCCCCAGAGGCTACGCACCTCATTTACCTGTTCTTTGCTCTTTGTTGCTCATGTTCTCTTGTATCTCCAGTCTTCAGCTTTTAAGGGCTCAACCGATTATATGATAAACAAACTCACTTGATTGACAAACAAGATGCACAGATCAGTGCACTAACAAATTACACTAATCATGTAGTAAGGATGACCACCAAACATATAATCAACAATTTATATCATTTAGAGGTATCTCTATGAATAATCATATACCTTTAATTTTCTCTCGGGAATTACTTGAATGCATGCTTTTACTGAGGCAATGGCTCCTTTTTTATAACGGAAGCACCGAGAGGATTAAGATGAGTTCAAACACAATAGGTTTATCCCTTTCACATCCGAACTTTCTGCTTCATCACAATTCTCTCTCATATGAATTTTAAATTTACATTAGGATTTTGAGAGGGGATTGTAATCATTCAAAGATGTCATCCATCATGAACTGCTGAACTAGGCAAGAAGATCATTTACTTATGTCATGGCGTCCCATCTCGTTTGGCAACCTGGAATTTACATTTAGGAACTGAGAAAGAGATACCATAAGTCATGTTTTGGTTACTGGGAATGTAAACTATCTAGAATCCAGAA
>JAJHSJ010000001.1:106349954-106588052 GCA_021015155.1 Magnolia officinalis
GGCCTGTAAGACCCGCATCTTAGACCGTACCGTTCCGTAGGTTTCCGCGGTCTTTCCGGTCGAATTTCGGCAACCTTCGACCCTTACCGGTATCTGCGCACGACCCTGATTCATACGCCGTTAACTAGAGTCGACTCAACCCGAGACTTGTATCATTGCGACCGCACCGTCGCCGCGGTTCCGATGCCGCGACTCGCGCGCCGAGGCGATACTCTGGCTAGGAGATGTAGGCCAGCGTTCGGTGCGAGGAAAACGCCGCGCGTTGCGAAACCCAAGAGAATCTCTACGATGTGTCACATCAATCCATCAATCCATCATCCATCATCCATCACCCTCAATCTCAAGGGTCAAGTACACATCACTCACACTCTTCCCCAAGCAACCCCAAGTCAAAAAGTTCTTACACCACCATGCCTTTTCTTACACAAATGACCACAAAAGTCAAGAAAGTGGCTCTTACACCCCATCACACCACACCCATCACACCACATCCATCACTCCTCTTTCTTTACAACCCTCTCTCTCTCCTTATTTGCAATCCATCCCCAAGCAAAAGAGAGAGCACCATACGTGAGCCCTTCCCCTTTCCTTCCAAGCCACAAGTGTGACCCACCTTTCCACCCTCTCATCTCTCATCCTAGCCTTCCATTTCTCATCTCCACCATCAAAGAGGAGCACAAGGAGACCGGCAAGCCGAGGGAGCAAGAAGATCAAGCGGTGGTGTTTGTAGCTCCATATTTCCTTCATTTTGTTGATTTAGGGTCCATATATGTAGGACCCACCTTGATGTACTTTTGAATGAGGGGCCCATAGTGGCGGGGTCCCTCCATACTCACCGATCTCTCTCTATGTCTCACTCTCTATCTCTCTATTTCTTTTTTTCTCTTGACCATGTGATGGTTGTGGGGTCCACTTGGATGGACCCCACCATGAGGTAGGTGTTGTATTCAAACCATTCACAGGTGGGGCCACTTGAAATGTGTTGTACCCACACCATCCTTTCATTTGGTGGCCCACCCAAGTGGGGCCCACCTCAAATGCATGCGGCGCCAAGCCGTCCAGACGCTGGACGTGCACTGGGAATAAAAAAAAAAAAAAGAAAAAAAAAAAAAAAGAAAAGAAAACAAGGACAGCTTGTTATAAGCTTTTGGGTGGCTCCCCTGTGTAGGCCCCACCTTGCTGTATGTGTTCAATCCACGCCGTCCATCCTCTCCACAAGAGGTTTTAGGCGTTGAGCCGAAAGATGGGGTCGATCCAATACTCAGGTGGCCGTACCATAGAAAACGGTATATGCTACCGTTCAAAACTTCTAGGACCCACCATGCCTTAACCACTCATCGAAAATTCCAACTTTGGACTTGTTTGGTGCGTTCCGGGCCCGAGAACACAATGGACGGGCTGGATTTTCTGGAAGTGGGCCCCGCATACCTTTTTCTGCGAGGAAACAAAAATCAAAAAAAAAAAGAAAGCAGCAGAGGCTTCTGCCTCTGCCGTGTCAGGCGGGCGCAGGCAGCGCCTGCGTGCCAGTTTGGGCGGACGGGCTGGGTCACCCACGGCTCCTGCCGTGGGCCCCACCATGATGTATTTATTTTATCCACTCCGTACATTAGGTGGACCACCCCCTGAGGTGGGTCCCCTCAAATTTTCAGGCCCATCCAGTGATCTGGTGGCCCACACCAAGGGAAACAGTGTGAATTGAAAGTCTACCATTGAAACCATTTTTGAGGCCCACAGAAGTTTTGGATCGAGATGAAATTTGTGTTTTCCCTTCTCCTGGGTCCTTGTGACCTTATGAACGGGTTGGATGGCATGTAAATATTACGGTGGGCCCCACGTGGGAGCCCAAGGTGATGTATGTGTTGTACTCCACCGTCCGCTGGACGGTGGAGCCCCTGTGATGTTTGTGTTTTCCCACCGTCCAGTGGACGGTGGGTGTGCGGTGTGCGTGCGTGTGTGCATGTGAGGTGTGTGTGCGTTGTGCGTGTGCGTGCGTGTGTGTGCGTTGTGCGTGTACTGTGTGTGTGAGTATTATATATATTATATATATATCATATATATATATATATATTATACTATATATCTATCTATATATTGGGTATAATACGTATATAAATATACATTTTGGTAGGCCCGCATGAGAACCCACTTTGATGTCTGAGTGAGGCCCACCCTTGTATTTATAGAGGCCCATATGATTAGGCCCACCTCTGTTGATTGTGGACCATCCATTGAGGCCACCTGATATACTTAAAGGCCCACGGGTTAAAGCCCATTGAGATATGTTAGGGCCTATGGGTTAAGGCCCATTCGATGCACGTATGGGGCCCAATTGGTGTGGCCCATCCGATATACATATGACCCCTGAGATTAGGCCCATTAATGTACTCTAAGGCCCACGGGATATGGCTCATTGCAATGCACTTAAGGCCCATTGGTGCGGCCCATTGATGTGGCCACTTGATGAATATAAGGCCCATGTGACACGGCCCATCCGATGTATTTAAGGCCCAATGAGATGTACCTAAAGTCCATTGCAATGTGTGATCCCTACATAGTTTATTTAATGATGTCTACAATAGATGATGCCTTGGGAGCAATGTCGGTTTGACGTCCACATTGCGGGTATAGTGTTGGTTAAATGTCCGCATTATGACTCTCCCTAGGCCTTTGATACGCCCGTACTGGTTGTGTATAGGCCGTCCATGTCTAGGCCCATCTGCGTTGCATGAATAGTTCATTTCTTTATAACATGTGTAGTATAGTTCCATGATTCATGATCATACGCATCATATGTATGCTTGACGTGAGAAGTGGTTGATCATAGCATATGCCTTCGGGCAGGTTGTTTAGGGGCTCCCGGTTAGGCGGTGTTGCCCTACATGAGCGCACGATGCGCGCAGGATTGCTGCATGATTGGATAGTGTGTTTCATGCATTCGCATTGTGTGATGTAGTTACTGTACGCCCTAGCGACATCAGGGCCATAGCCTCCACAGGCGTATCGTGGTTGGCAGGTTTGGATACCGGAAATTTTGTTCTACATGGGGTGCTATAGATATCCCTGGGTGAAAGTCCCTAAACCCTTATGGTACCAAGAGGTTGCTCCAACGTCTAGACCGAGTGGGTGCATGAGCGCCGATGGCCGATTACCAGGAGGCTGCGCTTTCCACTGTGTCGTGGTCGGTTGGAAGGGGGTGCGGCCTTACCTGCCCGAGAGGAGGGGGCAATGCTAGGCTGAGTCTGACCAGCTCGAGGAATGGGTCCGCTATCGACGAGCCGAGCCCGATATTGGCAGGCGGGTAGTGAGGTCTCTTCCACTTACCTTATTGCGCGCGATGGGGCGGCAATCTGGTTTAGAGTGTACTAGACCCCGGTGATATCCCAGATTTTGAGCTATACTGATATGTGGACTTAGATGAGGATTTGTATGCTTGAGTTACATTTCGCATCGCATGGCCTTGGTATGGCCGACATCTTTCATGCCTTGCATTGCCTAGCCTTGGTATGGCTAGTAGTATTCATGGATTCACCAGCATGTTCCGCATTACTCTGATACTCCATACTGCATTACTACCTTGCGCACACACTTTCACCACCCTCTAAGCTTTCCATAAAGCTTATGCACGACCGTTGCGTGCAGGTGACGTGAGGACGCAGCAGCACTGAGGCGAGAGCGCTGAGCAGATCTTTTGGAGCTTTTTGTCCATTCTCATTGTATTTCCCTTCATGCTCATTGTACTTGTAAAGTTTTTGATCATAGTGGAAATGTGATGGAGTTTTTGGTTGTTGTTTGTGGGTTATGCCTTTGGTTATGCTTATTACGATTCAAACTGATATTAGAAATCCTCCTCGTAGCATCCCAGGATCGGAACCTGGCGAATGGGCGCCGGGAGCCGAGAATGGGGTTCTACGGAGGCTGTCGGCGCCGGATTCGGCGATCGGGAGTTTTGTGAGCCCGGTCCCCGAGTTTGGGGCGTGACAGAAGTTGGTATCAGAGCATAACCTGAGAATAACTAAGAACAACATTACATATCTGCTATGAGTTTAGGATGATTAAGTCTCAAGTCCGGATAGCTCAGCAATCTTTATTACCGACCCTTAACATTCGTACCTTCGAGAGTTCCAAGTTGATAGGCGTCTTCGATATTCCTGTAGGACATGGCGCGCCAGAGAGTGACCCGATCGACTCCCGCACCACCACCTGAGACTCCTGCATTACCACCGACGACCCCTGCTCCACCACCGGAGATTCCTACTGACCAGTATATGGATGCAGATCCTCTACCAGGGATTCCTACTGCCCATCCGGAGTATGCTACTCCTCCACCAGAGACCGGTGCAGACCCGACCGTATCCGTGAGTGCCTCCCAGCTGCAGCAGATGTTACAGGCTGTGACGGCTGCACTTCAGGGACAGGGCAGGCACCCTGTTGTCTCACAGGAGCAGGCCGAGCAGGACCGTGCGAGTGCACTTCTTCGGGAGTTCCGACGACTTGATCCCCCGCGTTTCCAGGGCGAGCCAGACCCGACGGCAGCTGAGAGATGGCGCGCTGATGTGGAGAAGATATTTGAGACGATGGGATGCACGACCGAGCGGCGAGTCCGATTAGCCGTATTTCTTCTCCATGGTGAGGCTGAGCACTGGTGGGCGTCAGTCTCACGAGCAGCCGGCACCGATTTTATATGGACATGGGAGGATTTTGTAGATCGGTTTGACCGACAGTATTTCCCCGATCACATTCGACGACAGCGGGCATTGGAGTTCGAGGCTTTGGTGCAGGGTGATATGACAGTGGCTCAGTATGCGGCCCGTTTCGTAGCACTGTCTCGATTTGCACCGTACTTGGTGGATGACGAGGAGCGGAGAGCCCGCCGCTTCGAGGACGGTTTACGTTACGGTCTTCGAGGCCGTGTCATTGGGCATGAGCTTCCGACGTTCGAGGGAGTGGTGCGGAAGGCCCAGATTTATGAGGCTGAGTGGGCCGGCTCTCAGTCCGATCGCGGTCAGAGGAGAGACCGGAAGAGGCCCGCTCCTTCCGGTGACCAGCAGCAGCATCGACCACAGCAGCAGAGGCGCACAGGTCGCCCAGCCTTTCGAGCACCAGTAGCACCTCCAGCACACCACCTCCGAGGCAGTTCACCGGCTCCTGTTTTGGGTGCGGTGCGACGGGACACCGTATGTGGGAGTGTCCCCGTCCCCAGCAGCAGCACAGCAGCAGCGGCCCCCACAGCAGCAGCAGCAGTCGAGAGGTCCGCAGCAGCCTCCACCACAGCAGCAGAGACCCGCACACAGCAGCAGCGACAACAGCCTCCACCACAGAGACCACCTCAGCAGCAGCACCAGCCTCCGAGCCACAGCAGCAGAGGCAGCAGTTTCGACCGCCTCAGCGACAGCAGCAGCAGCAGCAGTACGTTCAGAGGGGACAGGCACCTCCCCAGCAGGCTCAGGCTAGGTTCTACGCGGCCCAGCAGGATCATCCTCAGTCATCTGGAGGAGTCGTCGAGGGTATACTTCTAGTCTCTGCATGCATTGCTCGAGTTTTATTTGACTCTGGTGCTTCGCACTCATTTATGTCCGAGGGATTTTGTCGTTCGACTGGATTGCCGACAGAGTCTGCTCGAGAGGGGTTGACCGTATCGACGCCCTTGGGGAAGACTACAGTATTAGGCCTCTTCTGTTCGTCTTGCCCCGTGTTAGTAGGAGAGATCTTCTTACCCGCCGACTTGTACGTGCTGCCGATGTCGGATTTCGACGTTATTTTGGGCATGGATTGGCTCGCCGAGTACCACGCCGTCTTGGACTGCTCCGCGAGGACCGTCACATTCTGTATACCAGGCTTACCGCAGTTCCAGTTCGTTGCAGAGCCCCGAGGAGAGCCGTTGTCTTGCTTGATGTCCTGCGCCGTTGAGGAGCCTGTCGCCGCTTGTATTGATCAGCTGCCGATTGTTTGCGATTTTCCCGACGTGTTCCAGGAGATTCCGGGATTACCGCCTCGCCGACTCACCGAGTTTCAGATTGATCTTGTGCCCGGTACCGCGCCTATTTCGAAGGCCCCGTATCGTATGGCACCGTTGGAGTTGCGGGAACTGCAGAAGCAGTTGGACGAGTTGCGCGAGTTAGGCTTTATCCGTCCGAGCAGTTCGCCGTGGGGAGCGCCGGTACTCTTCGTGAAGAAGAAGGATGGATCGTTGAGGCTCTGCGTAGACTACCGCGAGCTCAACAAGGTCACGATCAAGAACAAGTACCCGCTCCCGAGGATTGATGACTTGTTTGATCAGCTGCAGGGTGCACAGTTCTTTTCGAAGATTGACTTGCGTTCCGGTTATCATCAGATTCGGGTCCGAGAGGAGGACATTCCGAAGACGGCATTCAGGACGCGTTATGGTCATTTTGAATTCCAGGTCATGTCCTTCGGGCTGACCAATGCACCCGCGGTCTTCATGCAGCTGATGAACGAGGTCTTCCGCCCTTATCTCGATCAGTTTGTTGTAGTCTTCATCGACGACATTCTGATATATTCGAGGACCCGTGAGGAGCACGAGCAGCATCTGGAGGTTACGTTGCAGACCCTCCGCGCACACCAGCTCATGCTCTAACGAGCTGGAGAAGTGCGAGTTCTGGCAGGAGGAGGTGAAGTTCCTCGGTCACGTGGTGACGAGGGAGGGTGTCGCAGTGGACCCCTCGAAGGTTGAGGCAGTGCGTCAGTGGGGCCAGCCCACGACCGCGCGTCCGAGATCCGCAGTTTCCTTGGTTTGGCGGGCTATTACCGGCGTTTCATTGAGGGCTTCTCTCGTATTGCAGCCCCACTGACCAGGTTGACTCGGAAGGGCGCGGAGTTTATTTGGAGCGACGCCTGCGAGCGAGCATTTATGGAGTTGAAGGACCGTTTGACGTCCGCTCCTGTCCTCACTCTTCCCTCTGGGAGTGACGGATTTATTGTATTTACTGATGCCTCGCATATTGGTTTGGGTGCTGTCCTGATGCAGCACGGGAGACCAGTGGCCTTCGCGTCTCGCCAGCTCAAGATCCACGAGCTGAACTACCCCACGCATGATCTGGAGTTGGCTGCAGTTGTCTTCGCACTGAAGGTGTGGAGGCACTATCTCTATGGGATTAGGTTCGAGCTCTTCTCCGACCACAAGAGCTTGAAGTACCTCTTCTCGCAGTCCGAGTTGAACATGAGGCAGAGGCGCTGGATGGAGCTCCTGAAGGACTATGACTTCGATCTTCAGTACCACCCTGGCAAGGCGAACGTGGTGGCGGATGCCCTCAGCCGTCAGCCACGGGGCCTGGTGGCGCATATGATGATTCAGGAGTGGCGGATGCTTGAGGATGTGGCAGAGTATGATTTTGAGTTCGGCCTGCAGTCTTCTATCGTGCAGTTATCGAGCCTGTCGATTCAACCCTCTCTCGTCGCAAGGGTGATCGAGGCTCAGCAGGCTGATGAGTCGTTGCAGAGTTATATGGCAGAGGCTGCATCCGAGAGTCAGGTAGATTGGCAGATTGGTACAGATGGTGGACTTCGCTTCAGAGGCCGATTGTGCGTCCCGGATATTCCTGAGTTACGTAGAGATCTTATGACCGAGGCGCATCGATCGCGGTTTTCTATCCATCCTGGCTCGACGAAGATGTACCGTGACATGAGGCGACAGTATTTTTGGGCGGGGATGAAGCGCCAGATCGCTAGTTTTGTGGCCGAGTGTGACACGTGCCAGCGTGTCAAGGCCGATCATCAGAGACCCCCTGGTCTATTGCAGCCGTTGAGTATCCCGATGTGGAAGTGGGAGCACGTGTCGACAGATTTCATTATGGGCTTGCCGAGGACTCAGCGCGGTCACGATGCCATTTGGGTTGTTGTGGATCGTCTGACGAAGTCGGCACATTTTCTCGCGATGCGTGCGACTTTGTCTATGGACCGGCTTGCGAAGTTATTCCTCGAGGAGATTGTGAGACTGCATGGCGTTCCAGTCTCGATCGTTTCTGACCGAGATTCGAGGTTCACGTCTCAGTTTTGGGGGGCTTCCAGAGAGCGATGGGGACTGATTTGCAGCTCAGCACTGCGTACCATCCGCAGACCGATGGCCAGACCGAGAGGGTCAATCAGATCCTTGAGGATATGCTTCGGGCCTGCGCGATTGATTTCGGGGGTAGCTGGGATGAGCACCTGCGATTGGCTGAGTTCGCTTACAATAACAGCTATCAGGCGACCATCGGCATGGCTCCTTTTGAGGCACTATATGGCAGACCATGCAGATCACCGAGTTGTTGGACCGAGGTTGGAGAGCGCCGTCTCCTAGGTCCCGAGCTTGTGCAGGAGACGTCAGAGGCTATCGATATCATCAGGCAGAGGATGCGCACAGCTCAGAGCCGGCAGAAGAGTTTTGCTGATCGTCGGCGTCGTCCCTTGGAGTTTGATGTAGGGGACCATGTGTATCTCAAGGTCTCGCCCATGAAGGGCGTAGTTCGTTTTGGAGCGAAGGGCAAGCTTGCCCCGAGATTTATAGGACCTTTTGAGATCACTAGGCGCGTTGGCGCCGTGGCCTATCGGCTTGCCTTGCCATCTCAGTTGTCTGGCGTCCACAATGTTTTCCATGTCTCCATGTTGAGGAAATGTGGGTCAGACATTGTTCCTATTATTGATTGGCAGCCGTTAGAGGTCCGTGAGGATGCTTCCTACATTGAGCAGCCGGTTCGTATCCTGGATCGGAAGGAGCAGGTCCTCCGGACCAAGGTCATCCCGTTGGTAAAGGTTCAGTGGGGTCACCATTCTGTTGAGGAGGCTTCGTGGGAGCGTGAGGCTGAGATTCGAGAGCGTTATCCCCATCTATTTGATGATTGATCATGTGATGTATTTTGTATATTATCTCTGGTTTTATATAGTGATGTTATGTTTCTTATTCCTCGCGAGTTATGCCTAGTTGCGATGATTGTGTAAATTTCGAGGACGAAATTTTTATTAGGAGGGGAGAGCTGTAAGACCCGCATCTTAGACCGTACCGTTCCGTAGGTTTCCGCGGTCTTTCCGGTCGAATTTCGGCAACCTTCGACCCTTACCGGTATCTGCGCACGACCCTGATTCATACGCCGTTAACTAGAGTCGACTCAACCCGAGACTTGTATCATTGCGACCGCACCGTCGCCGCGGTTCCGATGCCGCGACTCGCGCGCCGAGGCGATACTCTGGCTAGGAGATGTAGGCCAGCGTTCGGTGCGAGGAAAACGCCGCGCGTTGCGAAACCCAAGAGAATCTCTACGATGTGTCACATCAATCCATCCATCCTCCATCAATCCATCACCCATCAATCTCAAGGGTCAAGTACACATCACTCACACTCTTCCCCAAGCAACCCCAAAGTCAAAAAGTTCTTACACCACCATGCCTTTTCTTACACAAATGACCACAAAAGTCAAGAAAAGTGGCTCTTACACCCCATCACACCACACCACACCCATCACACCACATCCATCACTCCTCTTTCTTTACAACCCTCTCTCTCTCCTTATTTGCAATCCATCCCCAAGCAAAAGAGAGAGCACCATACGTGAGCCCTTCCCCTTTCCTTCCAAGCCACAAGTGTGACCCACCTTTCCACCCTCTCATCTCTCATCCTAGCCTTCCATTTCTCATCTCCACCATCAAAGAGGAGCACAAGGAGACCGGCAAGCCGAGGGAGCAAGAAGATCAAGCGGTGGGTGTTTGTAGCTCCATATTTCCTTCATTTTGTTGATTTAGGGTCCATATATGTAGGACCCACCTTGATGTACTTTTGAATGAGGGGCCCATAGTGGCGGGGTCCCTCCATACTCACCGATCTCTCTCTATGTCTCACTCTCTATCTCTCTATTTCTTTTTTCCTCCTCTTGACCATGTGATGGTTGTGGGGTCCACTGGATGGACCCCACCATGAGGTAGGTGTTGTATTCAAACCATTCACAGGTGGGGCCACTTGAAATGTGTTGTGTACCCACACCATCCTTTCATTTGGTGGCCCACCCAAGTGGGGCCCACCTCAAATGCATGCGGCGCCAAGCCGTCCAGACGCTGGACGTGCACTGGGAATAGAAAAAAAAAAAAAAAAAAAAAAAAAAAAAAAAAAAAAGAAAACAAGGACAGCTTGTTATAAGCTTTTGGGGTGGCTCCCCTGTGTAGGCCCCACCTTGCTGTATGTGTTCAATCCACGCCGTCCATCCTCTCCACAAGAAGGTTTTAGGCGTTGAGCCGAAAGATGGGGTCGATCCAATACTCAGGTGGGCCGTACCATAGAAAACGGTATATGCTACCGTTCAAAACTTCTAGGACCCACCATGCCTTAACCACTCATCGAAAAATTCCAAACTTTGGACTGTTTGGTGCGTTTCGGGCCCGAGAACACAATGGACGGGCTGGATTTTCTGGAAGTGGGCCCCGCATACCTTTTTCTGCGAGGAAACAAAAATCAAAAAAAAAAAAAAAGAAAGCAGCAGAGGCTTCTGCCTCTGCCGTGTCAGGCGGGCGCAGGCAGCGCCTGCGTGCCAGTTTGGGCGGACGGGCTGGGTCACCCACGGCTCCTGCCGTGGGCCCCACCATGATGTATTTATTTTATCCACTCCGTACATTAGGTGGACCACCCCCTGAGGTGGGTCCCCTCAAATTTCAGGCCCATCCAGTGATCTGGTGGCCCACACCAAGGGAAACAGTGTGAATTGAAAGTCTACCATTGAAACCATTTTTGAGGCCCACAGAAGTTTTGGATCGAGATGAAATTTGTGTTTTCCCTTCTCCTGGGTCCTTGTGACCTTATGAACGGGTTGGATGGCATGTAAATATTACGGTGGGCCCCACGTGGGAGCCCAAGGTGATGTATGTGTTGTACTCCACCGTCCGCTGGACGGTGGAGCCCCTGTGATGTTTGTGTTTTCCCACCGTCCAGTGGACGGTGGGTGTGCGGTGGTGCGTGCGTGTGTGCATGTGAGGTGTGTGTGCGTTGTGCGTGTGCGTGCGTGTGTGTGCGTTGTGCGTGTACTGAGTGTGTGAGTATATATATATGTTATATTATCACATATATTATATATATACTATATATCTATATATATATTGGGTATAAATACGTATATAAATATACATTTTGGTAGGCCCGCATGAGAACCCACTTTGATGTCTGAGTGAGGCCCACCCTTGTATTTATAGAGGCCCATATGATTAGGCCCACCTCTGTTGATTGTGGACCATCCATTGAGGCCACCTGATATACTTAAAGGCCCACGGGTTAAAGCCCATTGAGATATGTTAGGGCCTATGGGTTAAGGCCCATTCGATGCACGTATGGGGCCCAATTGGTGTGGCCCATCCGATATACATATGACCCCTGAGATTAGGCCCATTAATGTACTCTAAGGCCCACGGGATATGGCTCATTGCAATGCACTTAAGGCCCATTGGTGCGGCCCATTGATGTGGCCACTTGATGAATATAAGGCCCATGTGACACGGCCCATCCGATGTATTTGAGGCCCAATGAGATGTACTAAAGTCCATTGCAATGTGTGATCCCTACATAGTTTATTTAATGATGTCTACAATAGATGATGCCTTGGGAGCAATGTCGGTTTGACGTCCACATTGCGGGTATAGTGTTGGTTAAATGTCCGCATTATGACTCTCCCTAGGGCCTTTGATACGCCCGTACTGGTTGTGTATAGGCCGTCCATGTCTAGGCCCATCTGCGTTGCATGAATAGTTCATTTCTTTATAACATGTGTAGTATAGTTCCATGATTCATGATCATACGCATCATATGTATGCTTGACGTGAGAAGTGGTTGATCATAGCATATGCCTTCGGGCAGGTTGTTTAGGGGCTCCCGGTTAGGCGGTGTTGCCCTACATGAGCGCACGATGCGCGCAGGATTGCTGCATGATTGGATAGTGTGTTTCATGCATTCGCATTGTGTGATGTAGTTACTGTACGCCCTAGCGACATCAGGGCCATAGCCTCCACAGGCGTATCGTGGTTGGCAGGTTTGGATACCGGAAATTTTGTTCTACATGGGGTGCTATAGATATCCCTGGGTGAAAGTCCCTAAACCCTTATGGTACCAAGAGGTTGCTCCAACGTCTAGACCGAGTGGGTGCATGAGCGCCGATGGCCGATTACCAGGAGGCTGCGCTTTCCACTGTGTCGTGGTCGGTTGGAAGGGGGTGCGGCCTTACCTGCCCGAGAGGAGGGGGCAATGCTAGGCTGAGTCTGACCAGCTCGAGGAATGGGTCCGCTATCGACGAGCCGAGCCCGATATTGGCAGGCGGGTAGTGAGGTCTCTTCCACTTACCTTATTGCGCGCGATGGGGCGGCAATCTGGTTTAGAGTGTACTAGACCCCGGTGATATCCCAGATTTTGAGCTATACTGATATGTGGACTTAGATGAGGATTTGTATGCTTGAGTTACATTTCGCATCGCATGGCCTTGGTATGGCCGACATCTTTCATGCCTTGCATTGCCTAGCCTTGGTATGGCTAGTAGTATTCATGGATTCACCAGCATGTTCCGCATTACTCTGATACTCCATACTGCATTACTACCTTGCGCACACACTTTCACCACCCTCTAAGCTTTCCATAAAGCTTATGCACGACCGTTGCGTGCAGGTGACGTGAGGACGCAGCAGCACTGAGGCGAGAGCGCTGAGCAGATCTTTTGGAGCTTTTTGTCCATTCTCATTGTATTTCCCTTCATGCTCATTGTACTTGTAAAGTTTTTGATCATAGTGGAAATGTGATGGAGTTTTTGGTTGTTGTTTGTGGGTTATGCCTTTGGTTATGCTTATTACGATTCAAACTGATATTAGAAATCCTCCTCGTAGCATCCCAGGATCGGAACCTGGCGAATGGGCGCCGGGAGCCGAGAATGGGGTTCTACGGAGGCTGTCGGCGCCGGATTCGGCGATCGGGAGTTTTGTGAGCCCGGTCCCCGAGTTTGGGGCGTGACATGGCCTGTATTGATAAGGTGATGGGGGAGTGGTGTAACGATTCCGTGTAACAGCCCTAAAAACCCTTGCAGCGACCTAGAAAACACATCATCGTCTGAGATTATCTAGGACTGACGACTCTAGAATGGATCTTGTTTGGGAATGATACAAGGGAGGTACTTAGTTTCTCAATCCTACTGTTTGAAATGGACTAATAACAACTCGGTAATCATGCTCATCATGCATTGCATGTGCCTGAAAGATGTGGAGTACTAAGGAAAGCAAGCATGTCGTGAACGTAAGATGATGTCGCATGAGGGAGTATGTTGATGAGGGCATCCATCATGACTGCATTCATACTTGCATTAATAAGAGTAGTTAGGAGTGTTTGATTATACTGCTTTATTATTACTACTTGACTGAGTCGATAACATGTTAACCTATGCTTTATTGTTCCACTAAGTTAGCTACTCACTCCCACGTTACGGGACGGTGTTGTACACACCAACCAGACTCTGTCTCAAGTTTAGATGAGCTGGCGACTCAGGAGGCTGAGCCGGACTATGGTAAGGACCAAGACGAGTTCTCATTTATGCAGTATTCTGGTGGCTTCGACTAGACTGCCGGATCGACGGGATTACATCCTTAGATGTATTTTTGACATTTTTGAACATAAAATAGATATATGTATATGGTGACTCAAATGGGTTCATACTCTAGAGAATGAAATGATTTTTGTTTCTTTTACATATATATATATATATACAGTTCTGTCTTTCACTTGCCTTTATACAATTGATCTGGAGTATGAATTGCTATTTTGGTATAATCTCACACATGTTTATTGTTCTAACACAGACAACATTTAATCATCATTATCTATGTTGCATAAGTGATGTTCTGGAACTTGAGAGTTGAGTTGCTACTCGACCCTCGAATTTTAGGGCGTTACAAGATGGTATTAGAGCATGATTTGGATTAAACCGGACCTGGGTTATGGTCACACGACGTACTCTGACGCACTCTGACTTAGGAGGGAGCGATGGAACGTAGAAACAGACTTAGGATTTTCCAAATTCGTCGAACGGCGAAACCGACAGAAATCGACCGGTGAGATTGGGCCCGTACACACGCATGATCACATGAAACGATCCCGAATCACTTCTAGGCCGTCAGTCGATGGGTTTGAGCCGTTCTCTAGAAACGAATGTCCTTAGGTTGTGGGTCGACCACAACACCTTACACTTAATCTCAAAGCCTAAAACCCATTTTTATCCAATTCCTTTAAAATCTCACCTTTCGCCACCTTATTGTTCAAAATTTTCTTAAGAATTTTATATTAAACACTAAACCTAAAGTATAATTGATGAAGAATAGTACTTAAACAAAAATTAATTGTAAATAGTAAATATATGAGTAAAATAGATTTTAGACCACTAAAATTATGTAATATCATAAATTAAATAGGTTATTTGGATATATCAGCTCCTTCTACCCTAAATCCATATATTGCACATCAAATAACTCATCCCGGTTTGCAAGATACGTCCGTTTCAAGTTCACAGGGTAGAATCACCACCAAAACAGTCCAGGGGACCGCGGTGGAACCGCGGTCACCGCGGTCGACCGCAGTCCCGTTGGGCCGGGATGGTCGGGCCGGGGCTGGTCAGGGTCGGCCAGACCCCAGGACATGTGTGGGGTCCGTGGAATTGTGCAGGGGCCCCTATCTCATGTCCGTTTTGCCCTCTCTCTCTCAAACTCCCCTCCAAGCTCTCCCTTTCCTTCAAAATTTATGTTCTCTCTCCAACTGTCCCTCCAATTGCCCATTCCATCATTTTCTATCACAACCTATACCCTTCCATCGTTCACAGTAGTACCTACCCCCTACCCTTTTCTCTTTCTCTCATTTGGGCTCTTACATGCCCCATTTGGAGCTCAAAAACGTGTAAGCTCCCTAACCCATCCTACCTTTCCATTTTTTATCTTTAATTACTGTCTTTTGGGCCTTCATAATCCCTATTAAGGTTCAAACTCGTGGAGAACCAAAAACTTCAGCCCCCGTTTCCCCTTATCCTCATTTTCCATGGCTCTATCCGAGCTTATACGACCATTTTCTTGGGGGCCTAATCATCTATATTGTTGTCTTGTAGTTTGTATGGGTTACCGTCTTAGGATGTTTTTGTTTTCACGTTGATGGGTGTAGTAGTTGGTAGAATGTTTTAGATGTTTGAGGACGTTTAGGGCCCGTTCGGCCAAATTGCATTAGGTGAGTTTAAGGTGGATGAAATTGTAAAAATAATAATAAATATATGTGTAAGGTAGGGTCCCTAGATTGAGTATATTCCATGGTTTCCAACACCATGTGTGGAATGTATGCAAGTAAAGGTAACTTCCGAGATTTCCTTTCAAATTTCACTTAGAAATTCATCATCATGGGATTTGGAAATCCCATCTCACACTTTCTCACACAAGACTCATTTTTCAAAGCCTATAAAATTAATCCCCACCCACCCTCCTGCCAACCAAGCCACTTCCAATCCCGAGGTAGGATTAGCAATACAATCTCATTTAATGACCCTTAGAATTTTGGACCTAGGGCGATGCTCCTAGTTTTCGATATACCTGACCATATAGGAAATCCAACAAATTAATAATGTGAACCTTAGGACCCTCTTAGTTGGGATGAGCACATGTGGAATGCTCGAGCGTCAAGTACAGACAACTCAGTTCCAATTAGATAACTTCGACCCTAAGTGATAAAACCCTTCCTGTATTAGAAATGATGTGAAATCATCTAGTGTAGAAGCATAAACTTTGGATCACAACTAGTGGAATTACCGCTACTGATACGTTACGACTAAGCTACTGGGTAGACTAAGGAATGTAGAAGATTCATTATGCTAAGATAATTGAAAAAATAAATTTCGTTAGTTGGCTTGATTAGGTTGGAGCGAGACCCCGTCTCTTGTTGAATCCCCTCGATACTCATAGACTTCTTTAATAACTCCTAGGAAGGTTGTTTTGATTTGAAACTAATCACGTAGAGGGAAAACTTATATATCCCTTGAATTTAATGTTAGGTCAAATTAATACACCCCTTAGAATCGCCTTCTCAAGGACTTAGTACCAACGGGAACACGAGTAAAGAAACTATATCTAAGCGAGGTATTCACGGTTTGAATTGAATTCTCAATCCTGGTAGTTACCAATGAACTCTATGCTCTGATCAAGCAGAGGGTCGGGATCAATTAGGATTAAGAACTGATACGACACTTTTCTGTGCTAGCTAGGCAGAAGGTCCATGTATCCGATTCTGACCCACTACATAAATTTCCTTCCGTGTTGGCTCGACCACTTACAACTAAAAGTTTATAACTTCATCTTTGAGAAGTGTAAGAATATATAGCCAATAGAGATTTTTCCTTTTAAGCCCAAGGAATTTCCCAAATGGGTGACAGATAGTTAGGAATTAGGTCCCTAGTTTGCCCGTTAACCTATTCTGTCCAAATACCTTTTGTACTAATAATGTATAAATTATCTTATAGTAATAAACTAGACATGACTAGAGAGGGTAAGTTGAGATTGTAATAAAAGTCCTTAGTAAAATTAGGCAGCTTGCCACAAACTCACATCCGTCCTTGAAATCTACCACAACACCCATCAGTGATAGCTCCTTTCTATAATCCTAGGTACCAAGACTGACGTTTTGGGAGGTCATATCCTATTTCATGTCAAGGATAGGTCTTAGATTACACCTTGTTCCGACATACGGATCGGGACATAGATCTTAAACCCTGGAGGTAGAAATAAATTTTTAAAGGGGGTAGAAAATTATAAGCCCAATCTAGTTAAGTCAGTTTATACACCTCTTTGATCTGGGTAGCACAGCGAAAGCGTGGTGGACCCTACCCCACTGGCCCAGGATCGAAATTGTGCTCGTTGAATACAAACATTATAGAAGCCCTAGTAAATTCTACTATGAGAAACCGTTTTAGGATGATCTAGTAAGATTTGATTCACCATTTTCTTGGATGTAAATAATAACAAGGACTCTCTTAGACTAAGACCTAAAGGGCAACCTTTGACATAGACAGTTTGAGCCTTTCAATGATGGACACTCCCTACATTTCTAGAGTGATCGGACTACAGAGTTACTGAAATATACAACTGCGAAACATTCGCGGCTTGACTCAATTCTCAATCCTGGGTGACTACCAATGGACTCACTGCTTGGCCGAGCAGAAGACTAGGATCCACCAGGATTCGGAAGGGATACGATGAGCTTTCTACCCTGGCCCGGTAGATGATCGATGTATCGGGATTAAGCCCACCATAAACGTCTCTCCGTGTTAGTCAAACAATGAAAACAGTTATCTTACTCTAGATAATTGGGAATTGTCATCGAGACTCCAAATAGGTAAAGAAATAAATTGTAGCGAATCATCAGGGTATGAGAAATGGATAAAGAAATAAGTTTTAAGGGGGGTAGATTAAAATGAACCAGGCTTGTATATACCCTACCACGCGTAGAAACTCGAGATCAATAAAACTTCGGCAAAAGAAATAATTAAATCTTCCCTTATTACCCTTAGCCAATTTCGGGGATGAAATTTTGTTTTAAGGGGGGTAGATTGTAACATCCCGGATTTTTGCCAACGTGGGATTAGATGTCCTTAGGCAATGGGTCAATCCTCACACCTTATTAACTTGTCAGAACTCAATCCCACTGTCTAAAATCGCTCCTTAACTCAATCCCACAAATCCTACCTTTCACCACCTTGTTCTTTCAATTTTTCTAAGTACTTTCACATTAGACACTATCTTAAAGTTTAGGTGATGAAGAACAATACTTAAACTAAACATTGCTACAAAGGACTAAGTACCATCTCAGACCGAAATCACCCAGGACTAAATCCTTTAGAAATTAGGTGAGAATTAGCTAGTGTTAAACTAGAGTGCTTGTGAAATTAACACCAATCACTTTAAATACGATCTACAGGACCCAAAACTTATAAAATCATTGACGCTAGGTTACCTTAAAGTCTAGGATCAAACTCATTACCCGACTGCTCTCGGGAGCACATTGAAACTCCGTATCAGGTCTGGACCACGCATCGAGAGTCCGAATAATACGAGGTTAAGGACTTAGGATCGCCTCGCTGGGCTTGACAACCATCTCGAAAATCAAATCCAGACAGTGTCCCACGGCTGTTCGCTTGAGTTCGAAGAGAAAGAGTGTGAGAACACTTATTTTCTTTACAAAATAAATATCTTGAATAGTGATCTGGCACGTGTCGCTTCCGGACGTTTTGGAAGCAACCTGACCGTTAGAATCTGACCCAAATACACCCTCGGATCAGGAAAAATTTCATAAACATATCCATGTACTTGGAATTTCTGATCAAAGTCCACTGACCGTTGAACTGAAACGGGTCTGCCACGCGTGATCTGGGAATCTGATTGAAACGAAAACTTAACTTTACCTGGATCCAAGGTCTGTGAGCTTAAGTCCGACCTTTGGCTCAAGGAGGCCCGTCAGAAGTCCTCTGTTGAGCTGGAAAAGTGCTGCTTTAGTTATAACCTAAGTATACCTTGTCCACAAGTCTATTTCAGAGAGTTTTTAGGCTATATAAGGACCTTAGAACCCTCCCTCTCACAGCCATACGAATTTGAGAAAAACCCTAAGTGAGAAAAGAGAAAAAGAGAGAGAAAGCTAGAGAGTTGTGGGAGATCCTTCCTACTACTATCCCCTGCCACTACACAAGCTGCACCACCCCTTTCTTGTCGCTTTCCCGGCGAGACCGACTTCATTTTGAGGTATGAAACCTTAACCCTAATCTATTTTGGGGTGTGAAGGTTGTAGGTTATGAAATAGCTAACCTATTTCATTCTTTAGGCTACCAAACTGCCGAATACGGAGGCTTAGCAAACCTACACTACCAAAAAAATGGGCAAAAGCTACGGACTAAATCCGTAGCCATAGACCTATGGCTACGGATCTAGTCCGTAGCACGGGCGTAGTCGTAGGTGCAGTAACAATAGGTCTGGAACCTATAGCTACGGATTTAATCCGTAGCTATAGGTTAAAACAGCCATGGATTTAATCCGTAGCAATTATGTCCATAGCTATAGGTTACAAGACCTACGGATTTAATCACCACGGCTACGGATTTACTCCGTAGCTATATCTGGCAAGCGCTACAGATCTAAGCCGTAGCAATTATATTGGTAGCGGTAGCTTACAACAGCTACGGATTTAATTATAACAGCTACGGATGTAATTTGTAGCTATAGTTTACAACAGCTATGGATATAATCCGTAGCAAATCCTATTTTAAAAATATATATACAATTACTTGTTCATTCAATTACCACCTGCATAATCATTCATTCATTCCATTACAATCAATTACAATCATTCATTCATTCAATTACAATTAATTACAATCCTTCATTCAATCAATTACAATTAATTACAATCCTTCATTCAATCAATTACAATTACAATCCTTCATTCAATGAATTATAATTACAATTACAATAATGCTGAAAATACAAATCTTTGGCTTTATTAGAGAAATTTGCTCGACTTCACCCTAAAATTTCAAAGATAAAGAATTGAAAGAGAAGATATATTTTGATAGTATGATATTTTTTCACAAGTAAATATGCCTTTTTTAGCCATCACCCACCTGAAGAATAAAAAACTGGTTGTTGTCCAAGTCCACTCCTTTTCCTTTCAATTTCTTAGTGACCTCTGTAAAATTACTTCCACAGTCATTTATATAGTACTTTGAAGAGTCGTCTCGAAATGAACCTCTAGTAATGACAAAGTCACTTCCTGCAACAACTTCGTATATTCCATCATCCTACAAATAGTCATGACATTCATAAATCAGAATGACAATTGGAGGAAAGAAAAACAAATTGAAAGAAGTGCATCATGTATAACCATTTTCTTCTTCTTTTTTTCTTAATAAATTAATAAAACGTATAGGTTAAGGTTTAGGTTAGGGAGTTAGGTTTAGGTTAGGTTGTAGGTTAAGGTTTAGGAAATTGAGAATAGGTTATGGTTTAGGTTGAGGAAATTGGGTTCGGGTTCGGCATCGGGTTTAAGTTTGGGTTTTCAAGTTTAGGTTTAGGTTTAGGTTAGGTAGTTAAGATTAGGATTAGGTGTAGGTTTAGGTTAAGGGAGTTGAGATTAGGATTAGGTGTAGGTTTAGGTTAAGGGATTTGAGAATAGGTTAAGGTTTAGGTTAAGGAAACCGGGTTTGGGTTCGAGATCAGGTTTAATTTTGGGTTTTCAAGTTTAGGTTTAGGTTTAGGTTAGGGAGTTAGGTTTAGGTTAGGTTATAGGTTAAGGTTTAGGGAATTGAGAATAGGATAAGGTTTAGGTTGAGGAAATTGGGTTCGGGTTCGGCATCAGGTTTAAGTTTGGGTTTTCAAGTTTAGGTTTAGGTTTAGGTTAGGGAGTTGATATTCGGATTAGGTGTAGGTTTAAGTTAAGGGATTTGAGAATAAGTTAAGGTGTAGGTTTAAGAAATCGGGTTCGGGTTCGGGATCGGGTTTAAGCTTGAGTTTTCAAGTTTAGGTTTAGGTTTAGGTTAGGTAGTTAGGTTTAGGTTAGGTTGTAGGTTAAGCTTTAGGGAATTGAGAATAGGTTAAGGTTTATGTTTAGGAAACCAGGTTCGGGTTCGGGATCGGGTTTAAGTTTGGGTTTTCAAGTTTAGGTTTAGGTTTAGGTTAGGGAGTTAGGTTGTAGGTTAAGGTTTAGGGAATTGAGAATAGGTTAAGGTTTAGGTTAAGGAAACTGGGTTCGGGTTCGAGACGGGGTTTAAGTTTGGATTTTCAAGTTTAGGTTTAGGTTTAGGTTAGGGAGTTAAGTTTAGGTTAGGTTTTAGGTTAAGCTTTGGGGAATTGAGAATAGGTTAAGGTTTAGGTTGAGGAAATTGGATTCGGGTTCGGCATTGGGTTTAAGTTTTAGTTTTCAAGTTTAGGTTTATGTTTAGGTTAGGGAGTTAGGTTAAGGTTAGGTTATAGGTTAAGGTTTAGGGAATTGAAAATAGGTTAAGGTTTAGGTTGAGGAAACCGGGTTCAGGTTCGGGTTCGGGTTTAAGTTTGGGTTTTCAAGTTTAGGTTTAGGTTTAGGTTTAGGTTTAGGTTAGGTAGTTAGGTTTAGGTTAGTTTGTAGGTTAAGGTTTAGGTTTAGGAAACCGGTTTCGGGTTCAGGATCGGGTTTAAGTTTGGATTTTCAAGTTTAGGTTTAGGTTAGGTTGCAGGTTAAGGTTTAGGGAATTGAGAATAGGTTAAGGTTTAGGTTGAGGAAATTTGGTTCAGGTTCGGCATCGGGTTTAAGTTTAGGTTTTCAAGTTTAGGTTTAGGTTTAGGTTAAGGAGTTGAGATTTAGGATTAGGTGTAGGTTTAGGTTTAGGGATTTGAGAATAGGTTAAGGTTTAGGTTTATGAAATCGGGTTCGGGTTCGGGATTGGATTTAAGTTTGGGTTTTCAAGTTTAGGTTTAGATTTAGGTTAGGTAGTTAGGTTTAGGTTAGGTTGTAGGTTAAGGTTTGGGGAATTGAGAATAAGTTAAGGTTTAAGTTTAGGAAACCGGGTTCGGGTTCGGGATCGGGTTTAAGTTTGGGTTTTCAAGTTTAGGTTTAGGTTTAGGTTAGGGAGTTAGGTTTAGGTTCGGTTGTAGGTTAAGGTTTAGGGAATTGAGAATAGGTTAAGGTTTAGGTTTAGGAAACTGGGTTCGGGTTCAGGACCGAGTTTAATTTTGGGTTTTCAAGTTTAGGTTTAGGTTTAGGTTAAGGAGTTAGGTTTAGTTTAGGTTGTAGGTTAAGGTTTAGGGAATTGAGAATAGGTTAAGGTTTAGGTTGAGGAAATTTGGTTCGGGTTCAGCATCGGGTTTAAGTTTGGGTTTTCAAGTTTGGGTTTAGGTTTAGGTTAGGGAGTTGAGATTTAGGATTAGGTGTAGGTTTAGGTTAAGGGATTTGACAATAGGTTAAGGTTTAGGTTTAAGAAATCGGGTTCGGGTTCGGGATCGTGTTTAAGTTTGGGTTTTCAAGTTTAGGTTTAGGTTTAGGTTAGGTAGTTAGGTTTAGGTTAGGTTGTAGGTTAAGGTTTTGGGAATTGAGAATAGGTGAAGGTTTAGGTTTAGGAAACCGGGTTCGGGTTTAATTTTGGGTTTTCAAGTTTAGGTTTAGGTTTAGGTTAGGGAGTTAGGTTTATGTTAGGTTGTAGGTTAAGGTTTAGGGAATTGAGAATAACTTAAGGTTTAGGTTTAGGAAACCGGGTTCAGGTTTAAGTTTGGGTTTTCAAGTTTAGGTTTAGGTTTAGGTTAGGGAGTTAGGTTTAGGTTAGGTTGTAGGTTAAGGTTTATGGAATTGAGAATAGGTTAAGGTTTAGGTTGAGGAAACTGGGTTCGGGTTCGGGTTCGGGTTTGGGATCGGGTTTAAGTTTGGGTTTTCAAGTTTAGGTTTAGGTTTAGGTTTAGGTTAGGTAGTTAGGTTTAGGTTAGTTTGTAGGTTAAGGTTTAGGTTTAGGAAACCGGTTTCGGGTTCGGGATCGGGTTTAAGTTTGGGTTTTCAAGTTTAAGTTTAGGTTTAGGTTAGGTTGTAGGTTAAGGTTTAGGGAATTGAGAATAGGTTAAGGTTTAGGTTGAGAAAATTGGGTTCAGGTTCGGCATCGGGTTTAAGTTTGGGTTTTCAAGTTTAGGTTTAGGTTTAGGTTAGGGAGTTGAGATTTAGGATTAGGTGTAGGTTTTGGTTTAGGGATTTGAGAATAGGTTGAGGTTTAGGTTTAGGAAATCGGGTTTGGGTTCGGGATTGGATTTAAGTTTGGTTTTCAAGTTTAGGTTTAGGTTTAGGTTAGGTAGTTAGGTTTAGGTTAGGTTGTAGGTTAAGGTTTAGGGAATAGAGAATAAGTTAAGGTTTAAGTTTAGGAAACCGGGTTCAGGTTCGGGATCGGGTTTAACTTTGAGTTTTCAAGTTTAAGTTTAGGTTTAGGTTAGGGAATTAGGTTTAGGTTCGGTTGTAGGTAAAGGTTTAGGGAATTGAGAATTAGTTAAGGTTTAGGTTGAGGAAACTGGGTTTGGGTTCAGGACCGGGTTTAAGTTTGGGTTTTCAAGTTTAGGTTTAGGTTTCGGTTAGGGAGTTAGGTTTAGGTTATGTTGTAGGTTAAGGTTTAGGGAATTGAGAATAGGTTAAGGTTTAGGTTGAGAAAAGTGGGTTCGGGTTCGGCATCGGGTTTAAGTTTGGGTTTTCAAGTTTAGGTTTAGGTTTAGGTTTGGGAGTTGAGATTCGGATTTGGTGTAGGTTTAGGTTAAGGGATTTGAGAATAGGTTAAGGTTTAAGTTTAAGAAATCGGGTTCGGGTTCGGGATCGGGTTTAAGTTTGGGTTTTCAAGTATAGGTTTAGGTTTCGGCTAGGTAGTTTGGTTTAGGTTAGGTTGTAGGTCAAGGTTTTGGGAATTGAGAATAGGTTAAGGTTTAGGTTTAGGAAACCGGCTTCGGGATCGGGTTTAAGTTTCGGTTTTCAAGTTTAGGTTTAGGTTTAGGTTAGGAAGTTAGGTTTAGGTTAGGTTGTAGGTTAAGCTTTAGGGAATTGAGAATACGTTAAGGTATTGGTTTAGGAAACCGGGTTCGGGTTCGGGATCGGGTTTAAGTTTGAGTTTTCAAGTTTAGGTTTAGGTTTATGTAACATCCCGGATTTTTGCTAACCTGGGATTAGACGTCCTTAGGCAATGGGTCGATCCTAAGACCTTACCAACTTGTCAAAACTAAATCTCACAGTTTAAAATCACTCCTTAACCCATTTCCTTCACAAATCCCACCCTTCACTACCTTGTGCTTTCAATTTTTCAAAGCACTTTCGCCCTAGACACTATCTTAAACTAGCTAAGTAGTATAACTTGGATCACTTTATATACAAACTACAAAGGACTAAGTACCACCTTAGACAGAAATCTTACAGGATTAAATCCTTTAGAAATTAGGCAAGATTTAGCTAGTGTTAAACTAGTGTGCCTGTGAAATTAGCACCAATCGCTTTAAATACGATCTGCAAGACCCAAAACTTGCAAAATCAGTGACTCTAGGTTACCCTAAAGTTTAGAACCAAACTCTTTTCCCGGCTATTCTCGAGAATGTCTTGAAACTTCGTAATAGGTCTAAACCGCACATCGGAAGTCCGATTAACACGAAGTTAAGGAACTAGGACCGTCTCACTGGGCTTGACAGTCATCTCAAAAATCAGGCCCAGCCGATGTCCCATGGCCATTCGTTTCGATTCGGAGCGAGGGAGTGTGAAAAACACTATTCCTTTTGAAAATAAAATATCTGGAATAGTGATCTGGCACCATTCGATTGCGCATCAGTATTAAGCAACTAGACCGTCAGAATCAGACCAAATTACACCCTCGGATCAGGAAAAATTTAAGGAACATTTACATGTGCTTGGAATTTCAGATCATGGCCCACTGACCGTTGAACTGAAACTGGTCCACCACGTGTGATCTGGGAATCCGATCGAGTCGAAAATGTAATCCCACGTAGATCCATGTGTGGTGAGCTTAAGTCTGACGTTTGGCTCAAGGAGGGCCACCAGAACCTCTCTTTTGAGCTGGAAAAGTGACGAAATATCTATATTAGCAGTAACCCTTGAACAAGAGTCTATTTCAGTGAGTTTTGAGACTATATAAGGACCTTAAACCCTCTCTCATGGCAGCCATACGAATTTGGGATTTGAGAGAGGGAAAAGAGAGAGAAAGTGAGGGAGAAGTGGGAGGATCTCCCTACTATCGTTCCCTGCCACCACACGGGCTGCACCGCCTCTTTCCAGGCGCGTTTCCGGCGATATCAACTCCGTTTTAAGGTGAAAAACCCTAACCCTAGGTCTGATTTGAAGTGTATAGGTTATAGGTTATGAAATAGCTAACCTATTTCGTTCTATAGGTTGCCAAACTGTCGAATACGGAAGCTTAGCAAACCTATCGATTCCGTTGCGATTCTACGACAAAAGGTGCGGACTTTAGGTGTATAGGTTATGGTTTTCAATGCTTTCAATGTCAGATAATGATAGATTTATGATCTGCATGCAATTGCACATGTACAAAGTGCTGTCTGTTTTCCGTTTCGATTAAAGATGAAAAATATGGAATTCTACATACTCTAGGTATTTGTAGAAAGTACGGTATAGGTATTTTTTTTGGAAATGTGTTTGACATGTTTATTTGTTGTATGGATATACGATATATGGATAAAATACTTATTTGGCGAAAGGATTCGCCTAAATACATGTTTTACTTATATACACTATGTATGTTGAAATTGCGTATTCTAGAAAATACTGTATACGTATAAATTTTGGAGATGTATTTATCATGATTATTTGCTGTAATAATATGTTATACATGGATAAAATACTCGCTTGGCTAAGGGATAGCCCTAATACATATTTTGCTAACATGCACCATGTATGTTGTAATAGTGTATTCTAAGTGTTTGTGAAAATGACTGAATGAGTATGGAATTCTCATTCATGCTCGCCATGACTAATTGTCATGGATTCATGATTTATGTATTGGCGATGCCTCTTTGACGAAAGGATTTGCCCTAAGTCACGTCACGGCCAATATATACTATATATGCTAAAATTTGTGGCCCAAGTGTTTGTGGAAATAGCCGAATGAATATGGAACTTGGGTTCCTGCTTGCCATGACTATCCGTCGTGGGTGTACGCGTGTTATGATTGGGGCAACTCCCTAGTGAAAAGATTTGGCCTAATGCCTATGTGATCGACATATGTCATGTATGTGATGTATGTAGTTCAAGTGTTTCTTGAAATGTCTGAATGAGTAGTAGTTAGCAAATTGTAATGTATAAGGGTGTTGAGATATGATTCTCAACCTCTTTTAACTATGTGTATGATCTCCTTTGATAGTTGTGTGATTAGGAATTGAACATGTACAAACTCATGCTTGTGTTGTGATTCATAATATGCTCAACTGCTTTATGATTTTAACTATGTAATGCATATGTTTAAATCCATATTTACGTTGTATGATCCGTCATGGGTGATGGGGGAGCGGAGCAACGAGTGCGTGCAACAGCCCTTGCAGCCCTAAACGGATAATACCAGACCTTGACTGTATGAGTTGAATCTTGATCCATTACTGCTTTATCTATCTGCAATTGATTGTGTTTGGGGTTATGATTATGGCCTAGGCAATTGGTAACGGGATTGAACTCGTGGCTGAGATTCATTTGCCACGTGGGATGTGTTCGACGAACTCGAGTCGTGCGTTGCCTGTCGGCAGCGGCTAGGCCACAGGAAGTTGTTTATGCACTTCATGTCGTGCAGCTCAACGGGCGGTCGTGCTAGTCGAGCTCGTCAAGTAACCCGATCTGCCTTATGCATGTTCACCCTGTTTGGACACTACTGCTTGAACCTAGGGTACCAAACTTACCAGTGAAACCCCTTTTAACCATGGTACCTCGATCCGCTAAGACGCATGAGCCAGGCATGGTGGTATGGGACACCGTGGTCGAGCTGTCGGCCTACGCTGGGGCCATGTGCCTCCCCGTAGTGACCATTGCGCAACCAAACTCGTGACCCGAATACGGTGGTATGGGACACTGTATTCGAGCTGTCGATACTTACGGCGAGAGCCGAGTACGGTGAGACCTGTGCTCGTGCTGACGGGTGACGAGTCCTCCATAGTATCTTCGAGTATACTCCAAGGGTCTGTGATTGACGACGAGTCTTTCACAGCAACTAGAGTATGAGTTGAGCCGAGTACGGTGAGACCTGTACTCGACTTGACGGCTAGTGATTGAGCCGAGTACGGTGAGACCTGTACTCGAGCTGACGGCTAGCAATTGAGCCGCATATGGTGAGATCTGTATCCGCGTTGACGGGTGACGAGCCCTTTGCGATGCCTTCACTATGCTTCTCGAACCATAATATCGTATGAGATTAACTAGGATTGACGACCCTAGAATGGATCATGTTTGGGAATGATACAAGGGAGGTACCTTAGTTTCCCAATACTGCTGTTTGAAATGGACTAATAATAACTCGGTAATCATGATCATCATCGCACCGCATGTGCTTAGTAGATGTGGCGCACTGAGGGAGTTAAGCATTTGCGAACGTAAGATGATGTCGCTTGAGGGTGGTTTAGCAAGGGCATACAGCATCATGTCGTTTCATTCTCGCATTTAATAAGAGTAGTTAGAATTGTTTGATTTGTACTGCTTTATCATTACTGCTAGATTGAATTGATAACATGTTAACCTATGCTTTATTGTTCCACTGAGTTAGCTACTCACTCCTATGTTACGGGACGATGTTATACACACCAACCAGATTTGTTGAGTTTCAGGTGATGGCGATACTTGTGAAGAAGAGTCAGACTACTTCTATGATGATAGGAGGAGTTCTCCTATTTGTAGCTCTCTGGCAGGTCAATGAAGACCTGATATTGTATTAACGGGGCTATGGTACATGGGATAGGAGACATTACACTTCCTCACATTTAGTATATTTTAGAACTGTACTTGTAATTATTTAACCTGGTAATGTTATCACACTCTGGAGACTCATCATAGTTTATATATTTTATCTATCTATCACAGTCTTCCGCTTGCAAATTTAACTGTCTCTGGAGTATGATATGCTGTTTTAGCTTAATCTCACTCATGTTCAATGCACGAATACAGTCAACATTCAATCATCATTCATTTTGTTGCATAAGTGATGTTCTGGAACTCGGGAGTTGAGTTTATGCTCGACCCCCCGATTTTCAGGGCGTTACAGTTTAGGTTAAGGAGTTAGGTTTAGGTTAGGTTGTAGGTTAAGGTTTAGGGAATTGAGAATAGGTTAAGGTTTAGGTTGAGGAAACTGGGTTCGGGTTCGAGACGGGGTTTAAGTTTGGGTTTTCAAGTTTAGGTTTAGGTTTAGGTTAGGAAGTTAGGTTTTGGTTAGGTTGTAGGTTAAGCGTTAGGGAATTGAGAATAGGTTAAGGTTTAGGTTGAGGAAACCGGGTTCGAGTTCGGGATCGGGTTTAAGTTTGGGTTTTCAAGTTTAGGTTTAGGTTTAGGTTTAGGTTCGGTAGTTAGGTTTAGGTTAGTCTGTAGGTTAAGGTTTAGGTTTAGGAAACCGGTTTCGGGTTTGGGATCGGGTTAAGTTTGGGTTTTCAAGTTTAGGTTTAAGTTTAGGTTAGGTTGTTGGTTAAGGTTTAGGGAATTGAGAATAGGTTAAAGTTTAGGTTAAGGAAATTGGGTTCGGGTTTGGCATCAGGTTTAAGTTTGTGTTTTCAAGTTTTGGTTTAGATTTAGGTTAGTGAGTTGAGATTTAGGATTAGGTGTAGGTTTAGATTTAGGGATTTGAGAAGAGGTTAAGGTTTACGTTTAAGAAATCAGGTTCGGGATTGGATTTAAGTTCGGGTTTTCAAGTTTAGGTTTAGGTTTAGGTTAGGTAGTTAGGTTTAGGTTAGGTTGTAGGTTAAGGTTTAGGAAATTGAGAATAATTTAAGGTTTAGGTTTAGGAAACCGGGTTCGGGTTCCGGATCGGGTTTAAGTTTGGGTTTTCAAGTTTAGGTTTAGGTTTAGATTAGGGAGTTAGGTTTAAGTTTGGTTATAGGTTAAGGTTTAAGAAATCAGGTTCGGGTTCGGGATCGGATTTAAGTTTGGGTTTTCAAGTTTAGGTTTATGTTTAGGTTAGGGTGTTAGGTTTAGGTTAGGTTGTAGGTTAAGGTTTAGGGAATTGAGAATAGGTTAAGGTTTAAGTTGAGGAAACCGGGTTCGGGTTCGGGTTCGGGATCGGGTTTAAGTTTGGGTTTTCAAGTTTAGATTTATGTTTAGGTTTAGGTTAGGTAGTTAGGTTTAAGTTAAATTGTAGGTTAAGGTTTAGGTTTAGGAAACCGGTTTCGGGTTCGGGATCGGGTTTAAGTTTGGGTTTTCAAGTTTAGGTTTAGGTTAGGTTGTAGGTTAACACTACACCAAAATATCAATTTTGGAACGAAACGTGATTTTGGTTCTAGAACGGTTTAACGTTTTAAGCCGTTTTAGATTTCAAACCGTACCAGAACCGAAATAAATAAATAAATAAATAAAACTCCCGTGCCCTCACCCCTCTCTCTCTCCTGCCTCCATCACTCCCAATCTCTCTCCCGCTCCCTCACTCCCTCCCTCTTAATCTCTATCCCTCTCTCTCTCCCGCTCCCTCACGCCTGATTTCCCTCTCTCTCTCTCTCTCTCTCCCGCTCCCTCACTCCAGATCTTCCTCCCTCTCGATCTTTCTCCCTCATTCTCTCTCATTCAAACCCTAATTTGGGCCATTTCTTCTATAATCGGCAGTTCCCCCCTTTTTTTGAAACGTCTCGTCTTTCTGTGAAGATTTGCAGATTTTTGGAGTTCACATCGACGGCTTGGCGGTTCTTCCCGCCTCCGGAAGCTTCAGATCGTCGGATTTTAAGCTTTTTCCACCGAATTCGGCTCGGATTTTCTGGTGGATTTTCCAAGGTTCGTCGTTAATATGTCAGAAATCCAAGAGTTAATTGATTTTGTGTAATCACGAAATTGCCCTTGCTTGATTGGGTTTTGGGAGGGAGGGGACGGATGCTTCCGTAGGTGTGTGGTCTCTGCTAGGATGGTAGGAAATCACAGGGGCGATATGGTCATTTTATTCTGAACGAAAACTGATGGTTCTCGAAATTGTATACGACCATTCCACCGAGCTGCCCCGGAGAAAGGAATGACTTGTTTTGTCCCTGAGATTTTTGTCTCTCCTGGTGTGATTTACTTGGGTGTCTAGAGAACCACAGTGGCAAAATGGTCTATTGGTACTGGTCTGTCCATTCCATACAGTTTGTTGATTTATGAATGGTTTGGATTTACACACAAAAGAGCCAGAAAAATCCTTGATTTTCTGATGTTGGATACATGGATGTTTTTGCCCTCTAGCAATGGGGTGGACATGGTAAGATGATAATTCAATGCATCTGACGGTCTGAACTATCTGATTTCGGCCATGGATTTGATGCAAAAAATCACTAAAATCCAGTTAATGATTTTTATTTTTATTTCCACCATTTCACAGTTAGTATTGTCTGATCTCTTTGTTTTCTGTTCTTTGATACTTTTATGGGCCTTATTAATTAAAGAGACATTCAGATCAGGGCACTTACACAGTGCAGCTAGCCTATACCTAGATCTCACACCAATGTTTCTACACTCACACATGTAGTTTGTTGCATAGGGATGAAAATGCAGGGAACTGCAAAAGCCGACCAACTGTGATATGCCAAAATGACAATTTGAATGCTATTTGAAATGCTTATGGATTCCTACCAACTGTCCATGCTCCGCATCGAAGTCATGCTCTTACTATTATCATTATCAAATTCTTTTTTTACAAACATCATGTCAGACTTCTTTTTTACTCTATTCCAATTTTTTGTTTGATTTTTTATGTCCAGAGATATAGGTTCATCGACGAAAGAATTCCATTGATGCGTTGCTTGCCAAATAGGTCGTCCTTGCACCCCAAATGACAACCAAGGTGAAAGGCCTTTTAAAAGGGTTGTGATTTGCAATTTTAAAAGGTCTTTTTTATGATTTTTTCAGTGCTTCTTTTCGTAATTTTTGGAAATTTAATCTTTTAAGCATGCCTGGTTTTTTCCCCCCGAAATCAGCTTGGGTTTTGTGGTTTTCTGTATTTTCTTTTGTTTTGGCTTTTGTTTTGGTATTGGATTTTTTCTTTTAATTTATCTAATTTCTTTTCTGTTTTTTCAAGGTTGTGATTGACAATGATGCTTGTAAGAATGAAACCGCTATTCAAGTAACCTGGAATACCTTTTCACTAATTACTGGTTTGGTTGTGTTGGGAATTTGAATCAGGAGAGAAATATTCAGTGTTTCTGTTTTTTGATTTTCCAGAAAGTTGTTTATATATAGGGTGCATTTGGTTGCACCAAATACAATGAAATTTCTTGATGTTTTGCACTAAACTAGACTGATTAATAATGAAATAGTATGAAATTTCATGATATTTAGTGCACCCAAACACACCGTTACTGATTTTTTTTTCTTCTATGATATTCATGATCATTTTTTGCTGCAAATTGCTTCCTGGGCTTGTTCAATGTGAATCATCCTTTTTTTAAAATTGTTCTTTATTATTTCTTCACTTGTACAGGCACATTTGTAGACAAATGTAGTAGAATTATTGAATGGGCAACACTTTCTTACACTTTCAATTTTCATTAGTACCTTGCATCTAGGCCAACCAACTTTTAAACCATAATAGCCTTCACTACACCAAAATTGTATTATTGCAGGTCAGACATTAAGGCTTCTTTGCCTTGACTCTTCCGTGGTTTGATCATAATCCAGCAAATGTTTGAGCTTAGTAATCTGATATATCTATTGCCATTTCTGTCATTCTACAAGAATACAATCATTACCCAGGAAATCTGGATTATCAGTCAAAAATTTCTTTTTCCCGAAGTTAGGTGGGTCCACTATGTAGCTTCCCTTGCACAAATTCAGGTCATCTGCTCATCAAAATGTGGTTAGATTAATGATGCACACATACTGTTCGATAAAATGCTCGTGAGAGATGTTTCCGAGATAAATGTGGTTCCTCTAGAAGTGTTCTCTCTTCGGCCCTTGCTAATGTAGTTCTTTGGGTTGGGCTGCATCCCTTGTAATTTTTCTGCTTCCTCTTTGTCTTTTTTGTTGTTTGTTGTTCTTTTTCTTTCGGCTTTGCAATTTTTAATAAAGTTGTCATCTTGTGTACCACACACGTGGCACATGTTTTCCGATTGACATGAATATCACAACGAACAAGGAGCTTGCTGATGCCTTGGCTTCTCATCCTCCTTATGAAGTTCCTATCTCAAAGGCAAAAGTTATGCATCTCCATTGCCAGGTTCGGTGCTGGTATCACAGAATTTCTATATGTAGTTTTATTGGCTTTTGTTTACATCTATGATTTTGTATCCATCTTTTTGCATTCCTGTCTTCATTACTTGATGAAATCATGATATGAATGCAACATAGGAATTTCTTGGACCCTTTATCAAAGGTAGAATTAGTTTAGGTTTCTTGCAGGAAAAACGATTTTTGGTAAATCAGCTGGTTTTTTTTTTTTTTTTTTTTAATGGTTTTATTATTTGAAGATTTTGTTTAGGGTGAATTATTAATTTTGGGTGTTGGGCGAATTTGGGTTCTTTTTTCATGTCTTAAATCATGCCATTATTCTGACTTTGGAAGATCACATGGTGGGTTGTTTGTCATTTTCCATGATTCTATTATCTATTTTGTGTTTTCTTTTGTAAATCTCTTACATTGGGGGGATCTGTATTTTGGTTTCATTTTGTAATGTTTGGTGAATTGGTTTTTTTTTCTGGCTGTTTATTTGTAGTAATTGATCGATGGATTGGCTGTAAGATAGCATGAATGTAGTGACTGCCAAAAGGGAGCCGCATTTCTATGCACAGTTTTACTAGGTTTGTGCATTTCTACTCTTTCAGTATTAATTTTTTTCGGTAGTATTTTGAGGTGCTGAATTGCGTCCGTTAGTGACGTTGCCTTGGATATCTGTTTGTCTATGCTGTAGAAGCCAGCCAACTTTTATCACAAGCACGACTGTAGAAGTTGTTGTTCCTTGATCACTTGTTACTTCTATGGAGAGGATGGAGGCTGTTTAAAACAGATACGTGAGGTTTATTCTGAGACATGATGGTTGTTGATGTTCCTGCATCCTTGATGCTTTGTTACTGACCAATAAATGCATTTTCAGATTTCTGGTGCTAAAATTACCATCACTAAAACTGCACCTAGGGCAACTGAGACTGCCATTATAATATCAGGAACACCTGAACAGACCCATGCTGCACAAAGCCTGCTTCAAGCATTTGTAATGAGTGGGACAGCCTCCCCCTGATTTGTTGTAGTGGACAGGTAACCTTCCTTGCATTCTTCCCGTTGTATCAAAGAAAAACCCTTTCCCGTGTTTGGAAAGCTGACTGGAATGGATTTTTGTCATGGTTGGTTGTTCTGTTTGCATCTTCAGTTATTTTCAGGTTTTGACCCTTTCAATACAATTCTAGGCGTAACTTGCAAGCATTTCATAGCTTTAAACAAACCATTTTAACAATCTCTAGGATGCTTTTGTAGTACATCAGTGAATTTGCTCTAATTAGTCCATTTTTTGCCACATTTTGTAGGTGGAATATCAATTATCCATTCATTCATGCATGTGAGGCTCATGTATGATTTGACTTGCCCATTTTGGCCTAAGCTGTATTCATCATGGCCCTGCCTCATGGACTTCCTGAATACTTAGCAAGTGTGCCAAGCACAAGCATCTTTCCTAATTCTAATTTTCTCCAAAAGTCAGGTCGGCCACATTGCAAGAAATAATAGGGATTGGACACTCACCATTTAAAATTTATTGGGGCTCACAAAAGTTTAAGACAAGGCTGATATTTGTGTTTTCTCTTCATCCTTGTGGACATCACCTGATGAATGGGTTGGATAGAACATAAACAGAATGGTAGGCTCCATAAAGGTCTTATTGATGGTGTTTCCATCCTCTAGTATTTCTTGTGGTGTGGCCCACCTAGGTTTTATTATCTACCTAGTTTTTTTTTTTTTTATTAGCTCATGGACTACCATGACTTGACAAAACTGATGGATGAAGTGGATGTCACAAGGACATTGAGACTTTCCAATCTTTGTTACATCTAAAAAATATATCCTCCTAATAACTATGGTCTAAAGAGATTGAGACTTCTTAAGATCCATCAGCAACAAGTATTCCATGTTGTAGCTTTCCTTTAACAATTTCATGCTTCTGGTAGGAATTATGGAGCTGCATCCAGGAGGGATCAATAACATCCCAAGTAAAGCACGCATAGAAATTGGTATGCCTCTTTGGTGAATAAAATTCCGTAAGGCCCAGGATATTTTTAATATTTGTGATTTTGAAGGAGAAAAAAAAAAGATATGGGTTCAGTAAGGATTCCTTCATTGAAATTCTGTTTTCTGTATAAGATGCCTTCATTAATTATATGGCGATTATCTTTGATTCCTAGCATAATAGTTAGTATGACTTTAAGTTACCAATTAACTTCATTTTCTATAGTTATTTATATTCTTAGGTGGGAAGCGCCTTGTTCCTGTGGGTCTAGGAGATGATGATTAATGCATTGAGGAGGGAGCTTCACACGCCATCTCCGCAAAGCTATAATATAAAGTGCTAGCCTTTACTGTAGCTTATTTTATAAATTTGATTTTGCAATGAAACATCTTCAAGCACATTATTTTCCCATGTTTTTCTTTGGATTAATCTCTATTTTGATGGATTGTAATAAATTTCTGTTAATTTATTTCCTTTGATCTTAAAATTTGTGTGTTTATCTAGGTTTAAAATTGTTCATAAAATTCCGTCCTAAAATCTGACCGTTGGCAACATTAAGGTTTATTACCGTTTTTAAAATTTCGTTCCTACAATATGACGGTTGGCACCAGAACGGTTTAAAACCGTTCCTAAAATTCCGTTTCTGAAATTGGAAACGGTACCCAAAACGGTTCTGAGCCGTTCCTGTTTTTCTGCGACGCCTCATTTAGGAACGGTTTAAAACCGTTCCTGAAGCATTTAGGAACGGTTAAAAACCGTTCCTAAATGACGATTTTGGTGTAGTGTAAGTTTTAGGAAATTTAGAATAGGTTAAGGTTTAGGTTGAGGAAATTTAGAATAGGTTAAGGTTTAGGTTGAGGAAATTTAGAATAGGTAAAGGTTTAGGTTTAGGTTCCACATCGAGTTTAAGTTTGGGTTTTCAAGTTTAGGTTTAGGTTTAGGTTAGGGAGTTGAGATTTAGGATTAGGTGTAGGTTTAGGTTTATGGATTTGAGAATAGATTAAGGTTTAGGTTTAGGAAATCGGGTTCGGGTTTGGGATTGGATTTAAGTTTGAGTTTTCAAGTTTAGGTTTTAGTTTAGGTTAGGTAGTTAGGTTTATGTTAGGTTGTAGGTTAAGGTTTAGGGAATTGAGAATAGGTTAGGTAGTTAGGTTTAGGTTAGGTTGTAGGTTAAGGTTTTAGTTTAGGTTAGGTTGTAGGTTTAGGTTAGGTGATCTCGTGTCATTTCACACGCCCTTGCAACCCTCTATTTTCTTGTGCATGTGTGGCCTACCTAATCCTCCTGTTACCTGATGAGGTACGCAATCCCATGGGTGCATCTTCTATGGTTTTCTATTTTGTGTAACTACGTGGACCACTTGATGTGTGATCTATGGGTATAAATGTGCCGGTGTCAGGTCTAAGGGGGCCCCATTTAAGATTTGGATTAGAATTTCAGACTAGACTCAGCTCATTATAATTTGGGTCCAGGTCCATATAAAAAACTACATACCTCATTTTTTTAATGTGTCTCATCTGTTTATGGGAGCACCCATACATGACTCAGTTAGTAGGTATAAAATTAGAATTGAATTTTCACACATATAATGTTCAAAACTATGCAATTGATGATAGGCAGCGCGATGGTAATCCAAATTTAGGTAGTGTTTGGATTGTAGGTTATTTCGATTAAGCTACTTATGCCTCAAGTAATGGTAATCCAAATTTAGGCATGTGGGATCGGGTTTAGCTTTGGGTTTTCAAGTTTAGGTTTCGGTTTAGGTTAGGGAATTGAGATTAGGATTAGGTGTAGGTTTAGGTTTAGGGATTTGAGAATAGGTTAAGGTTTAGGTTTAGGAAATCTGGTTCGGGTTCGATCTTTTTTTGCCCAAATCCATGTCAATGCATGAGAATCATGCATAAACATAGATTTTAAGCAAAATGCATGAGGGGAATTACAACATAGATATCATGCACACGATATCACATAATGTATTGTTTGATTAACTACACATGTGCAATATTCTTGACAAGAGACGTACCATATGCTTGAATCTGAAATATGCAGCTCCAATCCTCCCACATGCAACATCCACCTGAAAGAATGCGCATAACCGTCATGCTTGAGTAATCAATATAGGAATGTACAAGTAAAACCATAAAACCAGTGATACTCACTGCATTTTCAGGATCTCCTCCATAGTTGACGATCTCATTCTAAAGCCCTTCTCCCTCCTCCTTTATCTAGGCTTGGGACCGGCAATGCAAGGAGTTGCATTGGCGGAGTTAAAAAAGGGCTTAGGCTCTATTTGGTTTTTTTAAAAAATGCTTTCATAAACACTAATGTGATGACCAAATGGAGCCTAAGACTATAAATACATTCAAATATAGAGTACAAAATTCATTCAATATTTCAAAAAAAAAAAAAACAAGTGCCAAGTTAGTTCTAAATTAGTTCAAAATGCACACTACATGTTCAAAATTAGTTCAAAATGCACACTACACATGTTCAATTATAGAGTACCAAATTTGTTCAAATTATTAAATTCTCAAAGCCTCTTTCCCCTATTGCACAAATGATCCCAGACCGACCTCTCCAAGTGTAGATGCGAACCCATCTTCTTTCCACAAAGGAGCGTGAGGTTGTACAACCTCAGTCAAGATAACAACAAAAGCTCCATCCTCCAACGGTTCGCAATGGACAGTTGCATTTGGATTAACTTCGTGTACTTTACCACGAGCAACTACACCACGTTTTCCAAAACCAAGCAAGTCGCATCTCTTACCGATATATATAATATCCGGCTACATTTACACATAAAATGGCATTGGTATTGTTAGCGCTTATAATATAATTGTAAGCTCAATACAGTAAAAAAAAATATTTATACTTGCATACCGACGATGCCTGAGTAGATTTAACGACTATTGGTGATGAGAGATTTTGAGAAGACTCTCTCCCTTTCTGCATATCCAACAATGTTTTCTTCATCTCAACTATATCTTGAGTCACATCATCTAATTTTTTCTTCACCTGAGTTAACTCTTGAACTACGCCCTCTTTTTCTTTTGTCACATTCTCTACCTTTGAACGAGCAGGGGCTGACTTCTTCAGTCCTACCTTGCTTATTAAGCAACCTAGACCCCGCATTCGCCCTCTTTTGTCAGAACCAACCAACTGTAAAACATTATAAATCAAGTTATTAAAATATTCATAATTACCATAAAACTTAAGTAATTTTTAAATTTTATTATTACCTCTGTAAGGGCATCATCCATGCCGGTCATCCTAGAAGCAAGATTGCTACTAGAGAGCTCCTCTTGTTTTTCCTGTGAAAAAATACAAATGAATGCAATATAATTCAAAGTTATACATAGGCTTTTCATAAGGGTACTAGTTAGTGGTACGAGGGATGCACTTATAGCAAGGTCAGGATACTGGACAACTTTGTCCTTTCTTGTATGGGCTCTTAAGAAGACTTCACATCTACTTTTCTTGGCATCAGACGTAAGATTCTTCTCCTTCGCCTTTAGGACATTATATATCATTGAAATACATATCATTAATAAATTTAGATGAATGATAATTCAAATTTAAATTCAATTTTAAACTATAATATTTATTTTTAAATACATACCATCTTATGGCGAGTAACAGCCATGCTGTGCCTCCCAAGACACGCAGGTCCTTTTAGCTTAGCCCGATTGATTTTATTCCTTACGCTTACCCTCTTGAATTCCTCGGTGGTGCGTTGATCCACGAAGACCCTCCAATCCTCCATAGGGATACCTGGGGGGGTATGACCATCTCTCACAGCAATAGGATCCTTATTTTTAATATATTTTGCAGTCAATCTTCTCTTGTAATTCCTCCACGCTTCATTGATGCGTTTTATAACGTACTCAAGACTTGCATCCCAACTTTGACCCTCAAACTCATAAAACTGTGACAGTCTTTCTGTGACCATACGAATTTGTTCATGAGGCACCCGGCGAAAGTCCTGGTATATGATTGGGATATGAGAACGGGTGAGGACACCGACATGCGATGCAAAGTCTCTATGATCGGAACAATCCTCATTCGGTTGCCTGAATTCATTTGTCTTTAGGACTTTTTTCCTATTAGGTTGCACAAGTAAAGTGACCCCCCTAGTAATGCCTCTCTTTCTAGATGAAGAAGAAGCTGACACAATTACATAAAAAGAATAATAGTTATATATACACATAATTGATTAACCCCAATATATAAGAAAAAGAAAATTTACAAATATAATTAAGGAGAAGTATCTTATTACGTTTGGTGTTGCTTGAATTTGTACTCTCAGGCACCTGCGCACCCAATAGTTCTGGTTGTGAATCCATGTGCCTATTTCTACGCTAATATGAAAAAAAAAGAAAAAAAAAAGCTAATGGTTAAGAAATAATTTAGATCACAGATAAAGTACAAAAAATTCACATATATTATCCAAACCTTGATTAGATTTCCTCCAATAAATATCATTTTGTTACATGCTTAGAAAATACAAACAAATCAATAAATTCTCTTTGATCATTTTCTTTTCTTTGTTTTCTCGACCACAACACTAACGTCTTCAGATTCATCGAATATCAACTCATCAACCATTGCTAATGAGGTAAGATCAGGTCCTGCATCGGCATTGCTTACAGCCTTTAATCGTTCCGATAGAACGTATGTCTCTTCTTCGACAAAAAATTTTTTGGGAACCTGCAAGACGACATGCCAGTCAACATTTTTTGGATCACTGGAGTAGAAAACTTGCGTGGCATGCTCTGCAAGAATGAAGGGCTCATCACCGACTTTGTCTGAACTGTAAAGACTAGACAAATTTACTCTTCCCAGTCTTCCCCCACTGCATATTCAAGTTCACGGTTTGTCTTTTGACCTCAATCCCATCCAGACGGATCGGTTGACGTCGTATCTCCACCTTCTTGTTGAACGTGCCAGCACTTGTGTCCTTCCTAGCCTGTTCTGATATTGGCAACCATCGTCTGTGGCCCATATAAACATGTTTCTTTCCATATTAGAGTTATAGAGAATCTGTGTTAGGACCACATACGGGACAACCATATTTACCCTTTGTCCTACAACTAGAAACATTACCATATGCTGGAAAGTCATGGATTGTCCAAAGCAGAACGGCACGCATGTTGAATTTGTTTTCATGGTATGCATCGAACGTCGTGACCCCTTCTCGCCATAACTTTTGCAGTTCATCAATCAATGGCTGTAAATAAATGTCAATATCCTTTCCCGGTTGTCGCGGTCCCTCAATGAGCAAAGTCAACATAGTAAACTGAGGTTTCATGCAAAGCTTTGGTGGAAGGTTATACGTCACACACATAATGGGCCATGAACTATGTGACATACTGAAAGTGCCAAATGGGTTAAACCCATCTATAGCCAAACCCATTCGAACATTGCGAGGCTCAGCTAAAAAATCTGTATACTTGTCATCAAGATTCTTCCATACAATAGAATCAGCCGGATGCTCCATCTTTCCATGTTGAAATTTCCTGGTTGAGTGCCAAGACATTTCTTTCGCCAACCATTGCACACTGAACATTCTTTGTAGCCTTGGTATTAATGGAAAATACCTTAACACCTTCCTAAGTATTCAAGATTATTTTTTCTCAGAATCCATTTCAGTCTTATACCTAGAAGTTTTACAATTTGGACAAATGGTTTTCATCTCGTTCTCTCTCCAGTATAAGATGCAGTCATTTGGACAAGCATGGATTTTCACATAATCAAGACCCAACTTTGTAATGATCTTCTTCGCTTGGTAGGTATTAGTTGGGGCCTTGTTACCGTAAGGTAACACCTTCTTCAGTAGTTGAAGGAGCTCTGTAAAGCTTTTTTTCACTCCATCCATGATTCACCTTTAATTTGAAAAGTTGTACAATGAAAGTCAGCACAGTGAAATCTTGGGCCCCAGGGTATAGCTCAGTCATTGCGTCTCGCAGATTTGCTTCAAACTCATTAGTTTCATTTTCTCCAAAGACGCCTTCAACTATAGGGGTCACATTGGGCTCATCCTGTACAACTTCATCTAGGTTATTACCACCAAGTTCTTGAACGATCGCGTTGTGAACCTCGTTTAAGTTTTAGACACTATGGTATTATTGGGAACTTAATTCACATACAGTACACTTAGGTGATACATGCTCCCCATGCATGTTCCAAACCCTATAGCTTGGGTCGAATCCATTTTTCATTAGATGTATTTCCATATCATCATAAGAAATCGGAAAACGTGCACATCTGCAAGTGGTGCATGGACAAGGAACGGATTCTCTACCAGGAAGGTTTTCTCGTGCAAACTTTGAAAAACTTCTGATTCCAGAAAGAAAACGTGGGTATGGGAAACTTAGTGTCATCCACTCCCTATTCATTACAGCCGGATCTCGATTAAACAAGGGGTCCATTTTCAACCTTCACCTAGAAGAAAATTAAAGTTGGAAATACCTATCTCATGCACCAAAAACCTCAAAAGTTAGGGATTCGAGAAGTGCTATCAGATGATTGAACCCATACAGATATTATCTATCAAATACAATGTATTAAGAAGTTTGCAATCATTGTATTTTTACAACAAATTAATAATGTTGCTAACATTTTGCTCTACCCAATGTGGTTTCTGTGAAACCACTACAATGAGATATTTCATAAAAAGTTTCAGAAGAAAGATACTTTTAGTTTTAAGATGGTTAAGAAAACAGATATAGCAACAGTACACATTCAACTAGAAAAAGGCTAAAGATTGGATGGTTTGGATCATCCAATCTTGAGGATTTTTTAAAAATATGCAAGTGTTCCATACAAAATGTGGTCCACTAAATCAAGGGCTGCATTAGTAAACCATGGGCCGGGACTTGAGGTTGGTCTCGACCTGGATTTTGACTGTTTTGGGCCCGGCCGCAGGCCGTTTCTCTTTAAAATTCTGATTTTTCAGGCCCATTGACATCCCTAGCGTAGTTACACAAGTGTAGGTGGAGGTGTTGTTATATATATATATATATATATATATATATGAGCAATGCTCACACACAACTAGTTGGACATTGCATTTTCATCCAACTAGCAATGCATTTAATGAAACAAGTCCCTCTTAATTGATGCAAGTAAATGCTTCCCACCGCATGCTAATTTCATTTTGACATGGAAAAGGGGCCACGGCTTGGAAGGGCCCCATCGCTGTGTTAATGTAAAATCAACCCCAACCATCAGGTATGTCACCCCATGTTAGATAAAGGTCTTAATTCTCATCTCCATCCTTAGTTCAGGTCAACCACACTAGTGGAAACAGTGTACGTGAAAAGGTTAACCCACTAAACTATTTCCCATGGTGTGGGTCACATGGATCATATATGGGCTTGATTTTTGGGACCCAAGCTTACTTTTGGTGTGACATCTAATGGTTAGAATGGATTTCAGAGTTTCGTCATGATATGCCCAGTAAAAATCAGGGACGGATGTCTCCCTCCTAATTGTTCCCATTGGTGTGGCCCATATGAATCACCGGTTAGCCTGATTTATTGGTTCTAGGTTTATCACTGGATTACACATCTAATGGGCGGAGTGGATCTCACATACATGTCAGAGTGGGCCCATAAAAATTAGAGATGGGAGTCCGTGTGGTTCCTTTTCCCAAAACACTACTGGTTATCGTAATTTAATATGATAATTAAGGCTCATAATGCTTGGAAGAGAAGTGGGGTTATTTTGGTAATTAATCCTCGTAATGCCAGCAGATGAGTGATTTAAACGAACTTTGGAAAAGAGTGGCCCGTTCGGGTTAGCCCACCACGGTGTTAGTTTTAAATCACGGGTGGGCTTGAATTTTGTCTTCTATAACCAACATAAGATTACACATCTAATGGTTGGAGTGGATCACACATACACATCAAGGTGAGTCCCATAAAAAAAAAAATAAAAAAAAAAAAAAAAAAAAAAAAAAATAATAATAATAATAAATCAAAATAGAGCGTATGGTGAAATTCTTTTTTCCAAGAAAAAAAAAAAGTCCAAGTTCGTCAGGTTGGAGTACCGTTTTGTGTCCAGCCGGTACGTATGTATCATCCAACCTTTTGCTTAAAAACGACATCCAATCCGTCTAATAGGTTGACCCATCACAAGCATTACTTTTTTTAAACACCACAATGACCAAATATACAAGTTAGTTGACCAAACACAATTTCGTTAATTTTAATGGTGGGACTTTCTATCTTAACTACTTACCATGGTTTAGCCCAATCTATTGTTGAATCTACCTTAATTGTAAGTCCATGTACAAACACAAGGTGGCCCACATGATAGACGGGGTGGATCTACTCCACATGAACTCTTTCCTTCTACATCTAGGAAAACAATGCCGCGTTACCCTTAGGAAGGTCAAGTAAACTTTATGCTAAATATTTGGAAAGAGGATACATGCGAAGGGAGAGTAAATATATGATGGGCTACACACCTATTATAGATTTGGACCATCCAACTCAAAATCAGATCTGTGCATTAGATAAATTACATGTAAACATGCCAAGGACAATCTTTTTTTCTTTTCTTTTTGATGATCACTTATGGAAAGTGTTAGTTGTTAATAAAACTGTCCAACGATCCAGATTTAACAAGCATACGTACTTTTCTTACAAGTGTTGTTTCTTTGTTTTTGTTACATAACTTTTCTTAGTGGGTCTTAACTGATGAATGGCCTAGATCTTTGACACACATGTTACTTTACATAACTATGACATGCATTCTAAAACCTATCATATGTAAGCGTATGTATTATATAAAAGAGTGAATTTTCTCATTAAATGCAAAGCTAGTTGGACGAAAATGCAATGTCCAACTAGTTGTGTGTGAGCATTACTCTCTCTCTCTCTCTCTCTCTCTCTCTCTCTCTCTCTCTATATATATATATATATTATATATATATATATATATATATATATATATATATATATAGAGAGAGAGAGAGAGAGAGAGAGAGAGAGAGAGAGAGAGAGAGAGAGAGAGATGCCCACACACAACTAGTTGGACCGTGAGTTTTGGTCCAACTAGCTAGGCATTTAATGAAAAAAATTCCCTATATGGGATTTTAGAATGTATGTAGTAAAGGGCATATTTGTTAAGATCTAAGCTATTCATTAGCTTTATTTATTTATTTTTTTTATTTTTAACACACGCACGCATGCCCCCCACACACTCACACGATGGTGGAATTTCACCACCCATGGGTACCCAAACCCTTCCACCGGTGCAAGAGCAAGGACATGGCCATTTAATTAATTTATTTTTTGAACTGATTTTCAAAGTAGAAATACAGTAGGATTATAAAACAGGCTAAAAAAGTAATAATTATCTATTTACAAAGTAATTACAGTTGAGTTAAAAAATCAAGCATGCCCTCGTATATCTTCCTTCAATTGCACAACTGCTTCCAACCAAAATGAATATCTCATACACCACCAAGATTTCAGTGATGTTTCTCCAAAATGTGGGTACCACTATGTTCAGTGGTCCAATCTAGGCCGTCCATATGCCTCAAATCACAAGATCTTCCATCCAATGATGATCATTCATTAACGGCTAGATTATCTTATTTGTTCTTTCAAGAGACCCATCAACTACTGATGGGGCCCATTTTACTGATCTGAGTCATTCAAATAGTGTCTCAGGCTACTAGAGAGCAGTTCAAGTATCACGTGGGCTGGGCTTGGACAGAGCTTGCCCCCATCCTAACCCGGCCCAATGACCCCCCTAGCTCTGACAATACAGGCAGCCTGTAGGTGATCAGTTCACTAATCTTAATAGCTAGATCAACCAATCTCACATGCACAGTCATATCATGTTTTGGATGGGGAAATTTTAAGTAAATGGAGTGTCCATTGTACATGTGTTGATTGTAAAACTGCATGGCTATGGAGTTGAAATACAAAACTCTTTGTTATCAATATACTTTAATCTAGGATGCAGATCTATCTCAAGGATCCAAGTAAGAACTTACCTTTAGAAGGGTCCAAAATAGGGATTACTACATGCTGCAGTGTAAGTACTGGGGATGTTTGAGAGACCAATAAAGCAACATCAAACCTGCAAGAAATAAAGATCAATACGTGCAATACAAGAAAAAGAGAAATATTCAGAGCAGCGAATTTCATAAATATCTTGGAGAGACGTCGCTGAAAAAAAAAAAAGAACTAGATTACATGAGTGCATAGATACATACCAGAGACGAGAAGGCAAAAGAAGAGCCTGCAATATGAGTGTGGCATCCGAACAGGCAACCACGATGAAACAAATTGTTAACCTGTAACAAAGGAAAAAATGCGTTTACTACATGTGTAGGAGATACTGATACACCATTCTCTAAGGGGATTTGAGAAGTCCCTAGTTGATATGGCCGGTGTGTTTCACTAGTGCAGAATTGCAGGTGAGATATGTTCAGGACGTTGCCATACCCCATTTCTTAAGCTCACTTAAAGCAGGTTCCATTTTCTGTCCACCCTAGAAGCAAACCACACATAGTTGACTCAGAAATCAAGCCAACCACTATTTATCACTACATAAAAATACATTCAAGTATCACGTGCTCTCTGAGGACCACCTATCTTTTACTCAGTGCGCATGTATCCATCAGGGGGAGGATTTAGTGCGGCCCCCACCTCACCCAAGACACTGTGGCCCCAAGGTGGCCACTTGATGTATGTATTCTATTCTATATCTACACCTGCAAACCCATTAGTGGGCGGGAGCGTTGAATCCCTATGATTTCAGAAACAGAGAGAGAGAGAGAGAGAGAGAGAGAGAGAGAGAGAGAGAGAGAGAGAGAGAGAGAGAGAGAGAGAGAGAGAGAGAGACTTACCGTCAAATAGGGGAATGCAGCGGAATGCGGCGAAACCAGGTTCCCTTACCATCCTTCTTCTTCTCCTTCTTCTTCTCCTTCTTGTGGCGAAATGGGGTTTTGACAACAATGATTTGGGGAATGCGGCCAATAGAGAAGGAGAGAGGGTGAGGAAGAGCGGGAGATCGAGCGAGGGCAAGGGAAAGAGAGAGAGGCTGAGATGGAGAGAGAGGTGGAGGGATGATTTTCGTCCGCGAGGGAGAAAATGGCGAACGAAATTTCGTCTGGAAGGGTTTGGGGAGGGCGTTTTGGAAGGGTTTGGGGAGGGCGTTTTGGAAGGGCTTGGGTACAGAGTAACTAAGTACGCTAAGCGTACTGACTAAACTCTGTGGGTCCCACAGTCATTCTTGCATTTAATCCACTCCGTCCATACATTTTAGAAGATAATTTTAGGTCTTCAACCTAAAAATGAAGCATATCCAAAGCTCAAATGGACCACACCACCGGAAACAGTGTGAATTCAATATCTACCATTGAAAATTTCGTGGGGGCCATAGAAGTTTTAGATCAATATGATATTTGTTCTTTCACTTCATCCATGTCTTTGTGATATTATGAACAGGTTAGATGACAAATTAACATCACTGTGGGCCATATAAATGTTCCAACGGTGGAAATCATTATTCCCACAGTTTCCTATGGTATGTATCCCCTTGAGTTTTAGATATACCTCAATTTTGGTATCAACGACTAATATGATATGAAAAAACGGATGGACGGAGTGGATAAGACAATTACATTCCCAGTGGGCCACAACTGAGTTTACTTAGTATGGTAAGATTGTACATGCCCATCTGTTCCGTCCTTGGAGGGGGCGCGTGACGGACGGCCCCCCTGGGACGTTGGGTTTTAGGCCGTGGGGCTGTAATGTATTTTACACATCCACTCCATCCATTATTTTTAAATTATACTTTTAAATGTTGATACAAAATATTAGTAAGATCGAACCTGTAAACAAACCACATAACATATTAACAGTAGATATTTTATTTTTATTATTTCTCATGGTGTGGTCCACTTAGACATTTAATCTATATAATTTTTGAGTTCATTCTCTAAAATTATATATTAGAATTAATGGGCGGCTTAGATGACCCCATGGAGCCCCATAAGCACCATTTATGTTTAATAATGGTGAGGTGAGGAGTTGTGCTTTAGCTACAGATCAGCTAGGATTTTGCTACGGATTAAATTCGTAGCCAAATGTTTTCAACCTCCGTAGCATTTGCTCGATTTTTTGGTAGTGCTAGCTGATTCGTTGCGATTCTACGGTATAAGGTGAGGAGTTTAGGTGTATAGGTTACGGTTTTCAACGCTTTCAATGTCAAATAATGATAGATTCATGATCTACATGTAATTGCACATGTACAAAGTGCTGTCCGTTTTCCGTTTCGATTAAAGATGAAAATTATGGAATTCTACATACTCTAGGTATTTGTAGAAAGTACCGTATACGTACAAATTTTGGAAATGTGTTTGACATGATTATTTGTTGTATAAATATATTATATGTGGATAAATTACTTGTTTGGCGAAAGGACTCGCCCTAGTTCATGTTTTGCTTATATACACTATGTATGTTGAAATTGTGTATTCTAGAAAATACCGTATACGTATAAATTTTAGAGATGTATTTGTCATGATTATTTGTTGTATGAATATATTATACATGGATAAAATACTCGCTTGGCGAAAGGATAGCCCTAATACATGTTTTACAAACATACACCATGTATGTTGAAATAATGTATTCTAAGTGTTTGTGAAAATGCTTGTGAGAGTAAGTGCTTGGATGTTAGTGCCTTAGGTAGGTGTTGAGATGGGATTCTCAACTACCTTAGAGACATGTATGATTTCCTCCATGTTGTTGTTTACTTTAACCACTTACTTATGAAATATATGTGTTTGTATTCCTATTTATATAGTGCTTTATAATATGCTTTATAACATGCTTTGTAACATGTTTTATAACATGCTTTATGACATGCTTGTTAACATTCTTGAATTACTTTGTTTATTATGCTTTACACCACATGCTATGAGTAAGGATTGATTGAGTTTGGGACTATGTCTATAGTCCAGACAATCGGTACCAGACTTGAGATCGTGGTTGAGATTCATGTCGCCACGAAAGATGTGTTTGACGAAGCCGAGTCGTACTTCAGTTGACGACAGTGGTTAGGCCACACGAAGTGCTTATGTACTTCATTTCGTTCAGTTGATTGTGCGCTCGAGTTAGTCAGGCCCGTCAAATAACCCGATATGTCTAATGTATGTTCACCATGTTTGGTCACTACTGCTTGAACCTAGGATACCAAACTTACCAGTGGAATCCCGTCAACCATGGTACCTCGATCTGCTAAGACTCATGAGCCGGGCATGGTGGTATGGGACACCGTGGTTGACCTGTCAGCCTACGCTGGGGCCACGTGCCTCCCCGTAGTGACCAGTGAGCAACCAGACTCGTGAGCCGATTATGGTGGTATGAGACACTATATTCGAGCTGTCGGCCTACACTGCTTAATGGGTGATGGGGAGTGGTGCAACGATTCTGTGTAACAGCCCTAGCAGCCCTGACCGTACTCAGTGTAGCGACCTCGAACATACTCTAAATCTGCGATGAGGCGATGAGCCTTCCCGTAGTAACAGAGTATAAACTAGGCCTGTATTGATAAGGGGATGGGGGAGTGGTGCAACGATTCTGTGTAACAGCCCTGGCAGCCCTTGCAGCGACCTAGAAAATACACTATCGTCTGAGATTATCTAGGACTGACGACCCTAGAATGGATCATGTTTGGGAATGATACAAGGGAGGTACCTTAGTTTCCCAATCCTGCTGTTTGAAATGGACTAATAACAACTCGGTAATCATGCTCACCATGCATTGCATGTGCCTGGAAGATGTGGAGCACTGAGGAAAGCAAGCATGCCGCGAACGTAAGATGGTGTCACATGAGGGAGTATGTCGGTGAGGGCATCCATCATAACTGCATTCATACTTGCATTAATAAGAGTAGTTAGGAGTGTTTGATTATACTGCTTTATCATTACTGCTTGATTGAGTCGATAACATGTTAACCTATGCCTTATTGTTCCACTGAGTTAGCTACTCACTCCCACGTTACGAGACGGTGTTGTACACACTAACCAGACTTTGTCTCAGGTTTAGATGAGCTGGCGACTCAGGAGGCTGAGTCGGACTATGGTGAGGACCAGGACGAGTTCTCATTTATGCAGTATTCTGGCGGCTTCGACTAGACTGCCGGATCGACGGGATTTTCTGGGATTGCATCCTTAGATGTATTTTTGACCTTTTTGAACATAAAATAGATATATGTATATGGTGACTCAGATGGGTTCATACTCTGGAGGATAAAATGAATTTTGTTTCTTTTACATACATATATATACAGTTCTGTCTTCTGCTTGCCTTTATACAATTGATCTAGAGTATGAATTGCTGTTTTGGTACAATCTCACTCATGTTTATTGTTCTAACATGGATAACATTTAATCATCATTATCTATGTTGCATAAGTGATGTTCTGGAACACGAGAGTCGAGTTGCTACTTGACCCCCGAATTTCAGGGCGTTACAAAAAAGGAGCTGTTTGACTTGCTGAGAAGGTGGGCTATGCTCTCATTTGGGGCATGTTTGGTAGCCCAAGGTGTCAGGCAAGATAGATGATAGCCCGACGCGAACTTCCCACCACTCGTCCCTACATGAGCCGAGTCCACTGCTTCAGTAAACCCGGTCCTGCTACCGGCTGGGGCCTGGGCCTCAGCCCTAAGATTGTCTCCAGCCTCAGGAGGAGTAATCATGGCGTTGGCCATCGAACGGCCTCCTCCCGCTCGGATAATAAAGGGATAGCTATGCAGGGGGCCAAAGGGTGAGCCCCTCCGATGTGAGGAACGATGGAGGGCTGAACAGGAGGAATCGTGGTTACTGAAGTGGGGGTGATGGTTGCTGCCACCCACGTATCGGTAAGCACCACAGTTGGAGCCGTCTGCGCATCGACAAACACCACAACCGAAGCCCCCAGCGTATCGGCAAGCATCGCAGCTAGAGCCGCCCCTGTATAGGCAAGTACTGCAATCGGAGCTGAAATGGCCAAGCTAAATGTCCTAGAGGGGTGGTGAATAGGACAATGCCAAATAAAAACTTATAATAGCGGAATTAACGAAATATGATAGCCAATGAACTAATTAAATAAATTGTAATGCAGAAATGAAATACAACCTCAAACAATTGAAATTGAGTAGTTGATACAAACGTTGTTCTAAGGACAACCTTTCACCAAAAACTCAGTGTTTATGGTAGGACAACCTTATGTCTAGAAATGTCTTTGTATCAAATACACAAATCAAAGAGGAATAAAGAAACAAATATAAACTGCACTGAATAAATTGAATTTACAAATGTCTTGTTCTAGGGACAACCATACACCATAAAAATGGCAGGGCAACCTTGCTGGAACAATTTGGAATTTAAAGCTTGAATCAATAAAAAGAATTGCTGGAAATAAATTGTAGAAATAAATCACTAAATTATTACAACATTCCCACACTTGCTTGTAATTTCAAACTGTTACAACATTCACATCCACAAGGAAAATAGAACTGAATGATAAAAGAAAACATTCAATCCACAAGACAAGAAGTTATAGTGGTTCGCCTGTGTGTTCACCAACTGTTCTCAAACAGCCACACAGAATGCTACTCCACTCCTAATATCCTCACACAGGGGATATTAGCGTTCTCTAATAAAACTGGTTTTCACAGGTTTACCAAAAACCTTCACAATTGTGTCTTTGTCACTTGGGCTTACACAATTAAAAAAAAAAACCCTCAATCTGAGTTTTCTGGCTCTCCTCAGATAACCATACACATAGAGATTTTTCTGGCAAATCTCATAAAAAACCAAAACAGAAATTACAGGAATTGTAAAATACCTGGATCTTATCCTTTTGCAGTAGCCCGGAAGAACCGATCAGAGTAGAGATGATAGTTCAATGTCCAATACTCAAATTATTGAGGTTCTAAGTTCTAATTGATTTTAAATGAAATCTCAAAGGGCTAGCTCTATTTGATTTTAATTCCAAGAAGAAGGAATACACGATTTCCCCTTTTCAAATAGGATTGGAATTTAGAATAAAATCAAATATAAAAAGCTAACAAAAGGAATTAGAATGAAGCGCAAATTAGCTTAAATTTAAACACGACTTATCTCAGAGTGGAACCTTGCTTTTATAGAATTTTCCAATGAATAAACTCTGAAATTCGTGTGCTATTTATAGTTACAGAAATTCATCTTCGACTGGTCTAGAAGTTCCCACGACTGGTCTTAGAAGAAACAGATTTTTGAATTTCTGCGCGGATTCAGGAAAACCGATGTACGACTGGTCGTAGGCAGTCCACGACTGGTCGAAGGTCCTCCACGACCGGTCGAGACCCCTTCTCGACTGGTCGAGCAACAGTGAATTTAGTCGCTGGAGTTTGAGCCGAGGCTCCACGACTGGTCGAGCTTCGAGTCGAGGCCGTTCCACGACCGGTCGTGCAGACTTCAAGACTGGTCGTGAGCGAACCAGAAAATCCGATAAATTTGAACAATTCCAAGACTGGTCTAGGAAATTCTTAGACAGGTCGAGCCAGTGCTAGGACTGGTCGAACCAGAACCAGGACTAGTCTAAGAGCAGCTCAAACACATGTTTAAATACATTTGGATAATGTATCCAAAGTGACCTACCCTAAGGTCAGTGACTATGGTCTATCAAACCTGAATAATGAAGTATGGACATTGAACTCTACTTCATTCAACGAATGATAAATCTTTTAGTACTTAAAGCCTGAAGTACGAGTCGTCCAACCACTTGAACCTGAAGTCAGAGTCGTCCAAACACTTGACACCAACATTTATCTTGAACTTGAATAACCAATAAAGAATGCCGTGACTTCTTTGTATCTTCTTCTTTATATCTTCTTCTTTATATCTTCTTCTTTATATCTTGAAGCCGCTTGAAGAGTCCATGGTTGTCTTAAACATAGAACACACACATAGAACATACCAAGGTTTTGACACACAAAATTTGACAATCAAAGAGGTATCATATAATAGCACTAACAATCTCCCCCTTTGGCAAATTTGTGACAAAACATATATATAAAAACACAATAGAGGAATCATGAATCATGAATTAGATGTGTCAACACATGACAACCATATACAATATGAGAGATGTTGAATTACTCCCCCTCAATAAGACTCCTCATTTAAGGAATTAAGGATTGATGCAAACACCATCAACAACATAAATACCACAGAATATATGTACCATTCTCCCCCTTTTTGTCAAAAATATGACAAAGGAAGATCATATAAGCTCAGGAAGACAAATGAGTGCATAAAAGATTTAGGAGAAGATATTACATACCAAAGTCACAGTTATAAGTTAAACAGTTCCAAGAAAAATCCAAAGTGAAATCAGTTCAAACTACATTTAATAAACATTTAATCAGACCCTGAAGAAGGAGCAGGAATGGTAGGATCAATATGATGAAGGCGTTTTTGTAAGCGCCTCAAATACTTATGCATTTTCTTAAATTGTGCATTATGGCCAACATGCATATTTTCCACCTTTTCTTCTAATGCACTTAGACGTGCATCGAAATCAGAAGGAACAAAATCTGGATCATCTTCAGATGCAGACTCAATATCATCAAAAAGATCATCCATGTTGATATCCTCATTAGGAAGATCATCTCCTTCATTCGCATCTCCAACTCCAGCAGCTCCACCACCCTCGTCATTATCAACTTGACCAGCGGCCAATCTCAACTTCATTTTGTTTATGTTGGTGTTGTTGAAAATAAGGTGATGGATAGGAGCTTCACCAACAGGCATAGTGACCAACATGTGAGTAGCTAAGACATTTAACAAATATCCAAATGGAATGTCACCATGACCTGGCTGAGACCGAAACTGAATAATAGAATAACAGATCAATGAAGGTAAGCAAACATTGGCACCACTAACGATTGAGTACAGGATACGAACCATCAGAAGAGTCAATTCAGTTTTGTTACCAGCCCTAGGATACACATTAGATGTAAAAATACGATGAAGAACTCTATATCTGGGCAACAGCCACCTGGTCTTGAGAACAGTACCATTGACAGACCAAGGTGCATCCATATTACAAAGGGCTCTAGTCAATAAACGTTTCTCAGATTCAGTAACTTTATCACCCAATGTGGAAGGATGGATTCCATCATCATTTACTGGAATATCCATTAACCCAGAAATCAAATGACGATCCACAGTAAAAGGCCCTTCTCTTGTAGTAATAATAAAAGTTAATTCCTCAAGAGAAAAGTCTATAATACATGCAACCATGGCCTGAGCAATTGACTGATATGCCGGCCCTCCCCAATTCAAAATGTTAACCCAACCAACAGATTGAAGGAGAGGAACTAGATTAAATTGAGCAATATGATTGATACAAACTGCTTTCTCAACAATAACTTTCTTAAATCGAAAATCACGAACTTGTGGAGGGTCATCATTAGGATCTCTAAGATGACGGCGAGATACAACATTGGACCTAGATGAAGAAGCACCTCTACTAGTTCGCTTTTTACCTCTAACATCCATATTCTTGAAAAGATTGAAGGAATTTCAAGAAAAACAAGATGGGTTTCAACCAAATCAGAAAATGAGGAAGACAACCCCAAACCCTTGAAGGAAATAATAAATAATCAACACTAACAAGGAAGACAAGAAGTAATGTTCAAGATTCTTCAATAAAATCAAGAGAAATACTCAAACCTGGAGAAATCCCATAGATGGGTACGACCGGTCGAAGCTATGCCCGTTGGAGAAGAAGAGGGAAATGAAGAAAAAGTGATTTTTTCCCCAAATAAAGGAACCAGCGCGATACACGACCGGTCTTGAGTATTCCTCGACCGGTCTAACCACGACTGGTCGAGACTATCCTCGACTGGTCGTGTAAGACCAAAATATGCAATTTTTATTTATCTTTATTTTTATTTTTTATTATTTTATTTTTATTAAAATGCATAATCAATCATCTTATATTACACATACCGAGATCAAATTTCAATTTATTGAACTTGCATTTATCGAGTGGTTTGGTGAAAATGTCAGCAAGTTGTTTCTCGGTAGGAATATATTCTAAACAAATTATTTTTCTTCAACAAGTTCACGAATATAGTGAAATCTAATGTCAATATGCTTAGTTCGTGAATGCTGGATTGGATTTTTGGAAATATTAATTGCACTTGAATTATCACAATATAAAACTATTGAGTCTTGTGCAATACCATAATCACTTAACATGCGTTTCATCCAGACTAACTGAGTACATGCATTTCCTGCAGCAATGTATTCAGCCTCAGCAGTTGAGAGTGAAATGGAACTCTGTTTCTTGCTGAACCAAGAGACTATGCAATTTCCAATGTAAAAGCAACCACCACTGGTTGACTTTCTGTCATCCATATTACCAGCCCAATCAGCATCCGAGAACCCAGCCAATTGCACACTAGTATCAAAGGGATACCAAAGACCCAGATTAACTGAACTTGCAACATAACGAATAATGCGTTTAACAGCAGTCAAATGAGATTCTTTAGGATTAGACTGATATCTAGCACAAATTCCAACACTAAAAGCAATATCAGGTCTACTTGCTGTTAAATACAGTAAACTACCAATCATGCTTCGATATAGTTTAGGATCTATATCTTTACCTGTAGAGTCTTTTGAGAGCTTTAGAGAAGTACTCATAGGAGTATCAAAATTCTTACCATTTTCAAATCCGAACTTCTTAACTAAATTTAGAGCATATTTAGTTTGAGAAATAAAAATTCCATCAGATTGCTGTTTAACTTGCAATCCTAGAAAATAGTTTAATTCTCCGACCGTACTCATCTCAAATTCAGATTTCATTAGATCTGCAAACTCAACAGTCATGTCAGTACAAGTTGATCCATAAATTATATCATCAACATAGATTTGAACCATTAAAATATCATTGTTCTGCTTTTTAACAAAGAGTGTTTTATCAACACTACCCATTTGAAAATTGTGACCCAGTAAAAACTTAGTCAATTTTTCATACCATGCCCTGGGAGCTTGTTTCAACCCATAGAGAGCTTTCTTAAGGCGATAAACATGATTAGTAAACTTAGGATCTTCAAACCCTGTAGGTTGTTCAACATAAACCTCTTCATGTAAATCACCATTAAGAAAAGCACTCTTTACATCCATTTGATAAATCTTAAACTTTCTAAAACATGCAATGGATATAAATAATCTGATTGATTCAAGGCGTGCAACTGGAGCGAAAGTTTCCTCAAAATCGATACCTTCAATTTGAGTGTATCCTTGCACAACCAGTCTTGCCTTGTTTCGAATAATATTTCCCAATTCATCAGACTTATTTTTGAAAATCCATTTAGTTCCAATAATATGTTTATCTTTTGGTCTTGGAACAAGATACCAGACATCGTTTCGAACAAATTGATTAAGTTCTTCCTGCATCGCAACTATCCAGTTTTCATCAGAAAGAGCTTCCTTTACATTAACCGGTTCTATCTGAGAGGTGAAACACACGTAATTACAAAAATCTTCTAATTGTCTACGAGTGCGTACACCTGTGAGAGGATTTCCAAGGATTTGTGTAGTTGGATGATCTTTGACAGTCCTCACATCATGATTAGATTCACTTGATGAAGTTTCTGGTTTTTCAATTATAAGAACTTCATCATTATCTGAACTAGGGGCTGAAGTATTTAAGTGATCATCTATGACCACATTGATTGACTCTTGAATAACTCCAGTCCTTTTGTTCAGTACACGATATGCACGACTGTTTAATGAATATCCTAAGAATAATCCTTCATCACTTTTTGTATCAAATTTTCCCAAGTTTTCCCGGTCACGTAAAATATAACACTTACTGCCAAAAACGCGAAAATATTTGACTGTAGGTTTTTTGTCAAACCACATTTCGTAGGGCGTTTTATTATTTGATTTGCAAGTATAAACACGATTAATAATATAGCAAGCAGTATTAATCGCCTCAGCCCATAAATTCTTAGAAACCTTCATGCTATTTAGCATAACAGTTCCCATTTCTTGAAGAACTCTATTTTTTCTTTCCACAATGCCATTTTGTTGTGGAGTTTTAGGTGCAGAGAATTCATGTGATATTCCATGATCATTACAGAATTTCTCAAAACAGCTATTTTCAAATTCGGATCCATGATCACTTCGGATCTTACTCACATGAGAACATTTTTCAGTTTGGATCCGTTTGATTATCTTTTTTACTTCATCAAGGGTTTCTGATTTGTCCTTTAAAAATGAAACCCAAGTGAATCTGGTGTAATCGTCTACAATAACCAGAATATATTTTTTACCTCCTCGACTTTCCGTTCTAGTTGGTCCTATTAGATCCATGTGGAGAAGTTCGAGTGGTCTTGATGTGGTATTTGAGTTCACCTTTTTGTGAGATCTCCTAGTTTGTTTACCATACTGGCATTCACCACATATTTTATCTATTTTTTGAATCTTTGGTAGACCTCTTATTAGTTCTTCTTTGCTCAATCTATATAAGTTCCGGTAGTGTACATGTCCAAGACGTTTATGCCATAATTCAGTTTCATTGGTATGGACCATGTAACACATTTGGTTAGATGAGCTGTCATTTCTCACTATATAGCAGTTTTCAGAAGTTCTGAGACCAGTTAATATCACAGATCCCTTTTTGTCTATAATCTCACAACCTTGATTGGAAAACTTCACACTATGATTGTTATCGCATATTTGAGATATGCTTAACAAGTTGTGTTTTAAACCTTCAACATATAAAACATTCTTAAATAAGGGTAGATTATGGAGTTGAACCGTACCTTGGCCAATAATTTTGCAATTGCTACCATCACCAAATGTGACTGACCCATCAGTCATATCTTGTAGATCGGTGAAGAGAGCTTTGTCACCAGTCATATGCCTGGAGCAACCACTGTCTAGGTACCACTTTGAAAGGCTAGTTGCTTTGAAAGCAGTGTGAGCAACCAAGCAGTCAACTTTAGGAACCCATTTCATAACAGTTTTAGGTTTAGGAACATAGTTGGTCTTCTTTTGTTTATATTTGAAAGAATGACTTACAGAGTTAGATTTTAAAAGTTCCTTGAGTAAATCAACTATTTTTTCAGCTAAAGGATTTTTCATTTGACTTTTGAAGTTGACATAGCTGTTTTTAGGTTTTTGAAAATTTTTTGTTGTTTTGACAAAACCTTGTGAAGTGTTTTTCTTTTTTGAATTAGAGGATTCTCCTTTCACAAATTTAGGTGGAGAATTCTTCTGTTTATGAGGTATTGTTTTATCATACCCCAACCCGGATCTATCACCACATTTTTTTGAACCGGATAGAAGTTTTTCTAATTTAGAATCACCTTGGGTATACCTCCAAGTTTCCTTTGAATTCAGAAGAGAAGACACTTCATTTTTTAGTCTCTCAATTTCAGATTTTAAATCAACAATCAGAGAGTTTTTGAATTCTAAATCGCTTTTTGATTTTTCAAAATAATCTGATATTTGAGATTTTTCTAAAACAAGCAAGTCAAAACAATCTCTAAGTTTAGAAAATTTTTCTCTTTGAAGTTTAAGCTTCACAGCAATTTTACAACTCTCTTTGTATAAGGCATTGTAAGCATCTTGAAGATCTTCTTCATTCTCATGGTCATTATCCAAATTTTCTTCACTAGTAGAATCATCGTGATCAGAGAAGGTAAACTTAGCTAGAGTCATAAGGGCTTTTACTTCATTGCCCGACTCGGTTTCGGAATCTTCTGATTCAGAAGAAACTTCAGAGTCAGATGATTCATCCCATGTAGCCAACATACCTTTCTTTTTGGATTTTTCCTTATTAGGACATTTGTTTGCTAGATGCCCATACTCATGACAGTTGTAACATTGACTGTCTTTCAAAGATTTTCGAGTTTTAGATCTAAACTTCTTTTTATCATTTGATTTTTGAAAATCAACTCTTTTCTTACTTTTAAAAATTTTGTAAAATCTTTTTGCAATAAGAGCTAAGTCATCTTCAGAATCGGATTTATCTTCTACCGTATTTTTGGAAGATTTCAAAGCAATTGATTTTCCTTTAGGAATTTTAAAATTTAATTCATAAGTTTGTAGAGACCCAACTAGTTCTTCCACCTTCATTTTGTCCGTGTCACGAAGTTCTTGGATTGCGGTTACTTTAGAATTGAACCGTTCAGGAAGAGAGCGTAGAATTTTTGCACACACTTTATTTTCTGGGATTTTATCACCAAGACCCCACATTGAGTTTACAATGTCATTTAATCTAGTATAGAAGTCCATAAACATTTCATTTTCCTCCATGTGAATTTCTTCAAATTTAGTTGTGAGGAGTTGGACTTTAGATTTTTTGACAATCGATGTACCCTCATGTGTCATTTCTAAAATATCCCAAGCTTGCTTTGCAGTATCACAGGATATGATTCTTTTGAACTCATCCGGTGATAGTGTGCAAGTAATTGCATTAAGTGCTTTAGCATTAGCACTACTCTCACTTTTCTGAAGAGTGGTCCATTGATGGTATGGTGTAATTTTCATAGATTTAGAACCATCAATTCCAGTAACTTCCATGGCAGGAGGCTTCCATTCAATCACTGTGGCTTGCCACACACTCTCATCCATTGATTTGAGGAAGATCCTCATTCTGGCTTTCCAATAAGCATAGTTGGAGCCATCAAATGGTGGAGGCCTAGTGACTGAGAGGCTATCAAAATTTGACATTATTAAATATAGCTTAGATCGTTAGCTCAGGAAATAAATCCAAATACAAAGAATTAAAAGCGAGCTATTAGGCTCTGATACCACTTGAAATGGCCAAGCTAAATGTCCTAGAGGGGGGGTGAATAGGACAATGCCAAATAAAAACTTATAATAGCGGAATTAACGAAATATGATAGCCAATGAACTAATTAAATAAATTGTAATGCAGAAATGAAATACAACCTCAAACAATTGAAATTGAGTGGTTGATACAAACGTTGTTCTAAGGACAACCTTTCACCAAAAACTCAGTGTTTATGGTAGGACAACCTTATGTCTAGAAATGTCTTTGTATCAAATACACAAATCAAAGAGGAATAAAGAAACAAATACAAACTGCACTGAATAAATTGAATTTACAAATGTCTTGTTCTAGGGACAACCATACACCATAAAAATGGCAGGGCAACCTTGCTGGAACAATTTGGAATTTAAAGCTTGAATCAATAAAAAGAATTGCTGGAAATAAATTGTAGAAATAAATCACTAAATTATTACAACATTCCCACACTTGCTTGTAATTTCAAACTGTTACAACATTCACATCCACAAGGAAAATAGAACTGAATGATAAAAGAAAACATTCAATCCACAAGACAAGAAGTTATAGTGGTTCGCCTGTGTGTTCACCAACTGTTCTCAAACAGCCACACAGAATGCTACTCCACTCCTAATATCCTCACACAGGGGATATTAGCGTTCTCTAATAAAACTGGTTTTCACAGGTTTACCAAAAACCTTCACAATTGTGTCTTTGTCACTTGGGCTTACACAATTAAAAAAAAAACCCTCAATCTGAGTTTTCTGGCTCTCCTCAGATAACCATACACATAGAGATTTTTCTGGCAAATCTCATAAAAAACCAAAACAGAAATTACAGGAATTGTAAAATACCTGGATCTTATCCTTTTGCAGTAGCCCGGAAGAACCGATCAGAGTAGAGATGATAGTTCAATGTCCAATACTCAAATTATTGAGGTTCTAAGTTCTAATTGATTTTAAATGAAATCTCAAAGGGCTAGCTCTATTTGATTTTAATTCCAAGAAGAAGGAATACACGATTTCCCCTTTTCAAATAGGATTGGAATTTAGAATAAAATCAAATATAAAAAGCTAACAAAAGGAATTAGAATGAAGCGCAAATTAGCTTAAATTTAAACACGACTTATCTCAGAGTGGAACCTTGCTTTTATAGAATTTTCCAATGAATAAACTCTGAAATTCGTGTGCTATTTATAGTTACAGAAATTCGTCTTCGACTGGTCTAGAAGTTCCCACGACTGGTCTTAGAAGAAACAGATTTTTGAATTTCTGCGCGGATTCAGGAAAACCGATGTACGACTGGTCGTAGGCAGTCCACGACTGGTCGAAGGTCCTCCACGACCGGTCGAGACCCCTTCTCGACTGGTCGAGCAACAGTGAATTTAGTCGCTGGAGTTTGAGCCGAGGCTCCACGACTGGTCGAGCTTCGAGTCGAGGCCGTTCCACGACCGGTCATGCAGACTTCAAGACTGGTCGTGAGCGAACCAGAAAATCCGATAAATTTGAACAATTCCAAGACTGGTCTAGGAAATTCTTAGACAGGTCGAGCCAGTGCTAGGACTGGTCGAACCAGAACCAGGACTAGTCTAAGAGCAGCTCAAACACATGTTTAAATACATTTGGATAATGTATCCAAAGTGACCTACCCTAAGGTCAGTGACTATGGTCTATCAAACCTGAATAATGAAGTATGGACATTGAACTCTACTTCATTCAACGAATGATAAATCTTTTAGTACTTAAAGCCTGAAGTACGAGTCGTCCAACCACTTGAACCTGAAGTCAGAGTCGTCCAAACACTTGACACCAACATTTATCTTGAACTTGAATAACCAATAAAGAATGCCGTGACTTCTTTGTATCTTCTTCTTTATATCTTCTTCTTTATATCTTCTTCTTTATATCTTGAAGCCGCTTGAAGAGTCCATGGTTGTCTTAAACATAGAACACACACATAGAACATACCAAGGTTTTGACACACAAAATTTGACAATCAAAGAGGTATCATATAATAGCACTAACAATCTCCCCCTTTGGCAAATTTGTGACAAAACATATATATAAAAACACAATAGAGGAATCATGAATCATGAATTAGATGTGTCAACACATGACAACCATATACAATATGAGAGATGTTGAATTACTCCCCCTCAATAAGACTCCTCATTTAAGGAATTAAGGATTGATGCAAACACCATCAACAACATAAATACCACAGAATATATGTACCATTCTCCCCCTTTTTGTCAAAAATATGACAAAGGAAGATCATATAAGCTCAGGAAGACAAATGAGTGCATAAAAGATTTAGGAGAAGATATTACATACCAAAGTCACAGTTATAAGTTAAACAGTTCCAAGAAAAATCCAAAGTGAAATCAGTTCAAACTACATTTAATAAACATTTAATCAGACCCTGAAGAAGGAGCAGGAATGGTAGGATCAATATGATGAAGGCGTTTTTGTAAGCGCCTCAAATACTTATGCATTTTCTTAAATTGTGCATTATGGCCAACATGCATATTTTCCACCTTTTCTTCTAATGCACTTAGACGTGCATCGAAATCAGAAGGAACAAAATCTGGATCATCTTCAGATGCAGACTCAATATCATCAAAAAGATCATCCATGTTGATATCCTCATTAGGAAGATCATCTCCTTCATTCGCATCTCCAACTCCAGCAGCTCCACCACCCTCGTCATTATCAACTTGACCAGCGGCCAATCTCAACTTCATTTTGTTTATGTTGGTGTTGTTGAAAATAAGGTGATGGATAGGAGCTTCACCAACAGGCATAGTGACCAACATGTGAGTAGCTAAGACATTTAACAAATATCCAAATGGAATGTCACCATGACCTGGCTGAGACCGAAACTGAATAATAGAATAACAGATCAATGAAGGTAAGCAAACATTGGCACCACTAACGATTGAGTACAGGATACGAACCATCAGAAGAGTCAATTCAGTTTTGTTACCAGCCCTAGGATACACATTAGATGTAAAAATACGATGAAGAACTCTATATCTGGGCAACAGCCACCTGGTCTTGAGAACAGTACCATTGACAGACCAAGGTGCATCCATATTACAAAGGGCTCTAGTCAATAAACGTTTCTCAGATTCAGTAACTTTATCACCCAATGTGGAAGGATGGATTCCATCATCATTTACTGGAATATCCATTAACCCAGAAATCAAATGACGATCCACAGTAAAAGGCCCTTCTCTTGTAGTAATAATAAAAGTTAATTCCTCAAGAGAAAAGTCTATAATACATGCAACCATGGCCTGAGCAATTGACTGATATGCCGGCCCTCCCCAATTCAAAATGTTAACCCAACCAACAGATTGAAGGAGAGGAACTAGATTAAATTGAGCAATATGATTGATACAAACTGCTTTCTCAACAATAACTTTCTTAAATCGAAAATCACGAACTTGTGGAGGGTCATCATTAGGATCTCTAAGATGACGGCGAGATACAACATTGGACCTAGATGAAGAAGCACCTCTACTAGTTCGCTTTTTACCTCTAACATCCATATTCTTGAAAAGATTGAAGGAATTTCAAGAAAAACAAGATGGGTTTCAACCAAATCAGAAAATGAGGAAGACAACCCCAAACCCTTGAAGGAAATAATAAATAATCAACACTAACAAGGAAGACAAGAAGTAATGTTCAAGATTCTTCAATAAAATCAAGAGAAATACTCAAACCTGGAGAAATCCCATAGATGGGTACGACCGGTCGAAGCTATGCCCGTTGGAGAAGAAGAGGGAAATGAAGAAAAAGTGATTTTTTCCCCAAATAAAGGAACCAGCGCGATACACGACCGGTCTTGAGTATTCCTCGACCGGTCTAACCACGACTGGTCGAGACTATCCTCGACTGGTCGTGTAAGACCAAAATATGCAATTTTTATTTATCTTTATTTTTATTTTTTATTATTTTATTTTTATTAAAATGCATAATCAATCATCTTATATTACACATACCGAGATCAAATTTCAATTTATTGAACTTGCATTTATCGAGTGGTTTGGTGAAAATGTCAGCAAGTTGTTTCTCGGTAGGAATATATTCTAAACAAATTATTTTTTCTTCAACAAGTTCACGAATATAGTGAAATCTAATGTCAATATGCTTAGTTCGTGAATGCTGGATTGGATTTTTGGAAATATTAATTGCACTTGAATTATCACAATATAAAACTATTGAGTCTTGTGCAATACCATAATCACTTAACATGCGTTTCATCCAGACTAACTGAGTACATGCATTTCCTACAGCAATGTATTCAGCCTCAGCAGTTGAGAGTGAAATGGAACTCTGTTTCTTGCTGAACCAAGAGACTATGCAATTTCCAATGTAAAAGCAACCACCACTGGTTGACTTTCTGTCATCCATATTACCAGCCCAATCAGCATCCGAGAACCCAGCCAATTGCACACTAGTATCAAAGGGATACCAAAGACCCAGATTAACTGAACTTGCAACATAACGAATAATGCGTTTAACAGCAGTCAAATGAGATTCTTTAGGATTAGACTGATATCTAGCACAAATTCCAACACTAAAAGCAATATCAGGTCTACTTGCTGTTAAATACAGTAAACTACCAATCATGCTTCGATATAGTTTAGGATCTATATCTTTACCTGTAGAGTCTTTTGAGAGCTTTAGAGAAGTACTCATAGGAGTATCAAAATTCTTACCATTTTCAAATCCGAACTTCTTAACTAAATTTAGAGCATATTTAGTTTGAGAAATAAAAATTCCATCAGATTGCTGTTTAACTTGCAATCCTAGAAAATAGTTTAATTCTCCGACCGTACTCATCTCAAATTCAGATTTCATTAGATCTGCAAACTCAACAGTCATGTCAGTACAAGTTGATCCATAAATTATATCATCAACATAGATTTGAACCATTAAAATATCATTGTTCTGCTTTTTAACAAAGAGTGTTTTATCAACACTACCCATTTGAAAATTGTGACCCAGTAAAAACTTAGTCAATTTTTCATACCATGCCCTGGGAGCTTGTTTCAACCCATAGAGAGCTTTCTTAAGGCGATAAACATGATTAGTAAACTTAGGATCTTCAAATCCGAGGCTGGCATCTCTAGGGCCTCGGCAGTCACGGTCCGGGGGGCTCGAGCGGCCTTCTTTTTACTAGCCCTACGAGTTTGAGCCCCAGTCTCCTTTTGCTTTCGAGGTTGAAGGTATAAAGGTACAGCTTTATAGGGGCCCTTAGAGGCCCCTCTCTCATTGCCAGAGCTCCCCAACTCAGAGTCATCATTATAATCCCAAACAGTCTCTAGGTCGGACGATATCTTAAGAAGAAGGAATACGAAAAGACAAGGAGACTCACCGTACGTTCACCAGGAATCGCTCCTGCCGAAGGTGCCTGATCGGTCAGAATCGCCCGTTGGAATATCTTGACCGGCCGAAATCGCCTTCGTCGAAAATCGCCTCCTCCAGTATCAGCTCAAACGTAGTATAGAAGTGAAAAGAAATCTTCGAAGGTGGGTTTATATAGACCTCATCAAATCCCTGCATTAATGACCAACAATGATGGCTACAACCGAATCGTCATGAGCCGACCTCGGAGCTAACATGGCCACATACCATTGGCTCAGGCTCTGTCGGGCGGTACGCCTCTGACATCGGGCGACATGCTTCGAATAAAAGAAACGACACCCGAATAAGGAAGGGTTTCGTCTAGTGCACTACTCCAGGTATTCGTGGCAACAAATCATAGGCAGACGATAATTTGAAATCTTAACCGTCGCCACGCGTCCACTAGGCGTGGACTCATAGGCGGGAAACCTAAGAGCGTGAAATTTTAAAATGTAATAACTCTGGCATGCGCGGAAGAGCGATGGATGAGGCGTTTGATCTTCCGTATGTCTACTCTCTAAGTTCTTAGTAGACCTCGAAGAGTAGGAGGCTTCTGTTATTGGAAGATCCGAGCCCCTTATAATTCCATGGGAAGGCATCCCTGAGTAAAAAACTACTTCGTATAACACCCGCTGCTGAAGGATTCACCAGTGAGTCGCCAAGTTGCCTCGACCCTGAGACTAATGGCCAAAAGGAAATTGACCCAATAAACCAGGTCCGATGCTTCACCTCGGACCTCGTGAGAGAACGAGATGCGCGACTGTCAAGAAGTTGTCCACCAGCTCGGCTCGGACCGCAACGCGGTCACTATTCGAAGAAGACTTGTAATCACTCTGATTGGGAGTTCATCTTCCAACAGGACTGAGTCGATTCCGGGTCCCTGTAACGACCTGTAAATTTTCGTACATTTGGGTCGAGTACCACCTCGACCAGAAATCACGTAGGATTAAATCCCTTAGAAATTTAACAAAGTTAACTAAGTACTAAACTCGGTTAGCCATGAAATTCGTTGGGATCGCTTTAAATACGTTCTGCAAGACCCAAAACTTGCAAAATTGGTGACTCTAGGTTACCCTAAAGTCTAGAGCCAAACTCATTACCCGGCTGCTCTCGGGAATGAAATGAAACTTCGTATTGGATCTAGATCGCACATCGGGAGTCCGATTAACACGAAGCTAAGGAAACAGGACCGCCCCACTGGGCTTGACAATCATCTCAAAAATCAGATGATTTCGATGTCCCACGGCCATTCTTTTCACTCCGGAGCGAGGGAGTGTGAAAAACACTATTCCCATCCAAATAAAAATATCTGGAATAGTGATCTGGCATCATTCGGTTGCGCGTCAGTCATAAGTGAAGCGACACTTAAGAATATGAAGATCGGCCCTCAACAGCGGCAAGCCCGACTCGACGAATCTGGTGATGAGTCGGATAGTGCCGGCGAGGAGAGTGATGAGGAGAGCGGTGATGACATACAGGAAGAAGAATTAGAGGCTCAGGACACCGAGGAGAGTTCACCCCCTATGGCTCAGGAGCATGGTGTAGATCGGGATGCTTTTGATGCGCGATTTGCCGTCTTGAGGAAGGGCAAGCCGCCCTGCAGCAAGAGATTGGTCAAGTTCGAGCCAAGCTTGATGAGATTGAAGCCTATATGAAGAGAAGTTTCAAGAAGATGTCCCGTACGTTGAAGGCCATCCTGTGCTGTGCACAGGATAAGAATGCTCCTCCTCCACCGCCTACTTCGGATGCTTAGTCATCCACGTATTGTGTGTTGTTGTTTGTGTTGGTTACCGCGATAGGCGGTTTATGTTTTCATGTTGTTGATGTAGTAGGTAGTAGCATGTTTTGGGTGTTTTCATGTAGTGAATGTAATGGCTATCATGTGATTTTCTGTCGTGATTCATGTAACTCTGTAGTCCATGTATTATGACAATTTTGGGTGAATGAAAAGCATGTAGCCTCTTTTGTATTGATGATGTGTGGAATGCTTAAGTGCTTTATGAAGTGTGTTGTGCTTTATCTCACAAATGATCTGCCCTATGTTGTATAGGGCATGCCGCGGCAGTATACGCGGAGCAGGGCACATCTACGTTTGACCGGCTCTATGGACCAGACTCCTTCTGGTAGTGGCGGTTCTGCGGACCGAGGATTGGGATCTGATCAGCCTTCTGCTGGTCCTAGCGGTGGACAGCCACCTTACACGCCCCCGGTCCGTGAGAAGTATCGGCCGTCATCTGCTGCGCAGCATGATTCTCAGGCTGCTCCACCGCCTGATAGATTTGAGTAGCTGATGATGATGATGCATCAGCAGCAGATGCAGCAGCAGCAGCAGATGCAACATCAACAGCAGATGCAGCAGCAGCAGCAGATACAGCAGCAGCAGCATCAGGAGCTTATGGTCACTATTGCTGAGGCTTTGTCCCACGGTGGTAGTGCGACTCCACCTATGACATCTGCGCATCCTGAGGAGGATTCTGAGCCTCCTGCTCGGTTTGAGGATGAGCCTCTGCCTACACCCGTCGCACCTCCTACTGGAGATGTCGGTACGCGTGGTCTACTCGAGCAATTTCAGCGCTTGAGGCCTCCTTCATTTGCGGGTTCTCACAGACCCGAGGAGGCGGAGTTTTGGCTGGACCGCATCTCCAAGATGCTACGGATGTTACATTGCTCCGAGGCAGAGCAGGTTGAGTTGGCTACCTTTATGTTTGAGAGGGAGGCCAGCTTATGGTGGGACAGCGTGCTGCGCACGGTCGCAGTGGACTTCGTATGTACCTGGGAAGCTTTCGAGTCTCGGTTCCACGAGAAGTATTACCCGCAGACGTATCGGCATGAGCGGGAGGACGAGTTTCTGCGCCTCAGGCAGGGAGGCATGACGGTGACGGAGTATGAGCATCGATTTACCGAGTTGGGCCGCTTTGTCCCGACCATCCTCGTCAATGAGCAGATGAGGATGCGACGATTTACTGGGGGCTTGCGACCTGACATACGGTCGAAGCTATGCTGCCACACTATCCCTACTTATGCGGCGTTGGTCCACATGTCTATGACGGCCGAGCAGGATGTGGACCGTTTGGCCCGATCACGTGGTACTATGGTTGCGAGACCGCGACAGGATACACAGAGCAGGCCTATCTTAGGCAAGAGGCCTCGGGCTGATTCTCCTCCCAGGGCCGCAGCGCCTGTTGTTCCTATGAGACGCCCGTTGGTGACCTGCACGTTTTGCGGGAAACTAGGACACCCTGCCGAGAGCTGCTTCTCGCGCATGAGGGCGAGCGGATTTGCGCCACCGTAGAGATTGGGTCGCCCTTACCCACAGGCCATATCAGCCCCGCCGCTACAGACCGCTCCTGCACATCCTTCATTCCGACCTCCTGTACCGTTCTTCAGGCCGCCACAGCGACCCCTGGCTCCTTAGCCGAACCGCCAGCAGCAGGCTCGTGTACATACCCTTGTTGCTGAGGCACCAGAGACGTCGATATCGGCACCGACGGCTTATATCCATGGTACTCCCGTTTCTTTACTGGTGGACACTGGATCCACTATCTCTATCATTTCTTGTGGGGCGGTGAAACGCCTATCTTTGCATACTGTCCCACTAAGGGAACGAGACTCACTACGGCCACTAGGACCTTCTCGGATGTCACACGGCTATGCGAGGGTTGCGCGATAGTTTTGGGTAGCAGCACAGAGCTCGTCAACCTTATTGTTGCTCCGCTATGGCACTACGACGTTATACTTGGCATGGATTGGCTCGCCAAGATGAGGGCGGAGATAGATTGCGATACTCGGATCGTGACTGCCTATGGACCCGACGGCACAACTTTCACGTTCCCAGTGCAGGTCAGTTGGCCCTGCCGCGTTGATTGTTATGCCGCTTTACTTGTGCCGATTGATGGTCCGACATTAGAGGGTACGCCGGTCGTTCGGGAGTTTGTTGGAGTCTTTAAGACTATCCCTGGTTTACCTCCTCGGCGCGAGATTGATTTTACGATTGACCTTACGCCTGGTGCGATGCCCATCTCGTTGCCGACCTATCGTATGCCTCCATGCAAGATGGAGGAGCTGCGGAAACAGATTGACGAACTTGTAGAGAAAGGCTTTATTCGACCTAGTGTGTCTCCTTGGGGAGCACCTGTGTTATTCGTGAAGAAGAAGGACGGGTCGCTACGGTTGTGTATTGATTACCGTAGGTTGAACCAGGTCACGGTGAAGAACAAGTATCCTTTGCCCAGGATAGATGATCTGTTTGATCAGTTGAGGGGGGCGAAGTATTTCTCGAAGATTGACCTTCAGTCAGGATACCACCAGTTGCGCGTGAGAGAGGAGGACGTGCAGAAGACAGCCTTCAGGACGTGCTTCGAGCACTATGAGTTCTTGGTGATGTCGTTCGGTCTGACGAACGCACCAGCCGTGTTCATGGATCTGATGAACCGGGTATTTCGGCCCTTCCTTTACCGATTCGTCATCGTCTTTATCGATGATATCTTGATATACTCCACGAGTCGAGAGGAGCACGAGGAGCACCTGCGAGCAGTGTTGGGTACGTTGGAGAAGAACCAGTTGTTTGCGCAATACAAGAAGTGCGACTTCTGGCAGGAGGAAGTCAAGTTCTTGGGACATGTTGTGTCCAAGGATGGGATAGCAGTGGACCTTGCTAAGGTAGCCGCGGTTCAGGATTGGCAGCAGCCTGAGTCGGTTACTGAGGTGAGGAGTTTCCTTGGTCTGGCTGGGTATTACAGACGTTTCATTCGGGATTTCTCGAAGATCGCCAGGCCATTGTCGCAGTTGACTCGAAAGGACCTGAAGTTCGCCTGGAATGAGAAGGCGGAGGCAGCTTTTAAGGAGCTGAAGGACAAGTTGACGTCCGCCCCTGTGCTAGTATTGCCAGAGCAAGGGGTGAAATATACAATATATACTGACGCGTCTCGCGTTGGTTTGGGTTGTGTGTTGATGTAGAAGGATAGGGTGATTTCGTATGCCTCGAGACAATTAAGGAAGCACGAGGAGAATTACCCTACACATGACCTGGAGTTGGCAGCTGTCATCTTTGCATTGAAGCTCTGGAGACATTACCTCTACGGAGAGGAGTTCGAGCTTTTCTGCGACCACAAGAGCCTTAAGTACATATTCACACAGCGGGATTTGAATATGAGACAGCGCCGATGGATGGAGACCTTGAAGGACTTCTAGTTCAAGGTTTCCTACCATCCTGGCAAGGCGAACCTTGTGGCAGACGCGTTGAGCCGCAAGAAGGCGATTGCATTTGCGGCACCGTTGATGATAGCAGAGTGGGACATGATGGAGTTTGTGCGTGACTTCGAGCAGAGACTCACTGTCGAGGAGCCTTTTGAGTGTGTTGCGCACGTTCGGGTGCAGCCACTTATTGACGACAGGATTGTTGCGGCCCAAGAGGGCGATTTACGGCTGTCTGAGCTTCGAGAGCAGGCTAGCGACGCCGTGGACTCCGAGTGGAGAGTTGGTTCTGATGGGGGTTTACGATTCCGTGACCGCCTATGTGTTCCTGATGTGGCTGACTTGAGACGCGAGCTTCTCGAGTCTGCCCATAACTCGAAGTTTGCGATGCATCCTGGTAGCACGAAGATGTACCAGGATATGATACGGACTTATTGGTGGGATAACATGAAGGCTCACATTGCTGAGTATGTATCTCGGTGTCTGACGTGCCAGCAGGTCAAGGCAGAACATCGCCGACCTCCTGGACTACTGCAGCCCATGCCTATAGCGGAGTGGAAGTGGGACTTCATCTCCATGGACTTCATATCAGGGCTGCCGAAGACGAGGAAGGGACACGATTCTATTTGGGTGATTGTGGACCGGTTGACCAAATCGGCCCATTTCCTCCCTATCAGAGTTACGAACTCTGCAGACGAGCTGGCTAGACTGTACATCAGAGAGATCGTCCGTCTGCATGGACTTCCCTTAGAGATCGTGTCGGACAGAGACACGCGGTTCACATCCATCTTCTGGACTCGTATCCAGGAGGCAATGGGTGTGAAGTTGAAGTTCAGTACAGCGTTTCATCCTCAGACTGATGGGCAGACAGAGTGGGTAAATCAGATTCTGGAGGATATGTTGCGAGCATGTGTGTTGGACTTCAAGGACAGCTGGGATGACTGTCTTCCGTACGCAGAGTTCGCCTACAACAACAGCTTCCAGGCGACTATTGGCATGGCACCATATGAGGCCTTATATGGTCGACCTTGTAGGGCACCGCACTGTTGGGCAGAGGTTGGCGAGCGTAGCCTGATTGGCCCGGAGTTGGTCTAGACGACTACAGAGAAGATAGATATTATCAGGCGTCGATTACTCACAACGCAGAGCAGGCAGAAGAGTTACGCCGATACAAGGCGGCGACCGCTGGAGTTCGAGGTCGGGGATCATGTGTTCCTTCGAGTTTCCCCTATGAAGGGAGTCCTTCGGTTCGGAAAGAAGGGGAAGCTCACACCGAGGTTTATCGGTCCATTTCAGATACTGGATCGAGTGAGTGATGTGGCGTATCGTCTCGCCTTGCCTACACCGCTTGCTTCTGTACACAACGTATTTCATGTCTCTATGCTGAAGAAGTACGTTCCTGATCCTACGCACATCATCAGATGGGAGCAGGTACAGTTGAGTGAGGATGCTACGTACGAGTTGCGCCCGACGCGTATCCTTGATAGGAAGGAGCAGGTACTAAGTAGCAAGGTCATCCCACTTGTGAAAGTGCTTTGGACACATCATTCCAAGGAAGAAGCTACCTGGGAGACTGAGGCCGAGGTCAGAAAGAACTATCCTCAGATTCTCGAGGACTACGAAAAGGTATAAATTTCGAGGACGAAATTTTTTGTTTAAGGGGGGTAGATTGTAACGACCTGTAAATTTCCGTACATTTGGGTCGAGTACCACCTCAACCAGAAATCACGTAGGATTAAATCCCTTAGAAATTTAACAAAGTTAACTAAGTACTAAACTCGGTTAGCCATGAAATCCGTTGGGATCGCTTTAAATACGTTCTGCAAGACCCAAAACTTGCAAAATTGGTGACTCTAGGTTACCCTAAAGTCTAGAGCCAAACTCATTACCCGGCTGCTCTCGGGAATGAAACGAAACTTCGTATTGGATCTAGATCGCACATCGGGAGTCCGATTAACACGAAGCTAAGGAACCAGGACCGCCCCACTGGGCTTGACAATCATCTCAAAAATCAGATGATTCCGATGTCCCACGGCCATTCTTTTCACTCCGGAGCGAGGGAGTGTGAAAAACACTATTCCCATCCAAATAAAAATATCTAGAATAGTGATCTGGCATCATTCGGTTGCGCGTCAGTATTAAGCAACTTGACCGTCGGAATCAGACCAAATTACACCCTCGGATTAAGAAAAATTTCAGGAACATTTACATGTACTCAGAATTTCTGATCGTGGCCCACTGACCGTTGAACTGAAAGTGGTCCGCCACGTGCGATCTGGGAATCCGATCGAGTCGAAAACGAAATCCCACGTGGATCCATAGATGGTGAGCTTAAGTCTGACGTTTGGCTCAAGGAGGACCACCAGAACATACCTTTTGAGCTTGGAAAGTGGCGAACTGCCTATATATGCAGCCACCCTTGAACCTGAGTCTGTTTTGGACATGTTCTTGGCTATAAAAGGGGCTTAGAACAGCCCCTCTCACAGCCATACGAATTTGGGAGCAAACCCTTAGAGAGAGAGAGAGAAAAGAGAGAGAAAAGCTTGGAGATCGAAGCCGATCTTCCTCCTGCTGCTTCCACTCATCCCACGGCCTACACCGCCTTATTCCAGGGGTTTTCCCGGCGGTGTCCATCCCATTTGAAGGTAAGAAACCCTAACCCTAGGTCTGATTTGAGGTTGGATAGTGGTAGGTTATGCAAAGGCTAATCGGTTCCGCTCTTTAGGCTAGGAAACTCCCGTATACGGAAGCTCCAACACCCTTGCTGATTCATTGGAATTCCAAGGGCTGAGGTGAGGACTTTAAGCGTATAAGTTACGTTTTTCAACGCTTTCAATGTCAGATAATGATAGATTCATGATCTGCATGCAAATGCACATGTACAAAGTGCTTTCCGTTTCCTGTTTCGATTAGCGATAAAGAATATGGAATTTCACATACTCTAGATATACGTAGAAATACCATATACGTATTTTTCTTGGGAAAATGTTTGACATGTTTATTTAATGTTTGATTATATCATATGTGGATAAAATGCTAGTTTGGCGAAAGGAATCGTAAAAATACATGTTCATGTGTAAATGTCACGTATGTTGAAATTGCGTATTTTAGAAATTCCGCATACGTGCGGATTTTAGAAATGTAATTGTAATGATTATTTGCTATATGATTACGATATACACGGGAAAATTACTCTCGTGGCGAAGGGACAGCCCTAACACGAACTTGGCTAACATACGTCATGTATGTTGGAATAGTGTATTCTAAGTGTTTGTGCAAATGCTTGTATGTGTACATGTGTATGTACTAGTGCCTTAGATAGGCGCTGATATGGGATTTCCGACTCCCTTAGAGACATGTAGGATCCCCTCCATGTGGTGGTTCACCGCGACCACTCACTTGTAATGCGCACACAATTGTATCCCTATGGGGATAGTGCTTTATCACATGCCTTACAACATGCTTTGCAACATGCTTGACTTCATGTTTTACTTCATGCTTTATAACATGCCTACTAACATGCTTATATTGCTTGTTTATCATGCTTTACTTCACATGCTATCAAGGAAAACTGTTTGAGTTTGGGACTATGTATTTAGTCCACACATTCGGTACCAGACTTGCGATTGTGGCTGAGATTCATGTCGCCACAAAGGACGTGTCTGGCGAACCCGAGTCGTACCTCGGTTGGCGATAGTGGTTGGCCACACGGAGTGCTTTTGCGCTCCATATCGCTTAACTTGTGGTGCGCTCGAGCTAGTCAGGCTCGCCAACTAAACCAAAGTGTAATTGTGTGTTCACCCTGTTTGGTCGCTACTGCTTGAACCTAGGGTACCAAACTTACCAGTGGCGATCCCCGTTTAACCATGGTACCTAGATCCGCTAAGTCGCATGAGCCGGGCATGGTGGTATGGGACACCGTGGTCGAGCTGTCGGCCTACGCTGGGGCCTTGTGCCTCCCCGTAGTGACCATTGCGCAACCAACTCGTGAGCCGAATACGGTGGTATGGGACACTGTATTCGAGCTGTCGATACTTCGGCGAGAGCCGAGTACGGTGAGATCTGTGCTCGTGCTGACGGGCGACGAGCCCTCCGTGGTATCACCGAGTACACTCCAAGAGTCTGTGATTGGCGACGAGTCTTTCACAGCAACTAGAGTGTGAGTTGAGCCAAGTACGGTGAGACCTGTACTTGAGCTGACGGCTAGTGATTGAGCCGAGTACGGTGAGACCTGTACTCGAGCTTACGGCCAGCAATTGAGCCACATACGGTGAGACCTGTATCCGCGCTGACGGGTGACGAGCCCTTTGCGATGCCTTCACTACGCTTCTCAAAACATAATATCATATGAGATTAACTAGGATTGACGACCCTAAAATGGATCATGTTTGGGAATGATACAAGGGAGGTACCTTAGTTTCCCAATACTGCTGGTTGAAATGGATTAATAATAACTTGGTAATCATGAGCATCATCGCACCGCATGTGCTTTGTAGATGTGGCGCACTGAGGGAGTTAACATTCGCGAACGTAAGATGATGTCGCTTGAGGGTGGTTTGGCAAGGGCATACAGCATCATGTCATATCATTTTGCACTTAATAAGAATAGTTAGAAATGCTTGATTTGTACTGCTTTATCATTACTGCTTGATTGATTTGATAACATGTTTAACTTATGCTTTAATTGTTCCACTGAGTTAGCTACTCACTCCCACGTTACGGGACGGTGTTTGCAACACCCACCAGACTCTGTCGCAGGTATAGGGGGCGCCTTGGTTCAGGAGCCAGAGCCTGACTTTGATGAGGACCAGGAGGAGTTCTCCTTCATGCAGTACTCTGACGGCTTCGCTTAGGCCGGCTGCATCGCGGGATTCTCAGGGCCTCTTTTGAGGATTGTATTTTGGGTTTTGACTTAAAAACAATACATGTATATTGGTGCTCAGCTAGTACTCATACTCTGGAGTTCAGAAAATTTTGTTACTTTACATACTTGAATATAAAATTTCAGTCTTCCGCTTGCTTATATACAATTGAACTGGAGTATGAATTACTGTTTTGGTTTAATCTCGTTCATGTTTATTGCGCTAACTCAGACAACATTTAACCAGCATTGTGTATGTTGCATAAGTGATGCGTTGGAGCTCGGGTGTTGAGTCATACTCGACCCCCGAATTTCAGGGTGTTACAGTCCCTAAGTGGGCGCTCCACGAGCTGAACTTATAAACTATCATAAGTGAACGTGGCCGGTTACTTCTCTTGTAAATACGCACGATGTGTATGATATATTACAGGATCCTTGGATTGCGTGCTGCATCTCCACGATCCGAAGATCTCCCTAATTGAGTGAATCGTGCCGAGATTAGCGGGCCCAGATCATCCGACAGTTAGGTATAAATACATTAGGACCTCATTACTATAGGTACGCAACATCTTGCACTCTCCCTCTACCTTTCAACTCAGACCCCGATTCCCTTGACCTGACTTAGGCATCGGAGGGTCCCCCGGCATAGCCAGGGTTTCCTTTGCTCACCCTTTGTGCAGGACCAGGGTTCATTCGAGAAGTGGAGAGTAATCTAGATTGTGTCCTCAACATATATAATATATAATATTAAAATATATTACTCGAGCCGAGTCGAGCTCGAGCTTCGAGTCGAGTCGAGTTGAAATGCACCATGGTCGAACTCGGCTTGAACTAAACTCGAGCTTTAGAAAACAACCTTGACTCGACCCGAGTCAGCCTTTTAAGTCGAGTCAATCCGAGATGACTTGAGCCGAGTCGAGCGAGCTTTTCGAGCTAGCTTGACTCGTGTACAGCCTTACTGAGTGCCCTTAGGATCCTTTTTATATGTGGCAATTAAAGTTGAAAACCATCATCAAACCAAAAAAGATCATGAAAATATGGCCCACTATAGTTATAGACCTACCTATAAATCAAGCTGGGGTACTAATTTGAGCTGATGAAATGTAACGTCCTGGATTTTCTCTACTTTGAATATTAAAAAATTCTTAAAAATTTTCAATATAACTAGCCTACATTGACACTTACTGACCCTTGATGCTCAAGGTGAGCTTATACGTGGGTGGTACTAGTAAAGAATCGCATAAATTCGATTAATCAACCGTAGGAAGCCAATGAATTTGCTCGATCACATAGATATCGGGCTTAGCCTTGTTATTTGTTCACACAGGGCCCAAATATAGCCGACCAATCACTAAATAATTAAGACAACCACATTTAAATAAATACCTACCAAAAGCTGAGACAAGTAGGGGTTAGATCTTAATTAACAAACCAAACTAACACAGTTATCCTTCGAGCTTAAGTACCAACAGTTTAGGATGATTAGGATTGAATCGTCATTGTCGCTAGTTACAAATATGGTACACTATGAACTCACTTAATCCAAACCCTAACCATTGCGCACAAGAAATCTCCCAATTCTTTACAGAAATGCCCTGATTATCCAAATAAGCTTTAGACTGCTCATTAGTGGGCCACTAAACCCGATGCTATAGAAATATGTTCATCTTAGTGGGCATGACGTCCATCACGAGACATCGAGCCGAGATCGCATATTGAATTCTTCAACTTGGACCATTAAGGCGAGTGCTTGGGTTGTACGAATACTTCATATGAAAATTTGGAACTTAAGTGAAACTAGTCCATTTGTTCTTTCATAAAGTTGTAACTTCCGGACCGTTTATTCATGGCCAAAGTCGGGGTACCGACTAAAGACATTTCTCTATACATATCCGTATAACCACGACCCCGATTAATCATCGGTGACCTTTGATCTAAGTTAGGGCCTTCCCGGTTAATCGGCACCCCCGATCATCATATGTTTGGGTCCAAACATTGATCGCCTTATGGGACACTGAAATGGCTGAGCTATATGTCCTAGAGGGGGGAGGGGGTGAATAGGACTATGCCAAATTAAAAAATAATAGCGGAATTAAACAATAAGATAACTAAATTAATTGCAAATAATTAAAGAAAGTAACAACCTCAAAATTTTAGTATTGAGAGGTTGATACAAATGTTGTTCTAAGGACAACCTTACACCATAAAAACCAAGGGTTTATGGTAGGACAAACTTAATAGAACGGTTTGTGTATCAAAAACTCAAACTGAAGAGGAATAAAAAGGAAATAGCAAGAAAGAAAATCTAACCTATATAACATTCCCCACAATGCTGAAATGTAAAGATTACAACATTCACATCCACAAATACATCCCACAATCTTGAATTAAAAAGAATAAAGAAAGGAAACCACAAAACCACAAAACACAAAAAATTATAGTGGTTCGCCTGTGTGTACATCAACAGCCACACAACTACTCCACTCTTAATATCCTCATATAGTGGATATTAGCGTTCACTATGAAAATAGGTTTTTTTAGGTTCACCTAAAACCCTCACAATTGTGTCTTTCAAGTGGGCTTACACAATTAAAAAAAAAACCCCACACTCTGAGTTTTCTGGATCACCTCAGACAAACCAAAACAGAGATTTTTCTGGCACAATCTGTTGAGGGTCAAATATTGCATATTAGACCCTAGGTATTGCCTGTATTTACGAACATGATACTGTTTAATGATCCAATTTAACCGTGTTTGTGGTGTAAGGTGTGTTTAGGAGCTGGGACTGAAATAGGGTGCTAAAAGCATGGATTTAAAGCTCAGAATTCACAAAGGCAAGGGACGGACCCCAGGGGGCCAAGATCGACGGACTTACATGCCAAAGATCCGAGAAAATCGAGAAACTAAAGCTCAAGTGGCCTAAAAGTCATCCATAATGCAAGATCATAGGGTTCCCACCATCCGTTCAACTCAAAACTTCATACATGGCTTGAGGACCACAAATGAACCATACACGTCGAATTTCAGCTCCTGGATCTCTGTAGAAGCGGCCCAACGGACAAATCAACCCACAATTCACTGATCTGGGGCCCACCTGAGAGCTGGATATGCCTCAAATTTTGGCTCCAACTGTTAAAAGGATACGATAGATCTGATGGATGGAACGGATTTCTCACGAACATCTTAGTGGACCCTACGTGAGGGTGGACGTGCATATAGTGCACGCCCACCCGAATTGCACCAGGCCATTTAGTCCAGTCAAACAGACCCTTGACCGTATCCTCTTCAAACACGGCAACTGCCGTTTCCGCTACTGCCTAACGAACGGACGCTGTCCATTTTGCGGAAGCCAGTGGGCCACAATCATGGCTCATACGAATGATCCAAGCCGTCCATCTTGTAGAGAGACTCGAAAGAGTCGAACCCAAGTTGATATTTTTCGACTATGCACACACACGTGCCGGCCACAGAGGTCACAAGCGGGCTACCCCGCGACGTTCAAAAAGATTTTAGCGTGATTTCTTCTTTTGGACACATCAAAAGACATTTAAAACCTACTATTCTTGACCGAAATTTCGAGAAGAATTCACTGGACGGGGTGGATTTCCCTGAAAACACTACTGTGGGGCCCACCGAACACGACAGCGCAATAAGTTTCTAAAAACGGACGTCTGGACGAGTCCGGGTTTGCGGGGAGTTGTGGCCCACCATCTCTGATCGGTTAGCTGATCCAAACCATCCAGATGATGCTTAGGCCAGGGATATCTCTAACCATGGAGAAAAACTCGGCTTTTCAGCACTCCACTTTCCCAAAAATGGAATCTAAATGCAGGGTGGCATTTCGCAGCTACGTAACTTGTGTACGGGTTACGCACGTTCCCAGCTCTCCACTGACTGCTTACACACAGACTCCAGCATCTTGGTTGTTTATAAAAGGAGAAGAGAGAAACGAGAGAGGGGATCGGGGAGCTTGGACGTGAAGCACGGCAGAGAGTTTTTTTTTTTTTCCTTTCTTTTCTTTTGAAATTTAGTTTACTCATACCTATGTTAGGCTAAACCTCTTAGCTAGCGTTAAGAGGTGAAGCTTGTAGTGAGATGGGAGACTCTATTTTATGCCTTTAATTTAATTTTGATTTATGAATTGAATTTGATTTTAGTCTGTTTAATTAAGGGAATGTTTTTAGTTTTTAATGATCTGTTGTGACTAAAATTACAATGGGTCTACGATGGCTTTGAGCATGTTCCTTTTCTTTTTATGTTTATGACGCCAGGAAGCCTTATTGTTCACCATTGTCTCCTGGGCATGGTTGGATGTCGGTACCTTTCCTAACTTTCATGCATTGTTGATTGGTTGGTAATTAGTTTAATTCTGTTGTTTACTTTGTTTCCTGGGCATGGTTTGGTGATGGAATCCATTTTGATTTATATACCTTTTATCTCTTGAAAACTATATCAAAGGAAGTTCAGTTGATTTTCATAGTTACACCCTTCAACTGGATGAAGATGGGACTTTAAGTCCAGTTGAGTTTTTTATGCAGGCATAAGATCTCCCTGATCTCTACAAGTGGATCCTCTGAATCCTTAGTTTCCTATTTTTGAATTCCTTAAGTTTTAGATTAATATTTCACAATTATTCCTCAAATTACAACTCAATTTAGATTTCATCTCATTCTAGTTCTAGTTCTAGTTAGTTTCAGATAACGTACAGGTATCAGTCCCTTGGGATTCGACCTCGGTCTTACTGAGTTTATTACTACATCACAACCCTATACTTGGGGAGTGAACAAGTTTTTGGCGCTGTTACTGGTGATTGACGGCTACGTTTTCTGAGATTAACTAGTTCGAGGATTAGTTTAAGATTATGAGTTTTCTAATTTTACGTTAAAATAGTTTTTTATTAATTTCTAGAAACTAACCTGTTTCCTGTTTTGTAGGAGCCTAACATAAACTTCTAATTTGGTAATCCTTTTCTAATTTCTCTACTTTTTCTATTTTTAGAATTAGGATTTTAGTTTTAGAAATTTTCTTATTCTAGGGTTCCTTTTTAGACACTAACTTTCTATTTTTAGAACTTTTCTATTTCTACGCTTTCATTTATTTTAGAATTTTTTTTCCTTTTTAGAAACTAACATTACTTTCTATTTTAGGATTAAGATTTCTAATTTAGAACTTTCTAATTCTAGGTTTAGGAAACTTTCCTTTTTTAGAAACTAACTTTGTATTTCCATCTTAGAATTTTCTAACTTTAGAATTTCTATTTTTAGGAATTAATCTCTTTTGGTTTCTTTTGCAGGATCTTAACATATGAACTTCTCAATTGGTACCTTCCTTCTAACTTCTCCTCTTACTTTCTGTACTGCTGTCGGAATTTTTCTTTTATTTTCTCTAGGATTAGATTCAGAGTTAAAGTTTCACCATGTATATGAATGAGTGGGCACGTCAGTATGTTGAGATAGCTTATGGAAAACAGCTTAGGCCTCAAAATTTTTCTGAAAATATCTTTGAGAACCAATCAGAATATAATGCTCCAGCGATTAAGAAGTCTTTCGGTGATTATTTGTGGGAGAATAATTGCATTCCATGAGTTAAGAAAACAGTACGTGTTTATTGGAATAATGACGCGTATCAACTCCCGACCGATGACCCGTATGATTTTGATCAGTGGAAATAGAAATATTTCGAAGTCGAGTCAGTAAAACATCATGGTAATAACCCTCGTGGATCAGCCACATTTGAATATCCACCAGAAACAATCTAAGAGGAGTTATCCCCGAGTTACACAGACTATGTTATTGACATGAGGAAATTAATAGAAGCACTTGAATCATGCCTTGATAGGCTAATGGAGGCTAGTTCATCTCAGGCACAACCCAATTCAGAAATACAATGCGAGGAAAGTGATTCTCACTCGCTCTTGAAAAACTCTGGTATTTAGAATGAAGAGTTGAATTACGTTAACGAGCATGTGGTTCAATTTTCCGATGAGTCGATCTCGATGATTGTTCAAAAGAATGAGGAAGAGATATGGCTGTCTTTCAAATATAATGATGATGACACACTTCAATCACATGACACACTAGATTTTAATGATGAAGAAGAGGTTAGTTTATGCGAACCTCAACCCATTCTAGGTGTAGAATGTGAGAAAAGTGATCCCATCCCAAATGTGTACTACACTGAACTAGAATATGATGAATGTTGGGATGATGATCCTGAATGTGCAGCCACAGTTCCCCTGGAATTAATCTCCAGTTTGGTCCAGGTCAATGATCGAGAAGTACACGAAGAGAACGGTCATAATGAGCTGCTCCACTCACCTGACATGTCTGATCTAAAAGTGGATGAGCTCCTTACAACCGACCCTTATATCTCTTGTGAGATATGTTTGGACCACTCCCCTAAATTGAATGATGATATGATTCGGGAGATGGACGAGTTACTCGATCTTACTCTGGAATTTGAAACCACCCAGTTGAGGCCACCATCTCAACTGTTGAATATTGACGATTCAATGTCTCTTCTGAGTAGTATCAATGAGCAGAGTCCGCACATCAATGCTTCGTACACTGACCCTCAATCTGTCTGTGCAGGGCTAGAACAAAAGAGCACACCTCCGTTACCTTTAAAGACGATGGATTCCTTGGGCAGATCATCACAAGCTCTAATGTGGAACATAAGTCACGCTCAACTGAATTTCCCAACTCTTTGGATGATTGCTTGACACACTTTGCAGATTCAAATGATCCCATGATAAGAGACATAGTGGATGCCTTGCAAGACAATATCTCGGTAGTCATCACTGACCGAGAGAACATTTACTCTAAAGCCCCTCCTTCCACAGATCCTGAATGTTTACCATTAGGGGAGGAGGAGCTGAAAATTGAACCGAAGTCTGCTACTTCGGAATATGTTGAGACTACACCATTTCCTGAAATTTTTTCTCGATTTGCTCTACCTGTAGTCTCTGATTCACCATAGGATACTAACTTTGAAACTTTTTTAGACACAGGTGAATCATATATACTTTGGAAACCTCAAGAAATTAAAAGGAAACCTTATGCTGAGGTCTACAAATTTCCCTGGAAATTCATGCTCCAGGGCATCCAAGCCTATTGCAAAAAGGGCTTTTGGATGATCCTGTTGAGAAACCTACTGAGAAATTTCTCTAGATATTGGCCGGAAGAGGAACCTTATGGCATGACTGAGTAGTCCTTCCCATGCTTTCATAGGACTAGGTTAGTTTGCTTGATGTCGTTCTAAGTTAGTTGGTTTTATGCCATTAGGTTAGTTTGTTTTCCCGTTGTTTTAGGATAGTTTTCTTTACTCTTGTGCTGACCCGCTCTCACACTGCAATCTCTTTGGTAAAAGCTTCTTGATTCCTTCGTCTAGGTACACTCTTCCCATCACTTCTCATTTACTCTCATTGTCTCATGTGTATTACGAGCTCATATCTTTTTCATTGAGGACAATGTAGATTTTTGGTTGGGGGTGGGAGATTAAGTTACCTAATCAGTGTTTGCTTGGTCTTGAGCGAAATTTGTGGAAATTTTTTGAATTTTTCTGGACATTCTTGTGAATTCGAAGTGATTTTGATAGTCGTGATTTGAGAAGTATAAGATACGAAGTGTTAGGTAATTTACGACTCTTAGATCCAGTCATCTGGTAGATTTCACAGTTAAGTTTGAAATATTAATCAATGATTAGAAGTTTTAAACATTGATTGAGTCATGATTTCACATGCCAAATCTCGCGTACACATTGAGGTTTCAGTTCGATATTAAAGAATTAACTTGGTGATCACTAAGCTTGAAAGGAACCAACTTAAGAAATCGAAAGGATTGGGCGAATGGTCTTCACCATAGGTTTGCTCCTTATAGGTGTGGATTCGATTCCCCAAGGTTGATATTTGGAAAAGGTTGGGTGTACGGTCTTCACCATAGGTTTGCTCCCTATAGGTGCAGATTTGATTTTCCTCCTTGGCGTTATTGGTAAAAAGTTGATAAAGTGTGAAAATCATCAAATGCTGGAAGAATGGGGCAAGTTTAGTTTAGGTTTTAGTCGTCCTGAATGCTTTTGTTGAGTAACAATGACATCACGAAATAAAGAAGTGAACCTTGATGATAAGCAGTTATACACTCATGGTATTCAATGTTTAGAATTGTTCTAATTAATGCATAAATACTTTAAACTTCATTATGAAATTTACTGTGCACTTGATTCCAGGAGGAAGTAATGCCCAACATTCATGCATCTTAGAATTCTCATATTTAGATTGCTTTTCAAAAATCACTCGAGTTCATAGAAAGTGTTCTGTAATTTTCAACTTATTTTTCACATACTTTGCTCAGGATTAGCAACATGCTGGTTGGGGGTTGTGTTGAGGGTCAAATATTGCATATTAGACCCTAGTTATTGCCTATATTTACGAACATGATACTGTTTAATGATCCAATTTAACCGTGTTTGTGGTGCAAGGTGTGTTTAGGAGCTGGGACTGAAATAGGGTGCTAAAAGCATGGATTTAAAGCTTAGAATTCACTAAGGCAAGGGACGGACCCCAGGGGGCTAAGATTGACGGACTTATACGCCAAAGATCCGAAAAAATCGAGAAACTGAAGCTCAAGTGGCCTGAAAGTCGTCCATAATGCAAGATCGTAGGGTTCCCACCATCCGTTCAACTCGAAACTTCATACATGGCTCGAGGACCACAAATGAACCATACACGTAGAAGTTCAGCTCTTGGATCTCTGTGAAAGCGGCCCAACGGACAAATCAGCCCACAATTCACTGATCTGGGGCCCACCTGCAAGCTGAATATGCCTCAAATTTTGGTTCAAACTGTTAAAAGGATACGACAGATCTGATGGACGGAACGGATTTCTCATGAACATCACAATGGACCCCACGTGAGGGTGGACGTGCATATAGTGCACACCCACCCGAATTGCACCAGGCCATGCAGTCCAGTCAAACAGACCCTTGACCATATCCTCTTCAAACATGGCAACTGCCGTTTTTGCTACTGCGTAACGAACGGACGCTGTCCATTTTGCGGAAGCCAATGGGACACAATCATGGCCCGTACGAATGATTTAAGCCGTCCATCTTGTAGAGAGACTCGAAAGAGTCGAACCCAAGTTGATATTTTTCGATTATGCACACACACGTGCCGGCCACAGAGGTCATAAGCGGGCTGCCCCGCAACGTTCAAAAAGATTTTAGCGTGATTTCTTCTTTTGGACGCGTCAAAAGACATTCAAAACCTACTATTCTTGAGCGAAATTTCGAGAAGAATTCACTGGACGGGGTGGATTTCCCCAAAAATACTACTGTGGGGCCCACCGAACACGTCAGCGTAATAAGTTTCTAAAAACGGACGTCTGGATGCGTCCGGGTTTGCGAGGAGTTGTGGCCCACCATCTCTGATCGGTTAGCTAATCCAAACCGTCCAGATGATGCTTAGGCCAGGGCCATCTCTAACCATGGAGAAAACCCGGCTTTTCAGCACTCCACTTGCCCAAAAATGGAATCTGAACGCAGGGTGGCGTTTCGCAGCTACGTAACTTGCGTACGGGTTACGCACGTTCCCAGCTCTCCACCAACTGCTTACGCACAGACTCTAGCATCTTGGTTGTTTATAAAAGGAGAAGAGAGAAAGGAAAGAGGGGATCAGGGAGCTTGGACGTGAAGTACGGCAGAGAGTTTGTTTTATTTTATTTTTATTTTTTTCCTTTCTTTTCTTTTGAAATTTAGTTTACTCATACCTATGTTAGGCTAAACCTCTTAGCTAGGGCTAAGAGGTGAAGCTTGTAGTGAGATGGGAGAATCTATTTTATGCCTTTAATTTAATTTTGATTTATGAATTGAATTTGATTTTAGTCTGTTTAATTAAGGGAATGTTTTTAGTTTTTAATGATCTGTTGTGACTAAAATTACAATGGGTCTTGGCTTTGAGCATGTTCCTTTTCTTTTTATGTTTATGACGTCAGGAAGCCCTGTTGTTCACCATTGTCTCCTGGGCATGGTTGGATGTTGGTACCTTTCCTAACTTTCATGCATTGTTGATTGGTTGGTAATTAGTTTAAATCTGTTGTTTACTTTGTCTCCTGGGCATGGTTTGGTGATGGAATCCATTCTAATTCATATACCTTTTATCTCTTAAAAACTATATCAAAGGAAGTTCAGTTGATTTTCATAGTTACACCCTTCAACTGGATGAAGATGGGACTTTAAGTCCAGTTGAGTTTTTTATGCAGGCATAAGATCTCCCTGATCTCTACAAGTGGATCCTCTGAATCCCTAGTTTCCTACTTTTGAATTTCTTAAGTTTTAGATTAATATTTCACAATTATTCCTCAAATTACAACTCAATTTAGATTTCATCTCATTCTAGTTCTAGTTTTAGTTAGTTTCAGATAATGTACAGGTATCAGTCCCTTGGGATTCGACCTCGGTCTTATCGAGTTTATTACTACATCACAACCCTATACTTGGGGAGTGAACATAATCTCAAAAACCAAAACAAATGAATTTACAAAAACTGCAAAATACATAGATATTCTCCTTAATGCAGCCCGGAAGAACCAAGTCGGAGTAGAAGTTCAATGTCCAATACTCACTTATGAAATTGTTCTACGTTCTAAATTGATTTTAGATTCAAAGTACCTTGGACTAGCTTGATTTGATTTTGATTCCAAGAAATGGGAATACTTCAATCCCTCTTTTAAATAAAATTGGAATGTGGAAATTCAAAATCAAATGCAAAGAAAGCTTTTAAAAGAAAATATTAAATTAACACAATATAGCTTAAAATAACGACTAACTTATCTCTCAGAGTGACATATTGATTTAGCTTGAATTCAATGAAAATTATTGAAATTCATCGTCTATTTATAAGTGAGGAAATTGCGTTCACGACTGGTCCCATGGACACTACGACTGGTCGTAGGACTAACATATTTTTGAAATTTTGAGCACGATCGGATAAAGTCATTCCACGACTGGTCGTAGGCCTTATACAACCGGTCGAGGGATCTCCAGGACTGGTTGTGACATGTTGTTGAGGGTCAAATATTGCATATCAGACCCTAGTTACTGCTTTGATTTATGAACATGCCACCGTTTAAAATCTTAAATTAATCGTGTTTATGCTGCAGGTTGAATTCAGGAGCTTTGACTGTAAAAGAGCACTAAACGTGTGGATTTGACGCTCTGAAGCTACCAAGGCAAGGAACGGACTCCAGGGGACCAGGATCGACGAAATTACACGCTAGAGATCCGCGAAAATCGAGAAACTGAAGCTCAAGTAGCCTGAAAGTTAGCTAGAATGCAAGATCATAGGGTTTCCACCATCTGATTGGCTCCGAATTTCATACATTGCCTAAGGACCACAAATGAGCCGTACACGTCAAATTTCAGCTCTTGAATCCCTACAGAAGTGAGCCAATGGACAGATCAGTCCGTAGATTGGTGAATTGGAGCCCACCTAGGATTTGGATATGCTCCAGTTTTGGTCCCAACCGTTTAAATGAGTTGAAAAAGTTGATGGACGGATCAGATGTCTCTTGACATCACGGTGGAACCCATTTACATAGGACGTGTGCATAGCACACGTGCACATGAGGTGCACTGAAAGCAAAGTCGGGTCAAACCGACTTTGACCCGCGGCCGCCCGACCTTCCTAAACAGAGAAGGAAGGCCTCTGTTTACTTAACGCGGGGGCGTCCGCTGATGATGTAGTAGGCCCACCACCATCATCCTTTTGGGTGATCCAAACAGTTCATCGTGTCCAGGAGGGAAATTCGATCACAGACCTATCAGTTCCATGCATCTATGCTAAAATTCAAAACCACAGTAGCAAGGAAAACGTCATGACGTCGATTGATGGTGTGGCTCATCTGAGCCACGAATTTACGTCAAACTTGGGCCCATGATCAGAAACTAATGCAGATGACAGAATAAGGGAGTGATTCTTTATACGGTCAGCCGAAGTGGGACACACCGACTTCTATTTCCGATTTTTAAGAAACGCAAACAGCGTTTACGCTGTCCGACGTCGAGACCGCTCAGTGGGCCCCACTCATCATGGAGTTCGAAGATCCGGACCGTCCATTAGGTTTCTAAAGGCCGTATCACCTTCGCCTAGGTGGCGAAATTGCGAAAGACAGAGAGGATCAGATCTTAACCATTCAAGCGCAGGACCAACGGTGCAGAGATTAATCCGTGGGTCACACCGAATTTGATCCGAAAACAGTCATTTCCGACTTTTTCTTCCATGAAAAATCCAATGAACGGACTGGAATTGTCGATAAATACCAGAAAGTGGGCCCCATCAAAGTCCAGCGTCAGTTGGAGGGCCCTGTTTCGTACGTCCGCGAGTTCCAGATTTTCGGAATCCTGTTGGTTATTGTCTTGAATCAGATGGCTGATCCAAGCCGTCCATCATGTAGCTCATGTAAAAACGTCCAAGGTGGTCTTTTTCTTTAGGTCGATTGTGTATTCCACGCACGTTAGCAAAAGGCGAAAGTTCCGCTTCTCATGTATCATGCGCCAGCTCCTCAGCGTTTCACAGCCGACTCCAGCTGTCTGCGCACGGAATTTCCTCTTCTCCACCACGCAAGCACCGTCTTTCGGAGTTATAAAAGAAGAGAAGAGAGAGAGAGAGCTGGGGGGGATTGGATCTTGGCTCGGGTTGGAACGTGAGAGAGAGATACAGATAGGAGTGTTTTTCTTCTTCTTATTTTCTTTTATTTTGTTTTTTTTTAAGGTTTCAGCCCATTCATGTTGGGCTGAACCTCTTAGCTAGGGCTAAGAGGGAAAGCTTGTGGCGTGATGGGTTTGATCTTACGGCTTGGATGTATGTGATGAACTGATGTTGATCTTTGTTTGATTTTAAGGAATATTGTTAGTTTTTAATGGTTTGTTGTGACTACAATTACAATAGATCTGCGATGGCTTTGAGTATTTCCTTTGCATTACGGGGTTTGTGAATTTGGGAACCCTGTTGTTCACCATTGTCTCCTGGCATGGTTGGATGATAGAATCCTTCCTAACCTTCATACATCTTCTAATTGATTGTGGATTGATTTGAGTTCTATTGTTTACCTTGTCTCATGGGCATGGATTTGTGATGGAATCGATTCTAATTCTCATATCTTTCATCTCTTTGAAAACTAGATCAATGGAAGTTCAGATCGAGCTTTAGTGACATATCTTCCAACTGGATGAAGAAGGGACTCGAAGTCCAGTTGAGTTCGTGAATCAAGCGTAGATCTCCCTGATCTCTACAAGTGGATCCTTGACACCCTAGTTTCCTACCTTTAAATTTTACCAGTTTTAGTTTCGTACTTCACAATTATTCACTCATATTTACTCAATTTAAATTTCATCTTATTCTAGTTCTAGTTCTAGTTATTTTCGGATAACGTACAGGTTTCAGTCCCTGTGGATTTGACCTCGGTCTTACCGAGATTATTACTACATCACAACCCTATACTTGGGGAGTGAAAACATGTCTACGACTGGTTGTGTGGAGCCTGATTTAGTCGCTGAAGTTTGAGTCATAGCTGCAAGACTGGTCGAGAACGAATTGTGCACTGTTCACATGATCGATTGAGCAGTCTCCAAGACTAGTCGTGGCTTAAGAAAAAATTCTGAAAATTTACAACAAACTTAGGACTGGTCGTGGAATTTCCTGGACTGGTCGAGCCAGTGTTAGGACTAGTCGAATAGAGTCCAGGACTAGTCGAGAAACAGACCATTCACTTATAAAATGATATAATTGAATTATGTATTCAAAATGACCTACCCTAAGGTCAATCTAAGGTCATTCATACTTTATTCATGAAGTATGAATATTGAAACTTCTTTTCCTTCGGTTGATAGTTAATCGTTGAAGTTCACGAAGCTTGTGATCATTACATGATAAAGCTTGAACTTGAAACCTTTTAAAGCTTCAATTTGAATCTTGAAATCGTAACTTTAAGAAGCTTGAATTTGAAACCTCTTTAGACTTGAGCTTGAGGTCCAAAGAAAAAGACTTTGTCTTGACTTGGAGCTTGATCTATGAATCTTAAACTTGTTGTTGTACTTGAACATGGCCATGTAAACTTGCATTTCTTAAAGTAAAAATCTTTGTTCATCTTTGTTCTAGAGTAATGCACAGTCTTCATTATGTAGGAGAGCTATACAAGACACAGATTCCAAGAGAGGTTTTGGCACTACAAATTTGACAATTATAGGAGCTGGAACCCCTAGCACTTACAATCTCCCTCTTTGTCAAATTTGTGACAAAACACAAAACACAGTCCACATAAACATAAGCATTATACACACAAAGAATCATGCACAATATAAAGCAGTCAACCTGGTTAAAGAATCATGCACCAGTTAAAGAATCATGCAGCAATTATAAAAGAAAGAAGCAAACATTTGCTTTGCTACTACTCCCCCTTATTCCTATCCTCCATCCACATGCCTTAAATGACAAACACCATATATCAAGCATGTCAAAATTCTCTCCCTTTTTGTCACAATATGACAAAGGAAGAACCCTATACATGAAATAGGATGTAGATAAACAAGGAAGAATAAATGAGCAAGATATGAAAATTCATAAGCAAGGAAAGTTCATGTATCATTAATCAACATCATTCAAGTTCAAGAAAAGACAATCCCACAAACCAAAAGGAAGCAAAGAATCATAAGAGTTATTACAATCCATATACAAAAATACTAATCAGATCCTGAAGAGGGAGCATGAATAGATAGATCAATTTGGTGTAAACCCATGTTAATGTGCCTCATATACTTACGCATATAAGCAAATTGAGAATCCTGGGTTACACGAATCTAAGCCACCTATTCCTCGAGAGAATGCTACCTCTCAGTAAAATCAGAAGGCTAATAACCAGGGTCAGCCTCAGAATCTGATTCAAGCTCATTAAAGATATCATCCATATTAATATATCTGGAGGTAAATCACCTTCCTCTTCATTCACAGCTTCAGCTCCACCAACACCCTCTCATTGACTTGGCCATCAGCCAACCTCAAATTCATTTTGTTGATATTGGAATTGTTGAAAATAAGGTGTTGAATGGGAGCCTCTCCAACAGGCATATCTATTAATATATGAGTGGCTAACACAGTCATAAGATATGCAAAAGGGATATTACTGTGTTCAGGATGGAGATGAAATTGTATAATGGAATGACAGATCAAAGAAGGAAGACATAGATGTACTAGAGATGATGGAATGCAAAATCTGAACCATGAAAGAGGTGAGTTCAGTTTTGTTACCAGAACGAGGATAAAGATTTGAAATAAATATCCTGTGAAGGACCCTGTATCTGGGTAACAAATACTTTGAAGCAAGCGCATTCCCATTTTGACTACATTGCGCATTTATATTACATAATGCTCTAGTAAGCTTACATTTTTCTAATTCAGATGGTGTATCAACTAGAGAGCTAATAGGAATACCTTTATCAATGACAGGTATGTCCATTAGACTAGTAATCAAATGTCGGTCTACTTCAAATGGACCTTCTCTAGTTGCTATAATAAAGGTTAAATTTTCAGTTAAAAAATCAAAAATACATGCAAACATAGCTTGCGCAATAGACCGGTATGCTGGCCCACTCCAATGTAAAATGTTATCCCATACTATAGCTTAGAGAAGAGGAAAGATCCCAAATGGAGCAATATGTTCAATATTCACAGGTCGTTCAACTATCACATTGCGCAACCGTAAATCCCGTACATAGGAGGGATCATCTTTGGGTGACCGAAGGTGGCGCCGTGTGATAGGTACCGATTTAGATGTTGAAGCACCACAGGAGGTTTTCTTTTTACCTCTAACATCCATTTGCAACTAAGAAATGAAGGAATCAAGATGTTGCAAAAGATGTAGAGTGAGTTTTCTTAAAATCAGATTTTGGAGAAGAAAACCCTAAAAACCTTAAAGAAATAAGAAATAAATCACTCCAAGTATGAAAATGAAGTGATATGGACTTGAATCTACAAGAAAAATGGAATTAACGCACTAACCTTGATGATCAAGAAAGTTGGGTACAACCGGTCGAGCTTAGGCTTGTTCGAGAAGAAGCACAAATGATGAAGAAAAGGGTTTTTTCCCCAAATTAAAGTACCAGTCTGCGCTACATGACTGGTTGAGGACATTCTCAACCGGTCGTGCCACGACTGGTCGAGTATGTACTCGACTGGTCGTGCACAGCAAAAACTATGCATTTTTTCTTTAAATTTAAAATTCTAACCATTTAAAATAACAAATATATACAATATGATACAGAAATGCATGAATAATCAATTCAAATTGCACATGCCAAGATCAAATTTTAATTTAGAAAACCTGCTTTTGTGGCAAGTTGAGTCTCGGTCGGAATGTATTTCAAAGAAATTGTCTTTTCTTCTACTAATTCACGAATGTAGTAATATCTAATTTCAATGTGCTTGGTTCGTGAATGCTAGATTGTATTTTTATATATATTAATTGCACTAGAATTATCACAATATAAAACCATAGAATCCTGTGCAATTCCGTAATCGCTTAACATTCTTTTCATCCGTACAAGCTGAATTCATGCATTTCCTGCAGCAATGTATTCAGCCTCAGCGATAGAGAGCGATACGGAACTTTGTTTCTTACTCTGCCAAGAAACTAAACAGTTCCCAACATAGAAACAACCACCACTGGTTGATTTCCTATCATCAACATTACCAGCCCAATCAGCATCAGTGTAACTAGCTAATTGAACACTAGTATCATGTGGATACCAAAGACCCAGATTAGCTGAACTTGTGACATATCGCATAATCCGCTTAACAGCAGTTAAATGTGACTCTTTAGGGTCAGATTGATATCTACTGCAAATTCCTACACTAAATGCAATATCAGGTCGGCTTGCAGTTAAATACAGCAAACTACCTATCATACTACGATATAATTTAGGATATACTTTCTTACCTGTAGAGTCCTTTGAGAGTTTTAAGGTCGTACTCATAGGAGTATCAAAATTCTTACCATTCTCAAATCTAAAATTTTTAACTAAGTTTAGAGCATATTTGGTTTGGGAGATAAAGAAATCATCAGGTTGTTGTTTAACTTGCAACCCTAGGAAATAATTCAGTTCCCCAACCATACTCATTTCAAACTTGGATTTGATAAGATCTGCAAACTCAATAGTCATGTTAACATAGGTAGATCCATAAATAATATCATCAACATAAATTTGTACTATTAAAATGTGATTATTATGTTTCTTTACAAATAATGTCTTATCAACACTTCCCATTATAAAGTTATGACTTAGTAAAAACTTAGTCAATTTTTCATACCATGCCCTGGGAGCTTGTTTTAAACCGTAGAGAGCCTTCTTTAAGTGGTAAACATGATCAATATTCTTAGGGTATTCAAAACCTGTTGGTTGTTCAACATATACTTCTTCATGCAAATCGCCATTTAAAAAAACACTTTTTATATCCATTTGATATATTTTAAACTTTCTAAAGCATGCAATGGATATAAATAGTCTGATTGATTCAAGACGAGCTACTGGGGCAAAGGTCTCATCATAATCGATACCTTCAATTTGAGTATACCCTTAAATAACCAGTCTAGCCTTGTTTCTAACAATATTACCAAGTTCATCAGACTTATTTTTAAAAATCTACTTAGTTTCGATAATATGTTTATCTTTAGGTTTAGGAACTAAGTACCAAACATCATTTCTAACAAATTGATTAAGCTCTTCTTCCATCACAAATATCTAGTTTTTGTTAGTAAGAGCTTCTTTTACATTTGCCGGTTCTATCTGAGATGTAAAGCACACGTAATTACACATATCTTCAAGTTGTTTATGCGTGCGTACACCAGTGAGAGGGTTTCTAAGAATTTGATCAGTTGGATGGTCTTTAACAATCCTTAGTTCAGAATTATTTTGACTTGATGAAGAATCTGGTTTATCAATTAGAAGTACTTCATCATTATCTGAACTTGAGACAGGTGTATTCAAGTGATCGTTAATAACCACATTGATAGATTCTTAAATCACACTGGTCCTCTTATTAAGAACTCGATACGTTTGACTGTTCAAAGCATAGCCTAAAAAGATCCCTTCATCACTTTTGGAGTCAAACTTACCCAGATTTTTATGGTCTCATAAAATATAACACTTGCTGCCAAAAACTCGAAAGTATTTGACAGTAGGCTTCTTATCAAACCACATTTCATAAGCCGTTTTACTATTTGATTTTCTAGTATAGACACGGTTAATTATATAACACGCAGTATTTACGTCTTTGGCCCAAAGATTTTTAGGGAGCTTCATACTGTTTAACGTTACATTAGCCATTTCTTGATGCACTTTATTTTTTCTTTTGTGATATTCCTTGGTCACTGCAAAACTTCTCAAAACCGTTATTCTCAAATTCTGATCCATGATCGCTATGGATCTTACAGACTTGAGTCCCTTTTTAAGTTTGGATACGTCTAAGTACCCTTTTAAATTCATCAAGAGTTTCTGATTTGTCTCTTAAGAAGATTACCCAAGTATATCTGGTAAAGTCATCAACGATTACCAGAATATACTTTTTGCCACCTCGACTCCCCGTTCTAGTAGGTCCAATCAGATCCATATGGAGGAGTTCAAGAAGTTTAGATGTGGCATTTGAGTCCACCTTTTTGTGAGAATTCCTAGTTTGCTTGCCAATCTAGCATTCGCCACATATTTTATCTATTTTTTATATTTTGGGTATGCCTCTTACTAACTCTCTTTTGCTCAATCTATATAAGTTGCGGTAGTGTACATGTCCAAGTCGTTTATGCCATAACTCGGTCTCATCGGTATGGACCATGTAGCACAATAGATTAGACGAGCTTGACTTACTTACAATGTAGCAGTTTTCAGAAGTTTTACGACCAGTTAATATTACTGAACCATCTTTATTTAAAATTTCACACCTTAGGTTAGAAAATTTTACGCTATGATTTTTATCACATATTTGAGAAATGGTTAATAAGTTGTGTTTTAAGCCTTCTACATATAAAACATTCTCAAATAAAGGGAGGTTAGAAAGTTAAACCGTACCTTGGCCAATAATCCTGCAATTGCTACCATCACTAAATGTGACTGAACCATCAGTCATGTCTTTAAGATTGGTGAACAAACCTTTATCACCAGTCATGTGTCTAGAGCATCCACTGTCTAGGTACCATTTTGAATGACATGAAGCTTTGAAAGCCGTGTAGGTAACCAAGCAAGTAACCTTAGGAACCCATTTCATAACTGTTTTGGGTTTAGGAGTATACTTGGTCTTCACATGATTGTAGTTGTTATAAAACCCACCCATTGAGTTAGATTTTAAGAGCTCCTTAAGTAAATCGACAGATTTCTCAGCTAAAAGATTACGATTCTGATTTCTATGGTTGATATGGTTGTTTTTAGGTTTTAAGTATTGAAAAGTTTTAGCATTTTTAGAAAAATTTTGATTTGAACTTTTCCCTTTTGAATTTGAAGACTCTCCTTTTACAAACTTAGGAGGAGTATTCTTACGTTTGGGAGGAATATTTTTGTCGTTGCCCAAACCGGATCAGTCGCAACATTTTCTTGATCTAGATAGAAGTTTTTCTAACTTAGGATCACCTTGGGCATACCTCTAAGTATCTTTCAAACTCAAAAGTGAAGAGACTTCAAGTTTTAGTTTTTCATTTTCAGATTTAAGATTTTCAATAAGGGAAGTTTTGAAATCTAAATCGCATTTAGTTTTTTCAAAACAATCTGAAATATGGGATTTTTCTAAAACAAGAGTATCAAAATGTTCTTTAAGTTCGGAAAACTTTTCTTTCTGAAGTTTTAGTTTAACCGTAATTTTACAACTTTCCTTGTATAGGGCATTGTAAGCATCTTGAAGATCTTCATTTTCATGATCACTATTCAAATTTTCTTCACTAGTTGAATCATCATGATATGAAAAGGTGAACTTGAATAGAGTTACAAGGGCTTTGACTTCATTACCCGACTTGGTTTCAGAATCTTTTGATTCAAAAAAGACTTCAGAGCTAGAAGATTCATCCCAAGTAGCCAACATACATTTCTTTTTACGTTTGTCCTTTTTAGGACATTTATTCGCTAAATGCCCATATTCATGGTAGTTGTAACATTGGCTATCTTTTAATAATTTCCAAGTTTTAGATTTAGATCTTTTCTTATCATTAGATTTTTGAAAATCAACCCTCTTTTTTTACTTTTAAAAATCTTATTAAACTTTTTAGCTAAAAGGGCCATATCATCTTCAGAATTTTCTAAATCTGAATTACTATTTTCTTGAGAAAACCATTTAAAAGATTTAAGGGCTATGGATTTACCTTTAGGAGCTTTAAAATTTAACTCATAGGTTTGTAAAGACCCAACCAATTCTTCACACTGCTTTTTATTTACGAACCTGACCTTCTACAATTCCATGGCGCCCAAGGCAGAGAAAAAACCCGTGGAGAAGAAGCCGGCCTCTGAGAAGCCAGCAGAGGAGAAAAAGGCCGAAAAAACTCCTGCTGAGAAGAAGCCCAAGGCCGAGAAGCGACTCCCGAAAGAAGGCGGTGGGGCGAGTGGAGACAAGAAGAAGAAGAAGCGTTCGAAGAAGAACGCAGAAACCTACAAGATCTACATCTTCAAGGTCTTGAAGCAGGTTCATCCCGACATTGGCATCTCCAGCAAGGCCATGGGCATCATGAACAGCTTCATCAATGACATCTTCAAGAAGCTGGCCCAGGAGTCTTCTAGGCTAGCTCGCTACAACAAAAAGCCCACCGTCACGTTGCGGGAGATCCAGACGTCCATTCGTCTCATCTTGCCTGGGGAGCTTGTCAAGCATGCCGTGTCGGAGGGCACCAAGGCCGTTACGAAATTCACCAGCTCTTGAACATGGGGTTTTGGGTTTTTCTTTTTGGTGTGTTGGTTTTTGGTAGCAGGATTGTAATTTCTTGGGTTTAATGGGGTAGTTCTATAGTTAGAACTGGGGTTACGCTTTTGTATTCTGCCTAGATGTGTTAATACAGACCGTTCGTTTTGAAATGGACAAAAAAAAAAAAAGACCCAACCAATTCTTCTACCCTCATATTATCCGTATCACAAAGTTCCTAGATCGCGGTCACCTTTGAATTGAACTGTTCAGGTAGTGAGCGTAGTATATTTGTACACACTTTACTTTCTGGGATTTTATCACCGAGACCCCACATAGAGTTAACAATGTCATTAAATCTAGTATAAAAGTCCATGAAAGTTTCACTTTCCTCCCTATGTATTTCCTTGAATTTGGTTGTGAGGATTTGGACTTTAGATTTCTTGACATTGTTGTTCCCTCATGTGTCATTTCTAAAATATCCCAAGCTTGCTTTGCAGTATCACAGGATATAATTCTTTTGAATTCATCCGGTGATAGTGTGCAAGTGATTGCATTTAGTGCTTTTGCATTGGCACTACTCTCACTTTTCTGAAGTGTGGTCTAAGAAAAATAAGGTGAGATTTTCATAGATTTGGATCCATCGATACCAGTTACTTCAGTGGTAGGAGGGGTCCATTCAGTCACTATAGCTAGCCACACGCTCTCATCCATGGATTTTAGGGAAATTCGCATTCTGGCTTTCCAACAGGCATAGTTGGAGTCATCAAATGGTGGAGGCCTAGTGACTGAAAGGCTATCAAAATTTGACATCTCAAATAGCTCAGATCGATTAGCTCAGGAAATAAATCCAAATAGAATAAATAAAAATGAGTTATTAGTCTCTGATACCACTTGAAAAGGCCGAGATATATGTCCTAAAGAGGGGGGGGGGGGGGGGGGTTGAATAGGACTATGCCAAATTAAAAAATAACAGCGGAATTAAATAATAAAATAGCTAAATGAATTACAAATAATTAAAGGAAGCAACAACTTTAAAATTCTAGTATTGAGAGGTTGATACAAATGTTGTTCTAAGGACAACCTTACACCATAAAAACCAAGGGTTTTTGGCAGGACAACCTTACTAGAATGATTTGTGTATCAAAAACTCAAACTGAAGAGGAATAAAAAGGAAATAGCAAGAAAGGAAATCTAAGCTATTACAACATTCCCCACAATGCTGAAATGTAAAGATTACAACATTCACATCCACAAACACATCCCACAATCTTGAATTAAAAAAAATAAAGAAAGGAAACCACAAAACCACAAAACACAAAGAATTATAGTGGTTCACCTGCATGTACACCAACTGTTAATCAACAGCCACATAGCTACTCCACTCCTAATATCCTCACATAGTGGATATTAGCGTTCACTATGAAAATAGATTTTTCAGGTTCACTTAAAACCCTCACAATTGTATCTTTCAAGAGGGCTTACACAATTAAAAAAAACCCACACTCTGAGTTTTCTGGATCACCTCAGACAAACCAAAATAGAGATTTTTCTAGCACAATCTCAAAAACCAAAACAAAGGAATTTACAAAAACTGTAAAATACCTGGATATTCTCCTTGATGCAGCCCGGAAGAACCAAGTTGGAGTAGAAGTTCAATGTCTAATACTCACTTATGAAATGGTTCTAGGTTCTAACTTGATTTTAGATTCAGAGTACCTTGGGCTAGCTTGATTTGATTTTGATTCCAAGAAATGGGAATACTTCAATCCCTCTTTCAAATAAAATTGGAATGTGAAAATTCAAAATCAAATGCAAAGAAAGCTATTAAAAGACAATATTAAATGAGCACAATATAGCTTAAAATAACGACTAACTTTTCTCTCAGAGTGACGTATTGATTTAGCTTGAATTCAATGAAAATATCTAAAATTCATCGTCTATTTATAAGTGAAGAAATTGCGTTGACGAATGGTCCTATGGACACTACGACTGGTCGTATGACCAACATATTCTTGAAACTTTGTGCGCGATTGGATAAAGTCGTTTCACGACTGGTTGTAGGCCTTGTACGACCAGTCTAGGGACCTCTACGACTAGTTGTGACATGTCCATGACTGGTCGTGTGGAGCCTGATTTAGTTGCTGAAGTTTGAGTCATAACTGCAGGATTGGTCGAGAATGAATCGTGCACTGTTCACACGACCGGTCGAGCAGTCTCCAGGACTGGTCGTGGCTTAACAAAAAATTTTGAAAATTTACAACAAACTTAGGACTGGTCGTGAAATTTCTTGGACTGGTCGAGCCAGTGTTAGGACTAGTCGAACAGAGTCCAGGACTAGTTGAGAAAAAGACCATTCACTTATAAAATGATATAATTGAATTATGTATTCAAAATGACCTACCCTAAGGTCAATTTAAGGTCATTCATACCTTTATTCATGAAGTATGAGCATTGAAACTTCTTTTCCTTCGGTTGATAGTTGATCGTTGAAGTTCACAAAGCTTATGATCATTACTTGATGAAGCTTGAACTTGAAACCTTTTGAAGCTTCAATTTGAATCTTGAAATTATAACTTTAAGAAGTTTAAATTTGAAACCTCTTTAGACTTGAGATTGAGGTCCAAAGAAAAAGACTTTGTCTTGACTTAGAGCTTGATCTATGAATCTTGAACTTGTTGTTGTACTTGAACATGACCATATAAACTTGCATTTCTTGAAGTAAAAATCTTTATTCATCTTTGTTCTAAAGTGATGCACAGTCTTTATTATGTAGGAGAGCTATACAATACATAGATTCCAAGAGAGGTTTTGGCACTACAAAATTAGACAATTATAGGACCTGGAACCCATAACACTTACAAACACCTATCAAATGGCTTAGATTGACCCATATGCCTTCTGTTTGGTCCCATTAGTGGGAAACAACCCCCTCAAGGGTAAATATAATGAATAAATGGCCATTGGGGCCATTTACACCACTTCTGACATTATATCAGGCCCTTATTCGGGCACCCCCTCCTCTCATACAAATTTCAACAAGAGAAAAATGGAAAAAGGGAGAAGAGAAAGAGGAGAATGGAGAAGAGTGAGAGAGAGAGAGAGAGAGAGAGAGAGAGCTTGGGGTGTAAGTGTTGGTGCACCTCGACTTTCTCATCCCCTCTATAGCTGTGTAACAGCCCGAATTTTTCTCAACCTGGAATTAGACGTCCTTAGGCGATAGGTCAATCCTAACATCGGTTTAACTTCTCAAACACTCAATTAAAGCCTCAAATCCCTTTTCAAACCATTTTCTTCACAAATCTCACCTTTCACTACCTCGTTCTTTAAATCCTTCTAAGTACTTTCACATTAGACACTATCTTAAAGTTTAGGTGATGAAGAACAATACTTAAACTAAACATTGCTAAAAAGGTCTAAGTACCACCTCAGACCGAAATCACTCAGGACTAAATCCTTTAGAAATTAGGCGAGATTTAGCTAGTGTTAAACTAGAGTGCCTGTGAAATTAGCACCAATCGTTTAAATACGATTTGCAAGACCCAAAACTTGTGGAACCGTTGACGCTACATTACCCTAAAATCTAGGATCAATCTCATTACCCGGCTGCTCTCGGGAGCATCACGAAACACCGTATCAGATCTGGACCGCACGTCGGAAGTCCGATTAACACGAAGTTAAGGAATTAGGATCGCCTTGCTGGGCTTGACAACCATCTCGAAAATTAAATTCAGATAGTGTCCCAGTGCAATTCGCTTGAGTCCAGAGCGAGGAGTATGAGAAATGTGGAATTAATTCAAAATAAAATATAAATTTATGAAATCTGGCACCTCTCGCTTACGGATCAGTATTAAGCAACCAGACCATCTGAATCAGACCAAATTACACCCTCGGATCAGGGATATTTCCCTAAACATAACCATGTACTCGGAATCTCCGATGGAGATCCACTGACCGTTGAACTGAAATTGGTCCGCCACGTGTGATCTGAGAACCCTACTGGAACGAAAACTTAATAGTACTTAGATCCAGTGTTAGTGAGCTTAAGTCCGACCTTTGACTCAAGGAGACCCGCCAGAAGTACTCCGTTGAGCTGAAATAGGACCACTTTGGTTATAACCTAAGTATACCTTAACCATAAGTCTATTTCGGTGTGTTTTTAGGCTATATAAGGACCTTAGAACCCTCTCTCTCATAACCATACGAATTTGAGAGAAACCCTAGAGAGAGAAGGGAGAAAAGAGAGAGGGAAGTGGGAGAATCTCCCGGCTGCTCTACCCTGCCATTCTACGAGTTCCACCGCTGCAATCTAATCACTTTCCCGACGATTTCAACATCTTTTCTAAGTAAGAAAACCCTAACCCTAACCTGTTTAAGGGTTTGATTCGATTCAAGTTATGAAATAGCTAACCTATTTCGTTCTATAGGTTACCAAACTGCCGAATATGAAAGATTAGCAAACCTATCGGATTCGTTACGATTCTACAATAAAAGGTACGGACTTTAGGTATATAGGTTATGGTTTTCAACACTTTCAATGTCAGATAATGATAGATTCATGATCTGCATGCAATTGCATATGTACAAAGTGCTGTCTGTTTTCCGTTTCGATTAAAGATGAAGAATATGGAATTTTACATACTCTAGGTATTTGTAGAAAGTACCGTATACGTATAAATTTTGGAAATGTGTTTGCCATGATTATTTGCTGTATTGATATATTATATATGGATAAAATACTTTTTTGGCGAAAGGATTCGCCCTAATACATGCTTTTGCTAATATACATTATATATGTTACAATAGTGTATTCTAAGTGTCTATGAAAATGACTAATTGAGTATAGAATTCTCATTCGTGCTCGCCATGACTAATTGTCATGGATATATGATTGTTGTATTGGCGATCCCCCTTTGACGAAAGAATTTGCCCTAAATCATGCCACGGCCACTATAAGCTACATACATTAAAATGTGTAGTCCAAGTGTTTGTGGAAATGACTGAATGATTATGGAACTTGGATTCCTGCTTGCCATGACTATCCGTCATGGGTGCATGCGTGTTATAATTGGGGCAACTCCCTAGTGAAAGGATTGGCCTAATACCTATGAGATCAACATATGTGATGTATGTTGATGTATGTAGTTTAAAGTGTTTGTTGAAATGTCTGAATGAGTAGTGGTTAGTAAATTGTAATGTATAAGGGTGTTGAGATATGATTCTCAATCCCTTTAACTATGTGTATGATTTCTTTAGATATCTGTGTGATTAAAAATTGAATATGTATAAACTCATGCTTATGTTGTACTTCATAACATGCTCAACTGATCTATGATTTTATCTATGTCATACAAATGTTTAAATTCATGTTAAGGCCATAAAGGGTGATGGGGGAGTGGTGTAACGAGTGCGTGCAACAGCCCTGGTAGCCCTAAGCGGACCGTATCAGTCTTTGATTGTACGATTTGAATCTTGATCCATTACTGCTTTAACTATCTGCAATTGAATGTGATTGGGGCTATTGTATAGTCTAGGCAATCGGTAATAGATTTGAGCTCGTGGTTGGCTTCTATTCGTCACGCATGACGTGTTTGACGAACCCGAGTCGTGCGTTGCTTGTCGGCAGTGGTTAGGCCACACGAAGTGCTTATGCACTTCATGTCGTACAACTCAACGGGCGCTCGTGCAAGTCGAGCTCGTCAAGTAACCCGATCTGTCTAATGTATGTTCACCATGTTTGGACGCCTCTACTTGAACCTAGGGTACCAAACTTACCAGTGAAATTCCGTTAACCTTGGTACCTTGATTTGCTAAGATTCATGAGCTGGGCATGATGGTATGGGACCCCGTGGTCTAGCTGTCGGCCTATGCTGGGGCCATGTGCCTCCCTGTAGTGACCATTGAGCAACCAGACTCGTGAGTCAATTATGGTGGTATGAGACACTATATTCGAGCTGTCGGCCTACACTGGCGTAGCCTGGCTGTGGTCCTCAGTCGGGTTGCATCCGGGTCCCATTGTAAATAAGTGGACTGGTCGGGTTTCGAAAATAGACTGCCAGTTGGTAGGACGTTAGTGAAGTGACCTCGAGCATACTCTGAATTTACAGTGAGGTGATGAGTTTTGCCGCAGTGTATAGAGTATGAACTAGGCCTGTATCAGCTTAGTGTGAACCGTTAAAAAGGTGATGGGGGAGTGGTGTAACCATTGTGCGTAATAGCCCTGACAGCTTTTGCAGTGACCTAGAAACACACCATCGTATGAGATTAACTAGGACTGACGACCCTAGAATGGATCATGTTTGGGAATGATACAAGGGAGGTACCTTAGTTTCCAAATCCTACTGTTTGAAATGGACTAATAACAACTCGGTAATCATACTCATCATCGCATTGCATGTGCCTGGAAGATGTGAAGCACTGAGGGATGAACGCATGCCACGAACGTAAGATGGTGTCGCATGAGGGTGGTTTGGCAAGGGCATACATCATGTCATTTCATACTTGCATTAAATATGAGTAGTTAGAATTGTTTGATTGTACTGCTTTATCATTACTGCTTGACTGAATTGATAACATGTTAACCTATGCTTTATTGTTCCACTGAGTTGGCCACTCATTCCCACGTTACAGGACGGTGTTTTAAAACACCCACCAGACCCTGTATCAGATGCAGGTATCACTAGAGCACAGTAGACTGAGTCCGACTTCTATGACGATCAGGAGGAGTTCTCCTACATGCAGTTCGCTGGAGGCTTCGCATAGGCTGTCCCGTGCTACGGGGCTACAAGGTTGATAATTTCAGTAGTACTATTTTACCATTTTGATTCAGAACCAACATGTATATATACGGTGACTCAGTTAGTGTTCATACTCTGGAGATCGAGAATGTTTTGTTTTATATATATCTATATACACCTTTCAGTCTTCTGCTTACGTTTTATACATAGATCTGGAGTATGAATTACTGTTTTGGTAGAATCTCACTCATGTTTATTGTACTAACATAGACAACAGTTAATCATCATTATCTATGTTGCATAAGTGATGTTCTGGAACTCGAGAGTTGAGTTACTACTCGACCCTCGATTTTTCGGAAAGTTACAGTTGGTATCAGAGCATGATTTTAATTAAACTGAACCTGAGTTATGTTCCCACGATGTACGCTGACGCCTTTTGACATAGGAGGGTGTGAGAACAATGTAGAAGCAGTCTTAGGCATCCCTGTTTCGTCCAACGGCTAGTTCGCTGAAAACGAACGCCGAAATCGAGTCTGTATTCAACCATGGTCGCATGGGTCGACCTTAAAACATTCCTAGGCCGTTTATTGATGAGTCTAGATTACAATCCACCTCACCCCAACTGTTAGAAATCGGTAGAATATGGGATATGCGTGATGATGATAACTACTCCGAATCCTCGGAGCTTCTCTGGACTCCTCACAGAGACTTCTCGAATCCATGAGGAAAGAAAGCAGAAAATAGAAATAAATTATAATAAATTCGAAATTGATTAATGAATGACTAAAAATGAGTTCACAACCCTTTAAATAGGGATACCAATTAATGGGAAAAAAATTAAAATCGAACTACAACTAAAACTTCTAGAATTCGTGACTTACTATAAAGTTGTGATGTCTACTAGTGAGCAAGGTTTTCGGCCAAAAATAATAAGTGTCCTATTTGGCTTCACCAAAACGTTCTCCTAATTATTCTAAGCTCTTTTCACAATGGGCGTAACTCCTAAATCCCAACGGATGAAGAGTAATCAAACTAAAACTACTATTTTTAGTAAAACGAAATTGAAACAGGGAAACGACCATCGATCAAGGGGTTTTTTACAATTCCAGGCTGTGCAACCTAGCATAGCAGGATTGGTTGGCTTCATTAGCTCGTTCTACCCCAAAATCATATATTATACGTCAGATAACTCATTCCGGATTGCAAGATACGTCCGATTGACCCGAAACAACTCGAAACGGAGTCGGGGGCCACATAATGCAATTCGGGGAGACCCAAGATGGATCCGGGGTGCCATTGGCACATGGGGTGGTGGGAGACCACAGCCATGCCCCGGCGGTACGGTTCCCGGCCCAGTGGACTACGACGAAACCGCGGTCGACCGCGTTCAGGTTGGCCTGCTCGGGTTGGGCCGAGTCTGGTCGTGGTCGGCCCGACCCCCTGACACGTTTGGTGCGTGCGAAAGTTTCAGGGGGCCCTTGTTTCTCTCTGGTTGGAGCCTCACTTCTCATTTCTACCCTTCCAAGCCCTCCAACTTGCTGTATTTCTCTCCAAAACTGTCACTCCAATCGTCCCATTTCCCATTTTCAGTCACAATCCACCCCTCTCCATCATTCACAGCAGTCCTTACCTTCCTCCCTCTCCATTTCTCTTTCGTTTCAGCCCCTACATCCTCCATTTCGTCCCAAAAATGTATATATCTCTCAACCCATCCATTCCTCCCTTTCTCCTTCTTCATTCCCTGTCATTTGGACCTCTCCAACGCCTGTTGGGACTGTAGTTCATGGGGAACCAAAGAAATCAGCCCCTTCTCTCTTTGTTCTTTGCTTCCCATGGCCCTTTTTGAAGTCATTACGGCCATTTTCTCCATATCCTCTATCTTTTCTCTCATGGCAAAGAGAAAGAGCGCCGTTGATGAGGCTGGGCCTAGTCGCCCTACACGTTCAAGGCGACCTAGAGGCGCCTCGACGAACATGCACATTGAGCGGGAGTTACAGACGAAGTGGGATCTCAATCCACGAAATCCTGCTGTGAGAGCTCAGTTAGCGGCACTACCTCATGGAGTGTATGAGGATCGAAGAGTGTTGTTTGAAGCTGAGGTAGATGGGCGACTCTTCGGCGAATACTTCTTACTCGAGCAATTGGAGGCGGCCCATTGGGGTCTGCTGTTTGAGGCCAGAGGTCGCGCCAATGATGGTACTGTCCGAGCCTTCTACGCCAACATTCATGAGCCTACACTGGAACCGTTGTAGTTCTGGCTCTTAGTTGGGGTGGATCTATTTGCCACTATTGATGTGAGGTTGATTGCGCGGCTTATGAATATGCCCCTTGGTGACGTACATGCTAGCGAATAGAATCTGAGGACTGCTCCTGAATGGGATCGCCGCACTCAGTTCCTTTGTTTCCAGCTGGGTCCGTCGCAGCCAAACAAGAGTCTGCTAGCGTCCCATATGACAGACAAATTCCGTCTACTACATCACATCTTCACATACAACCTCTACGCCAGATATAGTTACCGCATTAGGCGGCTTATGTTTTCTTGTTGATGGATGTAGTAGTAGTTGGTAGTATGTTTTAAGTATTTGAAGCTTGGTTGTAATTAGCTCACATGCATCTTCAGTCATGATTCATGTAACTTTGTTATCCATGTATTGTGACAATTTTGGGTAAATGAAAAGTATGCCACTTCTTTTGCTATGGAGCGTGTAGAATGCTTAAGTGCTTGTGTATTGGGTTGATTTGCTTCATCTCACATGCGTTGCACCCTATGTTGTATAGGGCCTGCCACGGAAATATACGCAGAGCACAACACACCTCCTACTCACTGATACGATAAACCAGGCTCCTCAGGGTGATGGTTGCAGAGACCCTAGTTTGGGCCCTGATCGCAGGACTATACCTGAGTCTCTGCCTCCCACTGGTCCTACAGTTGGGCTACCCCCTTATACACCATCGGTTCGCGAGCAGAACCGGGTATCTTCTTTGACACCATATGAGCCACAGGCTGCTCCACCTACTGACAGGTTTGAGCAGATGATGATGCTGATGCAGCACCAGCACCAACAACTTTTGGCAGTCCTATCTCAGCGTGGCAGTGCGACTCCACCTTCACCACCTGCACGTCCTGCTGAGACGCAGAGCAGGCCTATCCTCGGCAAGAGGCCACCTGAAGATTCGCCTCCCAGGCGTAAGGCTCTACTGACCCAGCAAAGGCGAGTGAAACGTCGGTGTACGTATTGCAACAGAGGGGGACACACTGACCCCTTTTGTTTTACCAAGATGAAAGACAACGGAATTACGCCACCTTAGAAGACCGACCGTCTGCCGCCACGTGATACATCGGCTCCACCCTTACTACCTGCACCACCAGTGCAACCATTTTACCGCTCGTCTATACCTCAGAGTAGGCCACCTCAACGAACTATGGTAGCGCAACCAAATCATCCTCAACGTGCCCGTGTGCATGCGCTTGCCGCTGAGACACCTGCGTCCGCAGCTGCAGTGCCTTTGGCCTTTGAGGTCACTGCCCACATTTAAGGTACACCTATTTTTCCTAATGGTAAACATTGAGTCAATTAAACCAATTCATATGAAAGAAAAAGGCCTAACACTGGATTACTACAAAAGTAATACGGTAACTAGAGGTGACACTTATGTTATAAATAATAGGAGGGTTGAAATGAAGAATTTCTACAAGTTCGTGTTGCCAATAGGGTAGGTCACTAGATGGTCACTAGCTAGGGGTTAAACCTTCCTTAGATCGTTAACTTGAACCCTAAATGGATTTACCTTGTCCTTGAATATAGATTATAATAAGGACTCTCTTAAACCAAGACCTACAGGGCAACCTTAGAAAGAGGATATTTGAACCTTTCAGCTATGGCCATTCCCTAAGCTTTTAGAGTGATCGGACTACGGAGTTACTGAAATATATAACTGCGAAGCATTCGCGACTTGACCCAATTCTCAATCCTGGGCGACTGCCAATGGACTCACTGTTTAGCCGAGCAGAAGACCAGGATCCATCAGGATTAGGAAGGGATACGATGAGCCTTCTACCCTGGCAAGGTAGATGATCAATGTATCGGGATCAAGCCCACTACAATCGTCTCTCCGTGCTAGTCAAATAATGAAAACAACTATCTTACTCGAAATAAATGGGAATTATCGTCAAGACTCCAAATAGGTAAAGAAATAAATTGTGGCAAACCATCAGGGTATGAGAAATGGATAAAGAAATAAGTTTTAAGGGGGGTAGACTAAAATGAACCAGACTTGTATATGCCCTACCACGCGTAGAAACTTAAAATCAATAAAACTTAGGCAAAAGAAATAATTAAATCTTTCTTTATTACCCTTAGCTAATTTCGGGGACGAAATTTTGTTTTAAGGGGGGTACATTGTAACAGCACGGATTTTTCCCAACCTGGAATTAGACGTCCTTAGGCGATGGGTCAATCCTAACACCGGTTTAACTTCTCAAACACTCAATTAAAGCCTCAAATCCCTTTTCAAACCATTTTCTTCACAAATCTCACCTTTCACTACCTCGTTCTTTAAATCCTTCTAAGTACTTTCACATTAGACACTATCTTAAAGTTTAGGTGATGAAGAACAATACTTAAACTAAACATTGCTACAAAGGTCTAAGTACCACCTCAGACCAAATCATTCAAGACTAAATCCTTTAGAAATTAGGCGAGATTTAGCTAGTGTTAAACTAGAGTGCCTGTGAAATTAGCACTAATCGCTTTAAATACAATCTGCAAGACCCAAAACTTGTGGAACAGTTGACGCTACATTACTCTAAAATCTAGGATCAATCTCATTACCCGGCTGCTCTCGGGAGCATCACGAAACACCGTATCAGATTTGGACCGTAAGTCGGAAGTCCGATTAACACGAAGTTAAGGAATTAGGACCGCCTTGCTGGGCTTAACAACCATCTAGGAAATCAAATCCAGATAGTGTCCCAGTGCAATTCGCTTGAGTCCGGAGCGGGGAGTGTGAGAAATGTGAAATTAATTCAAAATAAAATATAAATTTATGAAATCTGGCACCTCTCGCTTACAGATTAGTATTAAGCAACTAGACCGTCTGAATCAGACCAAATTACACCCTCAGATCAGGGATATTTCTCCAAATATAACCATGTACTCGGAATCTCCGATCGAGATCCGCTAACCGTTGAACTGAAACTGGTCCGCCACGCATGATCTGAGAACCCTACTGGAGTGAAAACTTAATAGTACTTAGATCCAGTGTTAGTGAGCTTAAGTCCGACCTTTGGCTCAAGGAGGCCCACCAGAAGTGCTCCGTTGAGCTGAAACAGGACCACTTTGGTTATAAACTAAGTATACCTTGACCATAAGTCTATTTCGATGTGTTTTTATGCTATATAAGGACCTTAGAACCCTCTCTCTTACAGCCATACGAATTTGAGAGAAACCCTAGAGAGAGAAGGGAGAAAAGAGAGAGAGAAGTGGGCGAATCTCCTGGCCGCTCTACCCTGCCACTCTACGAGCTCCACCACTGCAATCTAATCACTTTCCCGGTGATTTCAACATCTTTTCTAGGTAAGAAAACCCTAACCCTGACCTGTTTAAGGGTTTGATTCGATTCAAGTTATGAAATAGCTAACCTATTTCGTTCTATATGTTACCAAACTGCCGAATACGAAAGCTTAGCAAACATATCGGATTCATTACGATTCTATGATAAAAGGTGCGGACTTTAGGTGTATAAGTTATGGTTTTCAACGCTTTCAATGTCAGATAATGATAGATTCATGATCTGCATGCAATTGCACATGTACAAAGTGCTGTCTGTTTTCCGTTTCGATTAAAGATGAAGAATATGGAATTTTACATACTCTACGTATTTGTAGAAAGTACCGTATACGTATAAATTTTGGAAATGTGTTTGCCACGATTATTTGCTATATTGATATATTATATATGGATAAAATACTTGTTTGGCGAAAGGATTCACCCTAATACATGCTTTTGCTAATATACACTATGTATGTTACAATAGTGTATTCTAAGTGTTTGTGAAAATGACTGAATGAGTATAGAATTCTCATTCATGCTCGTCATGACTAATTGTCATGGATATATGATTGTTGTATTGGCGATCCCCCTTTGACGAAAGAATTTGCCCTAAATCACGCCACGGCCACTATAAGCTACATACGTTAAAATGTGTAGTCCAAGTGTTTGTGGAAATGACTGAATGATTATGGAACTTGGATTCCTGCCTGCCATGACTATCCGTCGTGGGTGCATGCGTGTTATAATTGGGGCAACTCCCTAGTGAAAGGATTTGGCCTAATACCTATGAGATCAACATATGTGATGTATGTTGATGTATGTAGTTTAAAGTGTTTGTTGAAATGTCTGAATGAGTAGTGGTTAGTAAATTGTAATGTATAAGGGTGTTGAGATATGATTCTCAATCCCTTTAACTATGTGTATGATTTCTTTAGATATCTGTGTGATTAGAAATTGAATATGTATAAACTCATGCTTATGTTGTACTTCATAACATGCTCAACTAATCTATGATTTTATCTATGTCATACATATGTTTAAATTCATGTTAAGGCCATGAGGGGTGATGGGGGAGTGGTGTAACGAGTGCGAGCAACAGCCCTGACACCCCTAAGCGGACTGTATCAGTCTTTGATTGTACGATTTGAATCTTGATCCATTACTACTTTCACTATCTGCAATTGAATGTGATTGAGGCTATTGTATAGTCCAGGCAATCGGTAACAGATTTGAGCTCGTGGTTGGCTTCTATTCGTCACGCATGACGTGTTTGACGAACCCGAGTCGTGCGTTGCTTGTCGGCAGTGGTTAGGCCACACGAAGTGCTTATGCACTTCATGTCGTACAACTCAACGGGCGCTCGTGCAAGTCGAGCTCGTCAAGTAACCCGATCTGTCTAATGTATGTTCACCATGTTTGGACGCCTCTACTTGAACCTAGGGTACCAAACTTACCAGTGGAATTCCGTTAACCTTGGTAGCTTGATCCGCTAAGACTCATGAGCCGGGCATGATGGTATGGGACACCGTGGTCGAGTTGTCGGCCTACGTGGGGCCATGTGCCTCCCTGTAGTGATCATTGAGCAACCAGACTCATGAGCCAATTTTGGTGGTATGGGACACTATATTCGAGCTGTCGGCCTACACTGGCGTAGCCTGGTTGTCGTCCTCAGTCGGGTTGCATCCGGGTCCCATTGTTAATAAGTATACTGGTCGGGCTTCGAAAATAAACTGCCAGTTGGTATGACGTTAGTGGAGTGACCTCGAGCATACTCTGAATTTGCGGTGAGGCGAGGAGTTTTGCCGCAGTGTATAAAGTATAAACTAGGCCTTTATCAGCTTAGTGATGAACCATTAAAAAGGTGATGGGGGAGTGGTGTAACCATTGTGCGTTACAACCCTGACAACCTTTGCAGCGACCTAGAAACACACCATCGTATGAGATTAACTAGGACTGACGACCCTAGAATGGATCATGTTTGGGAATGATACAAGAGAGGTACCTTAGTTTCCAAATCCTGCTGTTTGAAATGGACTAATAACAACTCAGTAATCATATTCATCATCGCATTGCATGTGCCTGGAAGATGTGGAGCAGTGAGGGATGAACGCATGCCGCGAATGTAAGATGGTGTCGCATGAGGGTGGTTTGGCAAGGGCATACATCATGTCATTTCATACTTGCATTAAATAAGAGTAGTTAGAATTGTTTGATTGTACTGCTTTATCATTACTGCTTGACTGAATTGATAACATGTTAACCTATGCTTTATTGTTCCACTGAGTTGGCCACTCATTCCTACGTTACGGGACGGTATTTTAAAACACCCACCAGACCCTGTATCAGATGCAGGTATCACTGGAGCACAGGAGACTGAGTCCAACTTCTATGACGATCAAGATGAGTTCTCCTACATGCAGTTCGCTGGAGGTTTCGCATAGGCTGTCCAGTGCTACGGGGCTACAGGGTTGATAATTTCAGTTGTACTATTTTGACATTTTGATTCAGAACCAACATGTATATATACAGTGACTCAGTTAGTGTTCATACTCTGGAGATCGAGAATGTTTTGTTTTATATATATATATATATATATATATATATATATATATATATATATATATACACCTTTCAGTCTTCCGCTTATGTTTTATACATGGATCTGGAGTATGAATTACTGTTTTGGTAGAATCTCACTCATGTTTATTGTACTAACACAGACACCATTTAATCATCATTTTCTATGTTGCATAAGTGATGTTCTGGAACGCGAGAGTTGAGTTACTACTCGACCCTCGATTTTTCGGGATGTTACAAGCTGCCTCGTCATAATAAGAGCCGTCATCGGAGCTTTTCTGACAATGATTGGAGGTAAGTGTTGAGTCTCACTTGTAACTTAGGGCTTCAATAGTTTTTTGTCCTTAATCTCACATGCTTGGGTGCTTGTTTAGGTCTTTTAACAAAATTTCCCTAGCACCTTAACTCTACGAGAGCCGTAAGTCAAGCGGATCGTCATAAGGTGCGGACCATTATTCCTGAATTTCTATTGATCGACCCTTGAGGGTTTCAGTTAATGATTAGATGCTTGTAGATGAATTTGTGCATGTTAATATGTTAACATTTTAATTTTTTATAATATATGTTATTGGTTGAATATGGACGCTCACATGTTTGATAAAATGTCTAGGTAACTGAATGTGTTATTTTGTTGATGTCCATATGTTCGATAAAATGCCTGAGTAGATGTGTTGTTTCATTGATGCTTAAATGTTTCATAAAATGCCTAAGTACATGTGTTGCTTCTATTAATGCTCACATGTTCGATGAAATGCCTAAGTGGTTGTGTAGTAGAACTTATGCTATAATTACGTGAAGTAGTGCTTAATTCGTAGCGATACTTATGATTGTTACGATGTTGGGTCAGTTGGCTAACCTCCCGAATAAAAGGGGTGGCCCGAGTTGGGAAGGCCACCCTAGGCTTATATGATTGACTCAGGTTGAACACAAATGGCCGACAATAATTGGACTACACAGGATGCTTGCACCCAATGCCGGTTGTGTTGGAGTTTCTCCATGTAGATTAAATTAGTCCACTAACTGACTGATCATATTTATTTAAAATGTGTGACATGACCAAATAGAATATATGATACCCCGTTCCCAATGGATGAGTCCATTCATAACCGTTAGTGCGGTATGATCCCATTAAGACTCATGAGTTGGGTATGGTGGTATAGGACATTGTGTCTGAGTTGTCGGCCTATGCTGGGGTGACGAGCTTCCCCGTAGTGACCAGTGAGTACCAATAGAGGTGATAGATCATTGTTCAAATGACCCCCATCAAATTACCTAGCCGATGGTTCCATGCAAGAGTAGCGTTTGAACGATCCAAGTGTGAATGGAATTGGGTGACAAGCCTTTTCCTTTGTGGTAATTTAATTTTATATGAGAAGCCCGCACCTCGGAATTGAGTGATCATACTTGAAGTTTGGGTGACGACTCATACCAAGTTGATCCTCATACATTTGGGTATCATGTCATATCTTTATAATCGCTGATTTGTGAGATAAGCGGGTGATACCAAAATTTTGATCGAAGGACATTGGTCAGGAGTCACTACGTGCTGCAACGAGCCACGGGATCTAGTTAAGGACTCGTGATATAACTTTGGTATCCTATCTTCGCCAATCGGCTGTATGAATTAGAATTAATAATCACTTGGATAATCATGCATACCCTACAATAGGTTGCGATTTGGCGTCGGAATCTCTTGTAAGGGAGTCTTGGCATTTGCGAAATAGGCGTTGAAGTCACTTGTGAGGAGTGTTGGATTGTAAGGTGAATACATCATTTCATAATCTTAATTATATATTTAACAAGAGTATTCAGGAAATACTTGATTTCTTGTTTATTATTAACTACGTTGATTGAGTCAATAACATGTATAACTTAAAACTAATGGAACCACTGAGTTAACTACTTACTCCCACCTGGGATAGTGTTTTAAAACACTAACCAAGCATTTTTGTTAATGCAGGTTCCACCGAGGCCTCCAGCAGGTAGACTTTGGTCTGCTTGTACTTTCGTCGTGACTCCTTAGGAGCATCGAGCGAAGCTGGAAGACCTTACTTTTATTTTAGTTTTTTGCATGTATGTGTTAAAGTCCCTGATCGGGCATGCTTTATGTGTAAATTTTATCGCATGTTCATTATGGTTTGTATAATCCCCATTTTGGGCAATCATCACTATTGAAATTATATTTTTGACTCTTAGCCTTATATTTATAGATTTTTATTATATCTATCTCACTTTAGTTCCGCTAAGTTGAATTGGAAACTCTGATTATCTACGTGTGAAATGAATTTGAATCTAAATGAGGACATATGTGCATTTTATTAAGTTACCTCCTAGGAACTCAGGATTGGAGTCTATGTACTCGGGTGCCGATTTTCGGGGTGTGACATGAAATGGATGATTGAGAGGATTTCACCAAGCATCACAGTGGACCCCACTTTTGGAGATGTGTGTGCACTACTGGTGTACACCTACAACACACCTGACTATAAAATGGTCACACGAGCGCTGACCCGTGTTTCCGAAATGAGGGACGATTTCTCTCTCTCCTTAGTTTCCTACCGAGCTTTGTTTAAATGAAACAAACTCCGTTTGATCGAGTGTGGTCCACCATCACTTCATATCAAGACAATCCGAACCATTCATCTGGTGCAGACAAGGATTCTGAACTAACCCCATGTATTTTCACCCATTGGTATACACACGTGTGCACACAAGCACCATTGCAAGCGGAGTTGTGCCCACGAATCATTTTCAAAAACAGAAATCCATTTCAACATTGAGCTGGCAATCCCAGGGAGAATGTTCCCAACAATCTAAACCGTTTGATGCATCATATCTTAGCTGTTTAAAGTAGCTTCATAAGGATTAGGGTTTTCGAAAATGGATGCAAAAACCTTCCTATTATTGTTTGTTTCTAGAAACCAAACACCGGGATTAAATCCTAGCCATTTATCCTCCATCTAATGGTTGTGAGAGAATTAGGGATTGTTGTAAGGAGGGAGGGAAATCAAACAAATGCCTCTTCTCCATCTTTTGTTGTAGCTCGAGAGATCTCAGTCGAAACTTCTGAGCTTGAACCCATTGAGAAATCATTATTGGTGCTTCACCTTCTCACTCCAATAGGCATCACATTGAAGGTCTAGACCCTATAGCATCGTCGTTTGGAAGAGAGAGGCCTTCGTTAAGAGGACGTCATTGGAGCTTCATCGTCTTCCTCGCCAAATCATCCTACTCGATCCGAGTCAGCGTCTGATTGATCTCAGTAAGCTTGGTTGGACGTGTTGTGGCATAGAGAAAGAGAAAGAAAAGGAGGGTGTGAAAGAGCAAGGAGAAAAAATAGAGAAAAGAAAGAGAAAGAGAAAGAGAGAGTTCGGGTGGTTTGCCGCACTGACTTGACTCGCCTGAGTTGCAAGCTCGAGTTGGTTAGTCTTGGGTTGTCTGGGCTCTGTGGGTGTTTTGCGAGAGTGTGTAGTGAGGAAGGGAAACAAAGATGGGAGTAGGGGTGGTGCGGTTACAGCGGGTTTCACTATATTATTGTTCTGCCCACCGAGTTGCTGGCGAGTTTTGAATTCAGTTCGAGTTTGTCCGAGTTCCTCAACTCACTGACCCATGTCCTGACATGTTCAAAGCTGGTCTTGGTGTCCAACAAGGGAGGGAAGAAAGGAGGAGAAAAATAGAGAATGGAAGAAGAAGAATGAGGGAGATTAATGGTGTGTTGTTTGTCTGTCATGCTGAGTCATGAACTCGAGTGTAGTTGAGTTAGATGCATTTGGATTGTGTCCAGATCCTCCTCAGAAGAGAAGAGAAGCTGAGACAGATGGGAGTTGGCTAGTATTGGGGTGTTGGATTGCTCACCGAGTTGTGTTGTTGAGTTCAAATCATGTTATTTGGGAATCAGACTCACTACGTCACTCCTGTGCTGAGATCTGATGAGATTTAGATCTATCTAGTCGTCTAGGCTTGCTACATGATTATAGAGCTCTAAAGAGCGAGCATGCAGTGGCTGGTTTGGAGAATTGGGATCGGGTTGCAACCTACTATTGGTCGACTCAGTAGGTGCGTTATATTGTTATTGGATCTCCCATTTATCTCTTTATGCAACTAGGTATTTTGTATCCTTCTCAATTTCCATTTTTGCTAGCAACGTGGTTTAGGATATTGGTATGAAACTAAGCTAACTTGGTTGGGGCTGCCAAGTTACTCAACTCTGTCAAATCAAGCCCATTTTTGGGGTGTTTCGGTCCAATAGCACCTGGATGCCTTGTTGGAGGGATCTCGACTTCTTCGGGCTGTAGAGAACTTAGTTTTAGGTCCAAGTAGAAATTTAGTCAAGTTGAGGTAATACTGAGTCGACTTGTTGAATTAGTCAATTGGGGTTGAGTTTAGGTCAAGGAAGGTCAGGCTTGAGTATGGGTTGATCATGCATCAAGATCTATCGGTCTACCTCAAGTTCAACTGAGTTCAGCGAAGTTGAGATTGGGTTAAGTCCCGAATCAGATTGACTCAGTTGATTGGGGTATGTTATCTCTCTAATCTCTTAGGGTGTTCAAATAAGAACTTTAAACTAGAGTAATGAGTTGATTTTCTTATTTTATGAAGGAATTGGAAATCTTTAAAGTTCGTCTTTGTTAATTAAAATATGCCTTTCCATGTAGAACCTAGTTGAATAAAGTTGACTATGTAGTTGATCTGAGTCAATAGGTGTAGTCTCAAGTTGAAGGTGAGTGATATATATTACCACTTGTGTAAAAATGCAGAATTGATAAGTTGATTACTTAATTACAAAAATCAGATATTCTAAAACATTAACCCTAGGTTAAATTCAGTTAATTGAATTGTATAATTTAGACCTTGATGTTGATCTTAACTGTTCGTTGTGGTAATTTAGGGTTGAATTCGCCTAAGGCACGAAATTGTGATCTAGCCAAACCTAAGGGCGCAAGCATACACTAGCAGCACTAGTAGGAAACTCGACTCATAAGGTAATGACCTTTCCTCTTGGGCTTTCCGCTTTCATGTTAGCTTAAGTGGTAGTTTTCCTTTTAATTTCAATTTCAATTGATTATTTTATTTCATGATTATTTGTGTTAACTATTGGAATAGATCCTCAAATCATATGCTCAACATTTATCTTGTATGAACCCTTACATGTTGTATATGAATATCTTCTTATACTTGTGGATTATTTACAAGGTTGAATTGCTACATCATTTGATGAAAAACTCCCCTTATATATGTGTATCTAGAAATGGGATGTTAATTTGATTAATTGTAAATACAATGGACCCTTGAACTAGTGGCCATCTTTGGCTAATGGGTTAAATGAAATTGGTTGTGAACTTACCATCTCATGGATCATTTGCCGTATATGGTTTTGATTTAATATTTCCCCTACGTGGTTTTGATGGAATTTTCCCTATGTGAATTTGATGAAATATTGCCCCATGTGGCTTTGATTGCATATTTGCCCCATGTGGCTTTGATTTAATAATTTCCTTATGTGGCTTTGATTTAATAATTGTCCCATATGGCTTTGATTGAATACTTTCCCTGTGTGGCTTTAATTGATTAGTTTCGTACAACCTTACAATGGTAAAGTTCAATAAGTGAAACTATAATTGGCCATTAGTTGTAGAGGTTACCATTAAACATCCTAGTGTTGGAGTCTCATTAGCCGGCGATAGTGGTATGGGATACTATGCTTGAGCTGTTGGCCGATGCTGGGTGTCGAGCCTTCCATAGTGACCTTTAAGCTTTCTTAATATAGATGTTTACAATTAGAATAATAATGGTTGGGCTAATCATGCATTCATGGCATACGAGTGATAACAAATGGCTAATTCTAGATAATGTAGCATGTATATCCTTTATCCTGGTATGTTTCGCTAGCTTACAAACCACCGATAATCGACCCAATTTGTGTGAGCTAGTCACTATGCACGTACTCGATGTATTTTCGCTAGTGACTGGCCACCCGCAAGTGGGGTTTTTCTCACTCATGGGTTTTTTCAAAAGCCAAGTGGATGAGTATCCCCAGTTGATGTTTATTCATGCATCCATGCACTTAAATAAGATTGCACCGTCGATTGTTTTGTACATTTTCTTGTTTAAACTAAACTAATGCGGTGGCTTGTAATCTCGATGGGAATTCACACTAAGCTGGCCACTCATTCATTGAACATGTAACCGTACAGGTGGTGCAGGTAGTTTAAATGATACTCATGTTCAGATTGATGATGATCAGGGTACAAATATCAGGGATGTATGACAGTATCTACCCAAGAGAAGTTGCGTGATCTTGTAGCTCAAGTCTAGCTGCATTTCATTATGTTTTATATGCTAAATTGTTTCATTCCTATATTTGTTAGCATTGAGACAATAGTTTGTATAAGTCATATGGGTAGTTGTTCGTATATTTTGAATGTGTATGTAAACTTTCCTTTATGCTTTATTTTTTTCTCTTCCACTAAAATGCTCACTCTGAATAGGAAAAAAATATACATGAAATTTGGGCAATCTTTAAAGGTTAACACTTGGTTTATTTGAAAGTGAGTACTAAACACGAGTTACGAAAACTCAGGGCATTACACAAACCTCGTAGGCTTTATCCTAATGAGATTCATGCTCTCTTCTTAATGATTCTTCAATTTAATGAGCATCCAAAGCTCCTATACAAGAAGACCATGATCTCAAGCCGTCTTTACAGTTTAGACACCATATGTAACATCCTAAAATTTTCGCGGCCCGAGTACATACTTATGCCCGAGAATTTCAGGTGTTAATAATGTATAAATTGGATGCCTTAAAAATTGCACCATATTTTTTTTTCAATTAGATCATATTCAGTTACATTCATGAAGGTAACCATTCATAAGAATAAAATCGACTGTATTTATTATTTCATTAGAGTAAAAGAATTCAACAACTTATCAAATGCCATCTCAAAGGGAGCTTATTACATTATCGAGTTTGCTGTGAAAATATAAAAGTAAATCATAAAACTATCTTTTTATTCATTCAGTATAATCTTCCATGGGGGAATGGTCCTCTAGGTCTTTAATTTATATATCACCTGCATCATTTGTACAGTTGGAGAGGGTCAATACCCTACTCATAGTGATGGTTATCCTTTAAGATTAACAATAATCTAAGAGATTTATAAAAGTAATGTAAGGGTTCTGATACGTCATGTACTCCACCACTATAAGAGGTCTCAGTATGCACAACCAATATATATATATATATATATATATAAGGAACGCTCAGCTACGCACCAGTTTGTATGTTATTACGTGTGAACCTTTCTATCAATCGTCGGATAAGACAAACGGTTTGGATAAAGACGCTCTTAGTGTGAGTTTGAAAGAGCGAGTTTTCTTCTCTCGCACGCCTCTTTAACATATTATCTAACTCTGCGACGGAAGCCTTTTCACATGGAATTTTTCCACTGGTATGCTAGGTGGGTCCCACCAAGATGTTAGTGATAAATCCATGCTGTCCATACATTTTAAAAAATAATTTTATAGTATGAACCCAAAATTGAGGTAAATCAAAATCTCAAGTGGGCTACACAGTGTTGATTGAACTCTCACTATTAAAAACTTCCTTGGGCTATTAAATTTTTGGATCAAGCTGATATTTGTTGTTTGCCATCATCCAGGTCTGTATGACCTGATCTACCAGTTGGATGTCAAATAAACATCACGGTGGGCCCTAAAAAGTATTTAACGGTGAGAATCACTATCTCCTTTGCTTCATGTGGTGTGGTCCACTTGAGATTTGGATCTACCTCAGTTTTGGGATAATGCCCTGAAATGATAAGGAAAAATGGATGGACGGTGTGGATAAAACCCATATATCACGTACTCAAAGGTCCTACAGATTCTGATTCCTAGCTGGAGACGGGCGGTGGTGGGACGCAAAATCGGATTGCAACTAAGTAAACTCAGTCGGGCCTACCCTGAATGTATGTGGTCTATCCACCTCGTCCATCAGTTTTTTCCATCTAATTTATGGGGTTGTGCCCAAAATTGAAGCATATCCAAAGATCAAGTGGATCATACCACTGGAAACAGTGGGAATAATGATTTCCACCGTTAAAACTATTCTAGGCCCAATAGTGATGTTTATTTGTCACCCAATCTGTTCATAAGATCATACAGTCATGGATGAAGAGAAAACAAATATAAGCTTGATCCAAAACTTATGTGGCCCTAAAAAATTTTCAACGGTAGACGTTCGATTCGATTGTTTCCTGTGGTGTGGTCCAATTAAACATTAAATATGCCTATTTTTTGGCTCAGTCCTAAAATTATCCAGTAAAATGGATGGATACACAAGTTATGGTGGACCTGACAGAGTTTACCCAGTTCCCAAAGCATAGTGAGTAAGCAATTCCATAGGACGCAATCTGCATCCTCTACGTGAAATCGAATTGCGGAAACGGATGGGCTACTCCCCCTGCCACAGGCCAATGGCTGGTGGTTGGTGCTCCATGGGCCCCACCATGATGTATGTGTTTCATCCATTATGTCCATCTATTTTAATGGATCATTTTATGGTATGAGACAAAAAATGAGGTATATCCCAATCTCAAGTGGATCACATTACAGGAAACAGTGTTGAATGAGCATCAACCATTAAAAACCTTTTAGGGGCCATAAAAGTTTTGGATCAAGGTGATTTTTTTCCCCTTCATCTTGGCCTGTATGACCTAATCAATAGATTAAATGTCAAATAAACAGTATAGTAGGCCTTAGGAAGATTTTAATGTTCGATATCTAATTATTATTATTTTTCCTATGGTGTGATCCACCTGAGATTTATATACATCTAATTTTTTGGATAAAGCCCTAAAACGATCTTTCAAAATGGATGAGCGGAATGGATGAAACACATACATCATGGTGGGGCCCGCATAGCACCGACCACCAACCACCGGGCTGGTGGCAGGGGGAGTAACCAATCCGTTTCCGAGGGCCCACCATGAATGTATGGGGTTAATCCACCTGTGCCAACCGTGAATGTATGTGGTTAATCTACGCTGTCCATACGTTTTTCTAGCTCATTTAAGGGGTTGAGGCCAGAATTTAAGCACATACAAAGCTCAAGTGGATCATACTATAGAAAACAGTGGGAATAATGATTTCCACCATTGAAATGTTGTCAGGCCCCACAGTGATGTTTATTTGTCATCTAACTGGTTCATAAGATAAAAAACATGGATGAAGGGAAAAAATAAATATAAGCTTGATCCAAAACTTTTGTAGCCCTCAAGAAAATTTCAACGGACAATTCACACTGTTTCAAGTGGTGTGGTCCATTTGACTCTAGATATGCTTCATTTTTAGGATCAAGCCATACAATTATCTAGTAAAATGGATGGAAGGAGTGGATAAAATATATAAATCACGGTGGACCCCTCTCTTTGTACAATCCACCCGCTTCCCCTCTTTGTATACGATCCGCGGAATCCGCAAAAATCTACATACTCTACATGGATTGCGTCCTCCCGCGGCCCGTCTACAGTTAGGAATGGGCAGGAGCTTTGAGTGGTCACGTGATGTATGGATTTTATCCACACTGTTCATCCATTTTTCCTTATCATTTCATGGCATTATCCCAAAAATGAGGTAGATCCAAATCTCAAGTGGACCATACCAAAGGAAGCAGCGATGATAATGATTCTCACCATTAAATTTTTTTATGGGCCAACCGTGATATTTATTTGACATCTAATCTATATGTTAGGTCATACATACCTAGATGATGGCAACAAACAAATATCAGCTTGATCCAAAAATTTGATAGCCCTAGGAAGTTTTTAATGGTGTTCAATCAACACTATGTGGCCCACTTAAGATTTTGATCTACCTCAGTTTTGGGTTCATACTACAATTATTTTTTTAAAAAAAAAATGTATGGACGGCATTGATTTATCACAACATCTTGGTAAGACCTAGCGGGCATCCCAGCAGAAGAATTTCGTGTGAAAAGGCTTCCACCGCATCCTTCGGAGAGTTAGAGTATAGGGTGAAGAGGCGTGCGAGAGAAGGAAACTCGCTCTTTCAAACTCGTGCTAAGAGTGTCTTCATCTAGACTGTCTGCCTTATCCGACGGTTGATAGCAAGGTTCGCACATAATGACGTGTGAACTGGTGCGTAGCTGAGCATTCCTCATATATATATATATATATATATATATATATATATATAATATATGAATGCATGCCTAGCAAAGTGTGTGCGCCTCATCATACGTAGTGATCATCACAACGTGTAATATAATTCATGGAAAACCCAACTCGCCCCGCATCCCATAACTACGAAGATTCGCTGGCGTGTTCAATGTTAACATAAATTTATGTGAACATATCAAGGTGACACAACAACACGGTTGAGGGATTTATGTAACACGATGTGTTCGTGGAGTGACTATTTATAATATCCAATCCTGAAAAGTGATGTAATGCGCAAGACAATTTACTTACATTGATTGTGCACTATACCTACCAACCCATGGAATTACATGCTGACTAAGAGGGCTGCTACCCGTAATGCATTACGTCCACGATAAATATTTGAATTACTAGTTGTGATACCTCTAACACATCACTTGCATCGATGAAGAAATAATTTGAATCATGGGAGTTTTGGAATTCCAAGACATATGCCCAAGCCATAAAGGTAGATAACACAAAGCTAAAAAAAATAAGGAGGAGAGTAGCAATGACTAACTCAACAAGGAGGAGAGTAGCAAGGGCTAACTCAATAAAACAGGAGAGTAGCAAGAGCTAACTCAACAGAAGAGAAGAGTAGCAAGGGCTAACTCAACAAAATGGGAGAGTAACAAGAGTTAACTCAACAGAAGAAAAGAGTAACAAGGGCTAACTTAACAAAATTGGTAAAGGTAAGGGCAAGGCTTGTATCCATCGCCCCTCATAAATTAATAAAGATCATGCATAATTAAAATCATACCTTAACCATCATTCTCAAAGGATAAATAATTGTTGGTGGTAAATTAAATAATTGCAGGGAGAATTCACAGTAACATGAAGGCATGTAAAAGGTAAGATAAATTATATCAACGCAAATTAATGTAAGTTTAAAGGAATCCCTTACCTTAGCCTTAGATCTAAACCCTAGGTAGATATCCATGTGGGAAAGTTTCTACATGAATCACGACATCGCTTGAGCAAGAGGGAGACATCATGCATATGGAGGAGGAGGGCATCTAGGCTTCTCATTGTCATTGTCATTCTCTTTCTTTCTCTCTCTTTCTTTTTCTTTTTCTTTTTTTGTCTTAGTCTTTCTTTTTCTCTTTCTCTTTCTCTTTCTATCTCTCTCTCTCTCTCTCTCTCTCTCTCTCTCTCTGTTGAGTGTCAAATATTGCATATTTTTCCTATTTATATCTTGGTTTTATAAATATGATAATGCTTAATAGGTATTTTTTTATACATGTTTATATTGCGAGGTGAATCTGAGAGCTTGGACTGAGAAGAATGTTAAAAGCATGTATTTGATGCTCAAGAATCACCAAGGCAAGGTATAGATCTTAAGAGACCAAGATTGAAGAATTCATATGCCAAAGATCCAAGGAAACTAAGTGAGGAATGAAGATAATCGAAAATTTGAAATGAAGAAAAGGAATCCAGAAAATTCACGTGAAATTCGACTAGCCCGAGTTTTGGTTCGACTATCCCAAGCTTGAAATTCGGCCAGCCCAAGAAACTTCGGGTGAAACTCTAGTAATATTGTCTTTTAAATTCATGCAAAATTTGACTACCCCGAGTTCGCGCTCGACTAGACGAAGATTACGCAAATTTTGTGCGGACTGCGTAAATTTGAGGTGGTTTCCAGATTTTTTCAACTCGGTGCGAAAGTTGGAGTTCCCTAACTATAAATAGGAGTTCCTTGGATGCTCCAAAGCATCTTCTAGGATTTGGAAAAGGGAAAAGAGGCCTAGGTGGAGCGCTGACGACGTTATTCTACTTCAATTTCTTCATGAGTTATAATAGATTTTCCTGTTTTTCTTATGCTTTGAGTTATTTATGACTAGCTAAGCTCTTAGTTAGGGCTAAGAGGTGAAGCTTGTAGCGTGTTGGGTGTTGCGATGTTTATCTTGCTTTGATTCTTGTTTATGTTGAACTTCATTGATTTCTAGTTTGATATTAAAGGAATATTTTCAGTTTTCTATGATTTATTGTGACTCAAATTAAAATAGATGCTGTGATAACTTTGGATATCTTCTTTTCCTGTTTTGAGATTGTGAGATTGGTAAATCCTGTTGTTCACCATTGTCTCCCGAGCATGGTAGGGTGATGAAATCCCTTCCAACCATCACAATTCTCCTCCATTGAGAATTAGGTTAATGAAAAGTTCAGATTTGATTTAAATTGCTTTATTTTCTAATTGGATAAAATATGACTCCAATTACAATTATGTTTATTGAATCAAGCAAGGTAGCATCTTGATAGCTATTAGTGGATCCTTGGCACCTTAGTTCCCACCTTTAAATTCACAAGTTTTAATAACATTATTCACAATTACTCTCTCTTATTCTAGATTTAGGTTTACATCTTTTTCTAGTTCTAGTTCTAGTTATTTCAGAATATGTACTAGTTTAGTCCTTGTGGATTCGACTTCGGTCTCATCGAGTTATTACTACATCGCGACCCTACACTTGGGGTTGTGAACACACACACACACACACACACACACACACACACACTCTCTCTCTCTCTCTCTCTCTCTCTCTCTCTCTCTCTCTCTCTCTCTCTCTCTCTCCCTCCTTGGGCATTGAGAGAGTGGGCATGTGAGTGGAGAGGGGTGTGTTTCACATCCCACTTAGATTGGGTTTCTCCAATTTTCTCTTTTTTGGCGATCTTTCTTTAAATCTAATTCATCAATTATGTTAGGGTCGTCAAATAGAACCAGGGTATATGATTTCTTTAAATCTTTCATTTATGCTTGATTTGTTTCTCTTTTGCTGAAATGCTCACTCTTAAAGAAAAGAAGAAAAAAAAAATGAATACACACACACACACACATACATACACACACACATATGAAATTTGGGCTACCTCTAAAGGTTAACACTCCAGTTTTCAGAAAATGAGTACTAAGATTGGGTTACAAAAATTGGGGCATTACATCCCTGCGATCTATTATGGCCTTGTCCCACTTTGGACTGGATTGCTTGGTTGGACTGTGTTGATTCAGCATACGGGGAATGTTGGAGAAAAATTAGGATTTTCAGCTACTTTCAACTTTCTCGGATCGAGATAACCATACATCCTATGTAACACCCTGAACTTTTCAATACCCGAGTATTGAAAGTTCTCGAGTGTTACCATAAAATTTAACTTATTATGTACATGTGTACGATACCAACTAGCTATCCTAACCTTACATCTATTCTCCAACATGAATCTGACCATTGGAAAAAATCTACATTCATAGATCAAGTCATCTGACCGTTGATTTTAAGATAAGATCATCATATACCCAAGTATTCTCACTTGTCCATCATAACCAACCACTCAGTCAAATAAACACTACTAGATAAAGACATCTGACTGTCCACTTTGATTTTGGATTACCCGATCATATTAAACTAACTACTTGATATCTGCATCTGCTCATACACATATCAAATTGAGATTCTAATTCGTTCATCTTGTTCACCACCTAGGAATATGCTTAACCCACCATCAGAATTACAATTTGAGAAGTTTACACATGTGAACAATTTACTTGAATTTAGCAGTATATATGTACACCCACTTACATACATGATCAGAGTACTAACCATCAATTTTTTTTTCTATTTTTAACATGTCATCTGACCATCCATTATGTTGGTTGATATATGTACATTCCCTTGATTAATTTGGTGAACAATTCTTTATTCATAATAATTTAGATATAAGTTCTTTTGTAAGAATTACTTAGAAATGTGCCTATAACCATGTAAAACCATTAGATTTCTCAAAACTCTCCTATCAACAATAATTACTAAAATGCCATTAACCTATACTATTGAATTCTAGAACACATGATTCTGACGATTCGTTTGATGTGAAAATTTATACCATTCATATGTATCATAAATTAACCATACATGTCAAATTTCAGCCCTTAGATCTTTGAAAAAGTAACCCAATTGACAAATTAGCCCCTTAACCGTTGATTTTGGTGTCCATCGAGTGAAGAAACCTCATGGGTTGTCATAGTAGGATATTTTCCTTTATGAACGTCTTGGATTGCCCATAATATGGACCAAGTGTGAAATATGAAAACCCCACTTTGGTAAGCTTTTCCTTAGGCGCGAAGTTATCCTTTAGAGGCTTATCAACTCCTTATAAATTTGGATCTTCCGATTTAACCACTTCCTTCCATCCATCGCAACTTAAATTTCGATCATACTTTGGTCTCATATGACAACGAGGTTATACAAAATTTAGACCCAATCTATGATCCTACACCTTTGAATATTGGAGCTAATTCCTTTATTTTGGTGCAAAAGGCGAAGTTTCATATTTAGGTATTTTCCACCATTGATCAACCACCAACTTTTATCCAACCATTTGCTTATCCTGTCTACACATTTTTCTCAAAATTGGGCCCTGATCATTAAGTGTGGACCATTAATTAAGATCAAGTTCGTTTTGGCACCTATTAGAAGAATTTCAAGATAGGTCGATCTAAATTTCAGATCACCAAGAAAATCACATACCCCGGCCCTATTTGACGATCCTGACATACTGGACAAATTAGATTTAAAGAAAGTGTAAAGGCCGAGCTAAAATCCTAGAGAGGGGGGGGGGGGGGGGTGAATAGGATTATGCCAAATTAAAAACTTAAATGTGAAATTTAAACAAACATAAATAAAGATAGCACTTAAACAATCTCACAATGCAGAAATAAATAACAACCTCAAATGTACAAGTATTGAGAGGTTGATACAAATGTTGTTCTAAGGACAACCTTACACTAAAAACTAGTGGTTTATGGTAGGACAACATGATTCCTAGAAAGGTCTATGTATGAACAAATAAATAGCAAATAAAATAAACTACGCTATTACAACATTCCCACACTTGCATAAAAAGATTACAACATTCTTTCACAAATGCATAAAAGGAAATTACAATATCCACACAATGACACAATTAATCAATCCCCACAAGACCATAAATTATAGTGGTTTGCTTGTGTGTACACCAACTGTTTAGAAAAATAGCCACACAACTACACTCCCAATATCCTCACATAGTGGATATCGGCGTTCACTGTAAAATAGGTTTTTCAAGGTTCACTTAAAACCTTCACAATTGTGTCTTTTAAGTGGGCTTACACAATTCAAAAAACACTACACTCTGAGTTTTCTGAATCACCTCAGACAAACCAAAAGAAAGATTTTTCTGGCACAATCTCAAAGAAAACAAAAGAAAGAGATTTACAAAAATTGTAAAATACTTATCTAGATATTCTCCTTTGATGCAGCCCAGTAGAACCAATTCGGAGTAGAAGTTCAACGTAGATGTTCGATGTTCATACTCACTTATGAAAAGGTTCTAAGTTCTAAATGATTTTTAGATTAAATCACCTTGGGCTTGCTTGATTTGATTTTGATTCCAAAAAAGAGCAAAACAAAAATCCCTTCTTCAAATAAGATTGGAATATAAAATATAAAATAAAAAATAAAAAGCTAATTAAAGAGAATATTAAATGAACATTAAATAGCTTAAGAATATCACTAACTTATCTCTCAGAGTGGTGTCTTGATTTTGCTTGAATTGAATGAAAAACTTTGAAAATCGTGCTCTATTTATAAGTTAAGAAACTGTTCACTCAACTGGTCCAGAGGACAACTCGACTGGTCAAAGGACCAACAAACTTTTAAAAATTCGGGCGCAATAAGATAAAACCGTTCCACGACTAGTCGAGTGGCTTCCACGACTGGTCGAGTGGCCTGCACGACCGGTCGAACCCTACACTTGACTGGTCGTGTGGGACCCATTTTAGTTGCTGGACTTTGAGTCGAGGCTATTCGACTGGTCGAGTAGTCTCTAGGACTGGTCAAAGATCCAACAAAAAATTTTGAAAATAAGTAACAAATCTTGGACTGGTCGAAGAATTTCTTGGATTGGTCGAGCCAGTGCTAAGACTAGTCAAACATTGTCTAAGACTAGTCAAGAAATAGCCTAAACACTTATAAAGTGACCCAATTAAAGTATACAATAAATATGACCCAACCTACAATCAATCTAGGGTCATTCATACCTTATAAGCGATGTTTGAATATTAAAACATCTTTTGCTTCGGTTGAAAGTTGATCTTGATGTACATGAAGCTTGAGATCTTGAAGTATGTCGAAGCTTGAATTTGTAACACTTTGAAGCTTAATTTTGAAACACTTCGAAGCTTGAGCTTGAGGTACTTTGAGTTGCATTTCACCTTGAGCTTTGAGTACCAAAGTAAAGAACTTTGTCTTGACATGGATGAAGCTTTGAAACCTTTAACTATTGAAGCTTGAAAGATTGAACGAACACTGGGTGTTGAACTTGAACTTGAACTTGTATATCTCTTGATATTGCATTTGAAGCTCTTGAGGTAAAGACCTTTGATCTTGTATATGAGATGCATGATCTTGAATATATAGATGAGCTACACAAGACACAGATTCCAAGGGATTTTGGCACTACGAAATTTGACAATCAAAAGAGCTAGAAAACATAGCACTTACAATCTCCCCCTTTGTCAAATTTATGACAAAACACACTTCATTATAATAAGATAAATATAACACGCACAATAAAGAATCATGCACCAGTGTTAGCCTGGTCAAATAACCATGCACCAGTTATATCCTGGTCAAAGAATCATGCACCAGTTATAAACAGGGTAAAGAAATATGCATTAATACAACAATACTCTCCTAACAATACTCCCCCTTACTTACTCCCCCATACAAAAAAAAAATAATGGTGGCTACCTATCCACAACCACAATCCACATATCAAAAGCATGATAAAATTCTCCCCTGTTTTATCAGAATATGACAAAGGAAGGTACTAAGAAAAAGATAATGGAAGTACATAAACAAGGAAGTAAAAGAAGAGTAATGAGGAAGAAGAAGGTAAATGAACAAGATAATCAAGATAACTAAATCCAAAAGCAAGCATATCCAATCCCATAAAACAAGAGAAATTCAAGTAGTTTAAAAGTTATTACAAAACACATATTCAAATAGTAATCCGAACCAGAAGAAGGAGCAGGTATGGTAGGATCAATTTGATGAAGTCCCTTATTAATGCGCCTAAGATATTTGTGAATATATTTGAATTGCATTTCATGGGACAAATTCATACTTTCAACCTTCTCTTCAAGTGAGTGCAACCACGCATCATAGTCGGATGACTGATAATCAGGATCATCAGAAGAATCAGAATCAAGTTCATTAAAGATGTCATCCATATTAACATCATCTGGAGGCAAATTACCTTCATCTTCATGTGCACCCGCAGCCCCACTAGCACCCACATCAACTTGGCTAGGGGCCAACTTCAAATTCATCTTGTTAATGTTAGAATTGTTTAAGGGTAAATGATTGATGGGAGCTCCACTAAAAGGTATGTCACTGTGACAGGGGTGAAGACGGAACTGAATAATGCTATAACAAATCAGAGAAGGAAGACATACAGAGACTTCAGAAATTACAGAATGGAGAATACGAACCATGAATGTAGTAAGTTCAGTTTTGTTACCAGATTAAGGATAAACATTTGAAATGAAAATCCAATGAAAGATTCTATATCTGGGTAATAGAAACTTGGAGGCGAGCGCATTACCAATACTCCATTCCGCATCTATCTTACATAAATCCCTAGTAAGCATTCGTTTCTCAGTTTCAGAGGATTTTTCCACTAGAGAACTAATGGGAATACCTTCATCATTAACCGGAAGGTCCATTAAACCAGAAATAAGATGACGGTCCACATCAACCGGACCTTTTCTAGTCATAATAATAAATGTCAGATTTTTAGTAAAAAAATCAGTAATGCACGCATACATAGCCTGAGCAATGGAGCAGTATGCCGGCCCACCCCAATGTAGTATGTTATCCTAACCTACAAACTGAAGGAGGGGAATGATATCAAAAGGAGTCAAATGATCAACATTGACAGTTCGTTTTACTATCACATTGCGCAATCGAATATCCTTTACATAACTAAGATCTTCCTCGGGCGACCGAAGGTGGCGCACCGTGATAGAAGCCGAACGAGATGAATATGGACCATGAGATCCTTTCTTCTTAGTTTTACCTTCCATTTGCAATAAAGAAAGCAAGGAATAAAGAGATTGCAAAAGAAGCAAAGCGGGTTCTAGTAGATCAGATTTTTAAGTAGAAAACCCAAAAACCAACATAAAACAAGAAATAAACCACACAAATGATGAAAAGGAAGTGCAAAATACTTGAATCTACAAGAAAAATGAAAATAATGCACTAACCATGGAGGAATCGAAGATGGGTTCGACCGGTCGAGGTAAGGCTCGTTGGAGAAGAAGACCCAAATGAAGAAAAGGTGATTTTTCTCCAAATAAAAGGCCAAACCCGTGATTCATGACTGGTCGAGTACATGCTCGACCGATTGTACCACGACTGGTTGAGAATGTACTCGATTGGTCGTGCACCTCACAAAAGTTACAATTTTTCATAAATTTTAAAATCTGAAAAATTTCAAAATAAAAATAGATACATTATGATATAAATAGACATGAATCATCAATTCAAATTACACATACCAAGATCAAATTTTAATTTTGCAAACCTGCTTTTGTCAAACGATTTTATGAATATGTCAGCTAATTGATTCTCAGTCGGAATATAATCTAAAGAAATTGTCTTGTCTTCCACTAATTCACAAATATTGTGATATCTAATGTCAATATGCTTGGTTCGTGAATGCTGGATTGGAGTTTTAGAGATATTAATTGCATTTGAATTATCACAATATAAGACCATAGAATCTTGTGCAATTCCGTAATCGCTTAGCATTCTTTTCATCCATACAAGCTGAGTGCATGCATTACCTGCAGCAATGTATTCAGCCACAGCTGTTGGAAGCGATACAAAACTTTGTTTCTTACTAAGCTAAGAAACTAAACATTTCCCTACATAGAAATAACCACCACTGGTTGATTTTCGATCATCAATATTACCAGCCAATCAGCATCCATGTAACCCGCTAATTGCACACTAGTATCATGTGGATACCAGAGACTAAGATTAGTTGAACTAGCGACATATCGCAAAATGCACTCTAAAACAATTAGATGTGACTCTTTAGGGTCAGATTGATATCTAGCACAAATTCCTACGCTAAATGCAATATCAAGTTGGCTCGCAGTTAAATTGAGTAAACTACCAATCATACTGCGATACAACTTAGGATTCACACTTTTACCTGTAGAGTCCTTTGAGAGTTTTAAAGTAGTACTTATTGGAGTATCAAAATTTTTCCCACTCTCAAATCCGAACTTTTTAATTAAGTTCAGAGCATATTTGGTTTGAGAGATAAAGAAACCATCAGGTAGCTGTTTGACTCGTAACCATAGGAAATAGTTTAGTTCTCCAACCATGCTCATTTCAAATTTAGACTTCATAAGATCTGCAAACTCAACAGTCATGTTAGCACAAGTAAATCCATAGATAATATCATCAACATAGATTTGCACTATTAGTATGTTATCATTATGTTTTTTTACAAACAATGTTTTATCAACACTTCCCATTATAAAGTTATGACTTAGTATAAATTTAGTCAACTTTTCATACCATGCCCTGGGAGCTTGTTTCAAACCGTAGAGTGTCTTTTTTAGGCGATAGACATGATTAGCATGTTTAGGGTCTTCAAAACCTGAAGGTTGCTTAACATACACTTCTTCATGCAAATCCTCATTTAAGAAAGCACTCTTTACATCCATTTGGTATAGTTTGAACTTTCTAAATCAAGCAATGGATATAAATAGTTTGATTGATTTAAGACGAGCTACTAGGACAAAGGTCTCATCATAATCGATGCCTTCTATTTAAGTGTACCCTTGTACAACTAGCCTAGCCTTGTTTCTTATAATATTTTCAAGTTCATCAAACTTATTTTTGAAAATCCATTTTGTTCCGATAATGTGTTTATCTTTTGGTCTTGGAACTAAGTACCACACATCATTTCTTACAAACTGATTGAGCTCTTCTTGTATCACTATAATCCAGTTTTCGTCAATAAGAGCTTCTTTTACGTTAGCCGGTTCTATCTGAGATGTAAAGCACAGTAGTTACACATATCTTCAAGTTATCTACGAGTGCGACATTAGTGAGAGGGTTTTTGAGGATTTGATTAGAAGGATGGTCTTTAACTGTCCTCAGTTCAGTATGATCTTGGCTTGATGAAGAGTCTGGTTTATCAATTAAAAGAATTTCATCATTTTCTGAACTTGGGACAGGTGTATTCAAGTGATCGTCTATAACTACATTAATGGACTCTTGAATTACACCAGTCTTCTTGTTAAGAACCCGATATGCTCGACTATTTAGAGCATACCTTAAAAATATCCCTTCATCACTTTTGGTGTCAAACTTACCCTGATTTTCTCGGTCACATAAGATGTAGCACTTGCTGCCAAAAATTTAAAAGTATTTGACAGTAGGCTTCTTATCAAACCACATTTCATAAGCCGTTTTACCATTTGACTTTCTAATATAAACACAGTAAATTATATAGTAAACTATATTAACGGCTTTAGCCCAAATATTTTTAGGAAGCTTCATACTATTTAACATTACATTTGGCATTTCTTGGAGTACTCTATTTTTCCTTTCTGCTATACCATTTTGTTGTGGTGTTTTGGGCGCAGAATATTCATGTGATATTCCCTGATCACTGTAAAATTTCTCAAAACCGCCATTTCAAATTCCGAACCATGATCACTATGGATCTTAGAGACTTGTGATTCTTTCTCTTTTTGGATATATTTAAGTACCATTTTTTACTTCATCGAGAGTTTCTGATTTGTCTCTTAAGAAGACTACCCAAGTGTACTTGGTAAAGTCATTAACAATTACCAGAATGTACTTCTTCACCTCAACTCTCCATTCTAGTTGTTCCAATGAGATCCAAGTGGAGAAGTTCAAGTGGTTTAGATGTATCATTGGAGTTCACCTTTTTGTGAGTACTCCTGGTTTGTTTGCCAATCTGGTATTTGCCACATATTTTGTCTACTTTCTGTATTTTGGCTAAACCTCTTACCAACTCTCTTTTGCTCAATCTATACAGCTTACGGTAGTGTACATGTTCGAGACGTTTATGCCATAATTCGGTCTCATCGGTTTGGACCATGTAACATGATAGATTAGATGAGCTTGAATCACAAACATTATAGCAGTTTTCAGAAGTTTTGCGACCAGTTAACATTACAAAACCATTTCTATTTAATATTTCACACCCTTGGTTAGTAAATTTTATACTATGATTTTTATCACATATTTGAGAGATGCTTAATAAATTATGTTTTAACCCTTCTACATATAAAACATTCTCAAATAGAGGAAGGTTAAAGAGTTGAACCATACTTTGGCCAACAATTCTACAGTTGCTATCATCACTGAATGTGACAGAACCATCAGTCATGTCTTTAAGATTGGTGAACAAACCTTTGTCACTAGTCATCTGTCTGGAGCATCCGCTGTCTAGGTACCACTTTGAATGGCTCGAAGCTTTGAAATTTGTGTGGGCAACCAAACAAGTAACCTTAGGAACCCATTTCATTACAGTTTTGGGTTTAAGAGTATAGTTGATCTTATTATGTTTGTAGTTGTTATAAGACCGACCCACCGAGTTAGATTTTAAGAGCTCCTTAAGTAAGTCAACAATTTTCTCAGCTAGAGGATTTCTATTTCGATTTTAATAATTGATATGGTTACTTTTAGGTTTTAAGGTTTGAAAAGACTTAGCATTTTTTAAATAATTTTGATTCAGACTTTTCCCTTTTGAGTTTGAAGACTCCCCTTTCATAAATCTGGGTAAAGTATTCTTATGTTTGGGAGGAATACTTTTGTCGTAGCCCAATCCAGATCGATCGCCACATTTTCTGGATCCGGATAAGAGTTTTTCTAACTTAGAATCACCTTAGGCATACCTCTATGTATCTTTTAAACTCAAAACTGAAGAGACTTCTAGTTTTCAACTAGGGAGGTTTTGAAATCTAAGTCACACTTAGTTTTTTCAAAGCAATCTGAAGTGTGTGATTTTTCTGAGAATAGATTATCAAAACTTTCCTTTAGTTTTGAAAACTTTTCTTTTTGAAGTTTAAGCTTTACAACAATTTTACAACTTTCCTTGTATAGGGCATCATAAGCATCTTAAAGATCTTCTTCATTTTCATGATCACTATTCAGATTTTCTTCACTGGTTGAATCATCATTATCTGAAAAAGTGAACTTGGCTAGACTCATTAGGGCTTTAACATCATTACCCGATTCGGTTTCAGAATCTTCTGACTCAAAAGAAGCTTCAAAGCAAGAAGATTCATCCCATGTTGCTAACATACCTTTCTTTTTAGGTTTGTCCTTTTTAGGACACTTGTTTATTAGATGCCCATATTCATGGCAATTGTAACATTGGCTGTCTTTTAAAGATTTTCAAGTTTTAGATCTAGATCTTTTCTTTTCAATAGGTTTTTGAAAATCTACCCTCTTTTTACTTTTAACAATTTTATAAAACTTTTTATCTAAGGGTCATATCATCTTCAGAATCAGAACTGTTATTTTCTTGAGAAATACTTTTAGAAGACTTAAGGGCGATAGATTTACCTTTAGGAGCTTTAAAGTTTAACTCATAGGTTTGTAAAGAACCAACCAATTCTTCTACCATCATATTATCTGTATCATGAAGTTCCTGGATCGCGGTCACCTTTGAATTGAACCGTTCAGGTAGTGAGCGCAGTATCTTTGCACAGACTTTACTTTCTGAGATTTTATCATCAAGACCCCACATAGAGTTGACAATGTCATTCAATCTTATATAGAAGTCCATGAAAGTTTCACTTTCTTCCATACGTATTTCCTCAAATTTGGTTGTGAGGATTTGGACTTTAAATTTCTTAACAATTGTTATTCCCACGTGTGTCATTTATAAAATATCCCAGGCTTGCTTTGCAGTATCACAGGATATAATTCTTTTGAATTCATCCGATGATAGTGCGCAAGTAATTGCATTTAAAGCCTTTGTATTGGCACTACTCTCACTTTTCTAAAGAGCGGACCAAGAAAAATAAGGTGAGACTTTTATCATTTTAGATCCATCGGTACCAGTTACTTCAGTGGTAGGAGGAGTCCAATTGGTCACTATGGCATGTCACACGATCTCATCCCTGGATTTTAAGAAAATCCTCATTCTGGCTTTCCAATAGGCATAATTGGAGCTATTAAATGGTGGAGGCCTAGTGACTGAAAGGCTATCAAAATTTGACATCTTAAAAAGCTTAGATCGATTAGCATAGGAAATTTTTTTAAAAAATAAAAATTAAAGCGAGCTATTAAGCTTTGATACCACTTGGAAAGGCTAAGCTTATATCCTAGGGGGGGTGAATAGGACTATGCCAAATTAAAAACTTAAATGCGGAATTTAAACAATCATAAATAAAGATAACATTTAAACAATCTCATAATGCAAAAATAAATAGCAACCTCAAATGTACAAGTATTGACAGGTTGATACTAGGACAACCTGATTCCTAGAAAGGTATGTGTATCAAAATCTCAAACTGATACAGAGGAATAAATAAATAAATAAATAGCAAATAAAATAAACTACGCTATTACAACATTCCCACACTTGCATAAAAAGATTACAACATTCTTCTACAAATGCATAAAAAGAAATTACAACATCCACACAATGTTACAATTGATCAATCACCATAAGACCAAAAATTATAGTGGTTCGCTTATGTGTATACCAACTGTTTAGAAAAATAGCTACACAACTACTCCACTCCCAATATCCTCACACAGTGGATATCGGCGTTCACTGTGAAATAGGTTTTTCAAGGTTCACCTAAAACCTTCACAATTGTGTCTTTCAAGTTGGCTTACACAATTCAAAAACCCCACAATCTGAGTTTTCTGGATCACCTCAGACAAATCAAAAGAAATAGATTTTTCTGACACAATCTCAAAGAAACCAAAAGAAAGAGATTTACAAAAACTGTAAAATACTTATCTGGATATTCTCCTTTGATGCAGCCAATAGAACCAATTCGAAGTAGAAGTTCAACGTAGATGTTCAATGCCCACACTCACTTACGAGAAGGTTCTAAGTTCTAAATGATTTTTAGATTAAATCACCTTGGGCTTGCTTGATTTGATTTTGATTCCAAGAAAGGGGAAAACAAAAATCCCTTCTTCAAATAAGATCAGAATATAGAATACAAAATCAAATACAAAAAGCTAATTAAAGAGAATATTAAATGAACACTAAATAGCTTAAGAATATCACTAACTTATCTCTTAGAGTGGTGTCTTGATTTTGCTTGAATTGAATAAAAAAAACTCTGAAAATCGTGCTCTATTTATAAGTTCAGAAACTGTTCACTCGATTAGTCCAGAGGATAGGTCAACTGGTCGAAGGACCAACAAACTTTTGAAAATTCGGGTGCGATAGGATAAAACCGTTCCACGACTGGTCGACTGGCTTCCACGACCGGTCGAGTGGCCAGCACAACCGGTCGAACCCTGCACTTGACTGGTCGTGTGGGACCCATTTTAGTTGCTAAACTTTGAGTCGAGGCTGCTCGACTGGTCGAGCACTATTCACTTGACTTGTCGAACAGTCTCCAGGACTGGTCGAAGATCCAACAAAAAATTTTGAAAATAAGTAACAAATCTTGGACTGGTCGAGGAATTTCTTCGACTGGTCGAGCCAATGCTAAGACTAGTCGAACATAGGCTAAGACTAGTCGAAAAATAGCCTAAACACTTATAAAGTGACCCAATTAAAGTATGCAATAAATATGACCTAACCTACGGTCAATCTAGGGTTATTCATACCTTATAAGCGATGTTTGAATATTGAAACATCTTTTGCTTCGGTTGATAGTTGATCTTGATGTACATGAAGCTTGAAATCTTGAAGTATGTTTAAGCTTGAACTTGTAACACTTTGAAACTTGATTTTGAAACACTTCGAAGCTTGAGCTTGTGGTACTTTGAGTTGCATTACACCTTGAGCTTTGAGTACCAAAGTAAAGAACTTTGTCTTGACATGGATGAAGCTTTGAAACCTTTAACTATTGAAACTTGAAAGATTGAACTAACACTTGGTGTTGAACTTGAACTTGAACTTGCATATCTCTTGATTTTGCATTTGAAGTTCTTGAGGTAAAGACCTTTGATCTTGTATATTAGACGCATGATCTTGAATATGTAGATGACCTACACAAGACACAGATTCCAAGAGGTTTTGACACTACAAAATTTGACAATCATAGGAGCTAGAAAACATAGCACTTACAATCTCCCCCTTTGTCAAATTTGTGACAAAACACACTTCATTATAATAAGATAAGCATAACACGCACAATAAAGAATCATGCACCAGTTTTAGCCCGGTCAAATAATCTTGCACCAGTTATATCCTGGTCAAAGAATCATGCACCAGTTATAAACAGGGTAAAGAAATAAGCATTAATACAACAATATTCTCCCAAGAATACTCCCCCTTACTTACTCCCTCATACAAAAAATAAAAATAAAAAAATGGTGGCTACCTATCGACAACCACAATCCACATATCAAAAGCACGATAAAATTCTTCCCCTTTTTATCACAATATGACAAAGGAAGGTATCAAGAAAAAGATAATGGAAGTAGATAAACAAGGAAGTAAAAGAAGAGTAATGAGGAAGAAGAAGGTAAATGAACAAGATAATCAAGATAACTAAATCAAAAAGCAAGCATGTTTAAGCATGTCCAATCCCATAAAACAAGAGAAATTCAAGTAGTTTAAAAGTTATGACAAAACACATATTTAAATACTAATCTGAACCAGAAGGAGTAGGTATGGTAGGATCAATTTGATGAAGTCCCTTCTTAATGCGCCTAAGATATTTGTGCATATATTTGAATTGCATTTCATGGGACAAATTCATACTTTCAACCTTCTCCTCAAGTGAGTGCAACCGCGCATCATAGTCGGATGACTGATAATCAGGATCACCAGCAGAATCAGAATCAAGTTCATCAAAGATGTCATCCATATTGACATCATCTGGAGGCAAATCACCATCATCTTCATGTGCACCCGCAGCTCCATTAGCACCCACATCAACTTGGCTAGGGGCCAACTTCAAATTTATCTTGTTAATGTTAGAATTGTTTAAGGGTAGATGATTGATGGGAGCTTTCCCAACAGGCATAGCCACTAAACAAAGGGTGACTAACATAGACATAAGATAAGCAAAAGGTACGTCACTGTGACCAGGGTGAAGACGAAACTGAATAATGCTATGATAAATCAGAGAAGGAAGACATACAGAGACTCCATAAATGACAGAATGAATAATACGAACCATGAATGTAGTAAGTTCAGTTTTGTTACCGGATCGAGGATAAACATTTGAAATGAAAATCCTATGAAAGATTCTATATCTGGGTAACAGATACTTGGAGGCGAGCACCTTACCAATACTCCATTCCGCATCTATCTTACATAAATCCCTAGTAAGCATTCGTTTCTCAGTTTTAAAGGATTTTTTCACTAAAGAACTAATAGGAATACCTTCATCATTAACTGGAAGGTCTATTAAACCAGAAATAAGATGACGGTCCACTTCAACTGGACTTTCTTTACTCATAATAGTAAATGTCAGATTTTTAGTAGAAAAATCAGTAATGCATGCATACATAGCCTGTGCAATGGAACGGTATGCCGGCCCACCCCAATGTAGTATGTTTTCCCAACCTACAGACTAAAGGAGAGGAATTATATCAAAAGGAGCCAAATGATTAACATTGACAGTTCGTTCTACTATCACATTACGCAATCGAATATCCTTCACATAACTAGGATCTTCCTCGGATGACCGAAGGTGACACACCGTGATAGGAACCGAACGAGATGAAGATGGGCCATAAGATCCTTTCTTCTTAGTTCTACCTTCTTTTCTATTTGCAATAAAGAAGGTAAGGAATAAAGAGATTGCAAAAGAAGCAAAGTGGGTTTCTAGTAGATCAGGTTTTTAAGTAGAAAACCCAAAAACCAACATAAAACTAGAAATAAACCACACAAATGATGAAAAGGAAGTGCAAAGTACTTGAATTTACAAGAAAAATGAAAATAATGCACTAACCATGGAGGAATCGAAGATGGGTTCGACCGGTTGAGGTAAGGCTCGTTGGAGAAGAAGACCCAAATGAAGAAAAAGTGATTTTTTCCCAAATAAAAGGCTAAACCCGTGATTCATGACTGGTCTAGTACATGCTCGGCCGATCGTGCCACGACTGGTCGAGTATGTACTCGATTGGTCGTGCACCTCACAAAATTTATAATTTTTCATAAATTTTAAAATCTGAAAAATTTCAAAATAAAAATATATACATTATGATACAAATAGACATGAATCATCAATTCGAATTGCACATACAAAGATCAAATTTTAATTAAACCTGCTTTTGTCGAGCGGTTTTTTGAATATGTCAGCTAATTGATTCTCGATCGGAATATAATCTAAGGAAATTGTCTTGTCTTCCACTAATTCACAAATATTGTGATATCTAATGTCAATGTGCTTGGTTCGTGGATGCTGGATTGGATTTTTAGAGATATTAATTGCGCTTGAATTATCACAATATAAGACCATAGAATCTTGTGCAATTCCGTAATTGCTTAGCATTCTTCTCATTCATACAAGCTGAGTACATGCATTACCTGCAGCAATGTATTCAGCCTCAGCTGTTGAAAGCGATACAAAACTTTGTTTCTTACTAAGCTAAGAAACTAAACAGTTCCCTACATAGAAACAACCACCACTGTTTGATTTTCGATCTTCAATATTACCAGCCCGATCAGCGTCCGTGTAACCAGCTAATTGCACACTAGTATCATGTGGATACCAGAGACCGAGATTAGCTGAACTAGCGACATATCGCAAAATGCACTTTACAACAATTAGATGTGACTCTTTAGGGTCAGATTGATATCTAGCACAAATTTTTACGCTAAATGCAATATCAGGTCGGCTTGCAGTTAAATTGAGTAAACTACCAATCATACTGCGATACAACTTAGGATCCACACTTTTACCTGTAGAGTCCTTTGAGAGTTTTAAAGTAGTACTCATTGGAGTATCAAAATTTTCCCCACTATCGAATCCAAACTTTTTAACTAAGTTCAGAGCATATTTGGTTTAAGAGATAAAGAAACCATTAGGTAGTTGTTTGACTTGTAACCCTAGGAAATAGTTTAGTTCTCCAACCATGTTCATTTCAAATTTAGACTTCATAAGATCTGCAAACTCAACAGTCATGTTAGCACAGGTAAATCCATAGATAATATCATCAACATAGATTTGCACTATTAGTATGTGATCATTATGTTTCTTTACAAACAATGTTTTATCAACACTTCCCATTATAAATTTGAGAAAATGTTCTTTCTTCTGTTTAAGAAAGCAGTCTTCTGCTAGGATCAGCACTATGGCAACAATCCTAGGTTTTGGAAGATCGTCGTCGGTTTTCTCTTACTTAGGCGTTCCTATGGTGGATGGCAGGTTAAAGGCTAGTGCGTTTAGGCCCTTGGTGGATAGAATTGTTGGTCGCATCAATGGGTGGAAGGCCCGTATGTTATCACAGGCAGGGAGAGTGGTTCTAGTGAAGAACGTCCTATCAGGTATTCCTGTCCATTCTATGGCAACTGTCCATATTCCTTATCAGGTGTTGAAATTAAATGAGAGACACATGGCGAACTTTTTCTAGGGTTGGTTGGAAGGGAAACAAAAGTGTCACTGGAAGAACTGGAAGGTGTCACGCCCCGAACTCGGAGACCGGGCTCACAAAATTTTCGATCGCCGAATCCGGAGCCGACAGCCTCCATAGTACCCCATTCTCGGCTCCCAACACCCATATACCAAGTTCCGATCCTGGGATGCTACAAGGAAGATTTCTAATATCAATTTGATTCGAAATGAGCATAACCAAGCATAACCCATGAACAATAACCACAAGAACACCACCACAAAATCCAATATGATCAAAAACTTTGAGTACAAGGTGTATAAAAAGGAAATACAAGATAGTGCAAATAACAAAAACTCCAAAAGCTCGGCGGCACGCTCCAACTGCGGCGAGACTACAGCTGTGTCCTGGTGTCACCTGCACTCATCAATCGTGAATAAGCTTATAGAAAGCTTAGAGGGTTGTGTAAGTGTGTGCGAACGTGCTCAGAATGCAATGCCGGAGTAATGCGGAATCATGCTGATGAGTACGTAAATGCAACCAGCCGTACCAAGGCTATGCAGTACAAGATGTGAATGTTATCGGCCTTACCAAGGCCATGCGATGCAATATGTAAGTCAAGCATGCCAATCCTTATACCAATGCAACTCCTCACTAGAGCATCAAATCAGTACGGTTCTCAGTCTGGATAATCACTGGGGTTCAGTACACTCCAAATGGCACTGTCTCTCTCCAAGCAACACAGTCCAAGTGAGCGTAAGAAACCTCACTATCCGCCTGGCCAATAGTCAGCCAATACCTATCCGGCATGTCGATAGCGAACCCATTTCCGAGCTGGTCAAACTCAGCTTAGTAATGCCCCTGCTCTCGGGCGAGTAAGGCCACCACTCCTTTCCAACCGACCATGATACAGTGGGAGACGCTGCCTCATAGTATTCGGCCCTCGTGCGCTCATACATCCACTCGGTCTCGACGTTGGAGTCATCCTCTGGTACCATCAGGTTCAGGGACTTTCACCCAGAGACATTTATGGCGCTCCAATTGCTTAGAACACAGTTTCTGGTATCCAACCAACCACCCACGGTGTGTCTGTGGAGGCTATGGCCCTGTGTCGCTAGGGCATATCACAACACACAAGTGCAAATGCATGTATCACACTATCAGTCATGCAACCATCTCGCATGAGGCACACACTCATGTAGGCAACTCCGCCTATCAAGGAGCCCGTAAACAGTCTGCCCGAAGGCATATGCTATGATCAGACACTCCTCATCTCAAGCATACATATGATGCGTATGATCATGAATCATGGGGCTGTGCTAAACATGTTATAAAGTAATGAGCTATCCTCTCAATGAAGATGGGTCCAGATGGCCTACATGAAATAGATACAGGCCTATCAGTGGCCTTAGGGAGAGTTATAATGTGGACATCTAACCAACATTACTCGTACAATGTGGACGTCAAACCGACATTGTCCCCAAGGCTCGGCTTGCCTTAAATACCATTACATAAATCCTGGTGGAATTACACATTGCAATGTGCCTTAGGTACACCCATGGGGCCCTAAATACATCAAATGGGCCGTATCTCATAGGCCTTATATTCATCAAGTGGGCCACCTCAATGAGCCTCATCAATGGGCCTTAAGTACATTGCAATGGGTCATCACCAATGGGCCTGAGAATGCATTAAAATGAGCCCGATCACATAAGCTTTATGTGAATCAAATGGGCCTAATCACATATGCCATATACATATCAAAGTGGGCCTCAACAATGGACCTATAGTCATGCCAAGATGGGCCTAAATACATGAGCCCATAAATATCCAAGTGGGCCTTAATAATGGGCCTAAAAATACATCAAGATGGGCCTAAGTACATGGACCCATATACATCCAAGTGAGCCACATGTGAAGCCCACCATATTGTTTATTTTACTATCCAATCTGTTGATAAGGTCACATGAGTAGAGGGCCCACCATAATATTTATTTTCCATCCACTTGTTGATAAGGCCATGTGGCAAGGGGCCCACCAAAAATGTTTATTTGAAATACAACCTATTCATAAGGTCACGGGACTAGGGCCCACCGTGATATTTATGTTTTCCTTCCATCTGGGCATGCTAATGGGCTGGATGGCATAGATCTAACCCATTCGTCCAATGGGTCCCACATTAAAAAAAAATATGTGTGATTCATAGTGGGCCACACTCATCCATTCATCACCATCATCATTCAAAGAAAAAGGGAAAGAGAGAAAGAGAGAAACGGTGATCATAGAGGGACCCCACCACTATGGGCCCCTCATGAACATATTACATACATCAAAATGGGTCCCACCAATAAGTGGGCCCTTAAATCATGCAATCAACGGTAAGAATCAAAGTTCACCCACCTTATTGGCCTTTTCCTTGCTCCTTAAGCCTTCTTAGCTCCTTTGTTTGGGTTTTAACGGTGGTAGATGATGGATCAACGGTTGAGATGAGGGATGAGAGTGTAGGGGAAAGTGGGCCACACTTGGCTTGGGAAAGAGCTTGGACATTTGAAATTTTTTTTTTGTTGCTTGGAGAGTTTTGAGAAAAATGAGAGAGAGAGAGAGAGAAGTGATGGGAGATATGGATGGAAGGGACGGATGGATTGGTTGTAATAAATGGGGATGGGTTAAGTTGAAAAATGGGTAAATGAGGGATGGTGAGTGGGGAGAGAGAGCGGACTTATGGTAAGGGAGGAGTGGTCATGTGTACTTGTTGTTGGGTGAGGTGGCATGGAGGTAAGGTGGTATACTTGACTTGATTGATGGGACATCTCGTAGAAATTCCCTCGAGATTCGCAACGTGCAGCGTTTCTTTGAACCGAACGCTGACCCGTATCTCCTGGACTGGGTATCGGTTCGGTGTGCGGTCGCGGCGTTGGAACCGCGGCGACGGCGCAGTCGCCAAGGTACGAGTTTCGGATCGAGCCGCCTTCGGTAGGCAGGACTCGGCTTAAGATCGCGCGCAACGTCAGATATGAGTCGAGAATTGCCGGAATTCAAGCGGAAGGATTGCGAAAACCGACGGAACAGTACGGTCTACGATACGGGTCTTACAGAAGGTGTTGGCTTCACCAAAATAGGAAGGGGGATTGGGTTTTAGGAAGCCTGCGGATGTTATGAGAGCTTTCAGGCTTAAAATGGCTTGGACTTTAAAGTTTGGAAAGGAGGATAATATTTGGAGGTCTTTCATGTTTGGTAAGTACCATCGCGATTTGTCTCCAGGGGCTTTGGACAGTACGAGGAGGCTTTCTTCTCCTCTGTGGAAGTGTATCAGGGAGCTCATGTCCTTTTGTGGAATCCAGATTTCAGTGGCAAATTGGTGTAGGGAAGTGCAATTTTTGGAAGGTCAATTGGACCGGTCTGGGTTCTCTCGAGCAGTTGGCTGAAGCTGAGGTGCCGGAAGGATTGCAAAATGCCCAGGTGTGTTAAGTTTTGGGTCCAGGTGGTCCTCTTCCCCCTTCAGTAGCGTAGCTTCTCCTTCCTCAAGGCGTAATTCATCATGTGTTTCAAGCCGAATTCTGTATTTCTGAGGAAGCAGACCTGCCAATTTGGCTTTTCACGCCTTCAGGGGACTTCTCCATCAAGTCAGCGTGGTCATTGGGCAGGGCTCTAGGTCCGAGTCCTGATGGGTTTGGCATGCAAAATTGCTGCCAAAAATCTCGCTGTTCGTTTGGAAGGTCCTCCAAAAATCTGTACCGGCGGATACTGCGGTTCAGAGCCGAGGTGTTCACCTCTCTTCAAAATGTGTTTGTTGTGCCCTTCCCCATTCCCAGTCCTACGACGTTGAATCTCTGCTCCATTTGTTTATCACTAGCTGCCTTGCTCAGAGAGTTTGGTCTAAGGTCGAGGGCTGGTTTGCTATTACTGTTATGACAGCTACTTCGGTTGAGACAAGACTATCTCAGTGGTGGGCAGCTGTCTTCCAAGCAGGATTCTTCGACGTTTCAAAGGATCATTTTGTGCATTGTTATCTGGGAGATTTGGAAAGCCTGTAATGAGGCAGTTTTTGAGGGTAAAGTGGTTTCAGCTGATCAGGTAGTAGTGAAGATCAGGTGGGGGCTCAATGGACTCACCTCAGCCTGTGACGTTGGAAGGTCACCTGCAACTGGGGGGACGGTTAGATCCTAGTCTGATCATGCCCCGCAGGTCGCTCCAGCATCTACCAGCTAGGCAGAGGTCATTAAATGGGAGAAGCCAGCGACGGGTTGGGTGAAAGTCAATGTCGATGGATCAGCTAGGGGAAATCCATGTAGATCGGGAGGGGGTGGCATTGGTAGAGGGGATAAGGGAGAGTTCCTGTTTACTTTTTCAGCTGGTTATGGTGTAGGCCCGAATTCCGTTGCTAAATTTCGTGCAGTGCATGACGGTCTTTCTCTTGGTCTCCAGAGGGGTTATCGTCAAATCATTCTAGAATAGGACTCTAAGCTGGTTGTAGATTTGTTAAGCGGTGTGACTAAGCCGGGCTGGAAATGGAAGGCTTGGTTGTACAGAATTTTTCAGCTGCAGCGTTTCGGCAATATCAGATTCGTGCATGTGTTGAGAGAAGGGAATTCTCCCGTAGATCTCATGGCACGAATTGAGAGTGCTACTCAATCTTCTGTTTCTTTCGATTAGCATTCGGATCTTCCTCGTCAGGTTAAAGGTTCTATCTTTCTAGATAAAGTGGGTTTGGGTTCGATTAGAGTGGTGCAATTCGCACTGCTGTTTTTTTGTAATTATTTGGTGCTTTCTTCAGTGGGCCCCCTGTTTTATGTAAAGGGGTGCTCAGTTGTATAGCTGGTTTTTTGTGAGCTCAATGGAAAATACAAGATATTGTTGTTAAAAAAAATGTTAAAAAAAAAAAAAAAACACTTCCTAATATAAAGTTATGACTTAGTAGAAATTTAGTTAACTTTTCATACCATGCCCTAGGAGCTTGTTTCAAACCGTAGAGTGTCTTTTTTAGGCGATAAACATGATTAGCATGTTTAGGGTCTTCAAAACCCGAACGTTGCTCAACATACACTTCTTCATGCAAATCCCCATTTAAGAAAGCACTCTTTACATCCATTTGGTATATTTTGAACTTTCTAAAGCAAGCATTAATGGATATAAATAGTTTGATTGATTTAAGACGAGCTACTGGGGCAAAGGTCTCATCATAATCGATGCCTTCTATTTGAGTGTACCCTTGTATAACTAGCCTAGCCTTGTTTCTTACAATATTTCCAAGTTCAACAGACTTATTTTTGAAAATCCATTTTGTTCCAATAATGTGTTTATCTTTTGGTCTTGGAACTAAGTACCATATATCATTTCTTACAAACTGATTGAGCTCTTCTTGTATCACTACAATCCAGTTTTGTCAGTAAGAGCTTCTTTTACGTTAGCCGGTTCTATATGAGATGTAAAGCACAGTAGTTACACATATCTTCAAGTTGTCTATGAGTGCGCACACTAGTGAGAGGGTTTCCAATGATTTGATTAGAAGGATGGTCTTTAACTGTCTTCAGTTCAATATTATCTTGACTTGATGAAGAGTCTGGTTTATCAATTAAAAGAACTTCATCATTTTCTGAACTTGGGACGGGTGTATTTTAGTGATCGTCAATAACTACATCAATGGACTCTTGAATTACACCAGTCCTCTTGTTAAGAACCCGATACGCTCGACTATTTAGAGCATACCTTAAAAATATCCCTTCATCACTTTTGGTGTCAAACTTACCCAGATTTTCTCGGTCACGTAAGATGTAGCACTTGCTGCCAAAAACTCAAAAGTATTTGACAGTAGGCTTCTTATCAAACCACATTTCATAAGCTGTTTTACCATTTGACTTTCTAGTATAAACACGATTAATTATATAGTAAACTGTATTACCGACTTTAGCCCAAAGATTTTTAGGAAGCTTCAAACTACTTAATATTACATTTGCCATTTCTTGAAGCACTCTATTTTTTCTTTCTACTATACCATTTTGTTGTGGTGTTTTGGGGGCAGAATATTCATGTGATATTCCCTGATCACTGCAAAATTTCTCAAAACTGCTATTTTCAAATTCCGAACCATGATCACTACAGACCTTAGAGACTTGTGATTCTTTTTCCGTTTGGATACGTTTAAGTACCCTTTTTACTTCATCGAGAGTTTCTGATTTGTCTCTTAAGAAACTACCCAAGTGTACCTGGTAAAGTCATTAACAATTACCAGAATGTACTTCTTGCCACCTCGACTCTCCGTTCTAGTTGGTCCAATGAGATCCAAGTGGAGAAGTTCGAGTGGTTTAGATGTAGCATTGGAGTTCACCTTTTTGTGAGTAGTCCTGGTTTGTTTGCTAATCTGGCATTCGCCACATATTTTGTCTACTTTCTATATTTTAGGTAAACCTCTTACCAACTCTCTTTTGCTCAATCTATACAGGTTACGGTAGTGTACATGTTCGAGACGTTTATGCCATAATTCGGTCTCATCGGTTTGAACCATGTAACACGATAGATTAGATGAGCTTGAATCACAATAATATAGCAGTTTTCAGAAGTTCTGCGACCAGTTAACATTAGAGAACCATTTTTATTTAATATTTCACACCCTTGGTTAGTAAATTTTATACTATGATTTTTATCGCATATTTGAGAGATGCTTAATAAATTATGTTTTAACCCTTCTACATATAAAACATTCTCAAATAGAGGGAAGTTAAAGAGTTGAACCGTACTTTGGCCAACAATTCTGCAGTTGCTACCATCATTGAATGTGACTGAACCATCAGTCATGTCTTTAAGATTGGTGAACAGACCTTTATCACTAGTCATCTGTCTGGAGCATCCGCTGTCTATGTACCACTTTGAATGGCTCGAAGCTTTGAAATTGGTGTGGGCAACCAAACAAGTAACCTTAGAAACCCATTTCATTACAGTTTTGGGTTTAAGAGTATTGTTGATCTTATTATATTTGTAGTTGTTATAAGACCGACCCACTGAGTTAGATTTTAAGAGCTCCTTAAGTAAGTCAACAATTTTCTCTGCTAGAGGATTTCGATTTCAATTTTAATAATTGATATGGTTACTTTTCGGTTTTAAGGTTTGAAAAGACTTAGCATTTTTAAAATAATTTTGATTCAGACTTTTCCCTTTTGAGTTTGAAGACTTCTAGTTTGGGAGGAATACTTTTGTCGTAGCCCAATCTAGATCGATCGTCACATTTTCTGGATCCGGATAAGAGTTTTTCTAACTTAGAATCACTTTGGGCATACCTTCATGTGTCTTTTAAACTCAAAAGTGAAGAGACTTCTAGTTTTAATTTTTTATTTTCAGATTTTACGTTTTCAACTAGGGAGGTTTTGAAATCTAAGTCACACTTAGTTTTTTCAAAGCAATCTGAAATGTGTGATTTTTCTAAGACTAGATTATCAAAACTTTCCTTTAGTTTTGAAAACTTTTCTTTTTGAAGTTTAAGCTTTACAACAATTTTACAACTTTCCTTGTATAGGGCATCATAAGCATCTTGAAGATCTTCTTCATTTTCATGATCACTATTCAGATTTTCTTCACTGGTTGAATCATCGTTATCTGAAAAAGTGAACTTGGCTAGAGTCATTAGGGCTTTAACATCATTACCTAACTCGGTTTCAAAATCTTCTGACTCAAAAGAAACTTCAGAGTAAGAATATTCATCCCATGTTGCTAACATACCTTTCTTTTTAGGTTTGTCCTTTTTAGGACACTTGTTTACTAGGTGGCCATATTCATGGCAATTGTAACATTGGCTGTCTTTTAAAGATTTCCAAGTTTTAGATTTAGATCTTTTCTTTTCAATAGGTTTTTGAAAATCTACCCTCTTTTTACTTTTGAAAATTTTGTAAAACTTTTTAGCTAAAAGGGTCATATCATCTTCAAAATCAGAACTGTTATTTTCTTGAGAAATATTTTTCGAAGACTTAAGGGCGATAGATTTACCTTTAGGAGCTTTAAAGTTTAACTCATAGGTTTGTAAAGAACCAACCAATTCTTCTACCATCAAATTATTTGTATCATGAAGTTCCTGGATCGCGGTCACCTTTGAATTGAACCGTTCAGGTAGTGAGCGCAGTATCTTTGCACAGACTTTACTTTCTGGGATTCTATCATCAAGACCCCACATAGAGTTGACAATTTCATTCAATCTTATATAGAAGTCCATGAAAGTTTCACTTTCTTCCATACGTATTTCCTCAAATTTGGTTGTGAGGATTTGGACTTTAGATTTCTTAACAATTGTTATTCCCTCGTGTGTCATTTCTAAAATATCTCAGGCTTGTTTTGCAGTATCATAGGATATAATTCTTTTGAATTCATCCGGTGATAGTGTGCAAGTAATTGCATTTAAAGCCTTTGCATTGGCACTACTCTCACTTTTCTGAAGAGCGGGCCAAGAAAAATAAGGTGAGACTTTTATCGTTTTAGATCCATCGGTACCAGTTACTTCAGTGGTAGGAGGAGTCCAATTGGTCACTGTGGCATGCCACACGATCTCATTCATGGATTTTAAGAAAATCCTCATTCTGGCTTTCCAATAGGCATAATTGGAGCCATTAAATGGTGGAGGCCTAGTGACTGAAAGGCTATCAAAATTTAACATCTTAAAAAGCTTAGATCGATTAGCACAGAAAATTACTCAAAAAAAATAATTAAAGCGAGCTATTAGGCTTTAATACCACTTGAAAAGGCCGAGCTAAAGTCCTAGGAAGGGTGAATAAGACTATGCCAAATAAAAAACTTAAATACGGAATTTAAACAAACATAAATAAAGAACACTTAAACAATCTCACAATGCATAAATAAATGGCAACCTCAAATGTACAAGTATTGAGAGGTTGATACTAGGACAACATGATTCCTAGAAAGGTCTGTGTATCAAAATCTTAAACTAATACAGAGGAATAAATAAATAAATAGAAAAGAAAAGAAAATAAACTACGCTATTACAACATTCCCACACTTGCATAAAAAGATTACAACATTCTTCCACAAATGCATAAAAGGAAATTACAACATCCACACAATGTCATAATTAATTAATCACCACAAGACCAGAAATTATAGTGGTTCACTTATGTGTACACCAACTGTTTAGAAAAAGAGACACACAACTACTCCACTCCCAATATCCTCACACAGTGGATATCGGCGTTCACTATGAAATAGGTTTTTCAAGGTTCACTTGAAACCTTCACAATTGTGTCTTTCAAGTGGGCTTACACAATTCAAAAAACCCCACACTCTGAGTTTTCTGGATCACGTCAGACAAATCAAAAGAAAGAGATTTTTCTGGCACAATCTCAAAGAAAACAAAAGAAAGAGATTTACAAAAACTGTAAAATGCTTATCTGGATATTCTCCCTTCATGCAGCCAATAGAACCAATTTGAAGTAGAAGTTTAACGTAGATGTTCAATGTCCACACTCACTTATGAGAAGGTTCTAAGTTCTAAATGATTTTTAGATTAAATGACCTTGGGCTTGCTTGATTTGATTTTGATTCCAAGAAAGAGGAAAACAAAAATCCTTCTTCAAATAAAATTGGAATATAGAATACAAAATCAAATACAAAAAGCTAATTAAAGAGAATATTAAATGAACACTAAATAGCTTAAGAATATCACTAACTTATCTCTTAGAGTGGTGTCTTGATTTTGCTTGAATTGAATAAAAAACTTTGAAATCGTGCTCTATTTATAAGTTCAGAAACTGTTCACTCGACTGGCCCAGAGGACAGCTCAACTGGTCGAAGGACCAACAAACTTTTAAAAATTCGGGTGTGATAGGATAAAACCGTTCCACGACTGGTCGACTGGCTTCCATGACCGGTCGAGTGGCCAGCACGACTGGTCGAACCCTGCACTTGACTGGTCATGTGGGACCCATTTTAGTTGCTGGATTTTGAGTCGAGACTGCTAGACTGGTCGAGTACTATTCACTCGACTGGTCGAACAGTCTCCAGGATTGGTCGAAGATCCAACAAAAATTTTCGAAAATAAGTAACAAATCTTGAACTGGTCGAGAAATTTCTTGGACTGGTCGAGTCAGTGCTAAGACCAGTCGAACATAGGCTAAGACTAGTCGAGAAATAGCCTAAACACTTATAAAGTGACGCAATTAAAGTATGCAATAAATATGACCTAACCTATGGTCAATCTAGGGTCATTCATACCTTATAAGTGATGTTTGAACATTGAAACATCTTTTGCTTTGGTTAATAGTTGATCTTGACGTACATGAAGCTTGACATCCTGAAGTATGTTGAAGCTTGAACTTGTAACACTTTGAAGCTTGACTTTGAAACACTTCGAAGCTTGAGCTTGAGGTACTTTGAGTTGCATTTCACCTTGAGCTTTGAGTACCAAAGTAAAAAACTGTTTTGACATGGATGAAGCTTTGAAACCTTTAACTATTGAAGCTTGAAAGATTGAACTAGCTAACACTTGGTGTTGAACTTGAACTTGTATATCTCTTGATCTTGCATTTGAAGTTCTTGAGGTAAAGACCTTTGATCTTATATATGAGATGCATGATCTTGAATATGTAGATGAGCTACACAAGACACAGATATCAAGAGGTTTTGGCACTATAAAATTTGACAATCATAGGAGCTAGAAAACATAGCACTTACAGAGAGATCGCTAGAAATGGTCAAATTGGAGAAACCAATCCAAGTGGGATGTGAGACACACCCCCTCTCTCACACACACACACACTCCTTTATAAAAAGATGTGTGTGTTCCCCTCTCTACTCACATGCATAATCTCCCAACTCCCAAGGAAGAGAGAGAGAGAGAGAGAGAGAGAGAGAAAGAGAAAGAGAGAGAGAGAGGGAGAGAGAGATAGAGAAAGAGAAAGCCTAGACGCCATCATCATCTTTCTTCTCTAAACATATGATGTCTCCCTCTTGCTCAAGCGATGTTGTGATTTATGTAAAAGCTTTCCTACATGAATATCTACCTAGGGTTTAGATCTAAGGCTAAGGTGAGGAATTCCTTTAAAGCTTACACTAATTTGAGTTGATATGATTTATCTTGTTTTTCTATACTTTCATATTAATGTGTTTTCCATGTAATTAATTGATTTACCATTATCAATTATTTGTTTTTTTGGAAATTACGGTTCAGGTATGATTTTAATTATGTGTGATTTTTATGAATTTATGTGGGGTGATAGATACAAGCCTTGCCCTTTGCCAATTTAAGAGCGACGCGTGCTTCCACTCTATATTGAGTTGGTCTTTTGCTTCTCTCCTCTTATTCTTGTTGAGTTAGCCTATTTGCTACTCTTCTCTTTCATTGAGATAACTTAATGTTACTCTTCTCCTTTATTAGGTTAGCCTTGTGCTACCTCCCTTTATGGCTTGGGCACGTGTCTTGAAATTCCAAAACTCACATGGTTCAATTTATTTTTCCTTTGGTTCAAGTGATGTGTTAGAGGTCTCATAACTAGTGATTCAAATATTTTATCATGGACGTAATGCGCTCTGGGTAGTGATCCTTTTGGTTGACATGTAATTCCATAGATTTTGGGTAGTGATACACAAATCGATGTAAGTAATTCGCAATGTGTGTTATATCACTTCCGGGATTAGATGTCGCAAATAGTCGCTCCATGAAACAAATCGTGTCACGTAATTCATCTGATCCGTGTGTTGTGCCATCTTGAGGTGTTCATGTAAATCCACAATAGCGTTGGACACATAGAAGAATCTCCGTAGTTATAGGATGCGGAGCGAGTCGGGTTTTCTATTAATTATATTCCACATTGTGATTATCACTATGTATGATGAGCTGCACACACTTTGTTAGGCATGCATTCATATATATATTGGTTACGTATATTGATATTACTCGTTGTTGTAGAGTACGAGACATATCAGAACCCTTACGTTACTCTCATAAATCTCTTGAATTATCGCTAATCTTAAAGGATAACTATCACTATGAGTAAGGCATTGACCCTCTCCAACCATACAGATGATGTAGGTGAAGTGGAGATTGAAGACACGAATGACAATCCCCTACGGAAGATTATTTTGAATAAATAAAGAGATAGCTTTATATTTAGTTTTATTTGTTTCCGCTGCAAACTTCGATAATGTAATAAGCTCCTATTAAGAGGACATTTGATTATTTGTTAAATTCTTTTAATCTAATGAAATAATAAATACAATTGATTTTACTCTCGTGAATGGTTACCTTCGTGAATGTAACTGGATGTGATCTAAATGGAAAGAAAATCAAGGTAAGATTTTGAAGCATCTAAATCTTTAAATTATTAACACCCGAAATTCTTGGGCACGAGTATGTACACGGGCTGCAAAAATTCGAGATGTTACATCCTACCTTGTCGGTAATAGCAGTCTGCTTATGGAGTTGTTCTACCAATAGTTCCTCGTGGGTTCATGAGTCCCTCCATCCTTAACATCTGTGTACTCATAGATCTTTTTGCCTTGGGTGAGTATGTAAAGCCGTCAAGCTCATGCTCATCCTCCTTCTTCAATAACCAAAGGGCCAACGTCGTGTACAGTTCTTACCTTCGGGAGGAAATGGGTCATGGCCGGCCCAGTGTCACATCAGGAGCATTGTTCTTTTGTTGATGTGGCTAGGTAGCTTTGCCTTTTATGTCCCAACTGGCCATATTACCAAAGAGTACAGCAAGCTGGCCAAATCATTGACTTCTTGTCGTAACCTAGCCCTTGCTCCCTTCATTCTTTCCCACCTTTATCACACCCTCCATATCTTGGTAACAAAAAATATGTATCACTATGGGGGTCCCTTGTGGTTCCTCCAATTATGGCTTAATGAATACTTTCCTCCTCTTTATCTTGCACCTTCTAAAGAACATCCTCAATTTCCCACCTATGGCCACCATCGCTTAACCTAATTCTACATTAAAGAACCATCGTTCTAGGAGCATTTGCAATTCTTCCTGGTTGATTTAACGAAAAATCTAGATGCATACTTCTTCACTTTCTTTGGCATGACCCATAACACAGATTGGTTTAAGTGTATAAGGCATGGTCCCTTCAATGATGTAGTCAATGAAATGTTAAGTCGCTTGTGGGCTAGCTTCCTAATTTCCAAGGATCTCCCAAACAATGGAGTCCTTTTAGTCCACAATCTCAATGCCAAGACTGGTGTCGAGTACTACCTGACTGCCTTATGTGTGCACCAATTTGGTTTAGTTTAGGGCATTCCTCTTCTGCGGTGTTATTCCTCGATGAATGTGCAGTCGCTTAGGAGAATTGTTCATCATTGAGGAGAGTTTCAACCGATTTAGGATGAGTTTGATGGAACTGCCTGTAGGCTCCTCTTTCCCTCCCCAATATTGCTTTGTCCTTATGAGGTTCTCGAGTTTTTCACTTGGTGGAAATCATACTGGGATTCCCAGTACCTGCTTCTTCTGGTGGCTGACTCGGTACAGCTTTTTCCTTTTAAGCCTCACATTCCTTGTCCTAGGGATAAAATTCACCCATTTTTTTCTTTAAAGGGGACAAGACTTTTCATTAGCTCAAAATTTCACATAGCTCATTCGAAGATGGATAGGGCATTATCATTCATTGTTTTGGATAAAAAGTGTTAACTTTCATATTCAGATCCATCACAAAACAATAATAATATCCTCTCCATATCGACCAATGAGGTTGCAATCCCCAAGCTAAGGATCAAACCACAATGATAGGTGAGGCTGCAATCCCCAAGCTAAGGATCTCCTGAGGTTAGTCAGAGGAGCCCTCCTCTTGGATAACGCAGGAATTGGAGCCATTTGATGTCGGGGATCGAGATCCTAGTTTTCCTTTTGCTTCTGGTCTCTCCTGTACAGTTTTTTTTTTGTCCATATTTTGTCACATGATATGTGAAGCTACAATCCTTTTTGTTGGGCCCACCCGAATGGATGTATTTGCTGACTGATCAATGGAACTTATTGCTAATGCCATTTCTTTATAAATAATAATTTTTTTTTTTAAAAAAAAGAAAGGATCAAACCACAAGGAAATGCCATTTCCTATACCAACTAAAGATCTAGTATGAGCCTTGAGGATGTCCTGGATGCTAAGGATGTTATGCCAAGCTTAATAAGCATTTGGAGGGAGCTTAAAGTGCCAGATAGATATAGATTTGATGTATTTTTTCATTCACCCACAAATTCCTAAGGCTATTATCCTTGCAAATAATTTTTTAAAGCCTCCTTGCCCAACAAGGTTTTTTTTTTTTTTTTTTTTTTCAATTCACCCATTACCAAAACAAGCTTTGGTAGTGGATTCAAGAGGACATAATCCAAGCCTCCAACACTTTTGGATTTACGAATTTGATCTTAACAAACCGAATGAACTTCGGAGTTTCTTAGAGAACATTCATGATCCTCCTTTCCAGGATATCGAAGCAGCCCGCGTGAGACCGGAAAATATACAAGCTAAAAAGAATTAACTTGATTAACTCTTGCGTACCATCAAAGGAGAGGAATTGGCCTTCCATCCTCCAAGCTTCCTATCAATATTAGTAATTAAGGCTGATTGATTGTCCCTAATATGGAGTTTGGAAGAATGCAGAGGAAGGTCGTGGTATTTAAAAGGAAGGTAGCCCTCCTCATTATTGAGAATATATTTGATTATCTCCTTTTCTTAATAGGAGCTAGAGAAAATAATAACTCTTCTGTAAACTAATTGTAAGACATGAATGAGTACTGAAATTAGCAAAGAGGCATTTCAGATTCATGGCGATTTGCAGGTCAACGCTTGAAAAAACATAAGATCATCAGTAAAGAGAAGATGTAAGATGATAATTGGGCTAATGGAGATAAGACAACCAATTAAACCATTTGCACAACATCTAAATGGAAGGGTGGAGTACATTTTCATAGCAATGGTAAAGAGGAATGGTGAAATAGGGTCCTCATGGTGAAGACTATTGCTGCTTTTAAAAAAACCTCAAACTTCACTATTAATTAAAATAGAGAATGTAGGTAAGGAGATGTAAGAATGAATACAATTTATCCGTTTATTGAGGAAGTTCAAGGCATAAAGATTGGTAAGAAGGAAGTCACATCTCAACAAATCAAACGCCTTTTCAAGATCAAATTTAATACATATATGAGCAAGACCCAAATCTAGATGAATACCATAGATGAGGGCATGACTCCAGAGGGGATATTATTTGAGATGTTTTTTTTTTTTTTTTTTTTTTTTTTTTTTTTTTTTTTTTTTTTTTTGTAAATTGATTAATTAGAGATAAATTGAGATTATCGATTTTCCCTCTTCCTTCTTTATTTATATTAATAAAATAATATGGTATGATAGTCCATAGGACAACCCGGAAAATACAATATTTCTCTCACTTTAACAGTCCCTTTCAAGCTGGAGCATAGATATCAGTCATGCCCCATCTTGGACCCAAGTAAAGAGAATTGTGCATATGATAAGGATATCGACAACTTGAAATTTGACAACATATAGGCAATGGTAATTTCCTTGAAATTAATATTTTCTTGGATCAAGTGACAGTCAACTTCTATGTATTTAGTGTTGGGATTTTTGGCCAACGGAATCACACAGATCTAGATCTAGGATAGCAATCCAATGGCACCAACCACACACAAGAGAACACAAAGATTTAACGTGGAAAACCCTTGTGGGAAAAAACTACAGCACAAAGCGACAGATCTCCACTATGAAAATAGAAATTACAAAGAGAGAGGACTTACTCGATTTGAACAACCTCGAATGTCACCCTTTTATAACCCTAGAACCCTTTAGAATACCTTTAGGAACCCTTATAATACATTAGAATGACCCTAGGGACCCCTATTTATAGTTTAGGAAACTTCCCTTTCGCATCCTTGCGAAACCGCCTCAGATTTCCGTAGTCCACATAAGATCTGGACTCGAATCTGCGTAACCTCTACTGGTCGAAGGATGGCCACGACTGGTCGAGCAACCCACTCGACCGGTCGTGTCATCCCCTCCACCGGTCGAGCATCCCGGACACCAAAAAACTGAGCTCGCTGGACTTTGAGTCGAGCGGGCCACACCGGTGTGCATCTCCCTCGACCGGTTGAGCAAGGGCCACAACCGGTCGAGCAACCCAAAAATCTGATGATTGAAGGCTTTCTGACAACGATCTCCACCAAGTCTTCAATCTTCAGCCGTGTAGCTCCTTGACCACTTCTCTTATCTCTTCATCGCATCGTAGCTTCTCGTGCACACTTTGTCCTTCTTTTCTGCCATCACCAAGCCTAGAGAAGTTACACAAAACTTGAACTTCTCTACAGGAACGATTTAGGTGAGCATGTCTATCGGATCAAAATTCATGTGCTCAACCAACTTTGCTCCAGTCTTCCTAAAAGAAAAGACGTAGTCTTCTTACCATCTCACCGCTACCCAATATTGCTTGCCGGGGTACTTGCTCACAACATTGATAGCCTGTGAAATAACTGGTCTAATCCAGACCATGACATACACTACCAACCACATTCGAATAAGGCTCATGAGATATCATACTTTTCCTCATCTGTTTTGGGACATGTCCTGAGGAAAACTTGAGGAGAGACGCGTAGGGAACGCTCTCTAGCTTTACCTGACCCATCACATCCTTGATTAATACCTACACACAAGGTATTCCTCCTGTGATTACCAAAGCCTACTCCTCTTTCAGTCTCAACGTCGATAACCATATTTGCAATCCCCCGATCCTTCATCCTGAATGTCCCACTTAACCGAGTCTTCAGTACATTGATTTCAAGCATGTCATTATTGGCAATCTGCATGTCATCAATTCCTAACTCACCATGAAGGAATCAAACTACTGCCTAGGCGAAAGGTCGAACCACGACCTCCTGCAAAGTCTTTTTTCAGCCCCCTTTAACTTCGTACCGCTCTAGTTGCTTCATGTAGATCTGTTCTTCACTTTCCCTTTCAAAAGTGCAGACTCCACATCCATTCTTCCAGCTCAGGATCACATTGGCCAACCAGCGCCAATCACGGATCTAATAGATACCTGCCATACCGTCGACGAGAATATCTCTAAGAAGTCGATCCATTCTCTCTGAGCATAACCCTTCGATACCAACCTCACCCTGTATCTATGATGTATCCTCCTGAAGATCCACGCGCATCCAACAGCTTTTTGGCCCACTGGAAGCTCCACCAGCTCCCATATGACCATTTTGTACAACGAATCCATCACATCGCCCATAGTCACCTTTCACTTCTCAGCACCAGGCTTACTAGAGCCATCTGAATAGAAGATGAATCCCCTACGATATTGGAGTCGTCCATGTACCTCGCCGATATCTTGCGATTATGCCGTGTGATTCTTCTCACAGGTGGCTACTCCACTTGCTCTGTATCCCTGTCCACACGTCTCAGCCTTCCTGCCCTGCTCGCTCACGTGGCCATGCACAGCATGCCACACACGTGTAGAGGTGGAATCCGTTACATCCACTGCAGCTCCACCTTTTGAAATGCTCCTGATCAACCTATATAAGCTCTCGAGTCGTTGCGCTTTTATGATTACCTGTGCCCTCTTAGATACCTTAAAAACACCATCAATACCTGTGTACCTGCATCCTTTTGCCTCAAGTACACCAAAAGAAATAAGATTCTGCTTCAAATCAAGAATGTGCCTGAAATCAGTCAAGGTACACTCCACCCCATCAAACATCTTAATGCATACCGTACTAACAGCCACAACATTACAGGCAATGTCATTGTCCATAAATACTAGTTCACCATCGCACTCCCTGTAGCTGGTGAACCAACTCCGATGAGGAGTCACATGAAAAGATGCTCTTGTATCTAGCATCCACTAGTCCTTACGATCATCGTATGACCGTCTGATAGTAGACATAGATAAAACATTACTATTACATTCACTCGATCCATCTGACGTGGCAGCATTGGCCTCCCTGTATGAAGCCTCAGAATCTTTTCTCTTCGATTTAGGATTTTCACAATCCTTCTTCACATGTCCTTCCTTCCTACAGTTCCAACACTTTACATTTCCTTTGCCCTTGCCCTTGGATTTGGACCTAGAACCTGAAGAAATTATACCTTGTTCAGAATTCCTACCCCTTGTAAGCAGTACCTAAGAAGATATCCACATGTCGACGTTAAGCTTTCTCATAGTCTTCCCTTAAAGGGCCGAGATAACGGTGTCGACACTCAGGGTTTTATTCGTTGAGCACATTATGTCCTTGAATGACTCATAATACGCCGGAAGAGAATTTAGCAACATACATGATTGTTCTTCATCTTTCATTACTTCCTCCATATCCAGCAATTTGCAAACCAATTTATTAAAGTTGCTGATGTGAGCCTCCAGATCTCCACCCTCTGCCATCTTGAAGTTATCCCACTACCGCTTCAAGTGTAGGCGATTTTTCGAGGATTCTTTCGCATAGACATCCTCTAACTTCGTCCATAACTTAGCCACAGTTTTCTCCCTCATAACGTTGTAGAGAACCTCATCTATGAGACATAAACGGATCGATGATAAAGCTTTCTTATCAAGAGTATTCCAATCATCATCAGTCATAGTAAACTTTCGCCCCTCAAGAGCACCATCTTCGCCTTGCTTGATTAAGGAACTCATCATATTGATCTTCCATAACTCAAGATTATTTTTCCCCGAGTATGTAACATCCCAAAAATCGAGGGTCGAGTAGTAACTCAACTCTCGAGTTCCAGAACATCACTTATGCAACATAGATAATGATGATTAAATGTTGTCTGCATTAATGTAGTGAACATGAGTAAGATTAAGCCAAAACAGCATATCATACTCCAGAGACAAGTGAATTGGCAAGCAGAAGACTATGATAGATAAATAAGATATAAAAAAAACTGTGGTGAGTCTCCAGAGTTTGATAATGTTACCAGGTTAATTCATTATGAGTACAATTTCAAATTATACTAAGTTGTGGAAGTGTAATGTCTTCTATCCCAAACACATAGCCCCGTCAATGCAATACCAGGTCTTCAAAGACCTATCAGAGAGCTACATGTAGGAGAACTCCTCCTCAACATCATAGTAGTAGTCCGGCTCTGCTTCATAAGCATCGCCATCACCTGAAACTCAACAAATCTGGTTGGTGTGTACAACACCGTCCCGTAACGTGGGAGTGAGTGATCAACTCAGTGGAACAATAAAGCATAGGTTAACATGTTATCAACTCAGTCAAGCAGTAATGATAAAGCAGTACAATCAAACAATTCTAAATACTCTTATTAATGCAAGTATGAATGCAGTCATGATGTATGCCCTTGCCAAACCACCCTCATGCAACACCATCTTACGTTCGCGAATACGTTCATCCCTCAGTGCTCCACATCTACCAGGCACATGCAGTGCGATGATGAGCATAATTACCGAGTAATTATCAGTCCATTTCAAACAGCAGTATTAGGAAACTAAAGTACCTCCCTTGTATCATTCCCAAACATGATCCATTCTAGGGTCGTTAGTCCTAGTTAATCTCAGACGATTGTTTGTTTTCTAGGTCGCTGCAAAGGCTGTCAGGGCTGTTACGCACAAAGATTACACCACTCCCTCATCACCTTTTTAACGATTCATCACTATACAGGTACAGACCTAGTTTCATACTTTATACACCGCGGCAAAACTCGTCGCCTCACCGCAATTCAGAGTATGCTCGAGGTCACTACAAAGGGCTGCCAGGGCTGTTGCTCGCATTCGTTGCACCACTCCCCCATCACCTTATCAATGTAGGCCGACAGCACGAATATAGTATCCCATACCACCATAATCGGCTCACGAGTCTAGTTGCTCACTGGTCACTACGGGGAGGCACATGGCCCCAGTGTAGGCCGACGGCTCAACCACAGTGTCCCATACCACCATGTCCGGCTCATGAGTCTTAGCGGATCGAGGTACCATGGTTAAAAGGGATTTCACTGGTAAGTTTGGTACCCTAGGTTCAAGCAGTAGCGTCCAAACATGGTGAACATACATAAGACAGATCGGGTTACTTGACGAGCTTGGCTAGCTCAAGCGCACAACAAGTTGAACAATATGAAGTGCATAAGCACTTGGTGTGGCCAACCACTATCGCCAACCGAAGTACGACTCGGGTTCGTCGAACACATCTTACGTGGCAAATGAATCTCAACTACGTATTCATTTTCGTTACCGATTGCCTGGACTATAATCATAGCCCCAATCACATTCAATTGCAGATACTTAAAGCAGTAATGAATCAAGATTTAAATCATACAACCAAAGTTTGATATTATCCGTTTAAGGCTGCCAGGGCTGTTGCACACACTCGTTGCTCCACTCCCCCATCACCCATGACAGATCATACAACGTAAACATGAATTTAAACATATGCATTTACATAGATAAGATCATACAATCAGTTGAGCATGTTATGAAGCATAACACAAGCATGAGTTTGTACATATTCAATTCTTAATCACACAGCTATCCAAAGAAATCATACACATAGTTAAAGGAGTTGAGAATCATATCTCAACACCCTTATACATTACAATTTACTAACTACTACTCATTCAAATATTTCAACAAACACTTAGAATACATACATTAACATACATGACATATGTTGATCACATAGGTATAAGGCCAAATCCTTTCACTAGGGAGTTGCCCCAATCATCACACGCGTACACCCACGACGGATAGTCATGGAAAGTAGGAATCTGAGTTCCACATTCATTCAGTCATTTCCACAAACACTTGGGTCACACATTTTAGCATATATAGTGTATATTGGTCGTGGTGTGATTTAAGGCAAATCCTTTTGTCAAAGGAGTATCGCCAATACAACAATCATAAATCCATGACAATTAGTCATGGCGAGCATGAATGAGAATTCTATACTCATTCGATCATTTTCACAAACACTTAGAATATACTATTTTAACATACATAGTGTATATTAGCAAAAACATGTATTAGGGCGAACCCTTTCGCCAAACAAGTATTTTATCCATATATAATATATTAATACAGCAATTAATCATGGCAAACACATTTCTAAAATTTATACATATACGGTACTTTCAACAGATACCTAGAGTATGTAAAATTCCATATTCTTCATCTTTAATCGAAACGGAAAACAGACAGCACTTTGTACATGTGCAATTGCATGCAGATCATGAATCTATCATTATCTGACATTGAAAGCGTTAAAAACCATAACTTATACACCTAAAGTCCGCACCTTTTATCGTATAATCGTAACGAAGTCGATAGGTTTGCTAAGCTTTCATCTACGGCAGTTTGGCAACCTATAGAACAACATAGGTTAGTTGTTTCATAACCTACAACCACCCAAGCCCCAAATCAGATTAGGGTTAGGGTTTCTTACCTAGAAACGAAGCTGGAATCGCCGGAAAAGCGATTAGAACGGAGTGGTGGAACTCGTGGAGCGGCAAGGAAACATGGCAGGGAGATTCTCCCACATCTCCCACACTTTCTCTCTCTTTTCTCTCTTCTCTCTCTAGGGTTTCTTTCAAATTCGTATGACTGCAATGAGAGAGGGTTTAAGGTCCTTATATAGCCTAAAAACTCACCGAAATAGACTTCAGGTCAAAGTATACTTAGGTTATAACCAAAGTGGGTCAGTTTCAGCTCAACGGAGGACTTCTGGCGGGCCTCCTTGAGCCAAAGGTCGGACTTAAGCTCACCGACACCGGATCTATGTTTAGTTAAGTTTTCATTTCAGTCGGGATTCCAGATCACGCGTGGCGGACCAGTTTCAGTTCAACGGTCAACGGATCTCGATCGGAGATTCCGAGTACATGGATATGTGTATGAAATTTCTCCTGATCTGAGGGTGTAATTTGGTCTGATTCTGAGGGTCAAGTTGCTTAAAACTGATCCGCAAGCGAGAGGTGCCAGATTACTATTTGAGATTATTTTATTTTGAATTAATTTCACATTTCTCACTCTTCACTCCGAGCTCAAGCGAATAGCGCTGGGACACTGTCTGGAGTTGATTTCCGAGATAGTTGTCAAGCCCAGCAAGGCGGTTCTAATTCCTTAACTTCGTGTTAATCGGACTCCTGACGTGCGGTCCAGATCTGATACGGAGTTTCGAGATGCTCCCGAGAGCAGCCGGGAAATGAGATTGATACTAGATTTTAAGGTAACCTAGCGTCAATGATTTTACAAGTTTTGGGTCTTGCAGATCGTATTTAAAGTGATTGGTGCTAATTTCACAGGTACTCTAGTTTAACACTGGCTAATTCTCGCCTAATTTCTAAAGGATTTAGTCTTGAGTAATTTCCGTCTGAGGTGGTACCTGGGCCTTTGTAATTTGTATCTAAAGTGATCCAAGTTATACTACTTAGCTAGTTTAAGATAGTGTCTAGGACGAAAGTGCTTAGAAAAATTGAAAGAACAAGGTAGTGAAGGGTGGGATTTGTGAAGAAAATGGTTTGAAAAGGGATTTGAGGCTTTAATTGAGTGTTTGAGAAGTTAAACCGATGTTAGGATTGACCCATCGCCTAAGGACGTCTAATTCTAGGTTGGAAAAAATCCGGGCTGTTACAGAGTACTTCTCAATATCATCATACCTAGCGCTTGCTATTATTACTAATCCCTCAGATTCAGATCTGTGCCCCAACGATTGCTCTGATACCACTTGTTGGGATTTTGGCCTGCGGAATCACACAGATCTAGATCTAGGATAGCAATCCAATGGCACCAAGCACACACAAGAGAACACAAAGATTTAATGTGGAAAACTCTTGCGGGAAAAAATGGCACAAAGCAACAGATCTCCACTATGAAAATAAAAATTACAAAGAGAGAGGACTTGCCCGATTCGAACAACCTTGAATCTCACCCTTGTTATACCCTTTGATAACCCTAAAACCCTTTATAATACCTTTAGGAAGCCTTAGAATACATTAGAAAGGCCCTAGGGACCCCTATTTATAGTTTAGGAAACTTCCCTTTTGCGCCCTTGCGAAATCGCCTTAGATTTCCGCAGTCTGCATAAGATCCAGACTCGAATCTGCGTAACCTCGACCGGTCGAAGGATGACCACAACTGGTCGAGCAACCCACTCGACCGGTCGTGCTATCCCCTCGATCGGTCGAGCATCCCGGACACCAAAAAACTGAGCTCACTGGACTTTGAGTCGAGCGAGCCACAACCGGTCGTGCAGCTCCCTCGACCGGTCGAACAAGGGCCACGACCAGTCGAGCAACCCAAAAATCTGATGATTGAAGGCTTTCTGACAAGATTTAGTCCACTCGTGGAAGATTACATTATTTGCAATGTGGGAATAGAGCATTATAGAACCACCTATAAATAACTGAAGCTATTGTAATAAGCATTTGAGCCATAACCGCTCAAAAACGGCATGAACCATGGTTTTGTCTTTGGCCTCTTGGTTAGAATGTGCCACTACATTTTGTTTCTTACTCTTTCAAGTGATCAAATTTTCTTTAACAAAAGTACATTATCTTGAAATAGATCGCCTATTTGTGATGGAACTGCTCAAACAACATTAGTTAGATACATTTATCTGAGGATAACAATGAACCCAATATAAGATCTCCTAGCCAGGAGCTTTCTTTAAATATCTTAGTGTCTTGAGAACTGCCTCCCAGTAAGAAACTCTTGGTTAGTGCATGCATCTACTAATGATGTTGATAGCAAATACAATATCTAGTTATGTGATCATAAGATATAGCAGCATACCAACCATCCTCCTAAATCTACCTGGGTCATCAAACATCTCTCCTTGATCATCTAATAACTTCCAACTAGTCACTATAGGTGTATCAGTTAGTTTACACCCAAGCAGACTAGTCTCCTTCGGCAAATCAAGAACATACTTCTTATGAGAAAGGTTAATTCTTGACTTTAATCCAACGACTTCAATATCTAAGAAGTAATGAAGCAGTTCCAGGTTCTTGGTTTGAAAATGACTCTAAAAATACATCTTTAGTTCTAAGATGCTAGAAGTGCCACTTCATGTGATGACGATATCATCAACATATACAATCAAAACTATCATACCCTTATCATTGTGTTTTATGAACACTGAGTGATCAACCTTACTCGATAGAAGCCATAAGTAATCAACACCTTACTAAATTTGTCAAACAACACACTTGGAGACCGTTATAAATCACTTTATGAAGTCTAAATACTCTCCCATTCTCCCCCTAAGCAACAAGTCCTAAAGATTTCTCCATATAGACTTCCTCAGCCAAATCTCCATGAAGAAATGTGTTCTTGATGTTCGGTTGATAAAGAGGCAAGCCCTTGGTAGTTGTAATAGATATCAACATTCGAACAAAGTTGAGTTTAGCCATAGGAGAAAATATTTCCTCATAATCAAGCCCCTAAGTTTGCGTGTAGCCTTTATCCACACAATGGGGTTTCAGTTGCGCAATGGAACCATCTAGGCGATACTTAATTTTGTAAACTCATCGACATCCAACTGCCCTTTTTCCAACAAGTAAATCAATTAACTCCTATATATGGGTTAGGTACATGGTAGTCATCTCATCTTCCACGGCCTTACGTCAAGCAGGAAGTGCCAATGCATCATGGTAATTTGTGGGTAAAGATATATGTGATAGGGACAGAGCATAGGCATGGAAAACATGGCTCAATCAATGATAAAAAACAAAATGAGATATAGGATATAGGGTACAAGGTCTAATATCTTCGTGGAATGCAATTGGTAACTCCAAGTCAGCAAGCATGGAGGATGGACCCATAGGTTCAAGAGAAGGCGGAGGGGCTCCAGAGTCAGGAGGACCAACCTCTCCATTAGAAGATTCTGGTAGTGGGATGACCATAGTAGAAGAGTTAATAGGGTGTGAAATACAAACCACCAGACGAGGAACTGCAGGCAATGCATTCATATAGGGCAGCACCCCCTCACCAACAGGAGTAGTAAAGCAGATAACCTCAAAGAATGTGATATCAACACACATATAGACCTCGGGCAATGAGGTTATATCATCAATACCCTTTTTATGAACAAAAATAACCAAGAAACACAAATTTGACTGCTCGAGCATCAAGTTTATCACTTTCGTGTCTAAACTTATGGACAAAGGAAGAACACCCAAATACTTGGGCAGAGAAGTGAACCCAAATACTCGAGCAGGTAATAGAACAGGTTCTAAGTTGGGAAACAAGGTAGAAAAAGGGATGTTACCTTTTTACATTACAAAGAAAAACCAATTAATGAGGTGACATTAAGTGAGAATGATACACCCCCAGTACCATTGAGGAACACGCATATGGGTAAGAAGAGATATGGCAACCTCCAATTGGTGTCGAAGAAAAGAAGCTAAGTATTCTTGCCGCCAGTACTAAAGTGCATTATCAAACCGAAACATTGATATATTGGCATGAAATCGATTTTGAACATCAAGGTCAAATAGTTGAAAAATATCAAAAACTTCATAGCAGTCTTCATCAGATACACTCAAATCATACATGAGTAATCATTAATAAAAGTAATAAAATATTAAAATTTATTTAAAATTACCGACCCAAATGAGACCTTACATATCAAATTGTACCAAATAAAATCGAATACAACATCTAATCTCATGTCTTGGGATAAAAGCGGAATGGTAGTGTTCGGCTAATTGACATTCCTCACAATTAATAGAACTAACTAAAGACAAGGGAGGAATTACAAGTTTTAAAGGTGCCAAAGAAGGGTGACCTAACTGACTATGCCATTGCAGAGGTGGCGTGCTAGCATGACATGCATCTTTAAAAATTCTGAGATCAAAGCAGTAAAGTCTACGTGATTCTTGATTCCCCCAAATTGTCCTCTTCGTCTGATGGTCCTAAAACAAACAATGGGAAGCATATAATGTCACTGAACAATTTAGGTTCTTGGTTAATTGGCTCATAGATATTAGGTTAAGAGGCAAGTTATATGTACACAAAGAACTGCCAATAAGAATAAAGTAGAACTAGGGCAAGCAACACCCTTACCACGAACCTTACAGAAGGAGCCTTTTGCAAGGGTAACAGAGGAATGTAGATGAAAGATATCTAACTAGAAAATGAGATGGGATGTACCTATTATATGATTCATACCTTGTGAGTCAATCACCCAAGGGTGTCAAAGGATGCAAGGAAGGCATTACCTGTGTCGAGGAGAGTGGAAATAGATGTGAATGATGGGCCCATCATCATATGCTTGCCAAGCATCTACTCAAATTCATTGCGAGAGAGACTGTGATGGTGACAGAATCACTTGTAGACACTGAGCTTATAGGGGAGTTAATCGAGTGTCCACCTAGTGCACCAACTGATTAGACAAGGGTGGCTCCAAGAGTTGACGACGTAGTAACCAACATTTGTTAATAGTGTGATTCGGCTTTTTACAGTGAGTGCAAAGGCGATGTTGTCCAACATGCTCAGGAGAGAAACCACAGCCACTACCACAGCCACCAACCGTGTCCAATAGTATGCCCCCTCAACTTCCTCGGCCTCTAAAGAACTAATAAAGGCCGACGTATCTTTAATAGTAACTGAGGTGGAATGAAGGAGTAAATCAGAGTACACGGGTAAAAACATTGAAATGTGTACTAACAGTGGGGTATGTCCCTAGTGGGGGTGGCTAACACTGAAGTGTGTACTGACAGTAGGGGCGTGTAATAACAAGCTAACCTAAAAAAATAATAATAATAATAAATAAATAAATAACGGAGGTGGAATGAAGGAATATATCAGAGTACATGGGTAAAAACATCAGTCAAAGATGAAACAATATCACCCCCTAAAATATGAGATAGTACCGGTTCAAGATATGATCGCAAGGTAGCAAGAAACAAAATCACACCAAGCTCTTTTCTTATCTTGTTGAGCAATAAAACTAGTGTACGGATTTCATATAATCCACTCATCAAAGTCCTTTGAACCAACTACAATGCTTATGGAGATTATCATCCTATTGCATGTACAAATCTCCTGAAAAATGTCATAAAGACAATATATATTTTTATCTATCACGTCAACTATAACAACGGGGAATTCTCTCATACTTTATCAAATTCTTGACACATAACAGTGGTATACATTGTCTTATCCTAATTACTTGCATATAACCCATTCTTGACTTGTGTGTCATTCTCACTCCATTAAAAATATGCAAGTAATTAGGATAAGACAATGTATATGAAATGTAATAGTTTCTTCATCGATTTCCAAAAAAAAAAGAAGCTCGAGAGATCTCGCCTATGGGAGAAAATTTGAGACCCCTTTCAATTTAATTGGGGTTATTTTCTGAACGTTACTCTTCAAATCGGTTTTCACGTCAGTACAGTTGCTAGCCATCGATAATAAATCACACTAGAAAATATAATATACCTCTCCAACCACACGGTGATCTTATCGCACAAGGAGAAGCAAACTATGCAGACCAGATAAGCAGTCGCGCACAACACAATAAGCCTCCACACGTGTATACTAAGGAAAAAAAAGGGATCACTATCATAAAAATAAATAAATAAATAAATAATGCTCGTTGTAGAGCAGAGGTGGGGATCAACGGAGTGTAGGGAAGGCACCTGAGGAAGTTGATGGTGTTGGGCTTTTTTTTTTTTTTTTGAAATTTTAGTTAAACACGGTGTTGGGTGTTGGGTTTTTCAGTGGGGGCGCTGGGTGGGAGTGGGCGTCGGCGTCGGGCAGCAACGCCATGGGAGTGGGTGGTTGGCCGATGGGGCAACGTGTTTGGGCAGGGGTGTCATGGAGCGGGCAGTGGTGACGAGAGGAGCTAGCCAGCGGGATCTGGATGCGAGTTAAGAGTCTTGTTGGAAGGTAGGAGGGTTTCCTTCAACACAGCAGTGGTTGGGACACCGGATCTCGACAAGGATTTCGGCAGGCAAGGTCTCGGGGCAGGGTAACAGAGATGGTGGAAGAAGAGAGAGGGTTGCAGCCGAAATCGATGGTGGCCGCGATGATGACGGAGAAGAGAGGAGAAGGGAGACGAAGATTCAATAATGACAATGGCTAGATCTAGATTCACGATAGTGTCAGAAAAAAATTCGGGGGCTAGGGTTTTGCAAAACCCAATTCTGATAGCATGTAAATTGCTTAATTAGACATAAATTGAGATTATGACTTTTTTCTCCTCTCTTAATTTATATTAATAAAATAATATAAGATGGTAGTCCGCATAATCACCCAAACAATATAATATATCACTCATTCTAACATTTATGCCAGGAATAAAGGCAAATTGTACTATGAAATTGAACAATTTTCTCTTGTATCCTTCTAACATTTAGTCCTATAAATTTCATTAGTAAGAGTTACAGGTCTTAGATTCTTAGAAGATAAACTCTCAGTTTTTAAAATTAAAGCAATAAAAGAAGCATTTAGTTGCTTAATGATTTTTAAGGAATTGAAACTGAAAAAAAAACCTTACTGACATCATTTCCAACAATAGGCCAAGACTTATAAAAATGGGTGATAAATCCTTCTGCGCCCAAGTGCCGTGTTGGGGCTAGCCATTTAACATCATTTTCAATATTAACTATGGAGACGGGTCTGCGAAGGCTTTCACCCTGCTCATGAGAAAGTTGTTGAAGATTTTCAATTACACTCTCAATTTAACTGCTTCTTAATTAGTACAAACAGCCTCATTATTATTTTTATTTTTAAATTTTCCTAAACTTTTCCTGAGTTTTAATAATTCTCACTCTTCAGTTGTGAAGAGTATAGTTGTACAGAAATCCATACTCCCAAATCACCTAAAATTGCACTGAGAAGATAACATTTTCCTTCCAATTTGGACCGCTCACCCAATTTGGACCGCTCACTATTTTACTTTTAACCATCCACAAGTCACATGTGGTGGAAGTACATGTGTTGCCCTAGACACACGGTCCAACGTGGTTGGTACAACCTGCTCAATGAGTCAACATGATTTTGGAGTTGTGGACTCTAGGCACACCCGATCGAGCAGCTGATTTTACTTTTAACCATTCACAAACCTGACGCAGGGATGAACGTGATGAGGATAAATACTCCGAATCCACGGAGCTTCTCTGGACTCCTCACAGAGACTTCTCGAATCCACGAGGAAAGAAAGCAGAAAATAGAAATAAATTCGAAACTAATTAATTGATTAATAAAAACGAGTTCACAACCCTTTAAATAGGGATACCAAGCAATGAGAAAGAAATCAGAATCAAACTACAACTAAAACTCCTAGAATTCGTGACTTACTATAAATCGTAAACTTACTATTTATAGACGGTCGTGATGTCTACTAGTGCGCAAGGTTTTCAGCCAAAAATAGTAAGTGTCCTATTTGGCTTCACCAAATCGTTCTCCTAATTATTCTAAGCTCTTTTCACGTTGGGCGCAACTCCTAAAGCCTGACGGATGAAGAGTTATAATCAAACTAAAACTTACTATTTATAGTAAAAACGAAATTAAAATAGGGAAACGACCTTCGATCCAGGGGTTTTTCGCAATTCTGGAGGTTGCAACCCGGCATAGTAGGGTTAGTTGGTTAAAGTAGCTCGTTCTACCCAAAATCATATATTTTACATCCGATAACTCATTCCGGATTGCGAGATACGTCCAATCTAAGGTCCGATGGTCCGGATCACTTTTGTCGTCAACCGAGCCTTTTCTGATCCATCTTAGCCATGAAACTGTCCGCGACCCGCTCTACATCAGTCCCCTCCACTTTAAAAGAACTCGTCCTCGAGTTCTCATCCTGCTCTGGTTCATAATACTCGGTCAGGTCCGCGACATTAAAAGTCCGTGATATCGCCATGTCATTTGAAAGATCAACAACATAAGTGTTGTCATTGATCTTTCGAATGATTGGGATAGGTCCAATCTTCTTATTTTTCAACTTGTTATACGTTCCGTCGGAAATCTCTCTTTGTGCAGATGGACCATAACGCGATCGCCCATCTCGAACACCTTTTGTCGCCGGTGCTTGTCCGTTTGTTCCTTGTACTTCTCGTTCGAGGCATGTAGTTTGGTCCGCACTTCCGTATGGATGCCCATGATCTTGTCCGCCATATATTCTGTTGCAATGCTCGTGCCTGGGTGCTTGGGCAGAGGGACCAAGTCAAGTGTGTGGCAAGGCACTCGTCCGTAGATAATCTGGAACGGTGATTTTCCAGTCGAGCGGTTCACCATGTTGTTGAATGCAAACTCTACTTGAGATAAGGCCAAATCTCACTGCTTCAGTTTTTCTCCTGAAATACAGCGAAGGAGGTTTCCCAACGTGCGATTCACAAATTCGGTCTACCCATCAGTCTATGGGTGGTAAGCACTGCTGAATTGAAGTCGTGTATCGAATCGAGTCCATAAACTCCGCCAAAAGTGGCTAATAAACTTTGTGTCACGATCAGAAGTAATGGTCTTGGGGACCCCGTGTAGCCGTACGACCTCCCTGAAGAATAGATTCGTCACGTGTGTTGCATCGAAGGTCTTCTTGCATGGGATAAAAGTGCGCCATCTTGGAGAAACGATCTACCACCACGAACACCAAATCCATGCCGCGTTGTATTCATGAGAAACCAAGGACGAAGTCCATTGATAAATCCTCCCAAGGACCGTCAGGCACAGGTAATGGGGTGTAAAGGCCTGTATTCTGAGATTGTCCCTTGGAGGTCTGACAAACATGACAATATTGTACGACTTTTCCCACATCACGTACTAATTACGACCAGTAATACAGCTCTTCCACAAGAACTCGCGTCTTGTCTCGCCCAAGGTGTCCACCGAGGCCACCTCCATGTAGTTCCTGAATAATCTGCTCCCTCAGAGAACTTTGGGGGATGCACAATCGATTCCCTTTGAAGAGAAAATCGTCCTGTACATGAAGGTCACTAGGGTAACCTTCTTGACACTTCATCTAAGAATCTTTAAAGTCTTCATCCTCGGCATACAGCTCCTTGAGACAGTCGAAGTCGACCACGTCGTTGCTCATCGTAATAAGTAGTGATGCACGACGACTAAGTGCATCAGCCACCTTCTTCTACTGCCCTGACTTGTGCTTCAGAACGAACGTAAATTCCTGTAAAAACGCAACCCATCTAGCATACATACGATTCACGTTAGTTTGACTATTAATAAACTTTAATGCTTGATGGTCAGTGTACAGAACAAACTCTCTTTGAATCAGATAATACCACCAATGTCGCAGCGTCTGAACAAATGCGTACAACTCAAGCTCATAAGTTGACCATTCTTTCGGGCTTCGCTGAGCTTCTCGCTGTAGAAGGTTACCGGCCTGCCTTCCTGTGATAATACTCCTCCAATTCCGACGTATGAAGCGTCACAGTCGACCTCAAATAATTTATCGAAATTAGGAAGCACCAAGACCGGTGTTGTAGACAAACGATGCTTGATCTCATAAAAGCTCTTGTCAGCTTTATCGGTCCACTGGAACGGTCCTTTTTCATGCAATTTGTTATAGGTGCGACTATGGTGCTAAAATCTCGCACAAATCGACGATAGAAAGTCGTCAACCTGTGAAAACTCCTCACCTCATGAATGTTTGTCAGGATCGGTCATTCCCTAATAGCTCGCAGCTTTTCATCGTCCACACGAATGCCTGTGGACGTTACAATAAACCCTAGAAACAACAGGCTGTCAATTAAACAACTACATTTCTTCAAGTTTAGGTACAACTTGTTAATTTGTAGGACCTGCAGCACCTGCCTGAGATGTTTCCTATGCTCCGCCTCATCCTGGCTATATATCAATATGTCATCAAAATATACTACCACAAATCGGCTAGTAAACGGTTTTAGCACTTGATTCATCAAACGCATAAAAGTACTTGGTGCGTTCGATAGGCCGAAGGGCATGACCAGCCACTCATACAACCTTTCCTTGGTCTTGAATGCCGTTTTTCACTTATCATCGGGTCAGATACGAATCTGATGGTACCTGCTCCTTAGATCTAGTTTAGAGAACACCTTGGCCCCTTTTAACATATCGATATTTGATGGTAATTTTGTTGGGAATCGATATTTGATGGTAATTTTGTTGATTGCCCGGCTGTCGACACACATGCGCCAGCTTCTATCTTTTTTGGCGTTAATAATGCAGGTACGACACATGGGCTCATGCTCTCTCTCAAGATACCCTTACGGATCAATTCCTCCACTTGCCCCCGAAGTATCTCACACTCCTTTGGACTCATTCGATAATAAAGGTGGTTGGGTAGGCTAGCCCCAGGGACGAGGTCTATGTGATGTTGGATGTCCCTCATGAGGGGCAATCCATCAGGTAAATCCTCTGACCAGACTTCTTTGAATTCTTTTAACAACAATCTTAAACTTGGAGGGATGTTTCAGGGTTCCTCTTCCTCGTCCTTCACCACTATAGCATATACCTCGCCGGTTTCCTTGGATTCCTCCATGAAATCCCGAATGATCAAGAGGGAACTCCTCTCCACTTTAGAAGCTTCAGGGTGGTTCTCTAGTGCCACAGGGGCAAGAATTATTTTTCAACTATCCTTGACGAATACGTAGACATTGTCTCATCCCCGATGGGTCGCATCACGGTCCGACTGCCAGGGTCGACCGAGTAGCATGTGACAAGCTTCCATGTCGACCACGTCACAAAGTATCTGATCCTTATAATTTTTACCAATTGAAAATGAGATAGTGCATTGTTCAGTTACCTTGGTCTCATTCACCTTTTTTATCCAGCCAATTGAGTACGGGGAAGGATGTTTCGTCGTTGGTAGCCACAACTTGTCCACCATTACCCTTGAGACGATGTTCTCGCTACTACCACTATCTATGATCACATCACAAACCTTTCCATTGACAGTGCACCGAGTATGAAATATATTGTGTCGCTGTGAATGTAATTTCTTTCGTGGGGTATACAGTAATCGCCTCACAACTAGAAATTTGTCACGATCATCGCCCGTCACTTCATCGCCACCTGCTATTTCTTCAGTGGTTTGTTCATGTTCATCATAGCCATGACCTTCTTCTACGGCCTCATCTTCAGTGGCCCCTTCGTTTATAGTCAAGTGTGCTGCGGGACGTTGAGGACAGGTGTTTGATAAGTGGCTTGGCTAGCCACAATAGTAACAATTGTTCGACCTTGGCCGAGCATAAAGATTTAGAATCCTACTCGGGCCCGCTGTTATGGGTGTTGCACGTTGAGGTCTGGATGAGCCACTCCCCGTATCACGATTTACGGTTGTAGGAGGTTGAGGATGTTCTCCTACTGGATCTTTTCCTCGTGCCAGCACTGGATCCTGCGTGGGACCCATCATGGAGGGTCGAGTTAAAGGATAGGGACGATTAGGAACTCTTGCAAGTTGCGTTTCTGCCCTACCTGCCAATTGAACTGCTTCATCCACGGTCTCGACTGGGTACATCTGAACTCGGTCCTAAATTATCGGTCGCAACCCATCTATAAATCGTGCCACCTTCTGTGACTTAGATTCTGACAGATCGTTTCGTGTAGCCAACCGCTGGAATTCTTTAGTGTAATTTATGACAGTTCGATTTCCTTGTAGGTGATTTTGGTATTGCTGGAATAATATCTACTCATAATCACTGGGGAGAAATCGCGATCGAAGAAGACGTCTCATCTGTGGCCATGATGAGATGAGCGCCTTGTTCTGACGGGCTCGTGAGAGTTGTAATTGTTCCAACCATGCAGAAGCACCAGATTTTAACTTAAATGCTACCAATTTTACCCTTTTATAATCTGGCACGTCCATATAATCAAAATATCTCCCTACTTCGGCTAGCCAATCGAGGAATTCTTCTATACGTAATAAACCATTAAAACTAGGAAGTTCAGCCTTATCTCGATAGTCTCTTTCAGCATGATCTAGGTGATCGGCTTCATGGTATAACGACCCGTAAATTTCCGTACAAGGGCTCGAGTACCACCTCGACCAGAAATCACTTAGGATTAAATCCTTTAGAAATTTAACAAAGTTAACTAAGTGCTAAACTAGATTAGCCATGAAATCCGTTAGAATCGCTTTAAATACGATCTGCAAGACCCAAAACTTGTAGAATCATTGACGCTAGGTTACCCTAAAGTCTATGATCAAACTCATTACCCGACTGCTCTCGGGAACGAATTGAAACTCCTTATCAGGTCTAGACCGCACATCGGGAGTCCGAATAATACGAAGTTAAGGAATTGGGACCGCCTCACTGGGCTTGACAACCATCTCGGAAATCAAGTCCAGACAGTGTCCCACAGCCGTTCGCTCGAGTCCGGAGCGAGGGAGTGTGAAAACTCTTGTTTTCTTTACAAAATAAATATCTTGAATAGTGATCTGGCACGTATCACTTGCAGACAATTTATAAGCAACCAGACCGTCAGAATCTAACCCAAATACACCTTCGGATCAGGAAAATTTTCATAAACATTTACATGTACTTAGAATTGCTGATCGGGGTCTGCTGACCGTTGAATTGAAACTAGTCCGCCACGCGTGATCTGTAGACCCTACTGGAACGAAAATTTAACTTCACCTAGATCCAGGATAGGTGAGCTTAAGTCCGACTTTTGGCTCAAGGAGGCTCACCAGAAACCCTCCGTTGAGCTGAAACACTGCCGATTTGATTATAATATAAGTATACCTTGAACATAAGTCTATTCCAGAGAGTTTTTAGGCTATATAAGGACCTTAGGGCAGCCCCTCTTACAGCCATACGAATTTGGGATAAACCCTAAGTAAGAAGAGAGAAAAGAGAGAGAAAGCTAGAGAGTTGTGGGAGAATCTCCCTCCTACCATTTCCAATCACCACACGGGCTGCACCACCCCTTCCTTGATGCTTTCCCGGCGATACCGACTCCGTTTTAAGGTAAGAAACCCTAACCCTAGGTCTGTTTGGGGGTGTGAAGGTTATAAGTTATGAAATAGCTAACCGGTTTAACTATTTAGGCTATAAAACTGCCGAATACGGAAGCCTAACGAACCTAGCTGATCCGTTGAGATTCCAAGGTGCAAGGTGAGGACTTTAGGTGTATAGGTTACGGTTTTCAACGCTTTCAATGTCAGATAATGATAGATTCATGATCTGCATGCAATTGCACATGTACAAAGTGCTTTCCGTTTTCTGTTTCGATTAAAGTTGTAGAATATGAAATTTTACATATTCTAGGTATACGTAGAAATACCGTATACCTACAAATTTTGGAAATGTATTTTCCATGATTATTTGTTGTATGAATATATGGTATATAGATAAAATACTTGTTTGGCGAAAGGAATTGCCATAATACATGTTTGCTTATATACACTATGTATGTTGAAATTGTGTATTCTAGAAAATACCGTATACGTATAAATTTTGGAGATGTATTTGTCATGATTATTTGCTGTATGAATATGATATACACGGATAAAATACTCGCTTGGAAAAAGGATAGCCCTAATGCATATTTTACTAACATACGTCATGTATGTTGAAATAGTGCACTCTAAGTGTTTGTGAAAATGCTTGTGAGAGTAAGTGCTTAGATGTTAGTGCCTTAGGTAGGTGCTGAGATGGGGTTCTCAACTACCTTAGGCCCTGTTTGGGCAACGGGATTAGAAGGGATTAGGTGGGATTGGATTCATCTGGTTCTGTACCAATTCCACTCCATGTTTGGAAAAGCTTGGAATTAGATCGGAGGGAATTGCATTGGGTCCCGTGCCAATTTCACTCAATGCTAGCAAGTTGTGTAGGTCCCACCCTGATGTGTGGGCTATATCCACACTGTCCACCCATTTTTTGAGATTATTTTAGAGCATGGGCCAAAAATCAGGTAATTTTAAAGCTCAAGTGGACCCACCACTGAAAGCAATGGGGATTGAATACTTATCGTTGAAAACTTCGTTGGGGCCACATAAGTTTTGGATCTACCTCATTTTTTGGCCCATACCATAAAATGAGGTTACAAAACAAATGAACGGTTTAGATATAATACATGTGTGTTATTCTGGTAATTTCAAATGATGGTGGGTATATCCATTCAATGTACCACCGTATTACCAACAAAGCAGAGCATTAATCTATTCCCATGGAATCAGGGGACAATCCCTGCCATGGGTAATAATGATGTTTTTTTAATACAATCCCACCTAATCCCTTCTAATCCTGTTGCCCAAACAGGGCCTTAGAGACATGTATGATTCCCTCCATGTGGTTGTTTACTCTAACCACTCACTTATGAAATATATGTGTTTGTATCCCTATTTATATAGTGCTCTATAACATGCTTTATAACATGCTTTGTAACATGTTTCATAACATGCTTTATAACATGCTTTATAACCTGCTTTATGACATGCTTGTTAACATGTTTGGGTTGCTTTGTTTATTATGCTTTACACCTCATGCTACGAGTAAAAATTGATTGAGTTTGGGACTATGTCCATAGTCCAGACATTCGGTACCAGATTTGAGATCGTGGCTGAGATTTATGTCGCCACGAAGGATGTGTTTGACGAACCCGAGTTGTACTTCGGTTGGCGATAGTGGTTGGCCATACGAAGTGCTTCTGCACTTCATATCGTTCAACTCGTTGTGCGCTCGAGCTAGCCGAGTACGTCAAGTAACCCGTTGTGTCTTATGTATGTTCACCATGTTTGGTTGCTAATGCTTGAACCTAGGGTACCAAACTTACCAGTGGAATCCCGTTAACCATGGTACCATGATCCGCTAAGACTCATGAGCCGGGCATGGTAGTATGGGACACCGTGGTCAAGCTGTCGGCCTACGCTGGGGCCACGTGCCTCCCCGTAGTGACCAGTGAGCAACCAGACTCATGAGCCGATTATGGTGGTATGGGACACTATATTCATGCTGTCGGCCAACATTGATAAGGTGATGGGGGAGTGGTGCAACGAATGTGAGCAACAGCCCTGACAGCCCTTTGTAGTGACCTCGAGCATACTCTGGGATCGCGGTGATCCTTAGAGTTTGTCGCGGTATATAGAGTATGAACTAGGCCTGTTTCTGTATAGTGATGAATCGTTAAAGAGGTGATGGGGGAGTGGTGTAACCTTTGTGTGTAACAGCCCTGACAGCCTTTGCAGTGACCTAGAAAACACACCATCGTCTGATATTAACTAGGACTGACGACCCTAGAATGGATCATGTTTGTGAATGATACAAGGGAGGTACCTTAGTTTCCCAATCTTGCTGTTTGAAATGGACTAATTAAAAACTCGGTAATCATGCTCATCATGCATTGCATGTTCCTAAAAGATGTGGAGCACTGAGGGATGAAAGCATGCTACGAACGTGAGATGGTGTCGCACGAGGGAGGGTGTGGTGAGGGCATCCATCATACCTGCATTCATACTTGCATTAATAAGAGTAGTTAGGAGTGTTTGATTTTACTGCTTTATCATTACTGCTTGACTGTATCGATAACATGTTAACCTATGCTTTATTGTTCCACTGAGTTAGTTACTCACTCCCACGTTACGGGACGGTGTTGCGCACACCAACCAGACTCTGTCTCAGGTTTAGACGAGCCGATGACTCAGGAGGCGGAGCCTGATTATGACGAGGACCAGGAGGAGTTCTCTTATATGCAGTACTCTGGCGGCTTCGACTAGGCTGCCAGAATCAACGGGTTTTGCAGGGATTGTTACTTAGTTTAATTTTTGACATTGAGTTCGTAAACAAACATATGTATATGGTGACTCAGATGGGTTCATACTCTGGAGAATGAAGTGATTTTGTTTCTTTACATACATGTATATGCAGTTCAGTCTTCCGCTTGCCTTTATACAAATGATCTGGAGTATGAATTACTATTTTTGGTATAATCTCACTCATGTTTATTGCTCTAACACAGACAACATTTAATCAGCATTATTTATGTTGCATAAGTGATGCGTTGGAACTCGGGAGTTAAGTTATACTCGACCCCCGATTTTCAGGGTGTTACACATGGATTGGTCGTCAGGCAAAACCCTCATTAAGGTCCTCGTTATTAGAACTTGAATCATTTGGCCTACGGATTGCCACTGGTAGTGCTCTATGAAAATCGGGGTTGTGTCGTACAGCAACCACGGGTGGTGGAGCACCGCCTAGGGCTCGGGGCGGAAGTAGCGCATCCACAAGATCGTCGAGGGTTACCTACAACCCTTGTATGGTCAACTGACTCTCCCGATGGAAAGCTTCCATTCTTTCCGAAAGATTACGAATCTTTGGATCACCGTAATCTTTGGATCACCGTCCACAGGATTTTGATTCATACCTTCATTGTTTGTCATTGGCCCAAGGGGAATTCTCGCTTTGATACCAATTGACACAGGGATGAACGTGATGAGGATAAATACTTCGAATCCACGGAGTTTCTCTAGACTCCTCACAGAGACTTCTCGAATCCACGAGGAAAGAAAGCAGAAAATAGAAATAAATTCTAATAAATTCGAAACTGATTAATTGATTAATAAAAATGAGTTCACAACTCTTTAAATAGGGATACTAAGCAATGAGAAAGAAATCAGAATGAAACTACAACTAAAACTCCTAGAATTCGCAACTTACTATAAATAGTAAACTTACTATTTACAGACGGTCGTGATGTCTACTAGTGCGCAAGGTTTTCGGCCAAAAATAGTAAGTGTCATATTTGGCTTCACCAAACCATTCTCCTAATTATTCTAAGCTCTTTTCACGTTGGGTACAACTCCTAAAGCTCGACGGATGAAGAGTTACAATCAAACTAAAACTTATTATTTATAGTAAAAACAAAATTAAAGCAGGGAAAAGACAGTCGATCCAGGGGTTTTTTGCAATTCCGGGGGTCGCAACCTGACATAGCAGGGCTGGTTGGCTAAAGTAGCTCGTTCTACCCCAAAATCATATATTTTACGTCAAATAACTCATTCCGGATTGCGAGATACGCCCGATCTAAGGTCCGACGGTCCGGATCACTTCTGTCGTCGACCGGGCCTTTTCTGATCCATCTTAGCCATGAAACTTTCCGTGATCCGCTCTACATCAAAACCACTTGCAGATGATGCTTTGATAAAGCAAATGATTTTGAATGGGATGATTTTACCATCTATTCACTAGTAAAAAGCCTTCTCCCACTTTTGTAATGTCGAAACAAAAACTTTATGTAAGAGTAAAAGCCTCATAAGGAGAATTGAGAATTGTTCTGATAGGAGATAATAGTGTTTTTCCCTAGAGATGGAAAATTCGTCCACTCGATTTCATCAATTTGCAAATTCTTCCTATTAGGGGTCATATGAACCTGGACGAGTTGGGAATCCACCAACTCATCATTTTTTGGTGGAACAACAACCCCAATTTTAGAGATAATGACTCAGTCCTAATCAATGTTTGTAAAACTAGATGGTTATGTCCTCAATTGAGGTCTAGAACTAAGAATTGTCTTCTTTTTTTAATATCATTTTTTGATAATTCATTTCTCATTTATCTGATTTCATGAATCGGATATGGAAAAAGATTTATTTTCACTGAAAAAAGAAAATAATTTGGATTTTTTTTACCACATGATTTAAGTTTACAGCCCTAGACACCTAAAACTGGACCTAGCGTACGCAAGTTCGGTTACCAGTACTTTATATAGTTTTTATGTAAAGGATAGGCCAGAAATGGTCCCTCGACATCACCTATTAGTACACAGGTGTGAAAATGGTCACACTTGATAGTTTTCAAGCCAACTACTCTACCTGATTTCCTACAACAAACCCAAAAGATAATCACGTGCACACACGTGAACCAAGAAGCCTTCATAAATTCACGCATTGACACAAAGAAGAGGCCCTCTCAAAAGGAAGTAACCATACATGTACACACGTGAAAAGAGAAACTTTTAAAACACGGGAGAAAAGATAAGACTCATTATAAAAAGAATTCTCTCTCTCTCTCTATCAAATATAAAATTTAAGCTACCCTTGGTACGAGTTATTTTCTTTAATACAAACTGCTTGTGTCCGTATGTGTTGAAGGCACGTGAAATTCCAGCACTGGCGCTTCTCATTGGCCCACGTCATTTTCGATGACTCAGTTTACAAAATACGCACAATTACTCTCTTCCCAGTGGATTGTGTGCTACACAACACAACTTTAACGTGTGAAACTTCTACGGGCCCTCCATAACTTTTATATTAGATCTACACTGTCCATCAATTTTTTCAGATAATTTTAGACCATGAGATAAAAAATGAGTTATATCCAATGTTCAAGTGGACCACATAACAGAAAGTAGCAGAAATTGAACAAACTACCGTTTAAGCCTTCCTAGGGCTAACCGTGACCTTATTTCCCATCTAACCTGTTCATAAAGTCTATCTGGATGAAGGTAAAACACAAATATCATCTTGATCAGAGCCTTCCGTGGTTTCAAGAAGTCTTCAATGGTAGCATCAATTTCTACTTTTTCCTGTGGTGTGGTCTACTTGATCTTTGGAACTGCCTTGGATTTAGGATTATATCCTGGAATAATCTAATAAAATGGATGAACGGTGTGGATCTAACAAATACATCATCCTGGGCCCACGTAAATTTCAAACCTCATGGAATTCCGTCGATGGAAGAAAACCTGATGTGGTGACATGTGAAAGTCCAGGGGACCCATCATCATACAACATTTTGGTATGGGAACTTTAAGAATTGTCAGCCGTTTTTTGCCTAAGGTCGATAGAACCACTGAAAATAAATAAATAAAATTCCGTAGATGCTAGAAATCACATTTTATGGGTCTTATTATTTTATTACTTTTCGTCAAATCTAAGTAACTTCATTAGTTTTTTTTCCCCCTTCTAATGACGAGGTATCTGTAAGTGTTAGTGGTGGACAATGCCTTAGACTATTTGAAAGTATGTAAAAAATGATCTGGATCATTTAAATATATATACATTGATTTAGACCATTCAATATAATACTATATAAGTGGTTAGTAATTCGTAGTTTTAAAAGTGGGTGGACAACTATTTAAATTATTTAAAAGGACAGAGATAGTAATTTAGACCTTTTCCAACATAGTGATGTTGGACAACAATCTAGGCGGATCCCTTCATCAATATTTTAGAAGCATTGGCTAACAATCGTAACAATCCCTTCATCAATAATTTAGACCTTTTCCAATATAGTAATGTAGCACTGCTGCACATGTGGCCCAATCACATTACAATAAATATATATATATATATATATATATATATATATATATATATATATATATATATATATATATATATATATATATATATATATATATATATATATTTCTTTTTTGGTAAGCAGAGGATTCGGATTCGTTGCTATGTTGCAATACGAAAGGGACATCGAATGCCTTCCACCCCCACTGTAGTCGGAAGCTACAAGGGACCCACCGATATGTCTGTGAGAATCCATCCCATCCATCAGTTTCTACATCACATTTTAAGACATTATCTCAAAAATGAAACAGATTCAAAACTCAAATGGACCACACTAACGGAAACAAAGGCGATGGAACACCCATAGTCAAAAGCTTTATTAGGACACAAGTTTTGGATGGGGCTAATATTTTTGTTTCCAGTTCATCCCCGTTAGGACCTTAACGTACAACGGTTTGGATAGCATATAAACGTCATGATTGTTGAAAAATTATACAGATTGATGTAATTTCTGTATAATATGGAAACCGAAAAAATCACGATAATAAAAAATTAAGGACAGGCTGAAGCACGTCTGAAAAAACGCTGTCCTTAAAGCTTTATTTGCCCCTACTCAATTGAATTGAGTAAGCTGATAGGTTACAGGCAAATAGCTTCTAGGATACGACGAGCCTGGTGTGGGTCTGCGTTCAGCAAACACGAAGACCCACCTATTGGAACTCGATTACACAATTTCTGGCAGAAATACAACAAAGAAAAATCACAGAAGAAAGAAAAGAAGAAGAAAATTGTGATTTAGACCACTGCTTTGGTCAAGTCTTCAGCCACTGGTTCTGTTGAACCGTCCTAGACCACACCGTTGGTCTGTTCTTCTTGCAATGGTTAAACCCTTGCTGTCTTGTTGCTGGAATTACTGGAGTATAAGAGAGGATTAGTGGGCTTTCTCAATTCGTATGGTAGTGCTGGATTGGTTTGTGAGATGGTTTGGAAACCCATCCAGGCTCTCCTTTTATAGGCTAAGATGGCTGGGGGTTATGGTCCAGGGAATTAAATCCCATGATCGTTTTCTAGCTGTTGGAGAAAACTAGCCGTTTTATGGCCGTTTTCTGACTGTTGTGCATGGGCCATTAGGTTGCTGCATGCTGACTGTTGTGAGACAGCAGCTAGCCGTTTTCTAGCTGTTGGGCTAGTCATACAGCAGTTTCAGCTGGACCCTGCATTTATTGCACAGCTGTTACAGATCTGCTGCAACAGCTCGCGAAGTGCAAAGTGCGCCACTAGCGCCTCTACAGCCACACTGCCTCACATGCCCATCCCCACGCCCTCGCACCGAGCCCGAGCCCGAGTCCAAGACTGAGACCGAGACCAAGACCGAGACCGAGTCCGAGCCCGAGCCCGAGCGCGAGCGCGAGCGCGTGCGAGGGTGTTCCAGTGCTATGCACTGAAACACGCAAGGTTCATAGTCCACGGACTAGGTAGGTAAATATTATAATATTCCACTATTATCATTTAAACCAAAGATTTTTCTCTTCCCTTTCCTATGTGGGACTATTCTCAAAAAACCCACAAACGGTAGTTTTCAAACAAAATAATATATTATGTATATTATTTTTATTATTTAAAATATATTTAAAAATTAATATTTTTTCAACAATCCCCCACTTGATTTTTTAAAATATATTTTTTCCTCGGTTAAACAATTTTGCTAGAATAATCAGCTTATATGCATAAAAAAAAGGATATCTTTCGATTTTAATCTTTCCGTTAGTGTAAGTATCTCAAAACTCTGTCGAAATGATTGGTAGCCGCAGCTTTGAACCAGTTATTTCTAGATAACAAAGTTGGAGAAACCAAACACATATTCGCTATGTGTTTGTTAGAGTTCCCACAATATTGCTCAGCACATTTAATGGCCATGTGTTTATCCTAATTCGTGAACGATCCCGAGAGAAAACTCATAAATCTCATGAGAGACGGCACCATCTCTACATTCATATAGGTGAATTCCTTCCAGTATCTCCGTTACTATAAGACACTTGTCCTATAGACTGGATTTCATTAAGAGTTCTCAGACTCAACCCTCTTTTGTAACGCTCAACACTTATCTATTATGGATGAGGTTTTATAATTTAGTACTGAAAAACTTTCTACATATTAGTGACTTGTTATTACCCATTAAACCCAAATTTAGAGATTTTCTAACTTCAGGTTGGGTTACCATCACTGGTGGAACTTTGTTTGAAGAGTTTCAACCACATCTCTCTAGATGTAGCCTTTACTACCTCTCTCGGTAGAGGTTTAGTGAAAGGATCTGTCAGATTGTTGCTTGATTTCACATAGGAAATAGCAATGATTCCATCTCGAATCAATTGTCTGACATAATCATGTCGAAGACTTATATGTCTAGATTTACCATTATACGTGCCGCTATAGGCTCTAGCTAATGTAGCTTCACTATCACAATGTAGTGACACAACCGATATAGGCTTTACACAGAAAGGAATTTCTAATAGAAGATCCCTTAGCCACTTAGCCTCTTTGCCTGTTGCAGCCAGGGCTATGAATTCGAACTCCATAGTCGAGTGCATTATGCAGGTCTGTTTCTTGGATCCCCAAGATACAGCTGCACCTCCTAGGGTGAATACCCACCCTATAGTAGACTTGTTGTCCCCTGCACTCGATATCCAGCTCGCATCGGTATATCCTTCCAATACGGCCGGAAACTCTGAATAAAATAGTCCTAAGTCTTTACTTGCTTCTAAGTAACCAAGGACTCTACTAATTGCATTCCAGTGTTCAGTACTGGGGTTACTAGTAAACCTACTAAGTTTAGTCACAGCATATGCGATATCAGGTCTAGTGCATTGCATAGTATACATAAGACTCCCTATGACACTCGCATATTCTAATTGTGCAACGGTTCTTCCAGTATTTTCTTTTAGCTTGATACTTGGATCAAATGAGGTCTTTGCTTCTTTTATATTTAGATGGTTAAACTTGTTTAGTATCTTCTCAATATAATGAGATTGACACAAAGCATAACTCCCACAATGTTTTTTAACTTTGATACCTAGGATGGTATCAACTTGTCCAAGATCCTTCATTTTGAATACTGAATATAGAAATCTCTTTGTTTCAGTTACACCTTCCATTTTATTACTTATTATTAACATGTCATCAACATACAGACAAATAATAATGATATAACTACCATCTACTTTAGAATATATGCATTTGTCAGCTACATTATGCATGAAACCATGAGAAAGTATTTTGGAATCAAACTTCTCATGCCATTGTTTTGGTGCTTGTTTTAATCCATATAATGATTCGACTAATCTACATACTTTGTTTTCATTTCCTGGTAGAATGAACCTTTCAGGTTGTTCCATGTATACCTCTTCATTGAGGTCACCATTCAGGAAAGCGATCTTTACATCCATTTGATGAATGTGAAGATGATGTATGGAAGCTAGCGCAAATAATATCCTAATGGATGTTATCCTAGCTACAGGTGAGTATCTGTCAAAATAATCTATCCATTCTTTTTGTCTAAAACCCTTAGCTACTAGTCGAGCTTTAAAGGTTTGGATAGTCTCATTAGTGTGATATTTCTTCCTAAATATCCACTTGCAATCTATGGGTCTAGAGCCTGGAGGTAAGTTTACTAGTTCCCATGTTTGATTTGATAGTATGGATTCCATTTCATCATTTATAGCTTCTTTCAAGAAAGCTGAGTCTCTAGAGGATATAGCCTCTTTATATGATTTAGAATCATCTTTTATATTCATCATTATAGGTATTTGTCTTATAACATTTTCTCTATCTGCTTCTACAAGATGGAAAATGATGCGTTGTGAATCTATGTAGTCATCTCCTAGACTCTTCTCTATTCTTGTTCTTTGACTCATACGAGGTTCAATAGGAGCTTCCACTATCTGTGGAGCTGTGCTATCTGGTTCTCTATTAGGAGTTTGAATTTCATTATCCTTAGACTCCAAGGATAGTGAGTTCTCAAAGAACTCAACGTCTCTTGATTCTATTATTGTATTAGACTCCATGTTTAGAAGTCTATAAGCTTTACTATTTTGTGCATACCCTACGAAGGTGCACTTAATAACTCTCGGTCCTAACTTAGTTCTTTTTGGGTCAGGGGTTCTGCAGTATGCAAGACACCCCCACACTTTTAGATATCCTAGGTTAGGTTTTCTACCTCTCCATGTTTCATATGGAGATATTTTATACTTTTTAGACGGTATTCTATTTAGAATATGACATGCTGCTAGCAGTGCCTCACCCCATAGACTTAGTGGTAACTTTGCTCTTATCAGCATTGAGTTGACCATTTCTACGAATGTCCTATTCTTCCTTTCAGCTATTCCATTTTGTTGAGGTGTGTATGGAGCAGTACATTGATGTATCAGTCCATGTTGTTCACAGAAGTTATCGAATTCATTTGAAAAGTATTCTCCTCCTCTATCGCTACGGAGAATTTTTATCTTCTTATTTTGTTGATTCTCTACTTCTGCTTTATATACTTTAAACATGTTCAATGCTTCATTTTTGCTCTTTAATAGGTACACATAGACATATCTAGAGCAATCATCTATAAAGGTTATGAAGTACCATTTACCTCCACGAGTAAGAATGCCGTTTAATTCACAGATATCACTGTGCACAAGATCCAACACTTGGGACGATCTTTCAACACTTGGAAAAGGTTTCTTCGTCATTTTGGATTGTATGCACACTTCATATTTTTCGGTTTCATTATCTGTATATGAGATTAAACCATTCTTAGCCATGAACTTCAAGGTACTATACCCTATATGGGCTAGTCTATCATGCCACAGTCCAGCGGATTCAACCATATACGCAGAAATGCTACTTTCATTCAGAGAAAACTTGACCATCCCATTACAAGCATATTCCTTTCCGACAAAATTCTCATTCTTAGACAGAATCAGTTTACCTGACTCGTACACCACCCTTATCCCTGGTTTTCCCAGAAGATCCCCAGAAACTAAGTTTCGCCTCATGTCTGGGACGTGCAGTACATTAATCAGAATCACTTTCTTCCCAGAGGTGAATATCAGTTCGACAGTTCCTTTGCCGACGACCTTTGATCAGACTTCATTATCCATTTGGACTTCTTAACCATCGGTCAATTCCTCATAGGTTTTGAAGGCTGATTTGTCGTAGCACACATGTACTGTAGCGGCAGTATCATACCACCATCCTAGAACTTTGCCTTTGATGGTATTCACCTCAATGATCATGGTTACTATATCGCCTTCTTCTACTACATTTGCCTCTTGTTTAGACTTACGATATCGGCATACTCGAGCATAGTGTCCGATTTTTCCACAGACATGGCATGGGCCTTTGAACTTTCTGTTCTTCTTTTGGGCATTTTTCTTGAATTTCACGTTATTAGGTTTTAGGGAATTGTCCTTCTCAGGATGTTTGTTACTAGAGTTCTCTACTGCATGTACTTTAGACGAGGTATTCCCGTTATCATTCTTTCTGTCGCGGTTACTGGATTCTTCCTCAATTCTGAGGTGTTTCTGGATTTGTTCTAGTGTGTAGTCCTCAGTTTTATGGAGCAACTTCTTTCTATAGTCTTTCCACATCGGTGGCAATTTGACGATTATAACCTCGACTTGGAATGATTCAGGAAGATCTATTTTTATCGCTTTGATTTTGTTTACTATTAGGTGTAATTCTTAGATTTGGGGTAGTAGCGGTTTGTTATCTACCATGTTGAAGTCAAAATACCTGGCGATGAGAAACTTGTTGGTACATTCTTCTTCAGCCTTGTATTTGAACTCCAAAGCGGCCCAGATCTCCTTTGTTGATGATGTCTGTTGGTACAGATCGTAGAGACGGTTGGAGAGTGCGTTCAGAATGTGTCCTCGACACAAGAGTTCGTCTTCGGATCGGTTGGTGCGGGCGGCCACCTGTTCAGGTGTGTCGTCGTCGGTTGCTTCAGGTAGCACTTGCAAATTTGGATCTAATATAAGTAGATCTTTAGCGCCGTTAGGAGAAATTTTAGCTTATCTTGTCATCTCATTAAATTAGTTCTATCGAACCGATCAAGACGTATTAAGTCCTGATTCATCAACTTGATGGATGAAACACTGTCGGCTTCCATTACAAATTAACGCTTTAAGTTTGTTGAAAAATTATACAGATTGATGTAATTTCTGTATAATATGGAAACCGAAAAAATCACGATAATAAAAAATTAAGGACAGGCTGAAGCACGTCTGAAAAAATACTATCCTTAAAGCGTTATTTGCCCCTACTCAATTGAATTGAGTAAGCTGATAGGTTACAGGCAAATAGCTTCTAGTATACGACGAGCCTGGTGTGGGTCTGCGTTCAGTAAACACGAAGGCCCACCTATTGGAACTCAATTACACAATTTCTGACAGAAATACAACAAAGAAAAATCCTAGAAGAAAGAAAAGAAGAAGAAAATTGTGATTTAGACCACTGCTTTGGTCAAGTCTTCAGCCACTGGTTCTGTTGAACCGTCCTAGACCACACCATTGGTCTGTTCTTCTTGCAATGGTTAAACCCTTGCTGTCTTGTTGCTGGAAATACTGGTGTATAAGAGAGGATTAGTGAGCTTTCTCAATTCGTACGGTAGTGCTGGATTGGTTTGCGAGATGGTTTGAAAACCCATCCAGGCTCTCCTTTTATAGGCTAAGATGGCTGGGGGTTATGATCCAGGGAATTAAATTCCATGACCGTTTTCTAGCTGTTGGAGAAAACTACCCGTTTTATGGCCGTTTTCTAGCTGTTGGGCTAGTCATGCAGCAATTTCAGCTGGACCCTAGTCACACCGCGACTCGCACACGTCTCGCGACACGATGCGCACGTGCGAACTGCAAAGTGCGCCACTAGCGCCTCTACAGTCATACTGCCTCACATGTCCACGCCCTCGCACCGAGCCTGAGCCCGAGCCCGAGCACGCGGGTGTTCCAGTGCTATGTAGCACTGGAACACGCAAGGTCCATAGTCCACGGACTAGGTAGGTAAATATTATAATACTCCACTATTATCATTTAAACCAAAGATTTTTCTCTTCCCTTTCCCATGTGGGACTATTCTCAAAAAACCCACAAACGGTAATTTTCAAACAAAATAATATATTATATATTATTTTTATTATTTAAAATATATTTTAAAATCAATATTTTTTCAACAATGATAGCCCTTGGACACGCAGATTCAACGTTTGGACATTTCCATCCTCACTGTTTCCTGTTGTGTGGCGGCTTAAGTTTTGGATGCGGCTCATTTTTAGAATTATCTACTGACATGAGCCGGACATACCGACGAAGAGAGTGGGCTTCTCACAGGCATCTCGGTGGGCCCATGTAGCTTACGATTCCAGGAATCGTGCAGGGCGGCCCGGCTCTCGTCTATGGATAAGGTACACGAGTTGCCTGTGCCCCTTCCACGAATTTCCAGTGGTCAGAAACTATGCAGGCTCAACAGAAATTTCTGTGACAAATCCTCTCCATCCTTCAATTTCTCAAGATCACAATAGGATAAAAACCCAAAAAATGCAGATCGAATGCTCAGGTAGGTCACATGACACGAAACAGCGGGGATTGAACGCTTATCATTGGAAACTTTGTGGGGCCTCGGACGTTTTGTATAAAGATGATATTTGTTTTCCTACAGTTTATCTGAGTTATAATAACCCTAGGAGCGGTTTGGATTTTACATGAACATCTTGTTCGGCTTCAAGAAGCTTTCAACGGTGGATGTTTTAGTTCTCACTGTTTTTGTCCCGTATGGGTAACCCCTAGTTTTGAATCTGCCTGAGTTTTGGACTCCTCATCATTGTAATCTTGGGAAATTTATGGATAGTGGATTTTAATGGGTACCGTGGCCTCGTATAGATTCTGACTACAGGAACTTCATCTAGCTGGGAGCACATATTGGAATTGGCATTCACAAAAAAAGTGCGCATTACCTTGAGTGCACTTAGCTAGTGTCCTATTTATTATTTTTAGTGGGTGTCGTTTACTTTAGCGGCTGCTTGCTGCATAGTATTCGTTGGGATTAGATGATATGGAATTGTACTTAGTACCATGCAACTTCCATGGGATGTTTTACAACCACCCGAAGGAAGCCATTAATCTCGATTGATTGTTGTACCTTATATTTATCCGTTCCAACGAGAGCCCCGGTTAGAGAGGGACACAAATTTTCCAGAGTTGAGTGATGCATTTGAGATATGCATAAATACTTCGAAGACGATTTTACAGTAGTGATACAATTGGCTTCCATCGAGTGATGACATGTCATTCACAAAATATGGGTGGCCGAGTAGAACATGGTCAGGTTGATAAGGAAGCTTGGAGTTGTTACCAAGACAAGTAGCGGGCTTATAAAGAGACCTCATCAGTGTTGAATGAGAAACATCCGGATGGTCAACCTAAGGCTATAAATAGCGAGGGAATTCAGCAGAAAAAAAAAAAAAAAGACACCTCATATAAATTAAACCAAAGCAAATCTATTTTTCAATTATTTTATGCTGCTTAGCATTATAAGTCATTTACATTCCTTAATTGTGTAATCAACATTATCAGTCGTTTGCATTCCTTAAGTGTAATCTATAGTAGTAACTAGGTACCTGCTAACTTTAGCTGTAATTTAAGTCTACACTCATACGTTGAATTTAGTGAGTATCAAGTTCTCCATTCAAAATTGTTCTCCATGACCAACTATAAGAATTTCCCTTTTTTTTTTTTTTTTTTTTTTTTTTTTTTTTTTGTATCGAAAAAGTCCTTTCGTACGTAAGGCAGATGTGTAACCCATTTTCAGATGACGAACCCCACCCTTTGATAATCAATCGCCTTATCATCTTAAGCAACACTGTACAAGTGGTTGAATAGGCGACCGATCTCAGTCATATACAGTTGATTTCCAATGTATCTACCTATCTTAGCACTTGGGGCCATAATTATTCGATTTGAATTGAGCCGCCTCACAGTCAATTCTGGCTCACCCACACAAATCACGTGACCGAAATTGAAATCAAAAGAAAGGACAACATATATTGGCATGCCCGGTGGGACACTTTCTCTAATTTACTTATCAGTGTGACATTGTCAATCGACCAATTAGATATATGAATAGAAGAAATAATCGAATTGCTGTAGATGAACCCTCGACACCAACTACACCACCTCCGACCAAGGACGTGTAGGTTCAAGTGCCCCCCAAATCATTGAATATAAACACTAGTTCGACACTCAGGGCCTGTTTGTTAACGCTAAATTTTTGTACTAGACACGAAATTCCGAAAATATTCCATATTTAGGTGTTTGTTAACGCATAAGGAAAGCGCTCCACAATTTTCGGTTGAAACTTTTCCGTGATGGGAGTCCTTTATGTTGAAAATTTTCCATGGTGGGAGTCTAGCTTAATGGAGAATGGAGAATGCACTATCTGATTATTATTATTTTAATCCAAAATTATCCTTTGTGAGATAGATTTTCTCCCTTCGTTATACACATCCCAACTTTTAACATGGGGCACTTCTCTGAGCCCACCATGATATATGTGTTTCATCCATTCCATTCATCCATTTTTAAAGATCATTTCAGGGCTTGATACCAAAAATGAGACGAATATAAATCTCAGGTGGACCACACCAAAGGAAAACAATAGGGACTGGATATCCACCATTAAAATTCTCATAAGGCCCAATGTACTTTTTATTTGACATCCAATCTGTTGATTAGGTCATATAGACCCCGATGAATGGAAAAAACAAAGATCAACATGATCCAAAACTTTTATGGCCTCCAAAAAGTTTTTAATGGTCGGCGTTCATTCAACATTGTTTTCCTGTAATGTGGTCCACTTGAGATTGGGATATACCTCATTTTTTGTCTCATACCATAAAATGATTTAGAAACATAGATGGACGACATGGATGACACACATACATCATGGTGGGGCCCACACATACATCATGTTGGATGAAACACATACATCTATTTCCGCAGACGTGGATTGGAAACTGAGAGGTTGAGTAGCGAGACTGGCTACTGAAGTGACGTCAACAAGTTATCTGGGCCCCATCATGATGTATGTTTTGTATCCACGCTATCCATCCATTTGGAAATATAATTTTAGGTAAAGATCCAAGGAATGAGTTAAATCCAAAGCTCTAGTGGACCTCACCACAGAAAACAGTGGGGAGAGTGACGTCCACCATTAAAAACTTAAATAGGCCACAAAAGTTTTTGATCAAGCTGATATTTGTTTTTTCCCTTCTTTCATGTCTGTGTTAACTTGTGAACAGGTTGGATTTCAAATAAAAATCACGGTGAGCATTAGGAAGCTTTCAACGGTAGGCATCAATCTCTCCACTATTTTATTTTATTTTATTTTATTTTATTTTGTGGTGGAGTCAACTACATATTTGGATCTGCCTCATTCTTTAACTCACGCCCTAAAATTAAATCTCCAAATAGATGGACAGTGTAGATAAAGCACATATATCATAGTGGGGCCCACAGAGTTGGGTGACGTCACTTCGGCAACGAATCTCACTATTCAACCTGTCAGTAGCTAATTCGCGTCCAAGTAGAACGCGGATTGGCTGGTGTACCTCACACCAGCTATATAGCTGCTATATTGACATCAGTAAGTTCTGTGGGTCCCATCATGAGGTATGTATTATATCCAAACTGTCCATCCATTTGGCGAGCTCATATTAAGGCTTGAGATGAAAAATAAGACATTGAACTATCAAGGTGGGCCTTATTTGAAGGTTTTGTTGCTACTAGTGCTCAACGCTACACACAACACATAGTGATAATCTTCCCGCTAAGAGGAATTAAGGGCCTTATGAATAATGATGTTTTAGTTTTCTATTAAGTATTTTAGTTTATTCGAATTAAATATAATAATTTTATTTTTATTTAATGAAAATAATTTCTTTATAATGCAAAACATTTCCAAATGAGAGATAGGGGCAAATGTGTCAAATTAACATATTTCACACATTTAAGATGTTTGTTAACAACCAGGTTGTTTCAATTTTTGTACTTAATTTTTAGACTTCAACCATAATTATCAAACAAGTTTTTTGACTTCAGATTTCAAATTCAGGCTTAAGATTTCAGATTCAAGCTTCAGATTTCAGATTCGGTCTTTAGACTTCGGATTTAACAAATAGGGCCTCAGTCCCATCAACCAGGAATGGACATCGACTTCTCAGACCACTTCTCTTGAAGAGATTACGATCGAACTTTGGGATTAACAGTTGAGTATGTTCAGGAGTATGGGAGAGCTCAGGCAAAGTTGGTACATGCCCAAGTCAAGTAATTCTATGTTCATACTAAGAATCTTAACAGATGGATGTCTAACAAGACCGAATTCATGCACCGATTGATGGCCATCATCATCGAAAGAGCACCTACGACAATGCAGTATAATGCCAAAGGGAGTTCTGTCAGTAACATGGCTCAACCGCATTGATACCTCCCTTGGAGTGAAACACCCCTCCCGTTCTTATCCAGGATGGGTGGAATGCTCCACCACCCGTCGAGTTCAAGCGACCAGAGCAGAAGGTAAATAATTTTATCCTTGAAGTTCGCAATCAGGGTGTGCCGAGAGGACAACATTTCCAACATTTTTTCGAAAATCCATTGTTCCATGAGGGACAGAACCGGGTAGGTCCTGATTCACTGACGATGGTTAAACTTCGATGGGTGGATCGTGACCAGATCATGCAAATGGTCCAAGATGTAACAGACTAAGTCCTCAGCCGCAATACCATCCTGGTCTACCATAAGCCATTTCCCAAATGGATTGACTAATAACACTCGTTGCTAAGGAAATGTCGATCATATTTTGTTATTCTCGAGCTATCATAGTCATCGACTATCAAACACGTAGGTTGATTCACTATGCAGTGTGGTGAACTGGATAACAATGACTATCACAAGTTACAATTATTTAGTCGTTTACTGACGATAATGGCCTTCACGTGGTACTCTAACTTATTGAAAAAGTCAATCCATACCTGGTAGGAGATGGAGGAAAATTTTCTATACTCAGTTCTTTTCTAAGGGCATGGAGATGACCATGGTTGATCTTACATGCTTTCGGCAATTACGCGGGGAATCTTACGAGAGTTACATTATCTGGTTCAAACGAGCGAAATGCCGGTGCAAAGCTATCATAATCGAGGTCGAATTTGTGCAACTTACATAAGACGACCTGGAATACAACCTCCTAAAGAAATTCACTGGAACAGAGTTTGTGGATTTGTATGATGTAATGAGGACAGTTTCCATATATGATGAGCTTTTTTAGGAAGGAGCTAGGCAAAAGAACTCGACAATCAGAACATATTATCAAGACCCTAACTACGAGGTTGCGATTATCGATGTAGTGGCAAAAATGTCACTCATATGTTTAGCGTTGGTCAATGAGGAAACAAATATGTCAATTACGCAAAAGGCTCAGAAGGTATATACTTTTGATATCACTAGGGCCAATGAGATATTCAAGATACTACTAGTAGGGAAGTTTATTAAAGTTCCCAGTAATCTACCCACGACTGATGAATTGAAAAAAATTGAGTATTACAAATGTCATGGGATGTATTCTTATTTCATTAACAAGTGCGTTGTGTTCAAGAAAATCGTCCAAAACAACATTGATCGCAAATTGTTGGAATTCCCTAAGAAGGGTGAAGAAGTAATGTTGATTGATATTGATCCATTCCCGCCTAATCTGGACATCAACATGGCTATGATGAATGTACAGAAATCGGATCGACCAAGGAAAATGGTTGATCCTTGTCCTCGTAATTACTATGACGCATCACGTTAACAAAGGTCAGGGTGATATCAGTCCTATGCAACAACCGTAGCTTTCGCAGGACAATTCAGAGCAGTACAACATAACAGTTGAGACTCGCAACAATGCAATTGATGTGCCAAGATGGTCTAAGACTTAAAAGCTTCGCCTCAGCCAACGATGTAGGCCAAACATGCAACCCTGTTCACAACCCCTAGTGTAGGGTCAGGGTCACGATGTAGTAATAACTCGTGAGAACGAGGTCGAATCCATAGGGACTAAACTTGTACGTATTTTGAAAAGAACTAAAACTAGAACTACAAAAAGATCTAAATCTAAATATGGAATAAAAGAGAGTAATTGTGAAGGATTTATCAAATATCAAAAGTGAACTAGAGCGCCAAGGATCCACTTGCAGTGATCAGAGAGCCCTCTGACTTGATTCAAGTACCACAATTGGAATTGAAGTCCTATCCATCCAATTGGAAGATATAACAATTAAGATCAAATCTGAACTTTCCTTTACCTAATTTTCAATGGAGGAGAATTGTGATAATTTGAAGGGATTCCATCACCAAACCATGCCCATGGGACAATGGCCAACAACAGGATTTATCAATCCCATAATCTCAAAATCAGGAAAAGAAGATAATTAAAGCTATTGCAGATCTACTGTAACTTGAGTCACAATAAACCATTAAAAACTGAAAGTATTCCTTAAATATCAAATTAGAATCAAAGAAGGTTCAACATAAACATGAATCAAAGCAAGAGAAACATCCCATCCTGTTACAAGCTTCACTTGATCTATTAGCCCTAGCTAAGAGGTTTAGCCAACCATAGACATGATTGGATCAAAGTCTCTTAAGAAAAACATGAAAACAACTAAGGAAGAAGAAGAAAAACTCTTCGCGATGGCTTCTCCACCTTTTTGCTTTACTCCTTAAACCATAGAAGATCCTTTGGAGTATCCTAAGGAGTCCTATTTATAGTTGTGGAACTCCAACTTTCGCACATAGTTGGAAAACTCTAGAAACAACCTCAAATTTACGTAGTTTACTAAAATAGACATCACTCTGGGCAGTTTCTCAAACTAGACTTCACTTTGCGCAATTTCACAGAATGACCCAGAGTTTCTGTAGACACCCCACCCAGGCTAACATCTTGAGAAGGCTAAAATATCATGATCACACCTTGAACCAAATCCTAATCCCAGTTTAAACCTAACCCTGACCCAAAAATCTCAAAAAACCTCCTAACCAAGACCTAAAACCTTGATCCAAACCGTTCAATCCACACACAGCCCCCGCCTATACCTTATACCTTGATTAGAACCCTTTACCCAAGCCTAAACCCATCTGTCCAAGCCATAAAACTCCGAAAGGAGGCCATCATACGAACCTGCACACCAAGCAAAGCCCGCACGCGCGACCCTACCCAACCCAACTCCGGGCGGTAGTCTGACTACCGTCGGCGGTATTCGGACTGCCGCCACTCGCGGCCCGCATGTGGACAGTTGTTCTAGCGTCTAAAAGTCATCTTTCTCCTGAAATTACCCCCCTATCTGAGCTTATTTACCATTTTCCTAGCCCCTTTAGCCAATGAGAGTGTGTTACGTGGCAACTCTCTCTCCTCAACCAATCACCTCTTGCCATGTCAGCATTTACCCTCCTCAAACCCAAAAATTACCAAACGACCATTGGAGAAGGCTATAAATAGCCCTCTCCTCTTCACATTTCAACCAAACCATTCTCATTTTCAAGCTTAAGAGAGTGAGAAAGAAGGAGAGTAAGGAGAGAGGGAAGGAAAGGGAAGAAGCTCCCAAACCTTTAAAGTTCTGATCTTCCAAGCGACCCCCCTTAGCCTTTCCTCTTGACCTCTCTAACCCATCTAACCTAGCCCAATTTGATCATGGTTCGGCCCATGTCGTAGCTTACTCGAGAATCAAGCCAAAAGATCCATTTATTTTACTTACAAGCATTTATCATGACATTTATTCCCTTCTCAACCCCCCGCTTCTCTAGATCTCTAGTGAACGTATGCTCCATGACTTGTCGTACACCGGATCCTGTTACATTAGAAATTCCTAGTGATCTAGTCCATTTTTCTTGTCTTTTTGCATAAGCATCATCACATCCGCCCTCTGGATACGCTTTTGGACGTATGCTCTGTGGCTTGCCGAATCTCAGATCTTGCCGCATCAGAAATCCATATGTGTGCCTAGTCCTATCTTGACCACAACATTTATCATCCCTTGAGATTGTTTTACCATACTAAGTAGAGACCGTACATTTGTACGGGCAGAGATGGTGGCTAACCCCTTCCTTCTTTGTAACGGAGGTCCCTTACCTGGAATCCCGGATCGCAGACTAGGAGTCAATCTAAGGTAGAAGAGTCTTCTGATTTCTCCAACCTTACATATTCCGCGGGTTCTAGCAGACTGTGGGATTTTGATATTAATTGGCTAGTGGCGACTCCAACATCCACAAATCAGCCTATCACCCCTTAATCACCATACAAATATAAATCAGCGTGGGTGCTGATTTTCAGTGTCTACAGAATGGCGACTCCACTGGGGACTTTGCTAGCTCACACTAGCTGAGACCCGACTCAAAAGTGTGTGGTATTTCAATCTCAAGGGACATCATCACTGCATTCATAAAAAAATAAAAAATAATAATAAAAAAGCTTTTGGCCTGTGATCTCGTGGGCGCAGAGTCGAACCATGACCACCCGATCCCGCACAGCCATGACCTCTCAAGCTACCCATGAAGAAGAGCCGACAACTTAGCCAGCTCCTGAAACATCAGCACCTGCACCTGCACCAATATCCGCGTCGCTACCACCAGTAGTTCAAGCAGACCCCTAAGCTAATGCAACCACATAAGAGCTGCTACTTCGAACAATGCAAGAGTTAATACTTCGCTTAGTGCCAAGTCCCACACCAAATACACAGGCAACTCAGCCTAGTGTACAGAACAGTTCACTCCCCCAAACCCCTTTTTCTTTTTCCCTAATTCCTCCGGCAAATCCAGTTCTCCCTCTCCCAAAAGAGTCCATACAGGATCAACAACAACCAACAAGCGGGGGCAACCCTCCCACACATCTATACTCAATACATCACAACAATCAGGCTACAATACAAGTTCCCCATAACGGGAACCACAGACAAGAACTGGCGGATGCCCACGAAGGGGGCCAGTTTCGAGTCCAACTCACTCCCCCTAACGGGAGTAACATTCCGGAGTTAGTGGATACCCTAAGTGGGAGCCATTTTCAAACATCACACCCTCCTCCGAAAGGCAGCGGTGCTCAATTCCAGCTACCTCCCACCACCGGGAGTCCGCCAGCTTTCCAACAACCCCCTATTCTGGATCCATATGAAGAAGAAGCAACACAAGCCCTACAACAAGGGGCAAGATGTCCACTGCAAGGTAAGTCTGAAATCAAGGAATTACGAGAACAGTTGCAAATGGTGCAAAATCAGCACCAGAGGCAACAAGGAGTAGACCATCCATCCACCAAGTTCAAGGACCTTTATCTCTTTCCAGACGTCCGGGTACCTCCAAACTTTGAAGTGCTCAAGTTCAAAAGGTATGACGGTAGTGGGTGTCCCACAGCACATCTAAAAGCATTTTGTGGGGAACTTAATGCGATAGTAGGGAATGATGGGGCCTTAATACGGCTCTTCCAAAAATCCCTTAAGGGTGACGCTTTGGATTGTACATCTCATTGGACAACCATCAAATCAGAACCTGGGAAAAGCTCTCCCAGGCATTCATTGACAGGTTCTCATACAACCTGAATATGGCTCCGAGAAGATCTGACTTAGCTGCCTTGAGGCAAAAAAGTGACGAATCATTGTAGGCATACGTAGGACGCTGGAGGGCTATGGTGCACGAATGAGAAACCCCATCGGCGACGAGAAACAGATATCCATGATCATACATTCAGCCAATCCCAGCATTTTAGGATATCTAATCTCGTATCCGTACGTAAACTTCTCCCAACTCATCCGAGCAGGTGAACAAGTGGAATCCGGGATCAGGGCCAGAACCATTTCTCCATGGCCACATCAGACCCCTGTAATCAGAAGAAACAAAGTCGATGGGAAACCTGTTGGGTATGGGAATGGAAACGACACTGCGCCCGCGCAACGCACTACAGAAGTCAACGATATCATTGCCAACATTCAAGGCAACCAGTATGTTCCACAACTGGAGCCACGACAAGACAGGCAATATCAGCCACAAGCAAATAGACAGTACCAACCACAGCAAGCCCAATAGGGAAATTAAGGAAAACCGTCTCAACAACAACAACAACAGCCTAGGGGGAATGTGCCAGGATCATATAAGCAAGCAATGGTGGGAAGGAAGTTCACCCCTCTTGTATCACCCCGTACTTTTCTGTACTCGAGTATTACCATGAGAACCCGACTTAGTATAAATACAACCCCGATTTATGTGAACATTCACACTCTGGCCTAAATCCTACCGTCGAGATGATGAAACAACTACGAGGTTCGAGATCTACCGTCCAACTGAATGTAGGGGAATCTAATTTTAAGTGATCATCAGATCTAGAGCTATGGATCTACCTCAAGTCAGATGGGTGGCTTATCTTAAGTTGATACCCTAATAATTCATTTTAACGTGATGTAATTGTACATGTTTACTATAATACTGAGTAATGTTATAATTATTAGTACGTTACATGAATCATTCAATCATGTATGTTATTTAAACTTTATAAAATAAATTGTACGCCCACACATCATTATATAATTGATGTATATTTACATTTTTCATTTTATACTATTGTCGTATACATATATATACATATAATATTACTTAATATTAATTGTAATATACTATATGTGCATGTATAATCACAAAAACGCCCTGTAAATGCTAGTGATTGTACATAAATACTTACCTATAGCTATTAATATATTGTACTAAACAAATATAGAAATATATTTTTATTATATAATCTAAGTCATTATTTACTAATATTATTATAATGAATGTATAAGAATATTGCATAAATTAACTATAGTACACTTGGAATATTCTTAATGATAATTATGAATGTATATATGTATATGATATTACCAATTAAACTTTATTAATTAGTAAATGAATATTAATATAAAATATAATATGTTAGTAATTATATTCAAATATAAAATAATGCAATATATATGTATATATAGACCTTTATATGTTAGATGATACTTATATAAATGGGTTGTGGACCTGATTGGCCCACTAGTTAGGTGAATGGTCCTGATCGCGGGAGTGGACCTCCGATCACCGTAAATCGACGGTGGTTGGCACTCATAGGCCATGATTTAGATGATATGGCCCACTTAAGCCATGGATCCACCTCATTCTTCGGGACGAGCCCTAAATTTACCTGACAAAATGCGTGAACGGAACAGATGGGATCACAAACCATTGTGGACCCCACCTTTGTGTGATGTGCGCTCACTATGCACGTGCACCCACAGTGCACCAAATCTCTGGCATGGTCAGATAAGCGCTGATCCGCGCTCGTCCGAAAAAGGAAGGAACTTCCTTTTCTTTTGAAATGCTCCCGCCCGTCCGAGTTCGATCATATAGCATTCGATTTTATTTTTTTTATCATGACCCACCATCAAGGCCCATATGGATGATCTGATCCATCCATCGAGACCTCCTAGTGCGTCCGGCCAAAACCATGGTTGGCCCACCTGATTCCTCGCACGCGCGTGACCATAATCACGGGCGCAAGGGTGCGGTTTGTGCTTCTTTCCTTTCCAAAAATAGAAAGCTCCACGCTGGCGATCCACGTGAGCACTTTTCCTTGCATCTTAGCCCTTCATTTGGAAGCATCCAAGCCCTACGTTCGCTCCTCTTTAGGGTTTCCTTGAAAGAAAACCAACGCACAAATCCTTACCACAGTTTTGAGAAAATCGGACTGTGGGATCCAATCCAGGCCATCCATCCTCCATCTGATGGCACAGGGAGACTTAGGGCATCAAAGTAGTGAGCTTATATTGTGTGAGGTATTCACTGCTATACCCCTTGCAGCCGCACCTTCAAACTCAGCCGTTTCTTTCAATTCTCAAACCCCCCACCAAAACTGACTGGGAACTTCGAAATATCCCTCCTACTAGCCTCCTTAGACTGGTCTTTGACGTCCCCATGCCTTAGATTGAAGAAAGAGCTGTCGGATAGAGTTTCACCATTATAGGAGCTCATCTTCCTCGTCAAAAACCACCCACCGCACCATCATTTGTGAGCATTGATTCGTGACCTACTCCTTCATCAGGTAGGCCATGTCTATTATTAATGACAGCCCTGAAACAATCCCATTTTCATGTCTCAGTCAGTAGATGGAACTAGGTGGCGCATGAGGCTCGTTGTCGAGTCGAGTTGGAGTCGACTTGTTGTATGTCCTAGTTGTTATAACCTTCGTGAGGTGCTGGACTGTTTGAGTCCATATCTAGTCGAGTCGTGGAAGTGAAAAGAGTGAGGACGATGTCCTCCTTGCTGTTCACTGTTGCATTAAGATGCACCCGGTTTGTCAGAGTCGGGCTCAAGTTCAGGTTGAGTCCAGCTCCGCTCTGGGATATTGATGCTGCTAGCACCACTTCTTGCCATCTGTTGCCATTGGTGCACCAAGCGAGACCGACTCAACAGTTGAGTTCGGGTCAAACAGCAAGTAGGAGGAAGGAGAAGGGACGTTGATCTCCTTCCTCAAGTTGTTGTTGCGTCAGGTGGGACGCGCGACTCAGGCTGAGTTGCTGCCCCGGTGTTGTCAACTCAAACACCACCTATGTTCAAACATTGCTGGACCTGACTATGTAAAAGGTAAAGGAAAGAAGAAAGAAAAAGAGAAGAAGAAGAAGGAAGGGAGAGAGAGAGAGAGAGAGGGAGAGAGAGTTGGTAGCTGAGTCAACTCGCTGCCGAGCTGAGTTCGGATTAACTCGGTCCAGATTGCTGCTGAACGTTCCAACAATAGGGAGAGAGTGGGTGAGAGAAAGAAAAAAAAAAGAGGAGAGAAGATAAGGAGAGGAAGGTTGGGTGGCTATTGCACTAGCCGAGTCAACTCGGTTGAGTTATCGGCCCAGTTTGGGCTTAGGCTTGAGCTTGGGCCTTGTGAGCATCTAGAAAGAGTTGAGGGAAAGAATGAGACAAAATAAAGGGGGGAGAGAGAGAGAGAGAGAGAGAGAGAGAGAGAGAGCGGTGGAGCTACTGAGTCATAGTTGAGTCGACTCAGCCACTTACTGGGTTTCGTCACCGAGTTAAGTGCTTTAACTCACTAAAACCGAGCTCAAGCTGCATCAAATAGACCGCACCTCAAGGTGAGTTTAAGGCCTTGTAACTTTAGCCTTCCAATAGAATCTTAGTTATTAAGCTTTTATTTATGATGATTATTTATTTCTCTCAATGTTCTCATCTAGTTTCTCGACCATGCTAGATCCATACTAGAGAAGGTGATCCAAGTTGAAACCATTTCAATCAAAATCTAAGGTGAGGACTCACCCTTTGAGCTTCCCACTTGATTTCATCAATCTAAATATAGATGATGGCATGATTCCCTTAATTGAGTTTCTTACTTTACTATAGAATATGCTAACTCGTGGTATAGTTAATTCATGTATTAGATGATAAACGTTTCTTTTAAATTACAATATGCATGAATGGCTCGATGATAACATATTATTCTTTATTGTATATGTATTAATTTATTTATATGCTACCACTTGTGCTTGAATGATGAACTGAACAGAACTTACCTTGGACTTATGATCTTGCGGTCCACATTTGCCCTTGTGGCTTGGATGTGTCATTGGTGCCCTTTGTGGCTTATTGGTTATATTTACACATCCGTTGTTTCCTAGTCATCTTGCGGAGTTCAGTCGTACCATAATTTTCGGGTAGAGCCGAAGTTCACTTAGCGATTTTCTAGCCATCTTGCGGAGTTCATGTACGACATGATTTTCGGGTGGTCTAGAGTTTGTATGTTAATTGTCTCTTTATCTACGGTATCAGTCGTACCCTGATTTTCTGGTGGAGCTGAAGTTCGCTTAGCGATTTCCTAGCCATCTTGTGGAGTTCACGTACGACATGATCTCCGAATGAAGTGGGGGTTTAAAGGGTGCTTTTCTATTCGCCTTGCGAATTCCACTTGTACCATGATTTCCTGGTGGAGCCGAAGTTCGCTTCTCAATTTTCTAGCCATCTTGCAGAGTTCACGTACAATATGATTTTGGGCGCAATAGAAAATCGTATGTTTGATTATTTGGTATTTTGGAGATATTTCCTTGTATTACGACTGCCATTATATTTTTCTTGTAATGAAATTCTGTTGATTGGTAAGATTTTCTTAATATGAGTATGATTATGAAATGCCCTGTTTAAGTGTATTTAATTTCATGACTTGCAATCTATATTGGTTTATGAATGATTAGTGCGTAATCTTAGAGGGTGCTCCTCACTGCGATAGCAATTGACGCTATCAAACCGTAACAATTGATGCATGTATAGGGTGAGCCGATGTTGTTCACTAAGTTGTTGGAGCAGATCGAGTAGCTAAGGGGCTAGGCGGGGTCCTTGCGGCCCACATTGATCTCCACTACTAGCTGATAGACTCATGTTTTTACTTACCCGAACTCTTTTATTTGAGATTGTATAAGTCCTATATGGGCGCCACATTTGGAAATTTGGTGATAATCAGAATGTCTTTATTCAATGCATGGTTTATTCTAGCTTCGTTGCTGTTAACTCTGATTAATGACAAACGGTTCAAATTTACACTGGATTTTATAAGCTAACACTTGGGTTTTTGGGAAACGAGTTATATACTCGGGTCCTGAAAACACGGGGTGTTACACCTCTGGCACAAACATACAGTCAGGTGCTGACAATGCTAATGCAAAACCAACTCTTTACGCCACTCCAGCCACGACTTCTATCCAGCCCCTTGCCACCAGGTTACAATGAAAATCAGTATTACGCATATCATTAGGCTCCTAGCTACTTAACCAACTAATGTTTCACTTTGAAGCATGCGGTCTAGGATTTAATCGAAAGCCAGAAGATCACTGTCACCCTACAGACCAAGAATACATCTCAAGCCAACATTCTCTAAAATCCTCTGTCATCGCATCAAGCGGGACTCAGTACATCCGACACCTCCACCGTCAACCACATTGAAGGAGGGCAACCCATACACTCCTCTCCACATCACTCCATACAAGCAATCATGCCCGATACAACAAATCGGATATGGGGAAGTGGAGAGATGGAATGAGAGAGAGAGAGAGAGAGAGAGAGAGAGAGAGTGATGGGTGAAAAGGATGGGGAGGTGTGATGGGTGATGGGGTTGTAAGAAAGTGATGGGTGGAGAGAGAGAGAGAGAGAGAGAGAGAGAGAGAGAGAGTTGACTTTGGGAATGGGAAGGGATGGGTTGTTGTACTTGGGTATGACTTGTACTTGACTTGTACTTGACATGAGTGATTGATTGATTGATGGGACATGTTGTAAAGATTCTCTCGGAATTTGCAACGCGCGGTATTTTCCTCGAAATGAACGTGGGCCAACATCTTCTAACCTGGGTATCAGATCGGTGTGCGAGTCACAGCGTTGGAACTGCGGCAACGGCGTAGTCGCCAAGGTACAGGTTTCGGTTCGAACCAGCTTCGGTATGTAGGACTCGGCTTAGGATCGTGCGCAAACGTCGGATACGGGTCGAGGATTGCCAGAATTCGAATGGAATGATCGCGGAAGCCTACAGAACGGTACAGACTAGGATACGGGTCTTACATTTTCCATCTATGTAGTTACTTAACCTTAATAGGTTGAACTTTAATAAAATTGAAATTCAACTCTTGGGGTTTGAAAAAGAAGAAGAAGAAGAAGAGAATCCAATTAATATGTTTAAAATAAATCTTTTCTACAATCTATTAGAATGAAGCAGAAAATTAATGTAAATTAATCAAATTTTATTGATGTATTACTAAATTAATTAAATTAGAATTGTTAAAATCTAAATCATAAATTAATTTATTTGGATTCAGGATTTGACATGGGTTACTTTTAAGAGTTCCTATGTTTTACTGATTTACAAGTTTATAAATAAATTTTAATTAGAATTTAAATAAAACTAAAATTTTAATTTTTGATCAATTAATTATTAAGTTATATTAAAAATTAATTCTGAATTTATAATCGAGGATTATCTCTATTGTGAAGTTAAGCGTTAATTCTCATTATTTTTTTTCGACCCTAAATTTAAGAATTTAAATTGCCATCAATTAATAATGTAGGAATTCAGATTAAATTATTAGATTTAATGTACTTGAAAATTTAAATAATTTAAATTAGAAAATAAATCACGAAGAAATATTATAATTCGAGTTTATAACTATCCCTAAAATTACACCCGAAAATCTTATGAGATTAAAACTACGTCTGATTGAAATCCTAAAATTTGTAGGGTCTCTTCTATAATTTTTCTAAAAATTCATAAAACCTCCATAATTGTAAATTAATTATTTTAAATCTGAAAATTTTGGGTTCTTAATTTATTTTGAGATTTTTCAATTGTCTCTTAAGAGATTTGTGTTGTAGTTTACTTCTTCTACATATAATTGCATGTCAGAGTAAATATAAAGGAAAATCGTGTGACAACTTTTAAAAATTAAAATTTTAAGTATTTAATTACAATAATTTTTTTACTTAATAGTTATCGAACCTTACAACGACTTTTATGCATAATTTGAGAATAACGAAGAATATATGATGTAATGCTATGTAGCTTGTAACTAACCTGTAGTAAGTTGCATATTTAATAATTTTGATTTGAATAGCTAGTGGTCACTCATATCATGTACATATTTATTTTTAGTTAAGAATGAAGGTTGGAATGCGGGTGCACTGTCGTGAGGATGTTCTTGAAAGTATCCTTGTTTATCAATTAACATGACAGTTGAGTCATAGAGTCTAGTAAACCTCACATGAAACACTACAAGCTGAAGACTCAACAAACTGAAAGTGTTCAAAGATCTTCAAAGATAAACTAAACCTCACATCCCATGACTAAAACACCTAGGGTAATAATCCCCTTAGAAATGTTCTATTCTATCCTAAAATCAGCTAGAAAAACATCTCTGGTAGATTAGAAAATATAAAATCAAGTTGCAACTACAAATGAAAAAATCACAAGTTTTATGCAACTTCTGATTCATCGAACATCCTTCGATGACATCGAGAATGGACTCATTTTTGTCCAGCAACCAAACCAAAAATTTGGAACAAATCTCGATTATATCGAACAGGATTCTATGACATCGAAAATGAGCACTCATATGTCCAACAAGCTCAGGTTGAAATTCACTTAAAATGATCGATGACATCGAACCAATGCCTCACTTGTCTAAAGAGTTCTATTGAAAAATCACGAACTCATTCGATGACATCGAAAATGGACCAGACATATCCAGAGTGTTTTATATAAAAAGAACCGAACTCTTCGATTTTATCAAATCACCTTCAATGACATCGAAATTCAAATTTTGATGACATCAAAGCATGTTCGATGAATCGAACAATTGAAAGAGATTGTCCAGCAAGCTCTAAGCAATTTTAGTGAAAATTCCAATGCCATCAAACTGTTACTCGATGACATCGAAAGTGATTTTCAATGACATCAAACACACTTCGATGACATCGAACACAGACAGAATCTGCCCATTTTTTTACCGTTGGGATTTTTGTCTTTATAAACAGAGGCTTGGTTTCTTAGTTTGCATTGAGAAAATAGTGAGATTTAAGAGAGTAATTGCTATAGGAATACACCCACCATCTTAAATCTCTTTTCTCATTGGAGTTCATCCTTCAACCCTATCTTAAATGTAATCATTGGAATATCAATAGATTGGATTGAAGAATGAAATCCACCATTCAAGCATCTTCCAACAGCTCATTTATTGAAAAATCATTGAGCTGGAATCCTGTGAATGTTTAACATTTGGGAATCTCATCCTCACTTAAAGACCCACATTTAATAGAGGAGATTCACCAAAAATACCTTGACTCAACAACTAGCAACTTGCATCGGGAGCATCTACAACTGTTGCAAATCAAGGGAGCCGAAGACACTTCATCAACAAGGGACATCATCTTCAGAATGTCCTAAAACGGGGCACACCTACTTACAAGTTATTAGAGTCCATAGGATCTGAAAACCTTTCATTGTGTAGGATTGGAATTCAGAGTTTGATACTCAAACTCACTATGACCTTTCGTAAGCTTCCAACAGGAGAATACACATAGAGTCCTTATGTAGAATCTATTTGCCTTGTGTAAGCATGAGTTGATTACCTCGTGTAGGCATGATTTGATTGTCTTGTGTAGGTAATGCCTTGTGTATGTTGTGAAGGTTTATGGTTAACCTAATTTAAAACCATTGGATAGTGAAATCCGGCACACTCTAGGGTAGAGTGCGTCAGTCGGGAGTGAAGTAGACACATAGCCGAACCACTATATATGATCACATTAGGAATTGTCTTTGTGTATTTATTTAATTATGCTCATGTACTTTGTATGCGTAATTATGATGCATGATTAGATGAATATCAAGGATTGATAGGAATCACATCCCACACACTCATATAGACTATAGGCTAGTTGCTTTACTTGCATATCTAGTGTAGCCTATGTGATTGGACCCTCTATTAGCTTGGAAGCCTTAGAGTTAAATTTTCTTGCATAGTTTAATGGCAAATTAGTTTAAGTTATGCAATTAGGATTTTAAATTGGCATAAAATTTAAAAAGTCTTATTCAACCCCCCCCCCCCCCCCCCTTGGACACTTAGACATATATCCATACTTTAGTAACAGTGGTCCTACCGCAATTTCAGTTCTTAAAATGCATAAGCAGGTAGGGCGATTGTGCCCCTTGGGTAAAAGACACTAGAGCCAGCAAGTAGGGAGATTGTTTCCCTTCGGTTAAAGACCCTAAAGCTAGAAAGTAGGGCAATCGTGTCTCTTGGGTGAAAGACCCTAGAACCCATTGGATCCTTTTGAGTCTCCTTTGTGTACGAAGTGTGAGTACAATTGTATGAGTAGACATACGTCAGAGGTACACTGGAGCGTTAGTCTGACTAGCTAACATATAAATGAGTCCCTCACCATGAGGTATCAGTGTCTGGGCGTTAATGCAACGTGACCATCCACTTAAGTACGGTGTTGTAAAATATGATGGTTATATAATTTTGTTATTTATGTAATTCATGGAAAATATGGCATTTAGATCATCTTTACGATTCTAGTATTGTATTCATGTCATATTTAAGATTCAATATTTTGATTTGTGATTTGAACTTAAAAAAGTATTTTTGTTATTTATACTTTTAATATAATTATAAAAAATTTAGATTTTGGTTGGATATCATCCCACGAGCCGTTATGCTCACACCCACATTAACAGTGTTTTAGAGCTCAAAGATTAGTAATAGGTGAAGTGGAGTGAAGATTTAACCGTCCTTCTAGTCGTAGTGATCTTTTCTATTTGTTCTAGAAAAAAATGTATGGTGAAAAACTCAGAAGTGAATCTAAACATTGTATTAAATGAATATTTGGTGTATTTTAGTGAAATTTTTATTATGTTGTGGTTGTGAATATTTAAATAATAAAGCATGACCTGGGATTCAGAGTCGAGAGTGGCCAACTCTGGCACCGAATTTCAGCATGTGACATTTTGATCTTAGGTATTTACCCCAAAAAAAAAAAAAAAAAAACAGTAAAGGATCAGGTTATAGCCAATTTCCTTGGAGATCATCCATATGACCTGAAATGCCAACTTTCCTCAGAAGTTTTAAACTTGCATTATGTGTATTTAACACCTTGGAAGCTGATTTTTTATGGCTTAAAGACCCATAAAGCCTCAGAAGCTGTGATTATCCTAATTGCACCAAAAGGAAACAGGTAAGAATTCGCATTCCAGTTAAAATTCGAATGCGCCAACAATCAGGCTGAGTACGAGGTTATGATAATTGGTCTAGAATTATTGATGGAACTAGGTGCGTGAAATAGAATAGTAGTGATTGATTCGCAATTTGTGATAAATTAGATGGTAGGACTATTCAAGTGCACCAGCCTGGCACTGTTACCATACAATGCCTTGGCATTCCAAATGATGGACAATTTTGTTAAGATATAATTAATGTACATAACTCGAGATTACAACATGGATGTCAATGAAATGGTGTAGAAGGCCATATGACTGGACATCCTGAGAGGATCGATTGAAAGGACAGTCACGATGCAGAAAAGATCCTTACCCTCAGTCTTTTAGAGGAGAATAATTATAAAATATGCCAGGTCGAGATAGAGGAGGATGAATGGATAGCTCCCCTTATGAGTTATCTTCAAAGCCCACTAATTAAGGCTAATAGAGATCTAAGAAGATCGACTGTCAATTATGTCATGATCGACTGTCAATTATGTCGGAATGGGGGCGATGGTGTACTATTAAAATGCTCAGCTAAAAAGAAGCCATGCTGTAAGTGAGGTCCATGAAAGGTTCGATGGAGCTCATTCGGATGGGAGGAAAAGGAAGCTTACTCTTACGGATATTTCTAGCCAACAATGATGGATGATTACATTCATTATACCAAAGGTTCCGAGGCACGCTTGAAAATTGGACCGATACAGCACGTGCCTACGACTGAGATACATCTGATTATCAAGTCATAACCTTTTTGAGGATGGGCTTGTGCATGGATTCTTTTATCATTATGGCTACTGATTATTTCACCAAGTAGGTGGAAGTGAAACCCGTAAAAGGAGTCGGCCACAAGGAGATTATCAATTTCATCAAAACTTATATCATCCATAGGTTTGAAATTCTCGTATCAATCACTATAGATTGAGGTGTGGCGTTTTCAACAAATGTGTAACCCATTTTTAGAGGATGAACCCCATCCTCTGACAATCGCCTGATCATCTTAAGAAACACTATGCAAGTGGCTGAATAGGTGACTGATCTTATTGAATCTCGCTCATATATGGTCGATTTCCGACGTATTTGTCTATCTTGGTGATTGGGGTCGTAGTTGTTCAGTTTGACTTGAGCCACACAGTTAATTCTAGCACAACTGCACAAATCACTGATAGGAATTGAAATCGAAAAAAGGGATACCACTAGTATCATATATTCAAGAGCCAATGGTGTATACGGTAGGATTTCTAGTGGAATTCGAAATCTACTATAGTTGTGGGATCCACGTTGATGCGCGTGTTTTATCCACACTATCCATCCATATGTGCTCTTTACACGTGACATTCAAGTTGGATATGCGTACAGGTGATGGACATCAATTGTGAAATGAGCTCCATTGATTACAATTTCATGGCCCACCAAACACATACTTCACTTAATATAGTGTATTTCCCGAGGGAAGAATTTGATCTCAAACGTGGGATTAGATAGTGAAAATACCATTGTATTTCTATACATGTAATCATTGTGCAATAATGGTGTTAATTAAATCTAATACAATTTCATACAATTGGTTGGTTGTGTCCAACAATGGATGGACTATGCCTCAAAATTAATTTTGAATGGATGGACTATGCCTCAAGATTAATTTTTGATAGAACAATCTTAACCTATGGCTTCTTCTCCCACAATTTTTATTTTTATTAAAATAAACATAATGATGCTCGAAATTCAACTCAAAAAGTCCAAACATTGGCGTCTAAGGTCTTTCATTTTGATAGATTTCTGGCAGTGGGATTCAGTAGACCACTATGAGGATTGAACCGAGGTACCAACTACTTAACAGAATGAAACTCATATATACTGTTAAAAAATGCTCATGAATTCTTAGCTAGCTAGTTAAACCATGCACATAGGTGGCCGAATTGTTCATAGGTGTAATGCCCCTAAATTAAAAAATAAAAAATAAGAATACTTTATTTCAAATTGATTTCAAATTTAAATTGAGAGAGAGAGTGAGCCATCGATTTCCCCTTATCTCCTTCGTATATCTCATTGTTCCAATGACTTCTCCTTCTTAAGGAGACATGAGAGGAGAGAGCCATACTCTAACTAAATGAAAACAATGAAAAAATAGGGAAAAGAAATGTAGAGAGAGGACTGTGGGAAAATCGTGTCACGGGTTAGTGTATAATCTCCTTGCTTGATATTCTTTTATGTAATATGAGCATGTTGTATATGGTCTATGCAATGGTTGACTTAGATTAGCCATATGACAATCATGCACATCTAAGTAATACAATTGGAAATATCTGATTCACTACGCAGAACGCAAGGAATTGTTTCTTGAATTATGGACGTGGATGGGTCGATCCATAGGGTCCATCTACTTTCTGATATCAAACTATGCAAGAATCTTGACAATTTAGTCATTCTGACCATCTAGTGGACCGTATTGATCCTATTCTCCCTTCCTTTTATTTTTAGTAATTTAGATTAGATCTATAGCCTATGACTGCGGGCCCTGATGGCTCACCATGTGAGAAGGCCACAGAGTCTGATGCATGGATCACAAAGATTGTCCTAAGGCTACCAATAACAGTCATAAGTGCATGTATCCTTGCATATCATACATTTCTTGCATCTTACTACATATCACCCTTTTAGAATTAAGGGTATTCTAAAAGGAGATGTAATTAGCGATTGGCAGTAAATTACAATCTAGAATGTAATAAGAAACAGATTAATAATAATATAGGCTTTCTAAATACACATTTTCTATTATTTTATTGATGAGTTTGGAAAATACAGTAAATAGACTCAATTTTTTATGCAAGTGTCTTTGCTACTTAGCACAAAGGATCTGGATGGGTTACCAGAATGCATGTGGTTACATCCACACCAATCATCCGACTTCTAAAGTTAAAACATGCAAGGACTCGAAATATCAAGATGATCTGATCATCAGGTGGTCCACATCAATCCGATTAATATTCTAAATAAATCATGTTTTATAGATCGTGCCGAATCACCAGACATATGAGATACAATCCGATCTAGTTAGTTCATCCGATTGATGGGATCAAATTACATTGATATCCCAAATATCTGATCGATCTAACCATTTAGTGGGTCGCACTAATCGGATATCATTAGTATCCAATCCTGTACTTTTGATTAATGTGAAACATGGGTGGTTCAGATCAGTTAGTCGATGGGTCTCTCTCATAATTGATCAAGAGAGGGCCAATGATTGGCTTGGATCTGTCCAACATGCTTAATTGGACTTTAAAAGCAATAATGGAGAAAACCACCTAATTTTATATTCGGTTTGTAAAAAACAGATCGAATTTGACTTCTATTGATTCGACCTTCGATTAGAGTATTCGATCGGCAAGGTCGAAAATTGTTCAGAGACTAAATGTTCAAATTCTTATTTATGTCGATTTGATCTACACACCATCGATTGGAGTTAATTCAATCGACAATGCATCGATCCAATCAATAGTGTTATCAAACTGATCGACAAACACCTGAAACAGATCTGTTTGATTCCGGGATTGGGAATATGAATTTTGTACCATTAAAATTTTAGATTTGATTAAATTAAGCATATCCACACCCTTTAAGTGTTGTTGAAAAGTGGTGAGCCACTTTGGTGTGACCAAGTGGGTCCCACGTTAGTTGTGATGCTTCCAAACCCTACATTAAGAGTTGGGTCCAAAGAAGTTCAATTAGATAGCATGTAATCCTTCTTGTGGACCCTACCATGGGAACGTGGTCAATCAAAGGTTGGCCCCACCATATGATATAATACGTTTAACAAATGATTTCATTTATATGATTATTAGTGCATTTTAATTTGATCCAATTTGTGTATTTTACATAATCATGCACTTTCTCTGAATCCAGGCGAGTGATCCCAACATGTTTTCCTTCATTAAAATTAAAATAGATTTATTGTTATTTTGATATACTGTTTGATGACTAAATTACTTTAAAGCTTCTCTGTCGCATGCTAATTTGTTAATGCATGTCCACATGTATAGATGTTTGACTAATTGTGTTTTGTTCATTGATTTTCATTTGTATGCACGCTCAAAAATATATTGTATTATGAACCATTAAAGAATGGGAAAGCATAATCATCTTCTTTTTTTTCATAACATATGTATAGTCAATCCTGAGAACCTCATTGGAAAGAAATATCAATTATGATAGAATCGTTACCAGATGCGTTCCATACCCATGCCTACCGCAAGGTGGAAGCTTGTCCAAGTGGTGGATGTGGTTTGATGATTATCCAACCTAAGTAGATGGACAATCATCGCATCTAATGCATTCATACATCATATGTATTTATACAATAATGCATTTTATATTTTTCGTACTATTTTAATTTTGATGTACATGAACCATGTTGGATTTTCTCACTAGGCCTGGCCAACTTATATTTTATTGGTGGAAAAACCATATATATGTAATGGAGGCCGACGAGTTGGCCCAAGAACATGAAGGTACTTCCGATCCAGTGAACGATCTTTGTGACACGTGGTCTTATCTGACAGAAGGGGAATTGATCGCTTTGGATCACTCTTAATTATTAATTTAGTGCTTATTTGTTATTTTTGGAACAAATTATATATGATTTGTTGCTTGAGATGATAGTATTAAGTTATGATTATGAGATTTGGAGATGATTATTTGATTTAATTAATAAATTTAGACGTGTGAATAAGATCCCAAATGGGTGGGTCTTCAATTAAATTAAGATAGATGAGCATGTATGGATGTTTGGTTTGGATGTACGAAATGTATGGTTGTGATGGAATGGGACTTAGAGTTTATGAAAAAATAACATTATATATCTTTCTTGTACACATCATTTCAGCTATCTTTCTTATCTGTTGGATCTTCTATTCTTATCCCATTAATCGCAATTGTTGCTAATGTGGTTAGTGAATCTCCACTCAGTTAGAAGGCGAAATAAATCTATAGAAGGATGAACCCTCCACTTTGAAGATCGCCTTATCTCACACAATCAATGGTTGAATAGTTGGCCCATCCACAAGGGTCTCAATCTCATGGTCTACCTTGCTGCTTTGGTTCAAATTGAGCCTCATTCAAATCTGGCACGCTCGGTGCAACACACACAGCATAAGATTGAATTTGTGCCAAATAATATTATAAATTGCTCAAGTTTTTTATTTTTAGACGGCTATTATTATTATTATTATTATTATTTTGATAGACTTCTTCAAGTAGGTATTGCATTTATAAACAGTGCTCAGCTGCGGAGTACCATTTCTTCAGTAGTCCAAAGGCTAAAATGAACCGTGAAGTCTATCCCACTTTAGTTGGGTGATAAATCAATAATTGTCGATGGACCGACATCTAGCTGATGGTTTGTGGCTAAAAAAGAGAAACAAAAAAGGATCAACGGTCAGAACTGGAAAAAAAAAAATGTACACATTTAGATCTTCTAATGATCAAGACTCGTGTGTTAGTTTTGAACTGTTTAAAAGAAAATTAGAAGCTACCATATAGAGTAGCTGAATTATTAGCTGCGATACCCCATTTTTTCCTGCCAAAATGTCCAATCAATGCAGAAAGTGAGCGACACCGTGATAAATCCCCAGGCAGGTCGACTCATTGGGTGGGCCAGATTATACCCTTGGCTATTCACTTATCTTGTTGTTTTATCCTGATGTAAGAGTACAACGGCCTGATTTTCATTTGAATTGATCATCATGTTGTGTCTCACCTTCTCTTCTGAAAAATCTAATATTAGTATACTAAAGTGGGTGTCAGAATTTGCAAGGTTCATTTTGAGTTAGTTTATGCCATGTGTACAGTTTCGGTGTGAAAGCGTATATGAAACTCCAATTCCCCAGAGTAGCAAATAAATCTGCTTTCGAGATCAGGTGAGAACACGGGTGCTTCATGTTTTGCCTTTATAGGACAAGCTGGATATTCGATTGCCGTCCCATCAACTTGGAGGAGCTATTTTCATATGGCTGGCAATTTATACATCATCACGTTCAAAATATCTGACGCGAATTGCCTGGAGACCCGGTCACCGGAGATCCGGGTGACCTGGTTTTATGGGGCCACCATGATGTATGTGTTTCACCCATGCACTCCATCTGTTTTTTCAGATCATTTTAAGACATGAGCCTAAAAATGAGGTAGATCCAAATCTCAAGAGGACCACGCTGCGGGGAAAATGAGATTGGATGCTTCCTGTTGAAAATTTCTTAGGGGCGACAGAAGTTTTGGATCAAGCAAATATTTATATTTTACCTTCGAACATGTTAGATGGTAATAAACATCATGGTGGGCCCGGGAAGGTTTTAACTGTGGGTGTCATTATCCCTGTAGTTTACCGTGGTTGGATTTATCTCATTTTTTCGATCATGACCTAAAATATTCTTAAAAAAGGATGGGCAGCATGGATAGACACATGTATCACGGTGGGCCGTATAAGTGGATAGACACGTATATAACGCATACACCCAATGATGTGAAGTGTTGGAGTTGTGGATAAGGTGTGTACACATCATGGTGAGACTCACCTAGCTAAATCCAGATCATGGCTAATGGGTGTATGCGTTCAAGGTATACAGCGCTGGACACGTAAGAGTCGTACGGGGCAGTGGAAATATGTGGTGGATATGTATGAGATGTGGACTGAGTACTGCCCCTCACCGTTCTAAGCAGGGACCGGTTGAAGGGTGGCAGATTGACAGCCACCCAGGCTAACGTCAGAAATAGTTATGTAATGGACCCAGCACTTGGGAGATTAGATTTGTATGGTCATGTTTAAAAGAGTCTGCCATCCAATCAAATTTTACTGTACCATGGCATGCATGCCGTCTCTGCTGAGTACAGGTAGAGTCGGTATCCAATTGAAATTGAAATATGTAATAAAAAAATTTACAAAAACTTTCCATGTTGTGCCATTGGCCCAGCACTCAGTTAATTTGTCATTTAGGTTTAATCACACAATCAGAGATTGTACAGGGCAACGCTGGCAATCTAAACTATTTCCATTAGTGTGGCCCACATGAATCATGGATGGATATAACTTTTGGGCCACAGTCTTAAATTTTTGTGTGAAATCTAATAGTTGGAGTGAATTTCATATAATTATCATGGTGAACCTAAAAAGATCAAGGGTGAACAACTTTGTCCCAACTGTTTCCTTTGGTGTGGCCCACCAAAATTAAGGGTCAGCCTCATTTTTTGTCTTTGGATCTATTATGCGAATAAATATCTAATGGTTAGGGTGGATCTTACATAAAAACCATGGTGGGCCCATCAAAATCAAGAGTGGCATCCCATATACCAGGTGGCTCTAATGGGTAGGCAGGCGAGGCAACCGCCTAAGGCCCCCTAATTATGAAGGCCCAGTATTATAGGAATAGGCTTTTAATACTCTGATAGCGTTTGGTAATCTATACACATGCATTGAGAAATTATAACCTTTGAATATTTTTAAATTAAATTAAACGGATATAAAAGTGGGTCCCAATTTAGATGGTTCATGAAAAACAAAAACAAAAACAAAAACACACAATGGCTGGATCTCCTAACTAGTTGATTCTTGTATACTAAACAAATTATTCGAATTCAACATACAAATTCCCACTAATTGGAAGATAGAATAGTTAAATCAATGGATTTTTTGTAATTTAGCCTATCTAGAATGGATCACCTAATTTAGACGGTTTGGATGGAGTCAAAATATGCTATATTAATAATTTAGGAGTGCCTATTTATTAACTATAACACTGCTAGAGTACTATACAATTTTAAATTCATTATTCTCACAATAGACGCAGATTGCGTGCAGGCCACTTTAGGGATTCCTGCAACCCTGAGCTCTGTGGGGTCCACATTATTATATGTGTTATATCTATTCCGTTGATCCGTTTCTTCCTCCCATTTTAGAATATTAGAAAAAACATGAAGCAAAACCAAAGCTCAAGTGGACCACAACATAGAAAAAAATTGGATATTAAATGCTCACCATTAAAAACTTTTCTGCAGTGTAACGTCCCGAAAAAATCTATGCAAAGACCCAAGTACCACTTCAGGCAAAAATCACTAAGGGTCAAATTATGTAGAAATTGGATGAAAATTAATTAAGTACTAAATTGAATTAATTAGTAGAATATCTTAAATCGCTTTCTATACGAACCGCAAGACCTAAAACTAGTAAAATCGCTAACTCTACATTACCTAAAAACTTAGGATTAGTCTCAAAACCCAGTTGCTCTCGAGAGCACATTGAAACTCCGTATCGGACCTGTACCGCGTGTCGAAAGTCCGATAACCGTGAAACTATATAGTTATGACCACCTTACTGGGCTTGACAACTAGCGCAGGAATCGAGCCCAAATAGTATCTAGAAACGCACAACTAGAGCCATGAGTAAAATGTGAAAAACGCGAATATCTTTAGAAAATGAACTCAGATTTAAGTGAATTGGGTCGTTCGCTTGCAGGCCAAATTTAAGGTTTCAAACCATCAGATTTTGACCCAACTACACCCTTGGATCAGAGAAATTTCCTTATACATATCAATGTACTTGTGGGCCTGATCGAGTAACGATGACCGTTGAACTGAAACTGGTCCGCCGCGGCCGATCCACAAATCCTATTGGACCGAAATCTTAACCTGACCTAGATCCATTGTCAGAAAATTTTTTCCAAACCGTATGCAGGCAATGGACCTCCAGATGAGCTCTGTTGGCCTGAAACAGACGACTTTTGGCTATATCCTAAATATACCATGGCCCTAGGGCCATTGACATCAATTTTGGGCTTATATAATGCCCTAAAGCTACCCCTCTCAATTCATACGAATTTTCTAAACCCTAGGAGAGAGAAGAGAGAAAAGAGAAGGAGAAAGTGTGGAGAAGTGAGAGAGAGTGAGAGATAATTACTGGGATTCATTCCCACCGCTCCACGTGTCGAATTGCCTCTCCTGTGTCGCTATACCGGCGGTTTTGGCTCCATTTTTGGGTAATAAATCATAACCCTAATCTGTTTTAGGAATCCAAATAGGAAAAATGGTAAAATAGCTAACCAATTTCATGTTATAGGTAGTCATTGTGCCGTAGACAAAGGTGTAGTGTATGAACCGAGTTTGTAATCAGCGTACCGACGAAAGGTGCGGACTATAAACGTTTAAGTTATGATTTTCAAGGCTTTCAATGTCAGCAATGATTTATGTCTGACTTGATTGCTATCATATGATCTTAGTTACGATGTATCTGATAAACTATACATGTGTGTGAACTATGTGAATATATTATACATTTCATGTGTTTGTTGAAATGTTTGAATGAAAGTGAAATTATGATTTATGCTTGCCATGACTATTAATCTAGAATACATGTGTGTTGTATGTATGACAACTCCTTTATGAAAGGATTTGCCAAATTATATGATATAACTAATTTGGTTTGTGTATATAGTATTATGTCCTCTAAGTGTTTGATAAATTGTCTAAATGGGAAAGTGTTTGATAAATTGCTTCCAATAAGGGTGTTAAGATAGGATCCTCAACTACCTTATCCACAGTAGTTTCTTTCACGTAATGTAATTTGCTACTACATGATTCATGGTTGAAATGCATATGTATAACAATATGTTCAATGTGTTCGATAAAATGCTCGAATTACATTTAAATTGTCTGTTAAATATTGTTATGAATATCACATGTATCCACATGCTGCGTTTGAGTTTGATTGGGACTACTGCGTAGTCCAGGCAATTGGTAACAATTCCTGTCTGGGTGGCCGAATTAGTTTCGCCACCTTTGATGCGTTCGGTGAATCCGAGTTGTACGATGATCGTCGACAGTGGTACCATGTCGATTAATTCAGCGTACGCTTGTACCAGTCGAACTTGTCTAATAAACCGATTGGCCTATTGTGTGTTTACCATGTATGAATGCTATTGCTTGAATCTAAGGTACCAGTTACCGATGTAAACCCGTTTCAACCATGGTACCACGATCCGCTAAGACTCATGAGCCGAGCATGGTAGTATGGGACACCGTGGTCGAGCTGTCGACCTACATTGGGGTGACAAGCCTCCCCGTAGTGACCAGTAAGCAACCCAAACTCGTGAGCTGAATACGGTGGTATGGGACACTGTATTCGAGTTATCGGCCTACTCTAAGGTGACGAGCCTTCCTATAGTTACCTCGAGTATAAATGAGGCCTACCCCGGCGGAGCTTGGCTGTGGTCCCCAGTCGAGTTGGTGACGAGCCTTCGAAAATAGACTGTCAGTTGGTAGGACGTCGGTGGAGTAACCTCGAGTATGAAATAGGCCTACGCTGAGGTGACGAGCCTTCGAAAATAGACTGTCAATTGGTAGGACGTCGGTGGAGTAACCTCCAGTATGAAATAGGCCTACGCTGAGGTGACGAGCCTCTCCGTAGTGACCTGAACTTGCCTATCGTATGTAACAAGCTAGGATTGACGACCCTAGATGGATCATTGTTTGGGTAAATGATATAAAAGGAGGTACCTTAGCTACCCGAATCTGCTGTATGAATAATTCTAATTAAGAACTTGGCTAATCACGCACATGCACCGCATTGCATGTGCCTTTAGTGTTGAAGTTGAGCACAACGGGAGTGTTGTATGTGCGACCATGAGATGATGTCGCAGAGGGATTGCAGGCGAGGGCATGCATCATTACAACATATCATCCTTGCATTAATAAAAGTAGCTAGGATTGTTTGATGTATTGATTTATCATTACTTCTTGACTGAATTGATAACATGTTAACCTTTGTTTTATAGTTCAACTGAATTATCTACTCATTCCCACCTCGGATGGTGTTTTAAAACACCAACCAGACTTTGTTGTAGATGCAGGTGGCGACGGTGTATACACTGCTGATTTGGATTTCATAGGCGAGAAGGAGGAATTCTCTTATGTTCAGCTATCAGGTGGGTCTATGTACACCATGTACTGATCGACGAGGTTACAGGGACTATAAGGATTAGTTGGACATTTACATTTTCATATTTTATAAATTTTGGATCAATACATGTGTATATTTAGCCTGGAATCATACTCATACTTTGGAGATTGAGAAACACTTCTATACATTATATATATATCTCAGTCTTCCGCTTGCTTAACTTAATTATTTCTAGAGTATGATATGTTGTTTTAGTATAATCTCGCTCATGTTTAATGCACTAATATGGATAATATTTAAACATCATTACCTATGTTGCATAAGTTATGCGTTGGAAATCGGGAGTTGAGCTTCTGCTCGACCCCCGATTTTCAATGCGTTACATGCAGGCGGCAGAAATTTTAGATAAGCTGATATTTATGTTTTCCTTTCATCCATCTAGGATTCACCTTATGAACGGTTTAACAATTTTATCCATCGAAATTGATTTATTGGGTAAACTTGAATGCAAAAGTTTAATTAGTAATTTTGCATCTAAAAAGGCAAGAAGTAAATTTATGGTTTAATTTTAAATTTATTAATTTTTTTTTTATTTTTTAAACTTAAAAGCCTCATCTTTGTGACTTGCCTAAGGCCCCCAAGAATGTTGAGCCTCCCCTGCCCATATAATTCCTGTTTTTACACACGTCCCCACCACACACTCGCACACCCACCCGCACCACATGGACACTTGATCCCATGTTCACGGCATCGAAAGAGAGCATGGCTGCCTCTGAGCCTTGGAGCAGGACCCATCCCATAATTAATAATATCTTCGTAGTGAAGAGAATGAATGGAAGGGACTTGATTTTTTTGTTGGGCCCACTATGATTATGTCAAATCCACTCCAACCATGAGAGGCATAATCCCAATTTCGATCTATGTCTAAAAAATCAGGATGACTCGTTATTCAGATGGGATGCATAAAAGAAAGTAGTTGGGAAAGAAACATCCCCCTAATTTTTTGTCTGTGGAGCAAGTATGCGAATAAATATCTAATGGTCAGGGTGGGTGGATCTTACGTAAACATTCATGGTGGGCCCATCAAAATCAAGAGTGGCATCCCATATAATTTACTTTTTTACACACATCCCCACCACACATTCGCACACCCAACCACACTACATAGGCACTTGATCCTATGTTCTCAGCATTCAAAGATAGCTTGGCTGCCACTGGACCATGGAGCGGGACCCATCCCATACAATCCCTTTTTTTATTAATATTCTCTTCGGAGTGAAGAGGACGGAAGGGACTTGATTTTTTTGTCAGGCCCATTGTGATGTGTATGTCAAATCCACTCCAACCATGAGATGCTTAATCCTAATTTAGATTTATATCCACAAATCAGGATGACTTGTTAGTCAGGTGCGATGCATAAAAGAAAGTAGTTGGGAAAGAAACATCCCTTTGATTTTTATAAGGCCCACTATGATGATTATATGAAATCCACTCTAAACATTATATGTCATACTAAAATTTGAGCCTAGGTTGTAAAAACAAGGCACATCCATGATTCAGGTTGGCCATACTAAGGTAAACATTTTAAAGGGTGATCATTGCTCAGTAAATTGTTTTCAATCAATCTGATCACAGATGTGGGTGATATTTAGGACCTTGTCTTAACATGAGTTGACCCACGTGGTTAGGGTGGATTTTACGTAAACATCAACAGTAGGGCCCACTAAAGTAGCTGACCTACTTGCTTACATCTCACCAAACATGCCATTAAAGAAATTTAGCATGACATGTTTGGTTATTTTTTCATTGGTAATTCTATAACCCTTCCCAATGTGACGGTGACAGGTGGGGTTTGAAATTATCCGTCTCCAAACTCATGGTAAAAACTATGGGGCCCACTGTAACAAAGGTCACTTATCCAGGCCATTCATCCCTTCCACCAGCTCATTTTAGGGCATGAGCAAAAAAAATGAGGAAAATCCAAAACTCAAATGTACCACACCATAGGAAAAAGTGGGAATTGAACGCCTACAGTTGAAAACTTCTCAGGGCCCAAAAGTTTTGGATCGAGCTATATTTGTGTTTTTTCTTTATCCATGTCCACGGGACTTTATGTAACGTCCCTGATTTTTTTCAATACTCGAGTTTTAGATGTACCTGGGTAACACTAGAATTTATTATTATTATTATTATTATTTTAATACAGTTGACCAGCACATGTGTACACACCTTATCTAAAACTCGAACACTTCGTAAATTTGTACATGAATCTAAAACAGGAAACCCTGACTCCATCGAAACTTTGTAGGACACTGGATAAACAAATCTTACCGTACAAATTTGATTGGACACTTAGAGAAAGCCACTTATGTCCCTTGATTGCCTGAATATTGTATCTAACCATATGACCTACATATCTAAGGCCATGATCTGAGGAAAACCACCACTGATTTATCCAAATAACTGAATCATAATTAAGATCCAGTAATGAATCTATCTAACCAATGAATCAGATCGTGATTGTTTGATGTACATGACTCGAACTGACTAAACTACCCTTATGACATAAAGAACAGTACATATTCAATCAAGTGCCCTTAAATAACAAATCAATACACACTATTATCTAAATCTTATACCCAACAATGCATGCTACAAACCTAATATCAAGATATATAAAATCCTATTCCTAAAATTGCCCTAAAGGTGGCTGAAATACTCAAAAGAGCTCTAGACCATTCATTGATGGGACATTGATCGCGAAACTATAGAAATATGTTCGCCTTAGTGGACTTGACATTTCGCTTTAATCAGATATCTTAGAGCATATCCCAAACCACTCAACTTAGACCAAGACATGAGAGTGTGAGTTGTGTGACTCACCTCAATTTTTCATAAAACAATATATAAAGGATTCCATTTGTAAAAAAGGGTTAGATAATTAGAATTTAGGATTTTTCTTAAGGTTTTAACAATGGTTTTTCTAGAATACTCCGATTCAACTATCGTTTCTTCCATATGATTGATATCTTGTGGTAATTGAATGTAAAGTATCCTCCCACTTTGAAGATTAGGTATTGAAATTGGTTTTTTAAGCTCTAAATTAAGTTTATGTGAAATTCATATAGGGAATTAGGTTTTTCTCAAATCTTTTTATCCTAGATGCCGTTAGCACGTGATGTGAATTCACCATCATAGGTGAGGACTATTCTTCTAAGTAGCATTTATCAATAGGTGATAGTTTCAATTTTGTGTTTATATTGAAATTTTCTCTATTCAAATATTAGTATCTTTGTATGATTATGATTCATATGCTAAGTGTGCTTAATTAAATACATGAATGCTTAGTTGTTTGCATTTATTGTTCATATAGGCTTACTTTGTGAAAACGTACGTATATGGTTAAATGTCTATGTATGGCTTTTGATATATTGTTGTTCTTTTGTACTTGTATTTCTATTTAGAATATCATGAATCTCTATTTCTTGAGATTGTTTCAGTAAACTGAAATTAGTGACCACCCACCAAGGGTTTGGCCATCATAGACTCGTTCGGTCGATTTGAGATAGAACTCGATTAACTGACACTGGATAGGGCTACTCGGGTTGTGTTATACACCCATGTCCGATCTCGTCATTGTTCACTCGATCCACCGAGTCAGTGTAACTTAGGGATAATCGGTGTTGGATAATTTGTTTTCAAACATCCTATGAAATGTAGAATACCACAGTTACCATTACTCGAAGTCACTATTCATAAGTTTTCTGTGATCTAGACGAGCTTACTTGTTACAACTCATGGGCCATGTACAGTGGTCTGTGACACTGTGCGTGCATTGTCTTTAACATGTATTGATTTTGTAATTAACCTTGGAGAGAATCATAAGCACCGATGGAGGTAACGAGCCTACCATCATTGATCTTGGGTGATGACCCATACCATATTAATTTAATGTCTTTGGCAAATGCCCATACCTATGAAGTTGTTCATCTATAAACATTGGGTATTTAGAGGATACTAGTGACGAGCCATATTTTTCTCGCATATTGATTTGTGATACAATTGTAGTGTTTTGGCTTCACCAATATTACTAGTTGAATACTAATTAATAAAGGTTTAACAATCATGCGTGCATTCTACTAGGGTGGTGCATTTAGTAACCCCACCATATTATGTAGACTGGTGTGTTTGGTAACCTCACTAAATCTATTTTGGGTGGTGCGTTTAGCAATCCTACCATTTTATATTCCTCTTAACATGCATTAATCCCGGGACAGTGTTTCGAAACACCAGGAGGTCCTTTTGATGCAAGCGTTACCGAGGCCGTTGTGAATTGATGATTAGGTATAATCCGTCATACCATCATTTTGGGCTATCAATTGGTACTTTTATGATGCTCAACATGACTCTTAGACCATGTTGCACATGTATATTGAGCCCCAGCTAAGTAGATTCTATTGTTGACTTAGATGATTGTATAGATATTGTTGTGATTCTATGGCACCACTTTAAATTCAGACTATATATACAATGTTTAGTTTAAATCATCACTACTGAGTTGATGTCATATGATTTGTGCTAATAAACTTCACTTCCGCATTCAAAGGCGACCCTTGAAAATTCAGAGATCGTGGATATGCCCAACCCCTAGATTTCAAGGCATTACACCTTATGAAAGGGTTAGATGAAAAATACACATCAATGTGGTCATAACTGTAATGCCCTGGATTTTCACTATTTTGAAAGGGCCCAAGAAATTTTTAAAAATCAATAATGGTCATACCTTATGAAAGGGCCCAAGAAATTTTTAAAAATCAATAATGGTCATAACTGTAATGCCCTGGATTTTCACTATTTTGAATTTTCAAAAATTCAATTTTTTTATATAACTAGCCTACATCGTCACTTACTGACCATTAACGCTTGATGTGAGCCTATATGTAAGTGATACCAACAAAGAACAACACCAATCCGATTAATCAACCATAGGAAGTCAACGAATCCGTCCAATCACTTAAACCTCAAGTCTAGCTTCGTGATTTGTTCATCTAGGGCTTAAATCTAACTAACATATCATTGACCAATCGAGACGATCACGACTAAATTAAAGATCTACGCAAAGTCGAGACAACTAAGGGTCGGATCTTAATTAACAAACCAAAGTGACCCAATTATCCGTTTAGCCTAAGAACTGATGGTTTATAGTGATTATGACCAAATCATCATTTTCGCTAATTGCGAATAAGCCACACTATGGACTTAGCTAATCCAAACCCTAACCATTGTGCAAAAAAAAAATCTCCTTACCCAAGTCATTCCAAAAATGTTATGATTATCTGAACAAGCTCTAGACCTCTCGTTAGTGGGCCATTAGTTCCGAAACTATAGAATAATGTCTATCACACCGGGCTTGACGCCTAACGGGGGTGGCGAACAAAAAAAGTGCCCAGAACTACTCAACCTGGGCCAGAAGCTAAGTGCTTTAAACGCGTGAATCTCCTAAGCTGGAAATGGCTAAATGTATACAAGTCCAAAAGATATAATAATGGGTTGCACAAGGCGTTGCCTAACAAAATTATAAAAAATGATATATCCAAAAAGAATGATGCGCTGAGTCCCCTACTCAGCAATCCACATTTGCCCGCAAAATCTACGGCAAACCGTCCATCAGCTGGAAATAGGACAGCTCGTCCTCCTCATCAAGAGTCACGCCGCAAGGCTCCTCGTACTCGGCGTCACCTGCAACTACTGAAGAGAGTGGGAGTGAGTGATCAACTTAGTGGTACTATTAATCTTAAGTTACTACAACATCAATTATATTATGAATTTAATAAAAGACGTACATTCACAGATCTCTAACTAGTCTTATTAATGCATATGCATGTATTATGATATGATGTATGACCTCGCAACAACACTCCCTCAAGCGACTCCGTTTAACGATCACGTATGACCAACACTCCCTCAATAAGACCTTAACTGCCGAGTCGCCAACCTAACTAGTGCGATGCGATCATGATAATGTTAACCGAGTTGTTTATTTAATCCGTTCATCCAGCAGATTGAGGAAACTAGTACACCCCACGTATCAATGTCCTCAATTGGCTGTGAGGCCAAGGCCCCTCAACGTGCGAGATCCTTGATCCCATCGGGTTTTCCATCCCCGATTTCAAGCACATGGGGAGTGCTGAGAGGAGGGATCGCTCGCGGTCACTACGGCGAGGCTCGTCACCCCAGCATAGGCCTACAACTCAGACGCAGTGTCCCATTCCACCATGACCAACTCTCGAGTCTATGGATCGGTTTCAAATAGTTATCAAAGGGGCTTCAATGATTGAAGGGTGTTCCAGGTTCCATACAGGCGTGAGCAGACAGGGTTAACAAACATGGTCGGTCAGTACGCAGACTAGACCGTGCGAGTCCAGGTGAGTACGAGACGGACGACATTGGGTGCAAGCGACCCATCTAGTCCAACTACTGTCGTCCATTCGCATCCTCCCAAATCTGCCAGTCTAGCCTCAGGAAAGTCCTACCAACGGGATCGCCTTCTCTCACCTCAATTTCCGGACCAACCCAGGGGTTTAATGGTATTTAATAACACTTCAACCGATCAGGGTTCATCAACTAACACAAGTAATGTCATACATTCATACTTCTAACACAATTTCATATTTCTCTATAATTACAACTACTAACATTATTAAGAAATAAATGTGCATGTGTGTGGTGTGGGTTAATGAGGAGGCCAAACATTACATATATTTCATAGCACAAAAATACACAAGGGTTAATATATTATGTGTTATAAGGAACACTGCATAAGAATCAAGTAAGAAATAAGCATGCACTCACCAAATTCATACCCAATCATGTTGAAGAAATACAAACATACCATGATCATTCCATGTTAATTAGGAGGGTCTAAAATGTAAAGTCTTGCCTAGGTTTCTCTAGATTATCTAAATACATCACCCAAACATTCAAAATCATTAAATTTATACTAAAATTGGTGGTAGGCCACCTAGCTAAGAATAATAGTCCGCACCTATGGATCGTTGAGATCTTGGGAGATGACCTAAGAGTATTGAATTTGGAGTCGATTGGCCAGAATCCCTGAGGCAAAGCATTTGCATGTTAGAATTCCATTCAAATCTCCTCTCAACACAAGGGGTTGCAAGACTCTGGGTGAGGGATTCCTTGAGAAAGAGGTGAGGAGTCGTAAGACTCAGACTCCCTTGGGCCCCACTTCAACTACGACCCACCCTCTCTTCTTCTTCTTCTCTCTCTCTCTCTCTCTCTCTCTCTCTTCTCTCTTTACTCTCTTCTTTCTCTCTTGTTTGTTGGAGTAACGGTGGGAGTATGAGAGAAAGAGTCTTAGGGCTTTATTGCCTAGGTTTGGGCCAATTGGCCTTAAGTTTCAACAATTCCCCTCGATGGCCCTCTAGGACTCCCTTTTGGCTTTGAGGCGGACCTATCACCCCTCTGGCCACCAAATTTGGTGTGTAGGTATCTCATGGCCCGATGAGGGACTGTGCAAAAATTGAAAACAAACCGACGTGGGGTTTTATCGTATGGTTCCGATCTTTAAATGGCCCTATGAGGTCCATTCTGGTTGATGGGACGGTTCTGATGACCCCTTGACTATGAAACTTATAGGATAGGTGCTTCATGGCCCGATGAAGGGCCATGCAAAATTTGAAGGCAAACAGATGTGGGGTTTTACCGTACGGGTCCGATTTGCGTTCAACAGTCACCGTTTCACGATCGGGTTCCAGATTTTATGAATGGGCGTAGAAAAATACTTTAGGTCCTTACCGTGAATGTAGAAGAGATCCGATGGCTGCAAAGTCTGATATCTCAGTTTTATTTACAAGTGCCAGATTTCAATTTTAACCTTTGCGTCAAGGCTGAGGTGAGTTGCGTTTGGTAAGTGCCGTTGGGACGGCGTGGATAATTAATTTCTAGGCGTTTACTGAGTCCGTGGTCCGTGATGGACCACAAGCCCAGTGAGATTTGCAGTTTCCCTAATTTTTAGATTTTTCCGACCTTCCTTGGCCGCTGCATGGCCCGCATGGGCTGTTGCCAAGTGCAAATAGGCTATCTGGCTTGACGGCCCGCACTCGGTCCGATCATAACCAGACTGGTCCACCCTAATGGGTTAACCAGGGTTAATTTATTGGTGGTACCCCTCACACGAGCAGTTTAAGCGAACGGTCCTGCGGAAAATCTTACGTGGACGCCTCAGGATACTGTTCTGGTTAGATAGGGCATTACACTTCAGCATGGAAAATATTTTGGAGATGGACACCCACCTTTGATTTTGTTCGACGCTTTGAGCACTTTCTACCGGGGGGGGGGGGGCGCAGTACGCTCATCTCTCACTGGTGTTTTTCGTGGTATGAAGATAGGGTGTAGTATTGACTCATTTATGATGATATCTTTGACTTGGAGTCACCACTAGTTAATGAAATTCAAAATTTATTGCGGGCTAGACACTGCTTTTAAGCCAGAGAATGTACTCTTGCAATGATCAGAAATTGTGAATAAGGGCCTTGAGATGGAAATTGAAGGGGCTAGGTAGCCTTTTTTAGCCCGTGCAATGTGTGGTTTCTACTTTATGAATTTTTAGAATTTTTTAAAGAATGGGCTAAGTTCTAATATAATTACATCCAGGGTTTGACTGTGGAGATCAGGTGCTCGACGTCATTCTAATCGACCAAACTAAGAAAAGAAAAGGAAATGAGTACTAAGAACAAGTAAAAAAAAGTGTAGAACATAAATGTAAGCTTGAATGAGATGTAAGAAGGAAAATAGGATATGAGACACTCTTTTAGGAAAGAGATAATCGAGTATCCCTGATTCTGACCCTACTCGTGGACTTCAGCAAATTTCTTTTTCTTTCTTTTCTTCTCTCCGTAGGGGATTTTTCAGCCTTCTGGCCTAAGAAAGGAGCCCATTTCTCTCTCTTTTTATTTATTTATTTATTTAAAAAAATCACCTTAATTTCTTTTTGGAATGTACTCTCTATCACCTGAAAATTCTGATTTCTTTCCTCTTTCATATAAGGAAAAATGAGCAGGATTATATAAACTGGACTATTGAGAATTCGATTCCCGCCAGGGGCCTATGTTACCTGTTTTGCCTTTTTCAAGGCATTTTCAAGCCATAAAGCTGTTTGGCTGATATTTGGACTTTTTAGGCACCAATGGGGATCGGATTCTCTCATGTCCTTTACATTTTTTAGGAATTTTGCCACATCAACAATCCAAATGCCAACTGGCAGCTTTGGATGCGTCAGGGTCATCGGTTGGAATAAGAATCATGCCGTTGTCCTTTATCTATTTTTGGCACTCAATTGATTATGGGAGATCATATAGGGACGCTCTGGGTCCGACCCTTCTAGTTTTGTGATGCTTCCCGATTTCAAAGTTGGACTTCATTCTTGTTAAGCTATTTATATCATCCTCAGTGGGGTGTCTATAATGGCTTACCATCATGTGTACATGACATCCACTTCTTCCATTAGATTTGTCACCTCATATTAAGCCTAGGCCAAAAAAATTAGGCCCATTCATGATTCAGGTAAACAAAGAAGATAGTTAGGATGGGAATACCCACCCTTGATTTTGTATGAGGTCCCACCGTGCTGTACCTCTGATATCCATTCCAACCAACAGATGAGTCATATTAGGTCCAAGGCCCAATAATCAGGCCATCTCTCTCTCTCTCTCTCTCTCTCTCTCTCTCTCTCTCTCTCTCTCTCTCTCTCTCTCTCTCTCTCTCTCTCTCTCTCTCTCTCTCTCTCTCTCTCTCTCTCTCTCTCTCTCTCTCTCTCTCTATATATATATATATATTCAAAAATTCTCCTCATTTCCCTTTTCGGGAAAATGATCCCACAAACAAAGGGAATCTCTTCAATAGGTGGAACGCATTAGTTGCTCACTCCTATGGCGTGCAGCTTGCTAGCCCTACATGCACCCACTTTGTCTACACTTAAACACACGTGAAAAATACTAACCTGGAGTGCCTCGGGGAGATATCTGACCGGTAAATAAGGTGGGACGCACTTCCTAATGACCGCCTACAAAACTCGGGCCGGTCCAATCCCAGGTTGGATGTCACTGCAGTAAAACAGTGGACGGGTTTAAAAGTTGCTGACGGCCCACCTCTGTCACCATGTAGCAAGCCTAATAATTGGACTGGACTGACTGATTTTTTAACTAGGTTATCTACACAGAGGGCCCCACATTCTGCATAGCCCAGATGTCCTACGAACATGCCAGGTTTGCATCCGTTTTGTTGGGTGAAGTGCACGTGGGATTAGCACCAGAATGCCTACCTTGGAATGACTGCACCAGCTATAGTCCATTCACAAGAGTGAGAAAGGAATGGGGCTCCCCGTACACGTGCCAACGTGGCACATGTTCCAGGCCATTCATCAGGCAGAGTTTATCAGGAAAATGCCCTGACTCCAAAATCAGGCCGGTCCAAAACTTAGGTTTTCACTGAATATAGACTGTTGGTCCTTTCTTCCTTCCATTTTAGCTGTACAACTGTGGTCCACCTGATGAGTGGACCAGTACATTTTTATTAAAATGTTTACGGTGGTCCTACCCAATAGATGTTCCAGATATCTCACACGTATGCCACGTTTGCACATGTATTGCAAGGTCCCTCTCTGAATCACTGGCGTGCCCTTATTCGTTTAAACACTGAAGAGCCCATTTTGAAAAACCTGTTCCAGACCCTGTTTACCCCAAACATAGATATTCTACTGAACCGTGTCTGGACAGATCTGAGCTTTAAACCTGATCAAAATGGGCCAAATGTAGTAATGAGGCTGGGATTGGCCCAGTCGTCCAATTGGCCCAAGGCCACATTAAAATTCATGTCGAATCCGGGTTGGGTCCAAGTCAAAAAAAGAAAAGTAAAGAAAGACTAATGGGTCTGGTCTTAATATAGGACCCAAACCCAACTCATTTATCTCATGGGTTGGGTCCTATATTAAGACCAGACCCATTACAGGTAGGTCACCTCTGTCTCTTAGTCGGGTATAGAAATTACAGGTAGGTTTTCTCACAAATAACCTTCCTAATTTGTTATGTATATCAATCTTATAGTGAGCTGCAGATAGGAAGTTAAGAAAAGAAAATAAGCAACCGTGCAAATTAACTGAAAATGGGCATAAGATTAGGTGGATAGGATCTTCCATTCTGGGAGGCATTAGAGGTTTAGGCCATTCATGCTGAGGTCCATTGGATCAACGGTCTAGATCACTTAACCATACCCCCAAAACCTAAGGACCTTGCATGTCCTAGGGTGGAGTATCATAGCACAGTTCCTCACGGTGGCATCTTACTCATGATCCATCAGATTATTCTACTGTCTCTTGCGTCATGACAGTGGTTTGCTAGCTCCAGATACAGCCTTTTTGCATATGAACCTTTCCACCTGGCACGAATGAAAAACTGACACGTGTACAGGACACTGAAGCCGTGCATGAGGTGGGCCTTGGGTATCACTACGCAGTCGATCGACCTGCTACAAAAACAATAGACAGTTTTAAAAAAACGTGCCAAGGGTCCACATTCACGTGCACCCTGTCCATCCGGATGAATGGACCAGCATGATTTCAAAGTCATGGTGGGCCCACCATACAACATGCCAGCTTGGCATCCATGCTGTGTATAAAAGTGTCCTTTTAATGAGCTTCCCACCTCCAACCTGGATGTCATCATTTGTGTTCGAAATTAGAAATTATCACAAACGGCCAAGCAGGTGGAACTTCACATGCAGTACTTTGTTTTCAGATAAAATTTCATGTTTGTAGAATATCAGAGCCGTCGAAAAGGTGGAGCTCACCATCAAGATCATCTTCCGTGAAAATTAGGTCAGTCTACTCTTCAGGTGGGATGTAACATTGAAATCAATGGACAGCTGATCATATGACTCGAAATGTACAAGAGCTGCACAATTAATGAGTAGATCTGCCTGATTTTCATGCCATGTGATCCACCATCACAGAGGTTGGCGTGGATACAATGAACGGTCTCGATTGAATTTTTTATGAGGAGGCCACCTTCTTAATGGTACAGATACACTACCAAATGTGATACATTGGAGGGGTGCTTTGTGAAATTTCCACAAGTGAACCTTTCCCTTCGGATTTGTAATCCCGCGATCCTTTTTTGTCTTCTTGTTTGTTTGTTTTTTATTTTTGACTGCTCAAGTGCTCTCAGAGCACAATAAATTATAAGTGCTCCTACTTGTATCAGTTCACTTGGACAGTTCAATCTATTTATCTGAACCGTCCATTAAGTCCATAACACATTTCACGGGCTTTCCTTGCAAAAATCGCACTGACAGAGCAGCCAAGGAATCAAAAGTAGTCTACGGTTCTGCTTAGAAACTACCCAAGTGGCCCACCTTTTAATGATCATACTGTTCTGTGACCCACATGCCACATTCAGTGGTTGATCTTAACAGTCTGATTTGGTCAACGGCTCACATTTAATGAGAGAACAATCTGCTAAACATATGGATAAGAACTTTTATGGCGTATGGCTTACATCCAATGGGCAGCAGAATATCGGATCACAAAAAGCTGCAGGCCCACTCATATGTTTACGGGCCAAACTTAAAAGACAAACTCATTGGTTTGATTGGTTTGGACTAGGGTTAAATGAGTGCAAGTGAGAATGGACCAGGTTGGCCTCGGCTTGCCCAGGCCCATCTTGATTTGGGCTGAATTTAAAGTATCGTGGGCTGTGCGCAGGATAAGTATTCAGGCCCAGTAATGGAGTGGGTCGAGCCCGAGCCTGTTCTTGACTATGTCCAAATCCTCAATACGGTTGCCCAACCACAACCGGGTTGGACACTTTGCCAGACGGTGGTACACAGGCCCGTATTCTTACGTAGCCAGGATTGGACACTTTGTCAGATCGGATCATAGGTCAACGGGACGGCTTTTGAAGCAGGTACGGATACATTGAGGGCCCAACAACCACACTGATCATGTAATAATCTGACCGTCTGTTTTTCTGGATGAATTTGTACTGCCTCCTTGTCGGGAGAGAAACTACAATGCTCTCGTAGAGTGTGATGGTTGACACGCAGGCCCAAAGAAATTGTACACTTAGAATATAGGTAAAAAAAATTTAAGCCGTCCAAGTAGTGGGTCCAAGTATGGATGGCTCGTAACTTTAGTAATTCGAGGATTGATAGAGATTTACTGAACGATCAAAACGAAAAATAGCCAACGGGCAGAATTTGTCAAACAAGTGAGACCATTAATCAGAATTTCGGATCGTTGGAGGGCAAGTGGGCAACATATCTGCAGCGGTTTTGCTATTTGGTCGGTATTAGGGCTGAAAGTAGCGGGTTGAACCGACTGACCTAACATTGAGTTGGGTGTATTGGGTTTAATGTATTGGGTTCCATCTCAGGTTATACAAACACCAATCCCATAAAACTTGAGTTGGGCTCTTGAGATTTGCCCGACCCAACCTAAACCCGTTATAAGTTACTTATAAATTATAATTGAGTGCATATCATCTCTATTGAAATCACATAAAATTCCAATGCAGTCGGGTATCATTGGTCTATGTCATTTCTGATGACTCAAGCTAACAAGATGCACCGGATTTGGGTCCTTACTTTTGCTCGGGTGGTAGACTCTCAGGAGTTTCAAATCCCGGTCAAGGGTTCGAGTACCCATAGGTGATGAAATTCCACTAGCATAAGTGCGTGGGGTGTGTGTGCGTGTGTAAAAATAAAATAAGAAATTAAAAAAAAAGAAAAAAAAAAAAAAGAGATGCACCGGATTTCTCTCTCAATAAATCACATGCTACACAACACTGACTTTTAAATGAGTAGCTGTTCTATATTTTAACTTGTTTGTTTAGAAAAAAAATGAAATTTTTTATTATAAATAACTATATATATATAATTAATAAAATCATAGGTAAATATATATATTATATATATATATATATATATATATATATATATATATATATATTGAAATATAATAAACTAATGTAATAACGAAAATATTAACATGTATCTACTCGACTCAGCTGACCGAGCCACTTGGGTTGAGAATTCCCAACCCGAGATTGGGTTGGGCAATTGGAACCTTGGGTTGGACCAGGATTGAGCATCAACCCGACCCAGCTCGCAGACTTTCAGCCCTAGTCAAGAAATGTCACGCGGTCAATTTTTGAGCCCGTTCGGTACCAACCATCACACCTGGGCAGGGCATCAAATAACACCACTCATAATATAGCTGTCCACTTGATTTTTGCCAACCTGGATGGTTAAAACCATTTGATCGCTACAACTGTTGTGCTGGGCTCAATCCACAATACGTCCTACTATTTGGACGGTCTGGATCTACGTAAGAGAGACAACACGCCTTAGTTTGGACAATTTCTCCGGGCGGTACTTTCTTTGAGGGGATTAGGTGGTGACCCGGGCTCAACCAAGACGGTATGGGCCTTACCGTGGGGCACGCCTTGATGTATGCATTCTATATCAACACCATCCATCCGTTTTGTCAGATTATTTTAGAGTATGATCCCAAAAACGAAGTAGATCTAATTCTCAGGGGGAGCATTCCATAGGAAACAATGTTGATTGACCATTAATGAGCCACGAGTTTTGGATCAAGCTGATTTTTTTAAAAAATAAAAATAAAATTTTTTCCTTCAAACAGAATAGGGTGACCTTATCAACAGTTCCAATGGCAAGTAAACATTACGGAAATATTATGGTGGGCCTAGGAAGTTTTAATTGCAGGCCATTCAATCACCAATGTTTCCTATGGAATGGTCCACTTGAGAATTGGATATGCTTTATTTTTTGGATCTATGGACACTTCGCTGCTGCGTTACCTTATCATAGATAACATGAGATATGTTGCGAAACTTGAAAATTAACTCGTTGGAAACAACTCAATTAGCCCCCAAAACCAAAATCACAATAAGGCCCATTGGCCCAACCCGTTGGAAACACAACTAGCCCTCAAAACCCAAACCACAATAAAGCCCATCGACTTAACAGGGATCGCAAACCCTTAACTAGGGTAGCACACGTCACTCCCAAGCTATCAATAACTAGTAGTGGCCCATTGTGGATTTACAACAGATGTTGGTGGTAATAAGACTATTAACAGGCCCATTCTAGCAAACCCATACAGTGAACGATGCCCCAAGAGTCGTTGTGAAAAAAAAATGTAAAAACTGTGGACATGAGATAATTTCATTGCCACCCCAATCTTTGCAAATCCGGGTAGATCTTAGAATCTTTTTAAACATTTTTTTGGATATTGGTTAAGCAAAACCAGCGGCTGGGCGATTGCCGTCTTAAGGTAAAACAGTCATTTCGTCATCCCAAATGATGAAATTACATGTTCTATAACTTATCAAAGTGAATCCATAATGCCACATGTACTCCAACCGTTTATATCTTGTCACATGGTAATTTTTACCCTCCAAATTGATATAAATTACTAAATTATTAGACCAACCTCTATAAATAGAGGCACACCCCTCTCATTTTTTACACACTTGGCTACAAAGATACACATACCCATAAACAGAGAGCTAGCAACACTTAGTCTAAAACACTTGGAGTGATCCAATACAGAGAGACTTGGAGTGAGCTACCTAAAGTTAGCAATATATTTGCTATACTTTAGAGCACTTGAGAGATTTAGGATAGCCTAATGAGTTCCACATCCATCCAAATCATCCAACTCAAACCACACTTGCATTGAAGATCTCAATTATCCAAGGTTAGCGGAATAGGGTTAGGATCTGAGATCCACGAACATCTCCTCTAGGAGGGGTGCCTTACCACTTATCTCCTTCTCCCATGCTCCAAGTGCATCGATGATAATCCAGCTGTCTCATTTTATTTTATTTTATTTGTTCATATTTGGAATCCCTCCTACTCCCCTTGCTCATAATTGAATGGTTCTCGGTTGTATGTTCTGCATCGTGTTGAATTTTTGGTTCCCAATGCATTAGAACTCAAGTTTTGCTTAAATTATCATTTTCTTTTCTTTGATCATTTGTACACTGTAGTTGTTCACCTTTGCCAACAGTTACCACATCCTTGAGTTCACCCTACATTGAGACATTGTAATCTCTCTATTAGGTAACTTGAGTGAGTAATATATTTAGTTATTAACCTATATTGTAACATCCTTAAGGGTCCTTACTCTTACTCCGGTGGTAGACATTGCCAACAGTTACCGCATCCTTAAGGGTCCTTACTCTTACTCCGGTGGTAGACTCTGGGGAGTTTCAACACCTGGTTGAGGGTTCGAGTACCCATAGGTGGTGAAATCCCACCATGGCGTGAGTGCGTGGTGGGGGTGTGTGTGTAAAAAATAAAAAAAATAATAATAAATAATAAAAAATAAAAAACCTATATTGTTACATCCTCCATATACTACATATGAATTTCTTTTTCTCAATGGTAGTTGTGCATATTTATAAATTCTATAGATTTTGTATACAACGTTATTCCTTTTATACTTGCTTGTACAATTAGGCTATTATGCCAAACCTTGTATTTAAACACCATTACAGTCAATGGAATATATACATGAAATTCATAAACATATATCTACTCACATGGTATGAGAGGCACTCGATTTGTGGCCTTGATCTTGTTACCAAAATATGTCATTTGAGTCTTGGTGATTTCACTTTGCATCTATTTCCGTGGAACCCCGATCTCGAAGATGCCCTGTGCGTTCCCCATTCAGCTACTACGGGCCACAGGATCTGTCTTCCTTCTTAAGCAACACCACCCTATCTTCTCTTCATCATTAAGCAATAGTCCACTTTTAAAATCGGCGAATGCTTGCAACTGGCATCATCCCTGCAACACCGCACCTATAAACCCATCCCTCAGCAAGGTGTATCCACCATTGCACTCTCCTTGCCAACAACGCAACACTATACAAAACCAACAACCCCATTTTGCAGTGCCACCACCGTGAACACCTGTTGCTGCTTCCACCGCTGTCGTGATCCCTATTGAGACCCACCCCATTGCCAAGACCGTACAAAGCTCGTCGTGTAGCCAAATGCTACGATTAGGAATTTGGCATTGATTTTATTGAAACGCTTGCTCCACTTGCTCATATGACAACAATTCAGACCCTGACAGCAGTTGCTGTCATTCACCAGTGGTCTCTTTATCAGCTTGATACCAAAAATGCATTTCTTAATGGGGATCTCCAAGAATAAGTTTATACGCAACTACCCCTTAGAGTATCTGATCCTGATAATCGTGTATGTCGCCTTAGACGTGCTATGCACAGTGTTAAACAAGCTCCTCGAGCCTAGTTTGCTAAATTCAACTATGCAGTTATGTTAGTAGGATTCGTACAAAGTTCTCATGATCATGTATTATTTGTCTCAAACACTCCCAAATGCCGGGCCAGCTTGATGCTTTATGTTGATGACATGATTGTCTTTGGTGATGATGAACGTACTATTAATGTGATCAAATGACATCTTAGTCAGCTTTTTGAGATGAAAGATCTCGATTTTTTGTGTTACTTTTTGGAGCTCGGAATTGCATGTTTTCCGTGTGGCTATTTACAATCTCTAATTAAATATGCTATTTATCTTGTCTCTCACGCACACTTAAAAAATGATACAAAGCATGTCGACACTCCAACAGGAAAGCTTGGTCATACAAATGTAGAACTACTTCCTAATCCTAACTTTTATTGCCATCTTGTTGGTGGCTTGATCTACTTAATAGTTTAACATTGCTTATGTTGTTCACCGTGTTAGCCAATTCTTAAGTACACCATGCTCTGTGCATCTAGCTATCGTTCTGCGCATTGTTCGATATGTTCGAGACACTCTTTCTAAAGCTCTTTTCTTCTCTGCGGCTTCTTCTCTTGACTTAGAGCATATATATATTCTTATTTTGATTTTGCTTCAAGTATATCTGATCGAAAGTCTACTGCGAGCTTTTGTATATTTCTTGGCAACTCTCTTCTTTCATGAAAAAGTAAGAAGCAACAACACATTTCTCAATTTACTACTGAAGCAGAGTATCGAGTAATGGCTCAAGCAACTTCTGAGATTGTTAGGCTCCGATGGTTGGTTGATGATTTGGATGTAAAATTTACATCACCCACTCCTTTGCATTGTGATAATAAAAGTGTCATTCATATTGCTTGCAAATAGGGGTGTACATCGAGTCGATCCGAGTCAAGCTGGCCTCAGCTCGGCCACTAGTTGACCTCAGTTCGAACTCGGCTCGGCTTGGTCCTCGAGCTCGCCTGGCCAGCTCGACTCGGTTCGGTCAGCAGCTCAGGCCAGTTCGAGCCAAGATCGAGCTGAGTTTGCCATTGCAACATTTTCACAAACACCTGGACCGCACCTTCAAAATCTCACTGTTGAGTCAGCAGCAATGGTTTTACAGGTATTTTATCAAACACCTTCTTTTTTTTTTTTCTTTTTTTTCTTTTTTTTTTTAAAAGTGGAACAGGGCCACCAAAATTTTTATATCTGAAGAAAATGATGTATAGCCTTTCGGGCGGGCCCTACAAAAAAAGAGTTGAGACCACCTATCATAAGTAATCTATACAGGGAAAGCACGAAAAACAAGGGGAGAAAAGGGACTCCCCAAGAGTGGGTTGGATCAGATGGGCTAGAGAACGGGCTCTGGCGGAGAAAAAAGGAAGCCGGGGAGAAGTAGATAAGGCCTGGACGGGACGTAACAGAGGGAGCCTAACCAATACCCGTTCTGCTATTGCTGCTTCTCAGCTAGCCCACTCCAGCTTTGTTTAGTACCAAGGAACCTCGCACTTTGATGGGAAGGCCCACCAGCGAAGTGAAGAACTTGTCAGGAGCACCGCTGCTAGCCACAATAGCGAGTCCATCGGCTACGGAGTTACCTTCTTTGAAGGTGTGTTTGAATCGGACATTGAGTGTCTCTGCTAGATGATGAATGAATTGAAGGATATACTAGAGTTTCCAGCCACACCAGAGAGTTGGAGATAAGACCGTTTCGAATAGAACTTTGGAGTCAGTTTCTACTTCGATGGTTGACAGGCCCATGACTCTGCAGTAAGTCAGCCCATCTGCCATAGCGCGGGCTTCCGCTTGCATATTGGAGAGATTGTCGTAAGTGGAGTGAAAAGCAAAAATGAGGTTCCCATTGCAATCACGACAAACTCCCCCTCCACCACTGGGTCTCGGATTCCCACGGGATGAACCATCGACATTTAGTTTTAGCCACGGGGCTAGGGGCCTAAGCCATTTAATGAGTAAGAAGCGACAGATGTGGTTGGGAGGCACACTGACAGCGAGACCCTGGTGCACAAGATTGGCCTAAACATTAGCATCGAGGCCCAGTATAAGCGCTCTGAAGTCCAAAACATTTGTTGATCTTGAGGATGATGCGGCCTGGATTGATGGGCCGGTTTTCGAAAATTGATCCATTTCTGGCAAGCCAAATCTCCCAAATAATTATAGGGAAGGCCAGCCCAAGAATAAGCCTCTTGTAGGAAGAGAAAGATGTTGAAGAAGACCAAAGAAGAATTCAGTCTTTAATGGGCTGATCTTGGATAATTGGGACATGGAATAGAAGGGCAAAATTGTCCCAAATTCGCTTCGGCGTCTCGCTCTGACTGAATATGTGATTGTCGTCCTCAATCTGAGGACCCAAAGAGGTTGCTACTGGGAAGGAAGAGGGCTGAGATTGGAGATTAGTGGGCCTGCTGAGGAAGGATGAGGAAGACATTGTCAGAATAGGGGGATATAGCCGGGTCTGAGGCTGGTTATGGGCGGGAGAGATTGAGAGGGGCTGAAGAAGAGGGGGCTGATTGTTGCTCTGCGTTGGGGAAGGGGACTGGTCCTGCCGCTGAGTGAGAGGAGGCCTGGGGTGGACGAAGGACTGCTGACTGTTGCTGGGGGAGTTGGCTGGTCTGAGAGGGACAATGGAAGGGAGGGTCAAGGCTGAAAGGGGGGGGGGGGATCTCTCTGGGTCGGCCTGAGCTAACTCTAGGTGTGCTGCAGGGCTTATAGAGGGGATAGAGTTGGCTGTTGAACCACAACAGCAGCACTTAGAAGCTAGGCTGATGCCGAGCCGCTGAATGGTTGTGTCCACTGGTATCGCGTTGTTCATAATCTTCCAAACTAGGATAGCAATTTTGGGAGGGATAATCTTGTTCCAGATCCATTTGGCCCATTGTTGCTCGTATCTTGGAAGTTTGAGAGCGCTCCAAGCTGATTTGGTGGTGAACTTCCTGTTGGTGGATAGCTTCCAGACTAGCCTATCTCTTCTATCAGTGATGTATACTCCACTATCAAGAATAGATTGAAAGGCTGAGGCGGGGAGAAGATCAGTCACCTGTGACAAGTTCCAAGATCCTGCTGGATCCCACAAATCTGCAAGGAGAATGTGCCTGTCTTGGGCCTGGGGTGCGATAGAAGTTGCGCGGAAGAGGAGACCATTGCCGGTCCAATTTTGCAGCCAGAAGGAAACTTCCCCCTTGCCAACGAGCCATTTGGAATTGAGAATAGTGAATTGCATATGGCTCCTAATGTCTTTCCAATGACTGGATCCAGATATCCTGGATGGGTTGTTGAAGTAAGGAATTTGTGTAGATATTTCGCTGCGAAAAATCTGGCCCATTGCGAGTCTCCCTGGATAAGCCGCCAAGCCATTTTACATCTCAGGGCTTTCATGGTGTCCTGTACCCTGCGGATGCCAAGGCCCCCTTCTGCAAGAGGAAAGCATAAATCATATCACTTGACCCAATGACGTTTTCTAGTTCCTTGAGTTGATTCCCAGAAGAAGGAAGCTAGAATTTTTTCGAGGTGGGCGCATGCTTTCTTGGGGATGTTGATGGCTGATAAGGTGTGCATGGGAATGCTGGCCAGGACATGCTTAATTAGAACTAGCTTTGCCGCCTGGTTAAGGAGCTTCACTTTCCACCCTACGATTCGCAGCTCGATTTTCTGAAGGATGGGTTCAATGTGGGCAAATCGAATTCTGCCCTTGTGGAGAGGGACTCCCAGGTATGTGAAGGGAAGGGATCCTAGATGAAAGCACGAAAGTCTCTCGATTTGTCTGGATTTGGCGGTGGACGATTTGTTGCCTAGAATGAAGCAGCTTTTTGTCGGATTGACTTTCTGGCCTGAAGCCTGCTCATAGGACAGAATGAAAGAGAGAA
>JAJHSJ010000001.1:106588152-107020652 GCA_021015155.1 Magnolia officinalis
GGACAAAACAAGTCATTCCTTTCTCCGGGGCAGCTCGGTGGAATGGTCGTATACAATTTCGAGAACCATCAGTTTTCGTTCAGAATAAAATGACCATATCGCCCCTGTGATTTCCTACCATCCTAGCAGAGACCACACACTACGGAAGCATCGTCCCCTCCTCCCAAACCCAATCAAGCAAGGGCAATTTCGTGATTACACAAAATCAATAACTTGGATTTCTGACATATTAACGACGAACCTTGGAAAATCCACCAGAAAATCGAGCCGAATTCGGTGGAAAAAGCTTAAAATCCGACGATCTGAAGCTTCCGGAGGCGGGGAAAACCGCCAAGCCGTCGATGTGAACTCCAAAAATCTGCAAATCTTCACAGAAAGACGAGACGTTTCAAAAAAAGGGGGAACTGCCGATTATAGAAGAAATGGCCCAAATTAGGGTTTGAATGAGAGAGAATGAAGGGAGAAAGAAAGATCGAGAGAGGGAGGAAGATCTGGAGTGGGAGCGGGAGGGAGAGAGAGAGAGAGAGAGAGGAAATCAGGCGTGAGGGAGCGGGAGAGAGAGGGGATAGAGATTAAGAGGGAGGGAGTGAGGGAGCGGGGAGAGAGATTGGGAGTGATGAGGCAGGAGAGAGAGAGGGGTGAGGGCACGGGAGTTTTATTTATTTATTTATTTATTTCGGTTCTGGTACGGTTTGAAATCTAAAACGGCTTTAAACGTAAACCGTTCTAGAACCAAAATCACGTTTCGTTCCAAAATTGATATTTTGGTGTAGTGTTAACCTACAACCTAACCTAAACCTAAACTTGAAAACCCAAACTTAAACCCGATCCCGAACCGAAACCGGTTTCCTAAACCTAAACCTTAACCTACAATTTAACTTAAACCTAACTACCTAACCTAAACCTAAACATAAATCTAAACTTGAAAACCCAAACTTAAACCCGATCCCGAACCCGAACCCGAACCCGGTTTCCTCAACTTAAACCTTAACCTATTCTCAATTCCCTAAACCTTAACCTACAACCTAACCTAAACCTAACACCCTAACCTAAACATAAACCTAAACTTGAAAACCCAAACTTAAATCCGATCCCGAACCCGAACCTGATTTCTTAAACCTTAACCTATAACCAAACTTAAACCTAACTCCCTAATCTAAACCTAAACCTAAACTTGAAAACCCAAACTTAAACCCGATCCGGAACCCGAACCCGGTTTCCTAAACCTAAACCTTAAATTATTCTCAATTTCCTAAACCTTAACCTACAACCTAACCTAAACCTAACTACCTAACCTAAACCTAAACCTAAACTTGAAAACCCGAACTTAAATCCAATCCCGAACCTGATTTCTTAAACGTAAACCTTAACCTCTTCTCAAATCCCTAAATCTAAACCTACACCTAATCCTAAATCTCAACTCACTAACCTAAATCTAAACAAAAACTTGAAAACACAAACTTAAACCTGATGCCAAACCCGAACCCAATTTCCTTAACCTAAACTTTAACCTATTCTCAATTCCCTAAACCTTAAACAACAACCTAACCTAAACTTAAACCTAAACTTGAAAACCCAAACTTAACCCGATCCCAAACCCGAAACCGGTTTCCTAAACCTAAACCTTAACCTACAGACTAACCTAAACCTAACTACCGAACCTAAACCTAAACCTAAACCTAAACTTGAAAACCCAAACTTAAACCCGATCCCGAACTCGAACCCGGTTTCCTCAACCTAAACCTTAACCTATTCTCAATTCCCTAACGCTTAACCTACAACCTAACCAAAACCTAACTTCCTAACCTAAACCTAAACCTAAACTTGAAAACCCAAACTTAACCCCGTCTCGAACCCGAACCCAGTTTCCTCAACCTAAACCTTAACCTATTCTCAATTCCCTAAACCTTAACCTACAACCTAACCTAAACCTAACTCCTTAACCTAAACTGTAACGCCCTGAAAATCGGGGGGTCGAGCATAAACTCAACTCCCGAGTTCCAGAACATCACTTATGCAACAAAATGAATGATGATTGAATGTTGACTGTATTCGTGCATTGAACATGAGTGAGATTAAGCTAAAACAGCATATCATACTCCAGAGACAGTTAAATTTGCAAGCGGAAGACTGTGATAGATAGATAAAATATATAAACTATGATGAGTCTCCAGAGTGTGATAACATTACCAGGTTAAATAATTACAAGTACAGTTCTAAAATATACTAAATGTGAGGAAGTGTAATGTCTCCTATCCCATGTACCATAGCCCCGTTAATACAATATCAGGTCTTCATTGACCTGCCAGAGAGCTACAAATAGGAGAACTCCTCCTATCATCATAGAAGTAGTCTGACTCTTCTTCACAAGTATCGCCATCACCTGAAACTCAACAAATCTGGTTGGTGTGTATAACATCGTCCCGTAACATAGGAGTGAGTAGCTAACTCAGTGGAACAATAAAGCATAGGTTAACATGTTATCAATTCAATCTAGCAGTAATGATAAAGCAGTACAAATCAAACAATTCTAACTACTCTTATTAATGCGAGAATGAAACGACATGATGCTGTATGCCCTTGCTAAACCACCCTCAAGCGACATCATCTTACGTTCGCAAATGCTTAACTCCCTCAGTGCGCCACATCTACTAAGCACATGCGGTGCGATGATGATCATGATTACCGAGTTATTATTAGTCCATTTCAAACAGCAGTATTGGGAAACTAAGGTACCTCCCTTGTATCATTCCCAAACATGATCCATTCTAGGGTCGTCAATCCTAGTTAATCTCATACGATATTATGGTTCGAGAAGCATAGTGAAGGCATCGCAAAGGGCTCGTCACCCGTCAACGCGGATACAGATCTCACCATATGCGGCTCAATTGCTAGCCGTCAGCTCGAGTACAGGTCTCACCGTACTCGGCTCAATCACTAGCCGTCAAGTCGAGTACAGGTCTCACCGTACTCGGCTCAACTCATACTCTAGTTGCTGTGAAAGACTCGTCGTCAATCACAGACCCTTGGAGTATACTCGAAGATACTATGGAGGACTCGTCACCCGTCAGCACGAGCACAGGTCTCACCGTACTCGGCTCTCGCCGTAAGTATCGACAGCTCGAATACAGTGTCCCATACCACCGTATTCGGGTCACGAGTTTGGTTGCGCAATGGTCACTACGGGGAGGCACATGGCCCCAGCGTAGGCCGACAGCTCGACCACGGTGTCCCATACCACCATGCCTGGCTCATGCGTCTTAGCGGATCGAGGTACCATGGTTTAAAGGGGTTTCACTGGTAAGTTTGGTACCCTAGGTTCAAGCAGTAGTGTCCAAACAGGGTGAACATGCATAAGGCAGATCGGGTTACTTGACGAGCTCGACTAGCACGACCGCCCGTTGAGCTGCACGACATGAAGTGCATAAACAACTTCCTGTGGCCTAGCCGCTGCCGACAGGCAACGCACGACTCGAGTTCGTCGAACACATCCCACGTGGCAAATGAATCTCAGCCACGAGTTCAATCCCGTTACCAATTGCCTAGGCCATAATCATAACCCCAAACACAATCAATTGCAGATAGATAAAGCAGTAATGGATCAAGATTCAACTCATACAGTCAAGGTCTGGTATTATCCGTTTAGGGCTGCAAGGGCTGTTGCACGCACTCGTTGCTCCGCTCCCCCATCACCCATGACGGATCATACAACGTAAATATGGATTTAAACATATGCATTACATAGTTAAAATCATAAAGCAGTTGAGCATATTATGAATCACAACACAAGCATGAGTTTGTACATGTTCAATTCCTAATCACACAACTATCAAAGGAGATCATACACATAGTTAAAAGAGGTTGAGAATCATATCTCAACACCCTTATACATTACAATTTGCTAACTACTACTCATTCAGACATTTCAAGAAACACTTGAACTACATACATCACATACATGACATATGTCGATCACATAGGCATTAGGCCAAATCTTTTCACTAGGGAGTTGCCCCAATCATAACACGCGTACACCCACGACGGATAGTCATGGCAAGCAGGAACCCAAGTTCCATATTCATTCGGCTATTTCCACAAACACTTGGGCCACAAATTTTAGCATATATAGTATATATTGGCCGTGACGTGACTTAGGGCAAATCCTTTCGTCAAAGAGGCATCGCCAATACATAAATCATGAATCCATGACAATTAGTCATGGCGAGCATGAATGAGAATTCCATACTCATTCAGTCATTTTCACAAACACTTAGAATACACTATTACAACATACATGGTGCATGTTAGCAAAATATGTATTAGGGCTATCCCTTAGCCAAGCGAGTATTTTATCCATGTATAACATATTATTACAGCAAATAATCATGATAAATACATCTCCAAAATTTATACGTATACAGTATTTTCTAGAATACGCAATTTCAACATACATAGTGTATATAAGTAAAACATGTATTTAGGCGAATCCTTTCGCCAAATAAGTATTTTATCCATATATCGTATATCCATACAACAAATAAACATGTCAAACACATTTCCAAAAAAATACCTATACCGTACTTTCTACAAATACCTAGAGTATGTAGAATTCCATATTTTTCATCTTTAATCGAAACGGAAAACAGACAGCACTTTGTACATGTGCAATTGCATGCAGATCATAAATCTATCATTATCTGACATTGAAAGCATTGAAAACCATAACCTATACACCTAAAGTCCGCACCTTTTGTCGTAGAATCGCAACGGAATCGATAGGTTGCTAAGCTTCCGTATTCGACAGTTTGGCAACCTATAGAACGAAATAGGTTAGCTATTTCATAACCTATAACCTATACACTTCAAATCAGACCTAGGGTTAGGGTTTTTCACCTTAAAACGGAGTTGATATCGCCGGAAACGCGCCTGGAAAGAGGCGGTGCAGCCCGTGTGGTGGCAGGGAACGATAGTAGGGAGATCCTCCCACTTCTCCCTCACTTTCTCTCTCTTTTCCCTCTCTCAAATCCCAAATTCGTATGGCTGCCATGAGAGAGGGTTTAAGGTCCTTATATAGTCTCAAAACTCACTGAAATAGACTCTTGTTCAAGGGTTACTGCTAATATAGATATTTCGTCACTTTTCCAGCTCAAAAGAGAGGTTCTGGTGGCCCTCCTTGAGCCAAACGTCAGACTTAAGCTCACCACACATGGATCTACGTGGGATTACATTTTCGACTCGATCGGATTCCCAGATCACACGTGGTGGACCAGTTTCAGTTCAACGGTCAGTGGGCCATGATCTGAAATTCCAAGCACATGTAAATGTTCCTTAAATTTTTCCTGATCCGAGGGTGTAATTTGGTCTGATTCTGACGGTCTAGTTGCTTAATACTGATGCGCAATCGAATGGTGCCAGATCACTATTCCAGATATTTTATTTTCAAAAGGAATAGTGTTTTTCACACTCCCTCGCTCCGAATCGAAACGAATGGCCATGGGACATCGGCTGGGCCTGATTTTTGAGATGACTGTCAAGCCCAGTGAGACGGTCCTAGTTCCTTAACTTCGTGTTAATCGGACTTCCGATGTGCGGTTTAGACCTATTACGAAGTTTCAAGACATTCTCGAGAATAGCCGGGAAAAGAGTTGGTTCTAAACTTTAGGGTAACCTAGAGTCACTGATTTTGCAAGTTTTGGGTCTTGCAGATCGTATTTAAAGCGATTGGTGCTAATTTCACAGGCACACTAGTTTAACACTAGCTAAATCTTGCCTAATTTCTAAAGGATTTAATCCTGTAAGATTTCTGTCTAAGGTGGTACTTAGTCCTTTGTAGTTTGTATATAAAGTGATCCAAGTTATACTACTTAGCTAGTTTAAGATAGTGTCTAGGGCGAAAGTGCTTTGAAAAATTGAAAGCACAAGGTAGTGAAGGGTGGGATTTGTGAAGGAAATGGGTTAAGGAGTGATTTTAAACTGTGAGATTTAGTTTTGACAAGTTGGTAAGGTCTTAGGATCGACCCATTGCCTAAGGACGTCTAATCCCAGGTTAGCAAAAATCCGGGATGTTACATAAACCTAAACCTAAACTTGAAAACTCAAACTTAAACCCGATCCCGAACCCGAACCCGGTTTCCTAAACCAATACCTTAACGTATTCTCAATTCCCTAAAGCTTAACCTACAACCTAACCTAAACCTAACTTCCTAACCTAAACCTAAACCTAAACTTGAAAACCGAAACTTAAACCCGATCCCGAAGCCGGTTTCCTAAACCTAAACCTTAACCTATTCTCAATTCCCAAAACCTTGACCTACAACCTAACCTAAACCAAACTACCTAGCCGAAACCTAAACCTATACTTGAAAACCCAAACTTAAACCCGATCCCGAACCCGAACCCGATTTCTTAAACTTAAACCTTAACCTATTCTCAAATCCCTTAACCTAAACCTACACCAAATCCGAATCTCAACTCCCAAACCTAAACCTAAACCTAAACTTGAAAACCCAAACTTAAACCCGATGCCGAACCCGAACCCACTTTTCTCAACCTAAACCTTAACCTATTCTCAATTCCCTAAACCTTAACCTACAACATAACCTAAACCTAACTCCCTAACCGAAACCTAAACCTAAACTTGAAAACCCAAACTTAAACCCGGTCCTGAACCCAAACCCAGTTTCCTCAACCTAAACCTTAACTAATTCTCAATTCCCTAAACCTTTACCTACAACCGAACCTAAACCTAATTCCCTAACCTAAACCTAAACTTAAACTTGAAAACTCAAAGTTAAACCCGATCCCGAACCTGAACCCGGTTTCCTAAACTTAAACCTTAACTTATTCTCTATTCCCTAAACCTTAACCTACAACCTAACCTAAACCTAACTACCTAACCTAAACCTAAACCTAAACTTGAAAACCAAACTTAAATCCAATCCCGAACCCAAACCCGATTTCCTAAACCTAAACCTCAACCTATTCTCAAATCCCTAAACCAAAACCTACACCTAATCCTAAATCTCAACTCCCTAACCTAACCTAAACCTAAACCTAAACTTGAAAACCCAAACTTAAACCCGATGCCGAACCTGAACCCAATTTTCTCAACCTAAACCTTAACCTATTCTCAATTCCCTAAACCTTAACCTACAACCTAACCTAAACCTAAACTTAAACTTGAAAACCCAAACTTAAACCCGATCCCGAACCCGAAACCGGTTTCCTAAACCTAACCTTAACCTACAAACTAACCTAAACCTAACTACCTAACCTAAACCTAAACCTAAACCTAAACTTGAAAACCCAAACTTAAACCCGATCCCAAACCCGAACCCGAACCCGAACCCAGTTTCCTCAACCTAAACCTTAACCTATTCTCAATTCCATAAACCTTAACCTACAACCTAACCTAAACCTAACTCCCTAACCTAAACCTAAACCTAAACTTGAAAACCCAAACTTAAACCTGAACCCGGTTTCCTAAACCTAAACCTTAAGTTATTCTCAATTCCCCAAAACCTTAACCTACAACCTAACATAAACCTAACTCCCTAACCTAAACCTAAACCTAAACTTGAAAACCCAAAATTAAACCCGAACCCGGTTTCCTAAACCTAAACCTTCACCTATTCTCAATTCCCAAAACCTTAACCTACAACCTAACCTAAACCTAACTACCTAACCTAAACCTAAACTAAACTTGAAAACCCAAACTTAAACACGATCCCGAACCCGAACCCGATTTCTTAAACCTAAACCTTAACCTATTGTCAAATCCCTTAACCTAAACCTACACCTAATCCTAAATCTCAACTCCCTAACCTAAACCTAAACCCAAACTTGAAAACCCAAACTTAAACCCGATGCTGAACCCGAACCAAATTTCCTCAACCTAAACCTTAACCTATTCTCAATTCCCTAAACCTTAACCTACAACCTAAACTAAACCTAACTCCTTAACCTAAACCTAAACCTAAACTTGAAAACCCAAAATTAAACTCGGTCCTGAACCCGAACCCAGTTTCCTAAACCTAAACCTTAACCTATTCTCAATTCCCTAAACCTTAACCTACAACCGAACCTAAACCTAACTCCCTAACCTAAACCTAAACTAAACTTGAAAACCCAAACTTAAACCCGATCCCGAACCCGAACCCGGTTTCCTAAACTTAAACCTTAACTTATTCTCAATTCCCCAAACCTTAACCTACAACCTAACCTAAACCTAACTACCTAACCTAAATCTAAACCTAAACTTGAAAACCCAAACTTAAATCCAATCCCGAACCCGAACCCGATTTCATAAACCTAAACCTTAACCTATTCTCAAATCCCTAAACCTAAACCTACACCTAATCCTAAATCTCAACTCCTTAACCTAACCTAAACCTAAACTTGAAAACCTAAACTTAAACCCGATGCCGAACCTGAACCAAATTTCCTCAACCTAAACCTTAACCTATTCTCAATTCCCTAAACCTTAACCTGCAACCTAACCTAAACCTAAACTTGAAAATCCAAACTTAAACCCGATCCTGAACCCGAAACCGGTTTCCTAAACCTAAACCTTAACCTACAAACTAACCTAAACCTAACTACCTAACCTAAACCTAAACCTAAACCTAAACCTAAACTTGAAAACCCAAACTTAAACCCGAACCCGAACCTGAACCCGGTTTCCTCAACCTAAACCTTAACCTATTTTCAATTCCCTAAACCTTAACCTATAACCTAACCTTAACCTAACTCCCTAACCTAAACATAAACCTAAACTTGAAAACTAAAACTTAAACCCAATGCCGAACCCGAATCCAATTTCCTCAACCTAAACCTTAACCTATTCTCAATTCCCCAAAGCTTAACCTAAAACCTAACCTAAACTTAACTCCCTAACCTAAACCTAAACCTAAACTTGAAAATCCAAACTTAAACCCCGTCTCGAACCCGAACCCAGTTTCCTTAACCTAAACCTTAACCTATTCTCAATTCCCTAAACCTTAACCTACAACCTAACTCCCTAACCTAAACCTAAACCTAAACTTGAAAACCCAAACTTAAACCCGATCCCGAACCCGAACCTGGTTTCCTAAACATAAACCTTAACCTATTCTCAATTCCCTAAAGCTTAACCTACAACCTAACCTAAACCTAACTACCTAACCTAAACCTAAACCTAAACTTGAAAACTCAAGCTTAAACCCGATCCCGAACCCGAACCCGATTTCTTAAACCTACACCTTAACTTATTCTCAAATCCCTTAACTTAAACCTACACCTAATCCGAATATCAACTCCCTAACCTAAACCTAAACCTAAACTTGAAAACCCAAACTTAAACCTGATGCCGAACCCGAACCCAATTTCCTCAACCTAAACCTTATCCTATTCTCAATTCCCTAAACCTTAACCTATAACCTAACCTAAACCTAACTCCCTAACCTAAACCTAAACCTAAACTTGAAAACCCAAAATTAAACCTGATCTCGAACCCAAACCCGGTTTCCTTAACCTAAACCTTAACCTATTCTCAAATCCCTTAACCTAAACCTACACCTAATCCTAATCTCAACTCCTTAACCTAAACCTACACCTAATCCTAATCTTAACTACCTAACCTAAACCTAAACCTAAACTTGAAAACCCAAACTTAAACCCGATGCCGAACCCGAACCCAATTTCCTCAACCTAAACCATAACCTATTCTCAATTTCCTAAACCTTAACCTACAACCTAACCTAAACCTAACTCCCTAACCTAAACCTTAACCTATACGTTTTATTAATTTATTAAGAAAAAAAGAAGAAGAAAATGGTTATACATGATGCACTTCTTTCAATTTGTTTTTCTTTCCTCCAATTGTCATTCTGATTTATGAATGTCATGACTATTTGTAGGATGATGGAATATACGAAGTTGTTGCAGGAAGTGACTTTGTCATTACTAGAGGTTCATTTCGAGACGACTCTTCAAAGTACTATATAAATGACTGTGGAAGTAATTTTACAGAGGTCACTAAGAAATTGAAAGGAAAAGGAGTGGACTTGGACAACAACCAGTTTTTTATTCTTCAGGTGGGTGATGGCTAAAAAAGGCATATTTACTTGTGAAAAAATATCATACTATCAAAATATATCTTCTCTTTCAATTCTTTATCTTTGAAATTTTAGGGTGAAGTCGAGCAAATTTCTCTAATAAAGCCAAAGATTTGTATTTTCAGCATTATTGTAATTGTAATTATAATTCATTGAATGAAGGATTGTAATTGTAATTGATTGAATGAAGGATTGTAATTAATTGTAATTGATTGAATGAAGGATTGTAATTAATTGTAATTGAATGAATGAATGATTGTAATTGATTGTAATGGAATGAATGAATGATTATGCAGGTGGTAATTGAATGAACAAGTAATTGTATATATATTTTTTAAAATAGGATTTGCTACGGATTATATCCATAGCTGTTGTAAACTATAGCTACAAATTACATCCGTAGCTGTTATAATTAAATCCGTAGCTGTTGTAAGCTACCGCTACCAATATAATTGCTACGGCTTAGATCTGTAGCGCTTGCCAGATATAGCTACGGAGTAAATCCGTAGCCGTGGTGATTAAATCCGTAGGTCTTGTAACCTATAGCTATGGACATAATTGCTACGGATTAAATCCATGGCTGTTTTAACCTATAGCTACGGATTAAATCCGTAGCTATAGGTTCCAGACCTATTGTTACTGCACCTACGACTACGCCCGTGCTACGGACTAGATCCGTAGCCATAGGTCTATGGCTACGGATTTAGTCCGTAGCTTTTGCCCATTTTTTTGGTAGTGTAGGTTTGCTAAGCCTCCGTATTCGGCAGTTTGGTAGCCTAAAGAATGAAATAGGTTAGCTATTTCATAACCTACAACCTTCACACCCCAAAATAGATTAGGGTTAAGGTTTCATACCTCAAAATGAAGTCGGTCTCGCCGGGAAAGCGACAAGAAAGGGGTGGTGCAGCTTGTGTAGTGGCAGGGGATAGTAGTAGGAAGGATCTCCCACAACTCTCTAGCTTTCTCTCTCTTTTTCTCTTTTCTCACTTAGGGTTTTTCTCAAATTCGTATGGCTGTGAGAGGGAGGGTTCTAAGGTCCTTATATAGCCTAAAAACTCTCTGAAATAGACTTGTGGACAAGGTATACTTAGGTTATAACTAAAGCAGCACTTTTCCAGCTCAACAGAGGACTTCTGACGGGCCTCCTTGAGCCAAAGGTCGGACTTAAGCTCACAGACCTTGGATCCAGGTAAAGTTAAGTTTTCGTTTCAATCAGATTCCCAGATCACGCGTGGCAGACCCGTTTCAGTTCAACGGTCAGTGGACTTTGATCAGAAATTCCAAGTACATGGATATGTTTATGAAATTTTTCCTGATCCGAGGGTGTATTTGGGTCAGATTCTAACGGTCAGGTTGCTTCCAAAACGTCCGGAAGCGACACGTGCCAGATCACTATTCAAGATATTTATTTTGTAAAGAAAATAAGTGTTCTCACACTCTTTCTCTTCGAACTCAAGCGAACAGCCGTGGGACACTGTCTGGATTTGATTTTCGAGATGGTTGTCAAGCCCAGCGAGGCGATCCTAAGTCCTTAACCTCGTATTATTCGGACTCTCGATGCGTGGTCCAGACCTGATACGGAGTTTCAATGTGCTCCCGAGAGCAGTCGGGTAATGAGTTTGATCCTAGACTTTAAGGTAACCTAGCGTCAATGATTTTATAAGTTTTGGGTCCTGTAGATCGTATTTAAAGTGATTGGTGTTAATTTCACAAGCACTCTAGTTTAACACTAGCTAATTCTCACCTAATTTCTAAAGGATTTAGTCCTGGGTGATTTCGGTCTGAGATGGTACTTAGTCCTTTGTAGCAATGTTTAGTTTAAGTATTGTTCTTCATCACCTAAACTTTAAGATAGTGTCTAATGTGAAAGTACTTAGAAAAATTGAAAGAACAAGGTGGTGAAAGGTAGGATTTGTGGGATTGAGTTAAGGAGCGATTTTAGACAGTGGGATTGAGTTCTGACAAGTTAATAAGGTGTGAGGATTGACCCATTGCCTAAGGACATCTAATCCCACGTTGGCAAAAATCCGGGATGTTACAATCTACCCCCCTTAAAACAAATTTCATCCCCGAAATTGGCTAAGGGTAATAAGGGAAGATTTAATTATTTCTTTTGCCGAAGTTTTATTGATCTCGAGTTTCTACGCGTGGTAGGGTATATACAAGCCTGGTTCATTTTAATCTACCCCCCTTAAAACTTATTTCTTTATCCATTTCTCATACCCTGATGATTCGCTACAATTTATTTCTTTACCTATTTGGAGTCTCGATGACAATTCCCAATTATCTAGAGTAAGATAACTGTTTTCATTGTTTGACTAACACGGAGAGACGTTTATGGTGGGCTTAATCCCGATACATCGATCATCTACCGGGCCAGGGTAGAAAGCTCATCGTATCCCTTCCGAATCCTGGTGGATCCTAGTCTTCTGCTCGGCCAAGCAGTGAGTCCATTGGTAGTCACCCAGGATTGAGAATTGAGTCAAGCCGCGAATGTTTCGCAGTTGTATATTTCAGTAACTCTGTAGTCCGATCACTCTAGAAATGTAGGGAGTGTCCATCATTGAAAGGCTCAAACTGTCTATGTCAAAGGTTGCCCTTTAGGTCTTAGTCTAAGAGAGTCCTTGTTATTATTTACATCCAAGAAAATGGTGAATCAAATCTTACTAGATCATCCTAAAACGGTTTCTCATAGTAGAATTTACTAGGGCTTCTATAATGTTTGTATTCAACGAGCACAATTTCGATCCTGGGCCAGTGGGGTAGGGTCCACCACGCTTTCGCTGTGCTACCCAGATCAAAGAGGTGTATAAACTGACTTAACTAGATTGGGCTTATAATTTTCTACCCCCTTTAAAAATTTATTTCTACCTCCAGGGTTTAAGATCTATGTCCCGATCCGTATGTCGGAACAAGGTGTAATCTAAGACCTATCCTTGACATGAAATAGGATATGACCTCCCAAAACGTCAGTCTTGGTACCTAGGATTATAGAAAGGAGCTATCACTGATGGTGTTGTGGTAGATTTCAAGGACGGATGTGAGTTTGTGGCAAGCTGCCTAATTTTACTAAGGACTTTTATTACAATCTCAACTTACCCTCTCTAGTCATGTCTAGTTTATTACTATAAGATAATTTATACATTATTAGTACAAAAGGTATTTGGACAGAATAGGTTAACGGGCAAACTAGGGACCTAATTCCTAACTATCTGTCACCCATTTGGGAAATTCCTTGGGCTTAAAAGGAAAAATCTCTATTGGCTATATATTCTTACACTTCTCAAAGATGAAGTTATAAACTTTTAGTTGTAAGTGGTCGAGCCAACACGGAAGGAAATTTATGTAGTGGGTCAGAATCGGATACATGGACCTTCTGCCTAGCTAGCACAGAAAAGTGTCGTATCAGTTCTTAATCCTAATTGATCCCGACCCTCTGCTTGATCAGAGCATAGAGTTCATTGGTAACTACCAGGATTGAGAATTCAATTCAAACCGTGAATACCTCGCTTAGATATAGTTTCTTTACTCGTGTTCCCGTTGGTACTAAGTCCTTGAGAAGGCGATTCTAAGGGGTGTATTAATTTGACCTAACATTAAATTCAAGGGATATATAAGTTTTCCCTCTACGTGATTAGTTTCAAATCAAAACAACCTTCCTAGGAGTTATTAAAGAAGTCTATGAGTATCGAGGGGATTCAACAAGAGACGGGGTCTCGCTCCAACCTAATCAAGCCAACTAACGAAATTTATTTTTTCAATTATCTTAGCATAATGAATCTTCTACATTCCTTAGTCTACCCAGTAGCTTAGTCGTAACGTATCAGTAGCGGTAATTCCACTAGTTGTGATCCAAAGTTTATGCTTCTACACTAGATGATTTCACATCATTTCTAATACAGGAAGGGTTTTATCACTTAGGGTCGAAGTTATCTAATTGGAACTGAGTTGTCTGTACTTGACGCTCGAGCATTCCACATGTGCTCATCCCAACTAAGAGGGTCCTAAGGTTCACATTATTAATTTGTTGGATTTCCTATATGGTCAGGTATATCGAAAACTAGGAGCATCGCCCTAGGTCCAAAATTCTAAGGGTCATTAAATGAGATTGTATTGCTAATCCTACCTCGGGATTGGAAGTGGCTTGGTTGGCAGGAGGGTGGGTGGGGATTAATTTTATAGGCTTTGAAAAATGAGTCTTGTGTGAGAAAGTGTGAGATGGGATTTCCAAATCCCATGATGATGAATTTCTAAGTGAAATTTGAAAGGAAATCTCGGAAGTTACCTTTACTTGCATACATTCCACACATGGTGTTGGAAACCATGGAATATACTCAATCTAGGGACCCTACCTTACACATATATTTATTATTATTTTTACAATTTCATCCACCTTAAACTCACCTAATGCAATTTGGCCGAACGGGCCCTAAACGTCCTCAAACATCTAAAACATTCTACCAACTACTACACCCATCAACGTGAAAACAAAAACATCCTAAGACGGTAACCCATACAAACTACAAGACAACAATATAGATGATTAGGCCCCCAAGAAAATGGTCGTATAAGCTCGGATAGAGCCATGGAAAATGAGGATAAGGGGAAACGGGGGCTGAAGTTTTTGGTTCTCCACGAGTTTGAACCTTAATAGGGATTATGAAGGCCCAAAAGACAGTAATTAAAGATAAAAAATGGAAAGGTAGGATGGGTTAGGGAGCTTACACGTTTTTGAGCTCCAAATGGGGCATGTAAGAGCCCAAATGAGAGAAAGAGAAAAGGGTAGGGGGTAGGTACTACTGTGAACGATGGAAGGGTATAGGTTGTGATAGAAAATGATGGAATGGGCAATTGGAGGGACAGTTGGAGAGAGAACATAAATTTTGAAGGAAAGGGAGAGCTTGGAGGGGAGTTTGAGAGAGAGAGGGCAAAACGGACATGAGATAGGGGCCCCTGCACAATTCCACGGACCCCACACATGTCCTGGGGTCTGGCCGACCCTGACCAGCCCCGGCCCGACCATCCCGGCCCAACGGGACTGCGGTCGACCGCGGTGACCGCGGTTCCACCGCGGTCCCCTGGACTGTTTTGGTGGTGATTCTACCCTGTGAACTTGAAACGGACGTATCTTGCAAACCGGGATGAGTTATTTGATGTGCAATATATGGATTTAGGGTAGAAGGAGCTGATATATCCAAATAACCTATTTAATTTATGATATTACATAATTTTAGTGGTCTAAAATCTATTTTACTCATATATTTACTATTTACAATTAATTTTTGTTTAAGTACTATTCTTCATCAATTATACTTTAGGTTTAGTGTTTAATATAAAATTCTTAAGAAAATTTTGAACAATAAGGTGGCGAAAGGTGAGATTTTAAAGGAATTGGATAAAAATGGGTTTTAGGCTTTGAGATTAAGTGTAAGGTGTTGTGGTCGACCCACAACCTAAGGACATTCGTTTCTAGAGAACGGCTCAAACCCATCGACTGACGGCCTAGAAGTGATTCGGGATCGTTTCATGTGATCATGCGTGTGTACGGGCCCAATCTCACCGGTCGATTTCTGTCGGTTTCGCCGTTCGACGAATTTGGAAAATCCTAAGTCTGTTTCTACGTTCCATCGCTCCCTCCTAAGTCAGAGTGCGTCAGAGTACGTCGTGTGACCATAACCCAGGTCCGGTTTAATCCAAATCATGCTCTAATACCATCTTGTAACGCCCTAAAATTCGAGGGTCGAGTAGCAACTCAACTCTCAAGTTCCAGAACATCACTTATGCAACATAGATAATGATGATTAAATGTTGTCTGTGTTAGAACAATAAACATGTGTGAGATTATACCAAAATAGCAATTCATACTCCAGATCAATTGTATAAAGGCAAGTGAAAGACAGAACTGTATATATATATATATATGTAAAAGAAACAAAAATCATTTCATTCTCTAGAGTATGAACCCATTTGAGTCACCATATACATATATCTATTTTATGTTCAAAAATGTCAAAAATACATCTAAGGATGTAATCCCGTCGATCCGGCAGTCTAGTCGAAGCCACCAGAATACTGCATAAATGAGAACTCGTCTTGGTCCTTACCATAGTCCGGCTCAGCCTCCTGAGTCGCCAGCTCATCTAAACTTGAGACAGAGTCTGGTTGGTGTGACAACACCGTCCCGTAACGTGGGAGTGAGTAGCTAACTTAGTGGAACAATAAAGCATAGGTTAACATGTTATCGACTCAGTCAAGTAGTAATAATAAAGCAGTATAATCAACACTCCTAACTACTCTTATTAATGCAAGTATGAATGCAGTCATGATGGATGCCCTCATCAACATACTCCCTCATGCGACATCATCTTACGTTCACGACTGCTTGTTTCCTAGTACTCACATCTTTCAGGCACATGCAATGCATGATGAGCATGATTACCGGAGTTGTATTAGTCAATTTCAAACAGTAGGATTGAGGAAACTAAGTACCTCCCTTGTATCATTCCCAAACAGATCCATTCTAGAGTCGTCAGTCCTAGATAATCTCAGACGATGAGTGTTTTATAGGTCGCTGCAAGGGTTTTAGGGCTGTTGACACGGAATCGTTACACCACTCCCCCATCACCTATCAATACAGCCATGTCACGCCCCAAACTCGGGGACCGGGCTCACAAAACTCCCGATCGCCGAATCCGGCGCCGACAGCCTCCGTAGAACCCCATTCTCGGCTCCCGGCGCCCATTCGCCAGGTTCCGATCCTGGGATGCTACGAGGAGGATTTCTAATATCAGTTTGAATCGTAATAAGCATAACCAAAGGCATAACCCACAAACAACAACCAAAAACTCCATCACATTTCCACTATGATCAAAAACTTTACAAGTACAATGAGCATGAAGGGAAATACAATGAGAATGGACAAAAAGCTCCAAAAGATCTGCTCAGCGCTCTCGCCTCAGTGCTGCTGCGTCCTCACGTCACCTGCACGCAACGGTCGTGCATAAGCTTTATGGAAAGCTTAGAGGGTGGTGAAAGTGTGTGCGCAAGGTAGTAATGCAGTATGAGAGTATCAGAGTAATGCGGAACATGCTGGTGAATCCATGAATACTACTAGCCATACCAAGGCTAGGCAATGCAAGGCATGAAAGATGTCGGCCATACCAAGGCCATGCGATGCGAAATGTAACTCAAGCATACAAATCCTCATCTAAGTCCACATATCAGTATAGCTCAAAATCTGGGATATCACCGGGGTCTAGTACACTCTAAACCAGATTGCCGCCCCATCGCGCGCAATAAGGTAAGTGGAAGAGACCTCACTACCCGCCTGCCAATATCGGGCTCGGCTCGTCGATAGCGGACCCATTCCTCGAGCTGGTCAGACTCAGCCTAGCATTGCCCCCTCCTCTCGGGCAGGTAAGGCCGCACCCCCTTCCAACCGACCACGACACAGTGGAAAGCGCAGCCTCCTGGTAATCGGCCATCGGCGCTCATGCACCCACTCGGTCTAGACGTTGGAGCAACCTCTTGGTACCATAAGGGTTTAGGGACTTTCACCCAGGGATATCTATAGCACCCCATGTAGAACAAAATTTCCGGTATCCAAACCTGCCAACCACGATACGCCTGTGGAGGCTATGGCCCTGATGTCGCTAGGGCGTACAGTAACTACATCACACAATGCGAATGCATGAAACACACTATCCAATCATGCAGCAATCCTGCGCGCATCGTGCGCTCATGTAGGGCAACACCGCCTAACCGGGAGCCCCTAAACAACCTGCCCGAAGGCATATGCTATGATCAACCACTTCTCACGTCAAGCATACATATGATGCGTATGATCATGAATCATGGAACTATACTACACATGTTATAAAGAAATGAACTATTCATGCAACGCAGATGGGCCTAGACATGGACGGCCTATACACAACCAGTACGGGCGTATCAAAGGCCCTAGGGAGAGTCATAATGCGGACATTTAACCAACACTATACCCGCAATGTGGACGTCAAACCGACATTGCTCCCAAGGCATCATCTATTGTAGACATCATTAAATAAACTATGTAGGGATCACACATTGCAATGGACTTTAGGTACATCTCATTGGGCCTTAAATACATCGGATGGGCCGTGTCACATGGGCCTTATATTCATCAAGTGGCCACATCAATGGGCCGCACCAATGGGCCTTAAGTGCATTGCAATGAGCCATATCCCGTGGGCCTTAGAGTACATTAATGGGCCTAATCTCAGGGGTCATATGTATATCGGATGGGCCACACCAATTGGGCCCCATACGTGCATCGAATGGGCCTTAACCCATAGGCCCTAACATATCTCAATGGGCTTTAACCCGTGGGCCTTTAAGTATATCAGGTGGCCTCAATGGATGGTCCACAATCAACAGAGGTGGGCCTAATCATATGGGCCTCTATAAATACAAGGGTGGGCCTCACTCAGACATCAAAGTGGGTTCTCATGCGGGCCTACCAAAATGTATATTTATATACGTATTTATACCCAATATATATAGATATATAGTATAATATATAATATATATGATAATATATATATATAGTATATATATATACTCACACACACAGTACACGCACAACGCACACACACGCACGCACACGCACAACGCACACACACCTCACATGCACACACGCACGCACACCGCACACCCACCGTCCACTGGACGGTGGGAAAACACAAACATCACAGGGGCTCCACCGTCCAGCGGACGGTGGAGTACAACACATACATCACCTTGGGCTCCCACGTGGGGCCCACCGTAATATTTACATGCCATCCAACCGTTCATAAGGTCACAAGGACCCAGGAGAAGGGAAAACACAAATTTCATCTCGATCCAAAACTTCTGTGGGCCTCAAAAATGGTTTCAATGGTAGACTTTCAATTCACACTGTTTCCCTTGGTGTGGGCCACCAGATCACTGGATGGGCCTGAAAATTTGAGGGGACCCACCTCAGGGGGTGGTCCACCTAATGTACGGAGTGGATAAAATAAATACATCATGGTGGGGCCCACGGCAGGAGCCGTGGGTGACCCAGCCCGTCCGCCCAAACTGGCACGCAGGCGCTGCCTGCGCCCGCCTGACACGGCAGAGGCAGAAGCCTCTGCTGCTTTCTTTTTTTTTTTTTTGATTTTTGTTTCCTCGCAGAAAAAGGTATGCGGGGCCCACTTCCAGAAAATCCAGCCCGTCCATTGTGTTCTCGGGCCCGGAACGCACCAAACAAGTCCAAAGTTTGGAATTTTTCGATGAGTGGTTAAGGCATGGTGGGTCCTAGAAGTTTTGAACGGTAGCATATACCGTTTTCTATGGTACGGCCCACCTGAGTATTGGATCGACCCCATCTTTCGGCTCAACGCCTAAAACCTTCTTGTGGAGAGGATGGACGGCGTGGATTGAACACATACAGCAAGGTGGGGCCTACACAGGGGAGCCACCCCAAAAGCTTATAACAAGCTGTCCTTGTTTTCTTTTCTTTTTTTTTTTTTTTTTTTTTTTTTTCTATTCCCAGTGCACGTCCAGCGTCTGGACGGCTTGGCGCCGCATGCATTTGAGGTGGGCCCCACTTGGGTGGGCCACCAAATGAAAGGATGGTGTGGGTACAACACATTTCAAGTGGCCCCACCTGTGAATGGTTTGAATACAACACCTACCTCATGGTGGGGTCCATCCAAGTGGACCCCACAACCATCACATGGTCAAGAGGAGGAAAAAAAGAAATAGAGAGATAGAGAGTGAGACATAGAGAGAGATCGGTGAGTATGGAGGGACCCCGCCACTATGGGCCCCTCATTCAAAAGTACATCAAGGTGGGTCCTACATATATGGACCCTAAATCAACAAAATGAAGGAAATATGGAGCTACAAACACCCACCGCTTGATCTTCTTGCTCCCTCGGCTTGCCGGTCTCCTTGTGCTCCTCTTTGATGGTGGAGATGAGAAATGGAAGGCTAGGATGAGAGATGAGAGGGTGGAAAGGTGGGTCACACTTGTGGCTTGGTGGAAGGAAAGGGGAAGGGCTCACGTATGGTGCTCTCTCTTTTGCTTGGGGATGGATTGCAAATAAGGAGAGAGAGAGAGGGTTGTAAAGAAAGAGGAGTGATGGATGTGGTGTGATGGGTGTGGTGTGATGGGGTGTAAGTAAGAGCCACTTTTCTTGACTTTTGTGGTCATTTGTGTAAGAAAAGGCATGGTGGTGTAAGAACTTTTTGACTTTGGGGTTGCTTGGGGAAGAGTGTGAGTGATGTGTACTTGACCCTTGAGATTGATGGGTGATGGATTGATGGATTGATGATTGATGGATTGATGTGACACATCGTAGAGATTCTCTTGGGTTTCGCAACGCGCGGCGTTTTCCTCGCACCGAACGCTGGCCTACATCTCCTAGCCAGAGTATCGCCTCGGCGCGCGAGTCGCGGCATCGGAACCGCGGCGACGGTGCGGTCGCAATGATACAAGTCTCGGGTTGAGTCGACTCTAGTTAACGGCGTATGAATCAGGGTCGTGCGCAGATACCGGTAAGGGTCGAAGGTTGCCGAAATTCGACCGGAAAGACCGCGGAAACCTACGGAACGGTACGGTCTAAGATGCGGGTCTTACAGCTCTCCCCTCCTAATAAAAATTTCGTCCTCGAAATTTACACAATCATCGCAACTAGGCATAACTCGCGAGGAATAAGAAAAAACAAACATCACTATATAAAACCAGAGATAATATACAAAATACATCACATGATCAATCATCAAATAGATGGGGATAACGCTCTCGAATCTCAGCCTCACGCTCCCACGAAGCCTCCTCAACAGAATGGTGACCCCACTGAACCTTTACCAACGGGATGACCTTGGTCCGGAGGACCTGCTCCTTCCGATCCAGGATACGAACCGGCTGCTCAATGTAGGAAGCATCCTCACGGACCTCTAACGGCTGCCAATCAATAATAGGAACAATGTCTGACCCACATTTCCTCAACATGGAGACATGGAAAACATTGTGGACGCCAGACAACTGAGATGGCAAGGCAAGCCGATAGGCCACGGCGCCAACGCGCCTAGTGATCTCAAAAGGTCCTATAAATCTCGGGGCAAGCTTGCCCTTCGCTCCAAAACGAACTACGCCCTTCATGGGCGAGACCTTGAGATACACATGGTCCCCTACATCAAACTCCAAGGGACGACGCCGACGATCAGCAAAACTCTTCTGCCGGCTCTGAGCTGTGCGCATCCTCTGCCTGATGATATCGATAGCCTCTGACGTCTCCTGCACAAGCTCGGGACCTAGGAGACGGCGCTCTCCAACCTCGGTCCAACAACTCGGTGATCTGCATGGTCTGCCATATAGTGCCTCAAAAGGAGCCATGCCGATGGTCGCCTGATAGCTGTTATTGTAAGCGAACTCAGCCAATCGCAGGTGCTCATCCCAGCTACCCCCGAAATCAATCGCGCAGGCCCGAAGCATATCCTCAAGGATCTGATTGACCCTCTCGGTCTGGCCATCGGTCTGCGGATGGTACGCAGTGCTGAGCTGCAAATCAGTCCCCATCGCTCTCTGGAAGCTCCCCCAAAACTGAGACGTGAACCTCGAATCTCGGTCAGAAACGATCGAGACTGGAACGCCATGCAGTCTCACAATCTCCTCGAGGAATAACTTCGCAAGCCGGTCCATAGACAAAGTCGCACGCATCGCGAGAAAATGTGCCGACTTCGTCAGACGATCCACAACAACCCAAATGGCATCGTGACCGCGCTGAGTCCTCGGCAAGCCCATAATGAAATCTGTCGACACGTGCTCCCACTTCCACATCGGGATACTCAACGGCTGCAATAGACCAGGGGGTCTCTGATGATCGGCCTTGACACGCTGGCACGTGTCACACTCGGCCACAAAACTAGCGATCTGGCGCTTCATCCCCGCCCAAAAATACTGTCGCCTCATGTCACGGTACATCTTCGTCGAGCCAGGATGGATAGAAAACCGCGATCGATGCGCCTCGGTCATAAGATCTCTACGTAACTCAGGAATATCCGGGACGCACAATCGGCCTCTGAAGCGAAGTCCACCATCTGTACCAATCTGCCAATCTACCTGACTCTCGGATGCAGCCTCTGCCATATAACTCTGCAACGACTCATCAGCCTGCTGAGCCTCGATCACCCTTGCGACGAGAGAGGGTTGAATCGACAGGCTCGATAACTGCACGATAGAAGACTGCAGGCCGAACTCAAAATCATACTCTGCCACATCCTCAAGCATCCGCCACTCCTGAATCATCATATGCGCCACCAGGCCCCGTGGCTGACGGCTGAGGGCATCCGCCACCACGTTCGCCTTGCCAGGGTGGTACTGAAGATCGAAGTCATAGTCCTTCAGGAGCTCCATCCAGCGCCTCTGCCTCATGTTCAACTCGGACTGCGAGAAGAGGTACTTCAAGCTCTTGTGGTCGGAGAAGAGCTCGAACCTAATCCCATAGAGATAGTGCCTCCACACCTTCAGTGCGAAGACAACTGCAGCCAACTCCAGATCATGCGTGGGGTAGTTCAGCTCGTGGATCTTGAGCTGGCGAGACGCGAAGGCCACTGGTCTCCCGTGCTGCATCAGGACAGCACCCAAACCAATATGCGAGGCATCAGTAAATACAATAAATCCGTCACTCCCAGAGGGAAGAGTGAGGACAGGAGCGGACGTCAAACGGTCCTTCAACTCCATAAATGCTCGCTCGCAGGCGTCGCTCCAAATAAACTCCGCGCCCTTCCGAGTCAACCTGGTCAGTGGGGCTGCAATACGAGAGAAGCCCTCAATGAAACGCCGGTAATAGCCCGCCAAACCAAGGAAACTGCGGATCTCGGACGCGGTCGTGGGCTGGCCCCACTGACGCACTGCCTCAACCTTCGAGGGGTCCACTGCGACACCCTCCCTCGTCACCACGTGACCGAGGAACTTCACCTCCTCCTGCCAGAACTCGCACTTCTCCAGCTTCGCATAGAGCTGGTGTGCGCGGAGGGTCTGCAACGTAACCTCCAGATGCTGCTCGTGCTCCTCACGGGTCCTCGAATATATCAGAATGTCGTCGATGAAGACTACAACAAACTGATCGAGATAAGGGCGGAAGACCTCGTTCATCAGCTGCATGAAGACCGCGGGTGCATTGGTCAGCCCGAAGGACATGACCTGGAACTCAAAATGACCATAACGCGTCCTGAAAGCCGTCTTCGGAATGTCCTCCTCTCGGACCCGAATCTGATGATAACCGGAACGCAAGTCAATCTTCGAAAAGAACTGTGCACCCTGCAGCTGATCAAACAAATCATCAATCCTCGGGAGCAGGTACTTGTTCTTGATCGTGACCTTGTTGAGCTCGCGGTAATCTACGCAGAGCCTCAACGATCCATCCTTCTTCTTCACGAAGAGTACCGGCGCTCCCCACGGCGAACTGCTCGGACGGATAAAGCCTAACTCGCGCAACTCGTCCAACTGCTTCTGCAATTCCCACAACTCCAACGGTGCCATACGATACGGGGCCTTCGAAATAGGCGCGGTACCGGGCACAAGATCAATCTGAAACTCGGTGAGTCGGCGAGGCGGTAATCCCGGAATCTCCTGGAACACATCGGGAAAATCGCAAACAATCGGCATCTGATCAATACAAGCGGCAACAGGCTCCTCAACGGCGCAGGACATCAAGCAAGACAACGGCTCTCCTCGGGGCTCTGCAACGAACTGGAACTGCGGTAAGCCTGGTATACAGAATGTGACGGTCCTCGCGGAGCAGTCCAAGACGGCGTGGTACTCGGCGAGCCAATCCATGCCCAAGATAACATCGAAATCTGACATCGGCAGCACGTACAAGTCGGCGGGTAAGAAAATCTCTCCTACTAACACGGGGCAAGACGAACAGAAGCGGCCTAATACTGTAGTCTTCCCCAAGGGCGTCGATACGGTCAACCCCTCTCGAGCAGACTCTGTCGGCAATCCAGTCGAACGACAGAATCCCTCGGACATAAACGAGTGCGAAGCACCAGAATCAAATAAAACTCGAGCAATGCATGCAGAGACTGGAAGTATACCCTCGACGACTCCTCCAGATGACTGAGGATCCTGCTGGGCCGCGTAGAACCTAGCCTGAGCCTGCTGGGGAGGTGCCTGTCCCCTCTGAACGTACTGCTGCTGCTGCTGCTGTCGCTGAGGCGGTCGAAACTGCTGCCTCTGCTGCTGTGGCCTCGGAGGCTGGGCTGCTGCTGAGGTGCTGGGTGGTCTCTGTGGTGGAGGCTGTTGTCGCTGCTGCTGTGCGGGTCTCTGCTGCTGTGGTGGAGGCTGCTGCGGACCTCTCGACTGCTGCTGCTGCTGTGGGGGCCGCTGCTGCTGCTGCTGCTGGGGACGGGGACACTCCCACATACGTGTCCCGTCGCACCGCACCCAAAACAGGAGCCGGTGAACTGCCTCGGAGGTGGTGCTGGAGGTGCTACTGGTGCTCGAAAGGCTGGGCGACCTGTGCGCCTCTGCTGCTGTGGTCGATGCTGCTGCTGGTCACCGGAAGGAGCGGGCCTCTTCCGGTCTCTCCTCTGACCGCGATCGGACTGAGAGCCGGCCCACTCAGCCTCATAAATCTGGGCCTTCCGCACCACTCCCTCGAACGTCGGAAGCTCATGCCCAATGACACGGCCTCGAAGACCGTAACGTAAACCGTCCTCGAAGCGGCGGGCTCTCCGCTCCTCGTCATCCACCAAGTACGGTGCAAATCGAGACAGTGCTACGAAACGGGCCGCATACTGAGCCACTGTCATATCACCCTGCACCAAAGCCTCGAACTCCAATGCCCGCTGTCGTCGAATGTGATCGGGGAAATACTGTCGGTCAAACCGATCTACAAAATCCTCCCATGTCCATATAAAATCGGTGCCGGCTGCTCGTGAGACTGACGCCCACCAGTGCTCAGCCTCACCATGGAGAAGAAATACGGCTAATCGGACTCGCCGCTCGGTCGTGCATCCCATCGTCTCAAATATCTTCTCCACATCAGCGCGCCATCTCTCAGCTGCCGTCGGGTCTGGCTCGCCCTGGAAACGCGGGGGATCAAGTCGTCGGAACTCCCGAAGAAGTGCACTCGCACGGTCCTGCTCGGCCTGCTCCTGTGAGACAACAGGGTGCCTGCCCTGTCCCTGAAGTGCAGCCGTCACAGCCTGTAACATCTGCTGCAGCTGGGAGGCACTCACGGATACGGTCGGGTCTGCACCGGTCTCTGGTGGAGGAGTAGCATACTCCGGATGGGCAGTAGGAATCCCTGGTAGAGGATCTGCATCCATATACTGGTCAGTAGGAATCTCCGGTGGTGGAGCAGGGGTCGTCGGTGGTAATGCAGGAGTCTCAGGTGGTGGTGCGGGAGTCGATCGGGTCACTCTCTGGCGCGCCATGTCCTACAGGAATATCGAAGACGCCTATCAACTTGGAACTCTCGAAGGTACGAATGTTAAGGGTCGGTAATAAAGATTGCTGAGCTATCCGGACTTGAGACTTAATCATCCTAAACTCATAGCAGATATGTAATGTTGTTCTTAGTTATTCTCAGGTTATGCTCTGATACCAACTTCTGTCACGCCCCAAACTCGGGGACCGGGCTCACAAAACTCCCGATCGCCGAATCCGGCGCCGACAGCCTCCGTAGAACCCCATTCTCGGCTCCCGGCGCCCATTCGCCAGGTTCCGATCCTGGGATGCTACGAGGAGGATTTCTAATATCAGTTTGAATCGTAATAAGCATAACCAAAGGCATAACCCACAAACAACAACCAAAAACTCCATCACATTTCCACTATGATCAAAAACTTTACAAGTACAATGAGCATGAAGGGAAATACAATGAGAATGGACAAAAAGCTCCAAAAGATCTGCTCAGCGCTCTCGCCTCAGTGCTGCTGCGTCCTCACGTCACCTGCACGCAACGGTCGTGCATAAGCTTTATGGAAAGCTTAGAGGGTGGTGAAAGTGTGTGCGCAAGGTAGTAATGCAGTATGGAGTATCAGAGTAATGCGGAACATGCTGGTGAATCCATGAATACTACTAGCCATACCAAGGCTAGGCAATGCAAGGCATGAAAGATGTCGGCCATACCAAGGCCATGCGATGCGAAATGTAACTCAAGCATACAAATCCTCATCTAAGTCCACATATCAGTATAGCTCAAAATCTGGGATATCACCGGGGTCTAGTACACTCTAAACCAGATTGCCGCCCCATCGCGCGCAATAAGGTAAGTGGAAGAGACCTCACTACCCGCCTGCCAATATCGGGCTCGGCTCGTCGATAGCGGACCCATTCCTCGAGCTGGTCAGACTCAGCCTAGCATTGCCCCCTCCTCTCGGGCAGGTAAGGCCGCACCCCCTTCCAACCGACCACGACACAGTGGAAAGCGCAGCCTCCTGGTAATCGGCCATCGGCGCTCATGCACCCACTCGGTAGACGTTGGAAGCAACCTCTTGGTACCATAAGGGTTTAGGGACTTTCACCCAGGGATATCTATAGCACCCCATGTAGAACAAAATTTCCGGTATCCAAACCTGCCAACCACGATACGCCTGTGGAGGCTATGGCCCTGATGTCGCTAGGGCGTACAGTAACTACATCACACAATGCGAATGCATGAAACACACTATCCAATCATGCAGCAATCCTGCGCGCATCGTGCGCTCATGTAGGGCAACACCGCCTAACCGGGAGCCCCTAAACAACCTGCCCGAAGGCATATGCTATGATCAACCACTTCTCACGTCAAGCATACATATGATGCGTATGATCATGAATCATGGAACTATACTACACATGTTATAAAGAAATGAACTATTCATGCAACGCAGATGGGCCTAGACATGGACGGCCTATACACAACCAGTACGGGCGTATCAAAGGCCCTAGGGAGAGTCATAATGCGGACATTTAACCAACACTATACCCGCAATGTGGACGTCAAACCGACATTGCTCCCAAGGCATCATCTATTGTAGACATCATTAAATAAACTATGTAGGGATCACACATTGCAATGGACTTTAGGTACATCTCATTGGGCCTTAAATACATCGGATGGGCCGTGTCACATGGGCCTTATATTCATCAAGTGGCCACATCAATGGGCCGCACCAATGGGCCTTAAGTGCATTGCAATGAGCCATATCCCGTGGGCCTTAGAGTACATTAATGGGCCTAATCTCAGGGGTCATATGTATATCGGATGGGCCACACCAATTGGGCCCCATACGTGCATCGAATGGGCCTTAACCCATAGGCCCTAACATATCTCAATGGGCTTTAACCCGTGGGCCTTTAAGTATATCAGGTGGCCTCAATGGATGGTCCACAATCAACAGAGGTGGGCCTAATCATATGGGCCTCTATAAATACAAGGGTGGGCCTCACTCAGACATCAAAGTGGGTTCTCATGCGGGCCTACCAAAATGTATATTTATATACGTATTTATACCCAATATAATATAGATATATAGTATATATATAATATATGTGAAATATAACATATATATATATATATATATATATCATACAACACACAAAGAACCACACACGCACGCACACGCACAACGCACACACACCTCACATGCACACACGCACGCACACCGCACACCCACCGTCCACTGGACGGTGGGAAAACACAAACATCACAGGGGCTCCACCGTCCAGCGGACGGTGGAGTACAACACATACATCACCTTGGGCTCCCACGTGGGGCCCACCGTAATATTTACATGCCATCCAACCCGTTCATAAGGTCACAAGGACCCAGGAGAAGGGAAAACACAAATTTCATCTCGATCCAAAACTTCTGTGGGCCTCAAAAATGGTTTCAATGGTAGACTTTCAATTCACACTGTTTCCCTTGGTGTGGGCCACCAGATCACTGGATGGGCCTGAAAATTTGAGGGGACCCACCTCAGGGGGTGGTCCACCTAATGTACGGAGTGGATAAAATAAATACATCATGGTGGGGCCCACGGCAGGAGCCGTGGGTGACCCAGCCCGTCCGCCCAAACTGGCACGCAGGCGCTGCCTGCGCCCGCCTGACACGGCAGAGGCAGAAGCCTCTGCTGCTTTCTTTTTTTTTTTTTTGATTTTTGTTTCCTCGCAGAAAAAGGTATGCGGGGCCCACTTCCAGAAAATCCAGCCCGTCCATTGTGTTCTCGGGCCCGGAACGCACCAAACAAGTCCAAAGTTTGGAATTTTTCGATGAGTGGTTAAGGCATGGTGGGTCCTAGAAGTTTTGAACGGTAGCATATACCGTTTTCTATGGTACGGCCCACCTGAGTATTGGATCGACCCCATCTTTCGGCTCAACGCCTAAAACCTTCTTGTGGAGAGGATGGACGGCGTGGATTGAACACATACAGCAAGGTGGGGCCTACACAGGGGAGCCACCCCAAAAGCTTATAACAAGCTGTCCTTGTTTTTTTTTTTTTTTTTTTTTTCTTTTTTTTTTTTTTTATTCCCAGTGCACGTCCAGCGTCTGGACGGCTTGGCGCCGCATGCATTTGAGGTGGGCCCCACTTGGGTGGGCCACCAAATGAAAGGATGGTGTGGGTACAACACATTTCAAGTGGCCCCACCTGTGAATGGTTTGAATACAACACCTACCTCATGGTGGGGTCCATCCAAGTGGACCCCACAACCATCACATGGTCAAGAGGAAAAAAAGAAATAGAGAGATAGAGAGTGAGACATAGAGAGAGATCGGTGAGTATGGAGGGACCCCGCCACTATGGGCCCCTCATTCAAAAGTACATCAAGGTGGGTCCTACATATATGGACCCTAAATCAACAAAATGAAGGAAATATGGAGCTACAAACACCCACCGCTTGATCTTCTTGCTCCCTCGGCTTGCCGGTCTCCTTGTGCTCCTCTTTGATGGTGGAGATGAGAAATGGAAGGCTAGGATGAGAGATGAGAGGGTGGAAAGGTGGGTCACACTTGTGGCTTGGAAGGAAAGGGGAAGGGCTCACGTATGGTGCTCTCTCTTTTGCTTGGGGATGGATTGCAATAAGGAGAGAGAGAGGGTTGTAAAGAAAGAGGAGTGATGGATGTGGTGTGATGGGGTGGTGTGGTGTGATGGGGTGTAAGAGCCACTTTTCTTGACTTTTGTGGTCATTTGTGTAAGAAAAGGCATGGTGGTGTAAGAACTTTTTGACTTTGGGGTTGCTTGGGGAAGAGTGTGAGTGATGTGTACTTGACCCTTGAGATTGATGGGTGATGGATTGATGGATGATGGATTGATGGATTGATGTGACACATCGTAGAGATTCTCTTGGGTTTCGCAACGCGCGGCGTTTTCCTCGCACCGAACGCTGGCCTACATCTCCTAGCCAGAGTATCGCCTCGGCGCGCGAGTCGCGGCATCGGAACCGCGGCGACGGTGCGGTCGCAATGATACAAGTCTCGGGTCGGGTTGAGTCGACTCTAGTTAACGGCGTATGAATCAGGGTCGTGCGCAGATACCGGTAAGGGTCGAAGGTTGCCGAAATTCGACCGGAAAGACCGCGGAAACCTACGGAACGGTACGGTCTAAGATGCGGGTCTTACAGGCCAAGTTAACTTGTTACTAAGGGAAGGATCCATGCCTCACCGCAAGATTTTAGAGTAATGCTCGAGGTCACTTACACCGGGTTAGGTCAGGGCTGATAGGGCTCTGTGTTACACGGAATAAATCAGTTGCACCACTACCCATCCCAATTAAGCAGTGAGGCCCGACAGGTCGACTATCGTGTCTATACCACCATAATTGCTCATGAGTCTGGGTGTTCACTGGTCATACGGGGAGGCACATGGCCCCCAGGTAGGGACACAGCTCGACCACGTTGTCCCATTACCACAATGTACGGCTCATGAGTCTTTAGCGGATCGCAGGTAATATGGTTGGGCTTGACGGGATTCCATGGTAAGTTGGTACCTCGGTCAAGTAAATGGTGACAAACATGGTGAACATACATTAGACATATCGGGTTATTGACGGGCCTGACTAGCTCGAGCGCACAAATAAACTGAACGACATGAAGTACATAAGCACTTCGTGTGGCCTAACCACTGTCGCCAACTGAAGTACGACTCGGCTTCGTCAAACACATCTTTCGTGGCGACATGAATCTCAACCACGATCTCAAGTCTGGCACCGATTGTCTGGACTATAGACATAGTCCCAAACTCAATCATCTTTACTCATAGCATGTGGTGTAAAGCATAATACAACAAGTAATTCAAGCATGTTAACAAGCATGTCATAAAGCATGTTAAAAACATGTACAAAGCATGTTATAAAGCACTATATAAATAGGAATACAAACACATATATTTCATAAGTAAGTGGTTAAAGTAAACAAACAAGAAGGAAATCATACATGTCTCTAAGGTAATTGAGAAACCCCATCTCAACACCTACCTAAGGCACTAACATCCAAGCACTTACTCTCACAAGCATTTTCACAAACACTTAGAATACACTATTTCAACATACATGGTGTATGTTAGTAAAAACATGTATTAGGGCTATCCTTTCGCCAAAGCGAGTATTTTATCCATGTATAATATATTCATACAACAAATAATCATGACAAATACATCTCTAAAATTTATACGTATACGGTATTTCTAGAATACACAATTTCAACATACATAGTGTATATAAGAAAACATGACAACTAGGGTGAGTCCTTTCGCCAAAACAAGTAATTTATCCAATATAATATATTTATACAACAAATAATCATGTCAAACACATTTCCAAAATTTGTACGTATACGGTACTTTATACAAATACCTAGAGTATGTAGAATTCCATATTTTTCATCTTTAATCGAAACGGAAAACAGACAGCACTTTGTACATGTGCAATTACATGCAGATCATGAATCTATCATTATCTGACATTGAAAATGTTGAAAACCATAACCTATTCACCTAAAGTTCTCACCTTATACTGTAGAATCGCAACGAATCAGCTAGGTTTGCTAAGCCTCCGTATTCGGCAGTTTGGTAGCCTAAAGAATGAAATAGGTTAGCTATTTCATAACCTACAACCTTCACACCCCAAAACAGATTAGGGTTAGGGTTTTTTACCTCAAAACGAAGTCGGTATCACCGGGAAAGTGACAAGAAAGGGGTGTTGCAGCTTGTGTAGCGGTAAGGGATAGTAGTAGGAAGGATCTCCCACAACTCTCTAGCTTTCTCTCTCTTTTTCTCTCTTCTCACTTAGGGTTTTTCACAAATTCGTATGGCTGTGAGAGGAAGGGTTCTAAGGTCCTTATATAGCTTAAAAACTCTCCGAAATAGACTTATGGACAAGGTATACTTAAGTTATAACCAAAGCGGCACTTTTCCAGCTCAACGGAGGACTTCTGGCGGGCCTCCTTGAGCCAAAGGTCGGACTTAAGCTCACAGACCTTGGATCCAGGTAAAATTAAGTTTTTGTTTAAGTCAGATTCCCAGATCACGTGTGGCGGACCCGTTTCAGTTCAACGGTCAGCGGACTTCGATCAGAAATTTCAAGTACATGGATATGTTTATGAAATTTTTCCTGATCCGAGGGTGTTGTGGATTGGGTCAAATTCTGATGGTAAGGTTGCTTACAAAACGTCCGCAAGCGACACGTGCCAGATCACTATTCAGAGATTTATTTGTAAAGAAAACAAGTGGTTCACACTTTCTCGCTCCGGACTCAAGCGAACAGCCGTGGGACACTGTCTGGATTTGATTTCCGAGATGGTTGTCAAGCCCAGCGAGGCGATCTTAAGTCCTTAACCTCGTATTATTCGAACTCCCGATGCGTGGTCCAGACCTGATACGAAGTTTCAATGTGCTCCCGAGAGCAGTCGGGTAATGAGTTTGATCCTAGACTTTAAGGTAACCTAACGTCAATGATCTTACAAGTTTTGGGTCTTGCAGATCGTATTTAAAGTGATTGGTGCTAATTTCACAGGCACTCTAGTTTAACACTAGCTAATTCTTGCCTAATTTCTAAAGGATTTAGTCCTGGGTGATTTCGGTCTGAGATGGTACTTAGTCCTTTGTAGCAATGTTTAGTTTAAGTATTATTCTTCGTCACCTAAACTTTAAGATAGTGTCTAATATGAAAGTACTTAGAAAAATTAAAAGAACAAGGTGGTGAAAGGTGGGATTTGTGAAGGAAATGGGTTAAGGAGCGATTTTAGACTGTGGGATTGAGTTCTGACAAGTTAATAAGGTGTGAGGATCGACCCATTGCCTAAGGACGTCTAATCCCAGGTTGGCAAAAATCCAGGATGTTACATTTTTGAATGACATGGCTTCCATTTTTTACACGGTATCTGTTGGCTTTCCTCATTTTTTTTATATTTACTGCTTTCAAGTGCTCATTCTTTTATTTTTGTACAGTCCGTCCCGAAGCTTCTAGCAGCTCGGGAGAGAGCGCAGGAGTTGGAAAAGAGAAAGGTTGAGGTGGAGGCCCTCAAGACCCAAGTGGGAGTCTTGCGAGATGAAGACACCTTTCTCCGACTCGAGCAGGACGAACTACGTCGGCAGCTCAAAGACGGGAAGGCCTGGGACCTTCGGCTACAAGGGGTCATAGCTGACTTCGAAGCTAGGGAACTGTGACTGCAAGAAGTCACAGATGACTTCAAAGCCCAGTGTGACGTTGCAACCGCTGAGCTGACCTGGGCCAGGGCTCATACGGACTCGCTGGCTCAGGAGAACGCTCGACTGGGTGAAGCCTTTGAGCGAGCTAAGGTCGAAGTGGCATAAGAGCAGACTCGAGCTGTTGCCCAGGTGAGAGAGACTCAACAGGCTGAGGACAGAGCTTCTCTGGCCTAGGCGGTAGCCGCAACAGTAGAAGCCTTCAAAACTTCCAAGGAGAGGGACGCCAAGGCCGTCAAGTTTTACAACCGTAACCTCGGTGATTGTATCGGGGCGGTCTAGGACATGTACCCAGAAATTAACCTCTAATCTTTATTATCTGAAGACGCTGAAGAGGTGCCTCCTGAAGATATCCACCCGGATCAATTCCCCGACGCTCAAGCTCCTCCTCCGACTGCATAGATCGGATTATTTTCTTTTTTCTTTTTTGAAACTTAGCCTAAACTTTGCTTTCTGATTGCTTTTTGACCTTTTGATGAAGGTCCATGGATGATGATTTTTGACCCTCTGGAGAGGGCGTATGAATGATGATTTTCCTTATATGTTGACCCGTAGTTGATTTTCGAATGTGGACTGTAGATTAGTTAATCGTCAACATGATTCACTAATAGATCGATTTTCTTTAAGGTATGGCTGAGCCAACCCTCTAACGGGCCAGTTCTTTCCGATACCGTCTCGTACAGCTTTTGAAGCCTTTATGGCCCGTTCGTCGAGACCGGACCCATAGAGGGTCAGCTCGTCCCACAATTGGCGAGGACCTTCTGCTTCATCTGTTAATCCGTGACACCCGACTCCTACATTGGGGGAGTCAGGTCAGTTTTTGGGCTTTTTCCCTAATTTAAAGGGGATGCCGTGTATAATTTTTATGGAATAATGTACTAACCCCTTCATTAAGGGATTAATCCATTGAGTCTGCCCCTGCATATGAGGGGCAACTTTTCCTTAGTAGATGGTTCGTTTGTATAGATGAGAAGAGGTGAATTTTATTAAGAGTCTTACAGGCTTGTCGTTCGGAGGCGTACATTTACTGAGAGCCTTAAAGACCTGTCGCCCGGAGGCGTACATTTATTGAGAGCCCTAAAGGCTATTTCGTCACCTGTAGTAAAACTTCAGGTGCTCGGCATTTCAGGGGTGGGGGAGCTGACGGCCCTCGAGGTCTTCTAAGTGGTAGGAGCCTGGTTTGGTCTACCAGACGACCCCCAATTAAGCTCGAGTGTCCCAGCCCCCGGTTCAGCGGTGTTCTAGAATACTCGGCGAAGGACCAAGTCCCCCGGTCGGAACCTCCTCGTCTTGACCTTTGAATTGTAGAATCGCGCAACTTGCTGGTGCCGAGCCGCGACTCGGAGTCTTGAGATGTCTCTGACTTCTTCGAGCAAATTCAGGCTGGTTGCGATCTGCTCGAAATTCTGGTTTTCTTGATAGTTCTCCACCCGAGCCGTAGGGAGACCGATTTCAACTGGCATTAGTACCTCCAAGCCATAAGAGAGTGAGAACAGAGTTTCTCCAGTTGAGGACTGAGCCGTGGTCCTATAGGCCTAGAGGACGAACGGAAGTTCCTCGGCTCAGCTTCCTTTAGCTTTCTCCAACTTCGTCTTGAGATGGTGCTTGATAACTTTATTGACCGCCTTCACTTGTCCATTGGACTAGGGATGTCGGGGAGAAGAGTATGCATTTGTGATGCCGAGTCCTCAACACATGCTTCGAAATTTGTCGTTGTCGAACTGCCAGCCATTGTCTAACACGATGGTGCGAGGAACCCCGAACCGACAAATGACGTTTTTCCAGACAAAGTCGATCACCTTCTATTCTGTGATTTTGGCAACCGGCTCAGCCTCGACCCACTTAGTGAAGTAGTCAACAGCGACGATGATGAACTTGACTTGCCCTTTTCCTGTGGGTAGAGGGCCGATGATGTCAATTTTCCACTACGTGAACAGCCAAGGGCCGCTCATATGAGTCATTTCTTCAGCGGGTTGCCTTGGCACGGCCGCAAAACGCTGGCATTTGTCGCATTTCCGAACGTAGACCTTCGAGTCCTCCCTGATAGTCAGTCAGAAATACCCTTGTCGGAGTATATCTCAGGGCAATACTAGGCTGCCAGAATGGTTTCCGAGGATTCCTTCATAGATCTCTCGAATAACATATTCTACTTCGTCAGGTCGGAGACACCTGAGGTAGGGCTGAGAATGCCCTTTTTTGTATAGGATACCATCCAGAATGGCATACCGAGCTGATCAGACTCTCTGTCGCCTGGCTTCCAACCTATCCGAGGGGATTTCCCCGGACATGAGGTAGTTAAAGATCGGGTCCATCCAGCTCGGATGGGCATGAACTGGATTGACTTCCTTCTTCTTCGTCTTGTCGATGTTGGGATGCTCTATGAATTCAACGGGGATGACTCACGGGATTTTCCCTTCCGCTACTGAGGTGAGCTGTGCTAGGGCATCGGCCTATGAATTTTTTACTCTCAAGATTTGATGGATAGTGCAATTCCAAAATCTTTCAATCATTTTCCTCGCCTCATCAAGGTAAGCAATCATCCTCGTTTCCTTAGCCTCGTACTCGGCAGAGATGTGATTTACTACCAGTTGAGAGTCGCATCTGACCTGAAGAGATTGAACACCCAAACTTGCCGCCAATCTGAGCCCGGCCAATAAAGCCTCATATTTCGCTTCATTGTTTAAGGCCTTGAACCCAAGTCTAATCGTGTATTGGACAACCGTGGAATTCGGCGTGATCAGAACTATTCCGACTCTGGCCCCTTTGACATTAGACGACCCGTCCACGTAGAGAACCCATCCTGGGTCCGACACCACCTTTTGATCATCTTGGGGGACAGGTGGAGTCATTTCGAGTTCGGTACTGATCTCTTCTGTGCTCGGAGTGGTGAATTCGGTAACGAAGTTAGCCACAGCTTGGCCTTTGATCGCCGTCTTCGGACACAACTAGATGTCGAATTCACCAAGCTCGTTGGCCCATTTAGTCATCCAACCAAACACCTCGGGCTTCTGAAGAACTTGTCTAAGAGGGGAGTCTTTCAACACAACTACGGAATGAGCTTGGAAGTACGGACGTAACCTCCGAGCCGACACAACGAGGCCGAGCGCCAGCTTCTCCAGGGGCGAATATCTCGTTTCTGTCAAGTACCATTGCCTTACTCATGTAATACACCAGGTATTGCTTGCCTCTGACCTCCCTGATCAGGGCAGAGCTGACGGCTGAGGCTGAGACCGCAAGTAGAGGAACAAGGGTTCACCCTCTTCTGGTTTGGATAGCAGGGGGGGAACCAGATGTTGCTTCAGTTGTTGGAAGGTTTGTTCGCACTCCGACGTCCATTCTGCCTTCTTATGACCCTTCAACTGTTGGAAGAAGGGGAGGCATTTATCCGTTGCTCTGGATATGAAACGTCCGAGTGTCACGACTCGCCCTGTGAGGCATTGTATTTCTTTGATAGTCTGAGGCGGACTCATGTCGAAGATTGCTTTGATCTTATCGGGGTTCGCCTCGATTCGTCTCTGACTGACTTGAAACCCCAGAAATTTTCCTAAGCCGACTCCTAAAGCGCACTTCGTGGGATTCAGCTTCACCTGAAATTCTTAGAGGATAGCGAACGTTTTTTCGAGATCCATCAGGTGATTGGATGCTTTGATATTTTCACCAGCATGTCGTCAACATACACTTCCTTGGTCCGTCTGATCTGCTTAGAGAACATCTGGTTCACTAGCCTTTGGTATGTGGCCCCAGCATTTTTCAGGCTAAATGCATGACCCGGTAACAGTAGAGCCCCTATTCGTGGCAAAGGTAGTTTTGTGTCTGTCTGTGGGATGCATCGCGATCTGATTATATTCGGAGTATGCATCCAGGAAAGAAAGTAACTCGTGTCCCACCGTGCTGTCCACCAGCTGATCGATTCAAGGTAATGGGAAACTATATTTTGGATAAGCTTTATTCAGATCTGAGTAATCCACACAGACCCACAACTTCCCGTTGGCTTTCTTCACAAGGACCACATTTGCGATCCAGTCAGGATAATGTACCTCTTCTATGAATCCAGCTTTGAGCAGAACGAAGACCTCGTCAGCTATTGCCTCGTACTGTTCGGCGTCGAATGGCCTTCTCTTCTGCTTGACAGGTTTGTGATCAGGATCCACATTCAGTCTATGGACCATGACGTCCGGAGAAATTCCAGACATATCTTGGTGGAACCAAGCGAAGACATCGCTATGTTGTCGCAGGAATGTTAAAATTTTGAGTCGTTGCTCAGGATTCAATGATGTCCCGAGCTGAATGGTCCTGCTCGGATCAGCCTCATCGAGCGATACTTTCTCCAGGTCTTCCACGGATGAGCCTTCCATAGGCCCTCTGGGGTCTAGAACATTGATGGTGAGCGCTTGCTTAACTGACCCCTTCTTTACTGTCATCGCATAACATCGTCAAGCTTCTCGCTGATCGCCTCGGAAGTAACCTATCCAGCCCTCAGCGGGGAATTTCATCATCAAGTGATAGGTGGAGACGACCTCTCTCATTGTTTTGAGAGAAGGTCTGCCCATGATGACGTTGTGTACTAATGGCACATTAACAACTAGGAAGTCCACCATAAGTGTGACTTGATGTCGTCCTTCTCCCGCAGTCACAAGGAGGGAGATGGCTCCCTCGGAGATCACTCTTTCTCCGGTAAAGCCATGAAGGGGGGTCTTCATAGGTCTGATATGAGACCTCAAAATTCTCATCCTTTCGAAGGTCTCAAAATAGATCACATCAGCTGAGCTCCCGGTGTCGACCAAGATGCGGTATACTTTTTAGTTCGCTATGGTCATGGTAATCACTAGATCATCATCATGTGGGTGTTGGATTCCGCGCGCATCTTCTTCTGTGAAGGTCAAAGTGCATGGGTTGACCCGAAGTTTCTTGCTGGGCCGCTCGGTTAAGTGGATGTAATGTTCCAGTTCAAACTTTCAGGAGTGAGCCTTCCGTGCCCTATTTGAATCTCCTCCACCAGACGAGCCCCCGAAGATGGTACAGATTTCGGCGAGCTCCTCCGTGGCGTTATTTAGCTGCTCTCGCTCTCTTTCTCCTTTTCGAGCAGTTTTTTCTTCCTTGGTGTATCGACATAGGTGTCCCTTCCGAATAAGGGCTTCGATCTCATCTTTGAGATCTACATAGTCAGCCGTATTGTGGCCGTGGTCCCAATGGAAGCGGTAATACTTGCGCTTGTCTCAATAATCTGGGTCGGCTCTCATGCAAACAAGCCAATTCAGCAGCTTTTCTCCTCGAATGTCTAATAGAATCTGCTCGGTAGACGCATTGAGGGAGGTGTAGGAACGAAATTTTTCCTCCGGCCTTCCGTTCGGACTACGATCGTGAGGGACACGGTCATTGGCCCCTTTGTTAGACGGCTGGGATTCCTCGTTCCTAGGCCTCTTCCCTTTACCATCCGGCTCTGTCACGTGGACATTTTTACGGGCATTAGAGAATTCCTCTGCGTTGGTATACTTCTGAGCTCTGGCGACCAGTTCACCTAGTGTCTTCGGTGGGTTCTTTCCAATGGAGAAAGTGAATTTTCCTTCTTTTAGGTCACCGAACACAGCAGCGAGTGTCATTTTATCGTCGTAGTCTTCTACCAATAATGCTTCCTCATTAAAGCGAGCGATGTAATCTTTTAACGACTCCTTCGGCTCTTACTTGATGTCAAACAAGTGAGTGTTAGGTTTCCGACTTCTCTTACCACTTATGAACTGGGTAAGGAATAGTCAGCTCAACTCTGTGAAGAAACTGATGGAATTTTGTTTGAGCTATCGGTACCAACTCCGTGTGGAACCCATGAGCGTGATCGAGAAGCCTCGGCACATCATAGCATCTATCGCTATCTGGATCTGCATCCATAAGCGATAAGCTTTCACATGTTCGGATGGATCTTCAAATCCAGAGTATTAGATGACGGGAGGTATCCTGAACCTCTGCGGCATCACCTCGTTCATGATTTTCGAGGTGAAGGGAGGCTCGGTCTCTTCCATCATCGCTTGCACGGCTGTGGGAACTGACATTGGCTGTTATTTCTTTTCCAGATCCAAGAACTTGTCGTTAAACTCCGCGAACCATTTCTCCCATGGGTCCTTGTTTTCCATTACGATCTCCTAGTTGTTTTCAATTTTCGAAGTTCTCCTTCCTCTCGTCCGTTCTAGCTAATGGCGGAGATCCGTCAGTGTCAGGCTGAGGTGACCGAAACATTGGTCGGAGCTCGCGTGACCGTCTTCCGAGCCGAGGCTCGGATTTGGGTCGGAGGAGGATTCTGACCCGAGAGCGGCATCTGGGGGTGTCGAGTCGCCTCGGTCCTCACACTCCTCAGTGCAGAGTGAGCTTCCACGATCGGACCAACTAGTTCAGAAACAGGGTTTTCCTGAGCTGGGTGTGGTCGCGGCTCCTATTGTTGCTTCATCCTGTTCACCTCATAACGTAAGGCTTGTATCTCGCCCTGCATGGCACAATACTTACTCGCCCGTTTACGAGAACGTTGAGAAGGCCCCGAGGCTGATTCGACGTGAAGTAGCGAGGAGGATCGAGTTTATTCATTTGGCTCTGGTTCCGCAGCTACTGCTTTCTTCTTTCCTCTAGCCATTGCACTTGAGAACAAGACCCTGACTTTTTGTACCAGATTCCCACAGACGGTGCCAAAAATGTCGAGGACAAAATCTGGATCACTCTCTACTTCTCGAATGAACCCTGGTCCTGCACAAAGGGTGAGCAAAGAAGACCCTGGCTACGCCGGGGGACCCTCCGATGCCTAAGTCAGGTCAAGGGAATTGGGGTCTGAGTTGAAAGGTAGAGGGAGAGTGCAAGATGTTGCGTACATATAGTAATGAAGTCCTGATGTATTTATATCTGACTATCGGATGATCTGGGTCCGTTAATCTTGGCACGATTCACTCAATCAGGGAGATCTTCGGATCGTGGAGATATTGCACACAATCCAAGGATCTTATATTATATCATACACTTCATACGTAACTGCAAGCGAAGTAACCGGCCACGTTCACTTATGGTAGTTTTTAAGTTCAGCTCGTGGGGCGCCCACTTCGAGACCCAGAATCAGCTCGGTCCTGTTGGCAGATGAACTCCCAATCAGAGTGATTACAAGTCTTCTTCGAACAGTGACCGCGCCTGCAATCTGAGCCGAGCTGGTGGACAACTTCTTAACAGTCACGCATCTTGTTCTCTCACGAGGTCCGGGGTCAAGCGTCAGACCTGGTTTATCGAGTCGGATTTCCTCTTGGCCATTAGTCTCAGGGCTGAGGCAACTTGGCGACTCACTGGTGAATCCTTCAGCAGCGGGTGTCATACGGAGTAGTTTTTTGCTCGGGGATGCCGGCCCACGGAATTATAAGGGGCTCGGATCTTCCCATAACAATATATATATATATATATATATATATATATATATATATATATATATATATATATATATATATTAAATATATATAATATGTTTAACTTTTTTAATAATAAAAAAAAAGTTAAAACTTAAAAGTTTTTATTAAAAAACCTTACCCGACCGTGTTAGATTGAGTCGGGTTGGGGTTTGGGTTGGGGTGGGGGTTGGGTTAGGTTGGGTTGGGCACCGGGTTGAGTTGGGTGTGGGTTTAGGTCGGGCTCGGTGTTGGGTTGGCATATGAACAAGCTCGACTCAACTCAACTCGAGATTGACTCGAAAGCTTTGGCAAACAAGCCAAGCTTCAATGTTGAGCTCGAGCTCGAACTCGAGTATAGCACGGATGAGTCAAGCTGAGCTTGGCCCAGCTCGACTCGACCCGGCTCGATGTACAGCCCTAGCACTCAGTGATGTATCCCTTCATCTACTATGTCTATCTATTTTTAACAGACCATGATAGGATATTAGTCCGAAGATGGGGCCGATTAAATTACTCAAGTGAGTCATAAAACTTTAAAATCTACAATTTAACTGTCGATTCTTGATAATTCAAGGTCAGATTGTTTCACATATAATCATTAGTACTGATTATAAAGGTTTTTAGTCTAATCTAGATGGATTTTTAAGGGTTGTTTTCATAATCAGGTGGTCGAATTACGTATCAGGTGATAAATTGATCAATAAGGTGTTGTGAACACGAAGAACGGTGGATCTCGTGATTCATGGTTCTAAATTTAAGATGGTTGGTTAGATTTGTCTATCAATGATATTGAAATCCTAAAAGTAGGTTTCTCTAACGATATAATGGTCCATCTTGAATAATAACAGATGGATAGCCTGATCTATGGATGAGAATTACTTTTAACAATCGGATTTAAACTGGAATGAAGGTGAATGTTCAAATAAGCTAGGCTTTCATTTATACTAAGTTAGGTTATACGGTAACACCTGAGTATTGAAAAGTATGGGGTGTTACAGTTTGGTAGAGTTTGTGATGCACTAAGGTCTCTAAAATGTCATAATCTATTATTTTCATAAAGATTCGGTTAATAGATTATAAGAAAAATGCTTTAACGGATCTATAACAGTTAGTCTTCAATCGCATTGAATACAGGTTCAGTCGCACCGATTTAGACATGAAGTTTGACAGATTTGGACACTTATGATCACAACGAAGGTTATCTTTGGTCGCATCGAAAGTGGTCTTTGGTGAGACTGAAGGTGGCACTCGGTTACAGTCGAATTACCTGGAATTATGCCCCAGCACGCTATCCTATTTTAGCCATTTTCGGTCAAACTGAAGATGGGTTCGGTATGGCCAAAAGTAGCTGAAATTGTATAGTTTTTTTAAGAACACGTGACCTTTAATGTCAATCTAAGGATGATCAATATAAGTTTATATATCTTAAGGGATGATCAATAAAGGGTTTACCTATTGGGTTTAAGATCATCTAAAGGTTTAGGCTATTTTAGGTCAAGGGTTAGGGTCACCAAAGCACCATGTTTACCTATTCTTTGCTCCTTGATGCTCCACTTTCACTTACGTCTTTGGTCTTCAGCTTCCAAGGGATCAACCGACTATATGACAGAAGGACTCATGTGATGGACAAATAGATAACTCGATTATAGTCTAATTAACTAGAATTCTACTCCATCTTGCCGTTATGTTTTAGTTGTTTTCGGTTGGATCTGTGGGATCGAAAGTGGGTATAGTGGGATCGAAGGTTGATCTGTGGGATTGAAACGGGACCTTTGAAGCCAATTTAATAAGAATAGTCAATTTAGGCTCATATGGTTTGAGGGATGATTAGTAATATATTTATCTATTAAGTTTAAGATCATCTAGAGGTTTAGGTTGTTTTGGGTCAATGGTTAGGGTCATTAAGGTATCTTGCTTACTTGTTATTTGCTCCTTGATACTCAACTTTCACTTATATCTTCAGTTTTCAACATGCAGGAGCTCAACTGACTATATGACACAAGGACTCACATTATTGACAAATAAAGTCTATAAATCAATGCGCTCACAATCCCCTCATGTCCACCCACATGATTGGGTTTATCACCAAGATTGAGTCAGTAAATATATTATGAGTGTTTATTGTAAGATCTCATCAATCTGTTTCTGCCTCAATAACTTCTTCATGCCTAACGTGTAGACATTGTAGGTTTGCATATATATGGGCATGGACATGGATATTCTCTGTTAACCCAGTGGTTGTTATTTATAGCTTGATTCCTCCTTCGGTTGCTTTTCTTAGGCAAAAGAACCCTAACTAGATAGGTAGTTTATTATTGGCCTTATCCAAGCAATAATCTCTTTTGAGTAAGTTTTCCTTCCACGGGTCCTGCCATCCTTACGTATCCCATCCGAAGCTAGAGGAGATTTTTGTGAACGATGCTATGGGAACATTGTTGGATGCGTAGAATGGGCCTGTTGCTAACCGACGTTACCTAATCAGCTCTATTATCCCGTTGGACATTTGCCCTGGATGATTGACTTCTGATCTCCCCTAATCTCGTTGGATGAGGATTCAATGTTATTTGGTGCTCCCCTCTGGCTAGATAATGGTGGTTGAGGCGCTCCTGGCTGATCCACTAATGCATTAGCTAACTCACTTCTTCTGTGGCTGATTAGCCGTTTCGGACTGAAATGAAGTAGTCCTCCTAATTATAGTCTCCCCCCCCCCAAGAGAGCTTCAGCATTACTCTTTTCAGGTGACTGGATGGGTACTTCTTATGGTCCTCCCCTCGTCTGATCCCCTCTCATTAGCTACTCTCACCTGAATCCTTCCATCACCTAAGAGTCCACCATCCATATTTGTTATCACTTCTACGACTTGCTTCCCGAGATGATAACGAATCGATGCATAGCCTCTATTCCTTGCTGTTCTAATCGACTTGCGGGAGAAGATATTCATGGTTCTCTATATTTTCCAAATGGTTTTCTTAGATCCTTCAGTGATAGGCTAAAGGGGATGTTCAGGGATGTTCCCAATGTACACAATTAATGGTTTTTTGTGCATTTGTTTGCATCGTCTTGTCTTTCACTATCGGTCATCAGCAGCCATTTGATAGATCTCTCTTTGCACTGCTGTGCCTTTTCGTAAGCTATACTATCTAAATAAAATTTCTTGAGCAATCATAACCAAATTAAATTTCTTGAGCAATTATGACCACAACCCTTGATGCCCTGGATATATTTTTTTCTTTTGTTAAACAGGCTTATTTAATACTTTCATAATTGTTATAAGTAAAATCAGACTAACCAAACACCTGAAATAAAACATGAAGATCGAGACAAACACCCCAACATGAAAGGTTGGATATCAGCTCGGCCTCATGTGCCGACTACCACTTCAGCGACCAGACCAAATAACGGCCATGAATACCGACCACAGTCACCGTCTCAGCCAATGACCTTGGCAGTCGGCTTTGTGTGCAGCATCAACAATAATCAACTATCCAATGGATCTCCCTCAATCCAATAGTCAAATAAAAAAGAAGCATAATTTTTTTATTCACGGTACAAGTAGATTGTGATCAATTTAATCCAACAATAACATTATTTACCAAACATAAATCACCTGGTTAGAATCATCAAATAAAAGTATTACTTAAAAATTATAAGAAACAGGTAGTGAAATCTATCTTAGTAGGTGTTTCAAGATGATGCTTGGACTTTTTTAATTTTATGGGTCAATCCATTTTCATGCATTTAATTGTAAGCTTAGCATCACCTAGTTAGCATGATTCTTTGCCCATAGCTTCCTCTTAGTTATATGAATGAGAGATTTTTTAATTTTAATTAATTTATTAATTTATAATAAATATTTTTAAATATCTTTATTTGTCTCCATGATCTTTTCCGGTAATATTAAAAAAAAAATTCTCGATATGTGAAAATCCTGGTGAGAAATTTTCGGGCTGGGTGATTGCCGAGAACCAGATTTGTTACTTTGGGTGCGAGGTTTGCACGCGGTGGTCCCAAGGCGTGAAACGTCAGCGGAGTACAGAAATGGAGAAAATAATGCTCTGTCGAGGTGCACACGCTTAAAAAGATGTCCTCGACCCAGGAGCCGATGAGGAACCACTCGCCTCACGTCCCAACAATATCCCGTTCCTTTCTTTTCTATTTAAATTTAAAATATCAATCTAGTCCTCAGAATACTGAAGTAAAATACTCCTGCACCAGCTGGATCCACCTGAGGAGGTCCAGCGTGGATGGTCCTCAATTTATGTAAAAATGATAGTAAGCAGTCGGACCATTGGCTTATTTGTAACTGTTGACTAGTCTATTATTATTTTCATCCAATAATTAAATGGCTAGAATCAGAAAAATTAGTCCTTCTCATGCAAAACATATGGTGGGGCCAATCTCTTGAACGGATCCGATCATCCATAGGCATGTCCCAACTAGCGAACTCTAAGTTTAGAGCAGTGGACCGCGGACCACAAGACCGAGCCTCTTGGTTGCAGGTTGAAAAAGCCAAGCGAGTCTACGCGCCCCAAAGGAGCAGTCACGTGACGCGGTCTGTCCGATTGGAGAAGCGGAGGGTAGGGATTCCCGCCCGAGATATACGTGTCGAGTTTTGATTAGTCATAGTTGTACGGTCTCGTACAACTGATGTTGATGCATTCGACTCCTCGTACGAAATGGGCCCCGCCTTACCTATTCGAGTAACCATTTTACTGCCGCCGTTACAAAGAAAACTTGAAAGCTCACCGATGTTAGCTTACCACCTTTCTTTAGCGTAGTAGGTGCGTCCCTGGCCACACTTACCACAGTGCGACCCTGACCGAGGGGCCCACTTTGATATATTTACTATATATCTACGCCGTTAATCCGTCTTTCCGGATCATTTTATGTAATGAATCCAACAATGAAGCAGATATAAATCTCAGGTGGTCCATACTATCGGCAACTGTGTTGATTGAACGTTCACTATTAAAACTTCCCAGGTCGCATAGTATTATCCACGGTGATTTTTATTTACCATACAACCTGTTAATAAGGTCACACATGTCTGGTTGAAGGGAAAAAACAAAAGCCAGCTTGATCCAAAATTTTTGTAGACCTGTGTGACCCATGAAAAGCTTTTAACAGTCAATTAACAGTTTTTCTTAGGTTTGTCTACCTGAGATTTGGATCTATTTATGGGAAAATCTATGGCATGTCTGGAGCCGACTGGTATTGCATTCCGTGTACCATGGTCCAATGAGGTGATGATGAGCTCGACTTAACCTTATCCGATTGAAGTAATCTCGGACTCAACCTCAAAGCATAGCACGATGTCGCTCGTTGAGTTGAGCAAGAGAAGTATGAGTGCAAGAGTCGACAAGCCAATCTGTATGGAGACATGACCCGCGAATAATCCCAGCAACACACGATTTCGGAGTAACCGTATAACCGCCTATATCTGCATGTTCGCCACTCGTGGTAGAGGCTAAGATCATGTTGAGAATGACGGGCACGTCCACTCCAGTTGAAAAGTATAAATAGGAGACATATCAACGGGAACAAGTACGCAAGATCTTACACCCTAAGCTTACTCTACACTACTTTAACCCAGATTCTCAACCTGACTTTGGCATCGGAGGGTCCCCTACTCTAACCAGGGTCTCCTTTGTCTAACTCTTGTGCAGGCTGCAGGGCTCAGCGCGTGTACTCGGAGCTCGGCGAGGTTGAACCAGATTTTTGTATCAACATTTTGGCGCCGTCTGAGGGAAATGAGACAAAAATTCTTTGTAACTTTGTCAGAAATGGCTAGGGGAAAAAGAAGAGCACTTCCAGCGCCAGCAGAGGAACCTGAGCTTACTGGACAATGGCTCTCATCCTTGGTACTCCATGCTGAATTGGCTCCAATAGGACCATCTCAACGGACTCGGAGCCGAGGGGGCAAGTATCGGTCATTGCAAAATCAAGTGCAGGCGTTGGTCAATGAAATTAACTAAATGAAGCAGCAGCAAGCGATGGGACGACAGCCATTCCCCGATCGAGGGGAAGACGCCCCAATCGCGGCAGAGCGACCTGTCCCAGTAGGTTCACATGCAGGAGCATCCTGAACTATGTCAGCTCAGGTCCCAACTCACCTCCGAAATGCAGCAACCCGGGTCCCGACTTATGTGTCTGAAACCTCGACCTTAACTCCAACTGACCTCCGCCATGAATTGGAAAGGAGGAGAAGGGGCAGAACGCCTGAGGCTGAAGCTCCTCCCGAAACTATTGCCAAGAATAGGGATCCATAGGAAGCCCAGCTCGACGAACTTCGGAACCAGATTAAGAGCATGCAGCGGGATTGCCAGATGTAGACTCCAACTGTAGTAGAAGCAATGATGAAGGAGACTGAGCCTCCATCTACTAATGAAATCATGAGCGCAGCAATGCCTTCGAGGTTCAGGATGCCCCTCATCATTTAATACTCAGGTTCTGGAGATCCGACAGAACACCTGGAATCTTATCGCTCCTGGATACAGATTCAGTCAGCGTCGGAGGAGATGATGTGCAGAGCATTCTCCATAACCCTCACGGGGGCTGTGAGAAGCTAGTACCGGCAACTCAAACCGAGGTCGATCAGTATGTTCACTGAGCTCAGTAGAGCCTTCCTGACACAATTCATTGTCGGGAAGAAGAGTCGGAAGTCATTGACTTACTTGCTCACCCTCAAACAGAAGAGCGGAGAGTCATTGAAAGACTACATTTCTCACTTCAATGAGGAGGCATTGCAGGTCGACGATTACTCTGATAAGATGACTCTGACAGCGATGATCAGCGGGCTCAAGGACGGGAGGTTCCTCTTCTCAATAGGGAAGAATCCCCCGACCATTCTGAGCGAACTCATAAGTCGAGCTCAAAAATATACAAATGTCGAAGAATTCTTCAGCTCGAGGAAAAGTGTTCAAAGCTCAGAGCACCCATCTAAAGACAAGAAGGGAAAGTATGCCCCATCTCAACCTAGTACGAGCAGGAAGAGATCAGATGAGGATTTGTCTCGCATTCAAAGGCTGAACAGAAAACCCGAAATTCGATTCAACTCGTATACACCCCTCAGCACTTCTCGAGAGAAGATCCTGTTGAAGATCAGAGACAAAAGGCTGCTACATTGGCCAAGCTGCATGAAGACCGATGCGGGTCAGCGAGAGAAACACAAGTATTGTTGCTTTCATTGCGACCATGGGCATAACACCGGCGATTATGTCGATTTAAAGGAGGAAATCGAAGCTCTCATTCGTAAAGGCCATCTACGACAGTATGTGAAGGAAGAGAAACAATCTCGGAAGGACGAATCGTCGACCTGAGCAGCAGAAGATGTCGTCGATTTCTGAACGATATATGGGGGGCCATCTGGAGGCGGGGACTCGAACCAAGCTCGGAAAGCCCATGCTCGCAGCATTGACCCCAAGCATTACGTCCATCTTGACGACGGGCCGAGCAAGGAACCTCGATTGAGCCCGTGCACTCTGACCTTCACAAAAGATGACGCGAGAGAGATTCAGTACCCCCACGATGATGCACTAGTAGTCGCAATGACTATAGCCAATTGAAAAGTACATTGGATCCTGATCGACACCGGAAGCTCGACCCACATCTTGTACTCTGAGGCATTTGACAAGATGGGTATCGACAAGTCACACCTCAAACCTGTCCGAACCCCATTGCACGGCTTCGCAGGCAATAAGGTCATCTCGGAAGGGGCGATCTCTCACCCGGTCACAGCAGGGGAAGGACAAAACCAAGTCACCCTATTGGTAGATTTCTTAGTGGTAAATACACCATCAATACACAACATCATCATTGGACGTCCGTCTCTTAATGCCATGAGGGTGATGGTATCTACGTACCACCTTATGATGAAGTTCCCTGCTGTCGGGGGAGTTGGTTATGTCATAGACGATCAGCGAGAGGCTTGGCGTTGTTATTCCATAACAGTCAGAAAAGGCTCAGTAAAGCAAGCCTTCACAGTTGGTCTGCTCAACCCCAGAGAAGATACCTCGACGGAGAGGTCCCCTGTAGAGGACCTCTTGACCTTCCCGCTCGATGACGCTAATCCGACTAGAACGGTTCAACTCGGGTCTGCATTGAATGCCAAACAGAGGATTGAGATGCTGAACTTTCTGCGACAACATAAAGATGTCTTTACATGGTCTCATCAGGACATGCCGAGCATAGCTTCCGAAGTCATGGTCCACAGACTGAATGTGGATCCATATCATAAGACAATCAAGCAGAAGAGGAGGGCTTTTGAGCCCGAAAGATACTCCGCGATTGCCGAGGAGTTTGCAAAACTCCTCAACGTCAGTTTTATAAAAGAGGTCCACTACCCGATTGGATCGCCAACGTTGTGCTCGTCAAAAAGGCTAACGGAAAGTGGCGAATCTGCATAGATTACTCTGACCTCAACAAGGCCTGTCTCAAGGATAGCTTCCTCCTCCCAAGGATCGACCAACTGGTCGATAGCACAGCCGGGCACGACCTAAAGTTCGTGGACGCCTACTCCGGCTATAACCAGATAGCCATGCATTCCTCAGATAAATAGAAGACAATGTTCATCACAGATAAAAGACTCTATTGTTATCGAGTCATGCTGTTCGGGTTAAAGAATGCAGGGGCAACCTATCAATGACTGGTTAACAAGATGTTCGCCCAGCAAATCGGTAGGACCATGGAAGTTTATGTCGACAACATGCTGGTGAAAAGCGTCAGTTCAGCTGACCACACCCCGGATCTAGCCGAGGCCTTCTCCATCCTTCAAAAGTATCAGATGAGACTGAACCCTACCAAATGTGCGTTCGGTGTGGGTTCGGGTAAGTTCCTTGACTTCCAAGTTAGCCAGAGAGGGATCGAGGCCAATCCGAAAAGATAAAGGCCCTCCTGGATATGAGCTCACCCCGAAATCTGAAGGAGATCCAATGCCTCATGGTAAGGGTAGCCGCGCTCAACCGCTTTATCTCTAGAGCCACGGACAAGTGCATCCCCTTCTTTCAGTAGTTGAAGGGTAGTAAGAAGGCAGAGTGGACCCTCGAATGCGAGCAAACTTTTCAGTAACTGAAGGAGTATTTGGGATCACCCCCTTGCTATTTAAACCTGAGAAAGGAGAACTGTTATTCCTCTATTTAGTCGTGTCTTCCTTAGCTGTCATCTTAGCTCTCGTCAGAGAGTTGGGAGGAAAACAGTACCCAATCTACTATGTCAGTAAGGCGTTAATCCCAGCAAAAACAAGATATACAAATATGGAGAAGCTCACCCTAGCTCTGATCGTCTTGGCTCAGCGACGATGCCCATATTTCCAAGCACAGTCCATAATTATCCTCACAAATCAACCCATTTGATAGGTATTACAGAAGCCTAAGGTATCGGGATGGTTGATTAAGTGAGCAGTGGAGCTCGACGAATTCGATATCGAATATCGACCGAGGACAGCTATCAAATGCCAAGCTGTGGCCGACTTTATAGCGGAATTCACCGCTCAGAATAGTGAAGACAGGTAGTCAGGTTCGGACGCACCTATTGACTTGATAAAAGACCCTACGGTTCCTTCCATTCCTCAGCCTGCGGGGGAAACCAGTTCGGAGGATAAATAGACGTTGTTTGCAAATGGTTCATCGAACTCGAACCGAGGGGGAGGAAGGATTGTTCTAGTCGCTCCTAACGTGACGACAGTCTAATATGCTATAAGGCTCGGATTTCAAGCCTCGAATAATGAAGTAGAGTACGAAGCACTGTTAGCTAGGCTTAGATTAGCAGCCACCATGAGGGTCTGAGCCCTGAATGTTAAGTGAGACTCCCAGCTCGTTGTGAATCAGGTGACTTCGGAGTATGAAGCGAAAGAAACCAGAATGATAGCTTACCTAAGTGAAGCTCGGAAGCTGATAGGGAAGTTCCAAGAACGTAACCTGGTTTTTTTACGACTCAAACTATTTATCTGGTTTTTTTTCCCCCCTTTCCCAAAATTCTAGGGTTTCTTCGCTTCAACCCTAGGGTTCCTCTCCCTCGGGATGCCCCAAGGGAGAGAATCCAAGGGAAGCCCTCCAAATAGAGAACCCCTTTGGTCTTGCTCTCCCATCGGCAGTGGGGACGCTACAACACCGATTTTAAAATCAGGCCATTCTCGATTTCAGCAAATACGAAAGAGAGGAGATGAGGGACATAGCCTCTTCGTGGGCAACGTCCCTTTCGACTGCTTTACGCAGGATCTGTTTATTATCTTTGGGAGATATGGGAAGCTTCTGGATGTGTTCGTTCCTCTCCGACCAGGTACCAAACACCCTAAGGGCTATGCATTTGTGCGATTTCGATATGAGCAGGATGCTAGAGTGGCGAGGGAGATCCTAGATGGGCGGCGCATTGATGGGAGGGTGGTGTCTGTGAATCTCGCCAAACCTAGAGGCAATCGTGCGGACAACTATACCTCAAATCTGAGAGAGGGCTCGCACATCTCTCCCCCTATTCCCAAAACCTCTGCGCCTAAGGACGTCCCTACTTATGCTGGTAAGGCTTCCTCCTGTACTCATGCTCAGTCCCCGTCGCCTTTGGCAGACATCACCACGGTGGCGGATCCAGCCACAGTTCAAAGGAAATTAGAGGAGCTGCAACTTGGTCTGATCGGTTGCCTGTTTGATCATATACCTCTATTCTCCACCCTATTAGGGCGATCCGCGGCTCCAGATTTGTAGCTTCTGCGATTGAGGTGATCCGATTATCCAAGTCCCATGTCCTCATACAACTTAAATCGAAAGAGGATTATTCCCTTTTTGCGTCAGATACAGAGCTCTACTCCCATATGGGTTTCTCTGCGGTGATACCATGGACACCTGTTGCTACAACTGGGATTGGTGAGGTATGGATCCGCATTTTTGGGATCCCTCCTCACGCCTGGTTTGAATTAATGATCCTGGACTTGGCGACCTATTTTGGGAAGGTGGTGGATTTGGACCCAAACAGTTGTTTTGGCCTTTTCCAAGGGTTTGCTCGTGTGAAGATTCACGCATCTCTAGGGGTGGATCTACAACGTGTACTTAAGCTTGAAGTGAAGAATGTTATGTATCCATTGTATGCGGTGTTAGAGGCTAGCCTGAGGGAAGCTAGTTCTAGCTTCCGACAGTCTGCTACTGGCCCTTAATCCACAAAACAATAGGTGGAGGAGAGGTTCCCTTCCAACTCAAACCAAAGCTGGCACCAAGACTACCAACAGGCTGAGAGGGCTCGTACGATAGCCATTTGTGTTTATTCCCCTTCCAACCAGCCCTCCTAGCTTGTTCCACCTCCCCTGCTAGAAGCGGCAATATTCTTCCTGTTGCTGAGACCCAACATTCTGCGTTGTTGGAATTCCGTCAAGCTCCATTACTTCTCCATGGCCCTGAGAAGATCCTCAGTCCTGGGAGGGTCTCCAGTTTTGAGGCGGCTGATGGCAACCTCCTAACTCACACTAGGGCTCCTCTCTCTGTTGGAGTGTCATGTATTGGTCCAAAGGGTCAATCTCCCTCCATTCTCCAGCTGGAAGGTCGAAGTCGTGTGGTGACTACGCAGATCAGCTCTAGGGATGAAGGACCTCAGGGGGTGTTCTCTCCACAACCATCTCGCCAAGCCTATGAGGAATTTTCTTCTTACTGCCCACATTTCGCTGTAAGTAACCCTTTACGATGCATTCCCGGTTCTTATGTAAGATCTCTGAATACAAATTTGCTAGAATTTCCCTCCCCTCAAGCTATTCGGGGAGGTCAGATGGCCCAGTCGAGATCGGTGGCCTGTCTCCCCCTCTTCCCTCCCTCGGAAGGGAGTAGCAGATTTCCCCTCCCCTTCAATCTCAGTTTCTTCAGATGCTTTATCTCCCTGGTTCTCCCCTACCTCCCCTGTCCCCCTAGTCAACCGAGGTACAGAAGGGAGGCTGGAAGTGGACTTATCCCCTTATTTTTACAGAACTGAGAAGGACTATTTTTAAGACAACTTCTCGTCGCTGCTCGGGAAGATGATATTAACTATCAGTCTGTCAGAATCGAGCCAAACCTTCTACATCCCACGACGTCTAAACATAACATATATCCATCTAATAGTGGTAATAAAAGTTTATGTGCGGCTCTGTCTATGGACAGCCATCCTGCCTGCCCAATTCAGGGTAGTAAGACCATCCATCACCTCTGTTCCGCCACTGTCCAGGATTCTTCGCGGGTTCGGACCAGCAAGACAACGGCTTCAAATCAGGGTTCCCCCAAGGTAGAGGATACTGGGGACATGGGGATGGATCTTGTCCCTATCTCAGCTACCAGTCGACCTTAGAAAATCAGGTTCAAGAAAAAGGGCGTCAGGTCTTCTTAGAGGAATTCAGACATTTCCTCCTCTAGAACCGCATGGGTCTTCAAATTCAGGTTCTTCAGAAAAAGACTACAACATCCGAAGTATCACATGTCGGATAAATTGTTGATTTGGAATGCCCAAGGGGTGGGTAATGCCCCAATGATCAGAAATCTCAAAAGGCTGGTTCGCACCCACAATCCGTGGATTTTAGCTATCTTGGAGCATATGATCCGGGACTCCAGGAGAATAGCTATTAGCCTCAAGCTAGGTTTCCACACCTCTTTCTCCAATGGTGGGGAAGGGGGAAATTTTGGATCTTCAGTAGAAACCTGCCTGGTATTGCGGTATGGTCTTCTTCTCGTCAGGCTATCTCACTCTCCGTCACTCTTCCCCTGCATCCTGTCCCGGTTATCTTTCTTTTGTGTACGCTAAATGCGAGAGGCTTCAGCGAAGACTGCTTTGGGAAGAGATGGAAGCGATGGCCAGAAATATTCAAGGCCCTTCGGCCATTAGCGGCGATTTCAATACAGTTGCTGCTGTGGTTGAAAGGAGTAGAAGGAATCAGGATCTTGGCAGCGCTAGGGAATTCGCTGAAGCGATTGATAAGGCCGGCCTGCTTGATGCAGGATTTTCAGGGAATCATTTCACTTGGTGCAACAATTAGCAGGGCCCGACAAGAGTTTGGGCTAGGTTGGATTGGGTTCTTATCAATGGTCTTTGGAACTCTGCCTTCCTTAATTTTCACGTTCAACATCTTCCCCGTGCAAATTCTGATCATGCCCCTCTCCTGCTAGTTCTTTGTAATTAGAATTTTGTGGGTCCCAAGCCATTTCGTTTCCAGCGGATGTGGCTTCAACATGAATCCTTCCAGCAAGTAGTCAAATCAGCTTGGGATTCCGATAGTGCGATCGACCCCATGAAGAACATTCTGGTGAATCTTCGTAAGGTTAAAAGTTCCCTCAAAATATGGAACAAGGAGGTTTTCGGAAATATCTTTGAGCAGATTAAAGAAGCGGAGTGTGCTTTCCAAGATATTGAGGAACATCTTCTGGGTCTTAGCGGCAACCCGGAGGAGGAAAACCAGGCTCTGTCGCGTCTATGCGAGGCAAAAGCCAACCTTAGTTGCTTGGAGCTCATGGAGGAAATCTTTTGGAAACAAAAGGCGCGAAATAGTTGGCTCAAAGAAGGAGATAGAAATACAAAAAAATTTCACTCTTCGGTTATAGATAAGAATAGGAGGGCAATGATCAAGTCTATTGAACTAGACTCGGGAATGATTGTTGAATCCCCGGATCTCATCAAAGCGGAGGATGTTCGGTTCTTCCATATGCTCTTTTCAGCTGGGGAGATAAACCTGGAGGAGGACCTATTATCGAACATCCCTGTTCTGGTGACGACGGAAGACAATTCCCTCCTGCTGGCTGCCCTGTCCCTCCTGGAAGTTAAGCAGGCTGTTCTTGACCTCCCTTCGGATGGCGCGCCTGGCCCCGATGGTTTTTCTGGGGCCTTCTTTGCTGGTTGTTGGGATATTGTTGGTCTGGACGTCATGAAGGCTGCTTCGTCCATTTTTCAGGGTGGGTCCATCCCGAGAGCCTTCACAACGTCACTCATTTGTCTTCTTCCCAAAGGTGCAGCCCCCAATAAATTTTCTGATTTCAGGCCCATCAGTCTTTGCAACAATGTTTATAAAATTTTTGCTAAAATCATCTCGACTAGGTTGAACCAGGTGCTCCCAAAGTTGATTTCCCCCAAACAAGGCGCCTTTGTCCAAGGCGTTCGATGGTCGAACATATTGCCCTCTCCCAGGAATTTTTGCGCAGCTTAAATCATAAGGTACATGGGGGGAATATTGTGATCAAACTGGACATGGAAAAGGCATATAATCGTGTCGAGTGAGTCTTCCATAGGAACCTACTAGTTATGTTTGGTTTTTCTGGCCTGTGGGTGAAGCTGGTGGAACGTTGCTGGGCTAATTGTTTGTTCTCGGTTCTGGTCAATGGTGAAAGTGCGGGTTTCTTCAAATCAACAAGATGTCTTAGGCAAGGCGATCCATTATCTCCCAGTTTGTTCATTTTGGTTGCTAAAGCTTTGAGCAGGGGAATATCGAATTCGATGGCCAGAGGCGACTGCACCCCCTATCAGCTTGGCAGGAGATGTCCCCAGGTCTCCCATTTATTATACGTCAATGATACACTTTTATTCCTTAATGAGGGGGCTGAAATCGATTAGGGCTATGAAAAGTTTCCTCACTTCCTATCAAAGGGCCTCTAGCCAGAAAGTTAATCTACTCAAGAGCAGCTTCCTCTACTCGGCGCGCCTCTCAACCTCTAGGGCCTCCTCCATTCAACGGGCTCTTGGGATCTCTAGGACATCCTCTGACTTGTTATATCTCAAAGTTTCGGTTGGTGCGGGCAGGAGGAAAGCTACAGATTTCCAGCACTTGTTAGACAAGGTGGACTGTAGGATCAAAGGATGGCAGTCTAGATGCCTCACTCAAGCCGGTAGGGCTATGCTACTGCAAAACGTGCTGACTAGTATCTCGATGCACACGTTGGCAGCAATCCAGGTTCCTTGTGGTGTGCTAAAGGACTTGGAAAGAAGGTTTTCTAATTTCTTTTGGGGCTAGAATGAAGGCATGAAAAAGCTGCACTAGAGAAGCTGGTCACACATTACGACTCCCAAATCGGAAGGAGGGTTGGGCATCAGGAAATTGGCAGAGGTCATGGCTGCGCTGTGGCTTGAACTCGTATGGGCCGCCAAGTACCAAGAGGGGGAATTTCATGGCATCTAAGTACAACAGTGATTTGGTAGGCGGCCATTCGGGTCAAAGGTCTTCAACTGCCTCCCCTATGTGAAATAAAATTCGGGAACTTTTCCTGTGCATGGAAGCAAGGGTGATATGGTAGATCGGGAAGGGCTATGGTAGTCTTTGGAGGACAAACTGGTCGGGTCTGGGTCCCTTGGAGAACAGAGTGACGACACCTATTACCGCGGTGCTGGCAGACTTGAAAATTCGTGATTTTCTAGGCTCAGCCGGGCCCCTCCCTCCCTCTGTTGTGTCCGCTTTCCTATCCCAGGACGACATCCATTTTATTTTTCATCACGGTTTTTGTACCTCTAACAAGCCAGCGCACCCAGTCTGGCCCCTGTCCCCAAATGGTGAGTTTTCTGTAAAAACAGCATGAAATTCTATCAGAATGACTACACCCAGAGTTAGTTGGGTGAAGAAAGTGTGGCACACCCTTTTACCTCAAAAAATATCCTTGCTGGCGTAGAGATGCATCAGAGGTGCGATCCCGGTTGATGGGGCTGTGCAAGGCAAAGGGGTTTCTTTAGCCTCTCAGTGTGTTTACTGTGGCCATGCAGAGGCCCAAGTCCCAGCGTGCGAAACAGCTTCTCATCTCTTCTCCTTAGTGGTCGGGTGGTCAGAATTTGGTCTCATTTTGCTCATATCTTTGGCAGAAACTTGCAACCCGTCATCTTCATTGAAGAACGATTGATGCAGTGGTGGAACGACCCAACTCTTGGAGGCTGGGGTGGGGTCCTAAGCAAGCTGGTTCCCTTCCTCATTCTCTGGGAAATCTGGAAAGGGGGGAATGAAGCAAAGTTCGACGGTCGATACCCTTCTTGCCTGATGGATATTTCACGTATCAAGGGTTGGGTGTAAGAAATCACTACGTCCCATGGCTCGACGCAGTCCAAGCTTTGGGCCAACAGCCGCATTCTAGCTGGATTGGGGATCTCGGGCCTTGTTTTCTCCCCAAGAAAGGCGCAGGTAGTGACATGGCTCAGACCCCTGTCTAATTGGGTCAAAATTAACGTAGACGGGTCTTCTTTGGGGAACCCAGGTAATGCTGGGGGAGGAGGCATTTGCAGGGGGGAGGCAGGGAATTTTATTCTTGGTTTCGCTATGGGTTATGGGGTTTCGTTGAATACTGGGGCTGAAATCTGAGCAGTTCATGACGGGTTGCTTTTTTGCTTAAACAAGGGGCTGACCAATATAATCATTGAATCAGACTCCCTCTTGGTGGTGAATATGTTCTCTGGGGTGTCCACGCCAAGTTGAAAATGGAAGTATTGGTGTTCTAGAATCCAGGGCTTAGCCTCTAAGGGCCAAGTTATTTTTCAGCATATCCTTAGGGAAGGGAACAAGCCTGTTGTTGCCTTGGCTAGGCTGGGGAGTGCCTCCTAGTCCACTGCCATCTTCACGGTCCGCTCGGAGCTTCTCACAGAGGTTAGGGGCCATACGTTTCCTGACAAGTTGGGTTTAGGCTCTGTGAAGGCCTAAGCTTTTCTGCTCGTCTCGGGTCTCCCGTTTGGGATCTCCTCTCATTCATCTTTTGTGTAGATTCTTGTTACGATAGGTTGCCCCTGTAATTTTTCTCAGGGGATCCCGAAGTTGTAAAGCTGGGGTGCGGCTTCCTTTTGTTTTGCCCACCAGTAGTTGGAATATATATACAGCCTTTTGAAAAAAAAAAAAATTTTAAAAAGTTCCAAGAACGCAACATTAGCCAGATACCAAGGGTTGAGAATTCATGGGCCGACGCACTTGCCAAGCTGTCTTCAGCGACTAAAGGGAGAATCCCGAGATTCGTCCCAGTGGAGTTCTAGGGCAAGCCGAGTATCGATGACCATGCCCCGGAGATCGTCTAGCCCGCGCAGACTATCTCGAGTTGGATGGACCCGATAGTCGAGTTCCTCAAGGATGTCACGGTTCCCGATGACAGATTGGAAGCCCGACACCTAAGGATCAGATCGTCACGGTATGTTATCATCGGAGACATCCTATACAAGAAGGTATTTTCCCAACCTTATCTGAGGTGTCTACAACCAGATGAGACAGAGTATGTGATTAGGGCAATTCACGAAGGACTATGCGGAAATCACTCCACGAGCAGAGCCTTAGCACAGAAGATCATTCGCCAGGGATACTTCTGGCCGACAATCCAAGCTGACTCCAGAGACTTTACTTGGAAGTGTGATAAGTGTCAAAGATTCGTGGCTGTCCCCAGGCAGCTAGTAGAAGAACTAACCCCTATAAGTGGACCATGGTCGTTCGCTCAATGAGGAATCGATATCATCGGCTCATTGCCCTAAGGTAAGGGACAGACCAAGTACGCGATCGTGGCAGTGGATTACTTCACCAAGTGGGCTGCAGCAGAGCCCGTCGCCAAGATTACTGAACAGAAGGTAACAGATTTCGTTTGGAAGAATATGATCTGTCGGTTCGGCATCCCACATACTATTATCTTAGACAACAGGAAGCAGTTCGATAATGATAAGTTCAGGAGCATGTGTCAAAGGCTCGGCATCGGGAATGCCTACTCTTCACCTTGACATCTCCAGTCAAATGGCCAAGTAGAGGCAATAAAGAAAATTATAAAGGGTCACCTCAAGACAAAGTTGGAAAAGGTGAAAGGCACGTGGACCGACGAGCTCCCGTTTGTGTTGTGGGCATACAAGACCACAGCTCGGACGACAACAGGAGAAACACCATTTTTTCTTTCCTATGGTGCTGAAGCAATCATTCCAGTCGAGATAGGACTCCCCATTGCCAGAGTGCAATCATATCATGACGGGCAGAACTCCGACCAAATGGCGATGAGCCTTGACTTCATCGAAGAATTGAGAGATATTGTCAGGCTACGAATTACAACTCGACACGAGTAGGTCGCCCGCTTTTACAACTCTAGGACCAAAGTAAGGCATTTTCGACCAAGAGACCCAGTCCTACGTCGTATATTCCAAAACACGTCAGAACTAGGAGTCGGATCCTTAGGACCTGATTGGGAAGGCCCTTACCGAGTTGTCGGCTCAGTAAAGCTCGGTTCTTATCGACTTGAGAGCTTGGAAGGACGTCCCCTACTGCACCCATGGAATGTCGAGCATTTAAGGATTTACTACTCGTGAAGGGAGCAATGTAAGGGTCGGCCCATTTCACCAGAAATCTACAATTTCAATAAAAGATGCTTTTTCCTACAAATTATCTCAATTCTTTTCTACTCAGCCTACATGAGACCTCCGTAAGGAATAAGGTCCTATGAATGAGCCGACCATTCAACCAGAATGGTTAATGCTACGAACGGCCGTCTCTCATGTGTAAAAACGGGACCCTTCGGTGGACAGACTCTTATAGAAGAGATTAGCCCATCATTCGATGAGTTATACTAAACACAGTCTACATAATCTACAATCATCAACTAAATATCATCATTCAACCGACAACAACATTAAGCATTCAAAAATCATCATCCAAAAATATCCAAATTAACGTCGAGGCATTATAATATCCATCAAATCTGACCAAGAAACTTCAAGATAAAGATTAATTGGCTGGAGGAAGATTGACACCAGGAGACCGAGCTGTTGGAGGAGCCTCGGAGCCAAGGGCTCAGCTGGAAGGAGGGCCTTTGGCCGGCTGCTCTCCTGTGTCATTGGTGGTTAGGGCATCAAGGCCGAGGTCCGGATATAGTTCTCGGACGTCGTCTATGCAGGCGTTATAGCCGCAGTAGTAGAACTTGTTTGCCTTGGCAGTCCTTTCTGCTGAAGACTTGTATTCTTCAATGGTGGAAGCGATCATTGAAGCAACCGAGGCTTCAAACTCAGCACGTTGAGCCGCTTTAACCTTCTCGACCTCAGCCTTCAGCTCCACAGCAGCATCGATCTTGGCTTGTCCCAACTTAGCCACCAATCGAGCGTTGTCCTCCTCCAACGAGCCAAGATAGGCCTTGGTTGGCGGAACTAAAGCTCGAGTATATTCCCTTGGTATAACAGCTCCCTTACTTTCTCCTCCGCCAGTGAGCCCCATAGCTCCTCGCTCTCCTGCCGAAGCACATCGACCTCACCTCGAAGAGTCTCAATCTCTCTATCCTTCCTGGTCACTTCGCACAACCTCTCCCAAGTCGAAAGGAGCATAGGTAGTGACTGAGTCAAAGAAACAATTACTGATTCAAGGAAGCGACTATGAGCAATTTAGAGCTATCTAAGAGAAAAATCGCGTATGAAAGTTACCTTGTAGTAGACAGAGGCGAGATCATTGACGAAAGACTCGTGCTAGTGGGTGAGAAGCTTGTCGATCTCCTTCTAGGGGACGTGCTTGGCCACCCAGTTGACTAAGTCGGACATGTGGTAGCCCGGCGGTAGTCTTCCGCCCTCGAGGAGAGGGGCAGACCCTGCCGCCTCACCAACACCACTGGCTGCCGAGACCTGAGCCTCGGCCATGGTGGCGCCTCCATCCCCTGGCGGGGAATGCACGTCTACAGCAGTCGAACCAGCCTCTTCCCACTCGGAAGAAGAGGGGATCGCGATCACTGCCTCTCCAATTCTCTCTCCCCCCGCCGTGGGGGGATGTCTAGAGGTGGTAGGGGGCATCTTGGAGGCCTGAGTGGGGGCAGCAACAGGTCGAGCCATCGAAGTAGGGACGACCCCAGCCCCAGAGATGGCTGCAGTCCCGACCTCTTGAACGACGTCAAGAGCTGCAACGTGAGAGACTTCGGCTTGAGAAGTCTCCTTCCTCTTCTGAGCAGTGATCTTTACTCCGGGGGGGGGGGGGGGGGTTTGAGCCTGCAGAGCCTGAACTGATGAAGATTGTGCAGAGTGATTACATAATGTCAGACGCGTTGCACTTCCTTAAGTAACCTCGCTTTGGCAACCTGAGCCTTGAGAAGAGAAGAGAGTTGGGGGGCTCCCTTTGTGTATTCTGTAAAGAAGAACAAAAGTCGGTCAGAAGGGAACAAGTCAGAGAACTAAGGAATTAATGACTATCTGTCGAGATCTGACCTGGGGTGAATAATCTAGTGGGTACTTGGACCCGCAGATTTTTGAGTCAGTCGCTGGCGCTTCTCATTCCCCCGAAGCCCAAAACCACTTGTTCTTCCAATCTTTGTTGGAAGAAGGAAGTCTGAGAACGAGGCCTGAACCTTGATGGGTCCTGGCAGCGAAGTAATACCAACACGGCTCGTTACGATCGTGTTTGGCTTGGTAAAGGGATAGGAACTCGTCAGGCTTTAGTTCCTGGTTTCGGGCTTGGTGCCATATTATGTACGACGCCATCAAAATTCTCCAAGCATTGGGAATAAGTTGGCTTGGGGCTAGCTTTAAGCGCGCTGCCATGGCGTGTAGGAAGGGATGCAGCGGAAGCTGAAGTCTGCATTGTAGAGTGCAGACAAAGATGGCGACGTCACCCTTGGTTGGATCTCCAGGGGCATCATGGGGGGGGGGGGGGGGGGGGGGGGGGGCTCATATAGGGGGGGGGGGGGGGGGGTCGGGTCAGATATGTACGGAGTCAGGAATCTGAAACTCCTCACGAATTCTAGCCATCTGAGACTTGACGAACACTGAGCCCTAAGGGACGAGCTCCACAGGTCGGCCACCTAATGGCTTGGCGACAGCCCTTCCCATGGGGTCTCGGGGTATTCTTTTCGAACCCTTAGGACGAGCACTTGCTTTAGAGCCTTTATCCTTTTTTGGGCGTGGGTGGAGGGGTACCGCCTCCAGAGCCCCCTCCGAGGCCTTAAGCCTGGAGTCTAAGCTCTCTGGCCCGGATTCCTCCTCGTAAGCACGTCCTTCCCAAATCTCATCTGATTTGTCTGACATCGTAGAATGAAAGGTAAAAGAAAAGACTGAGAAGGCCGGAAGGAGGAAGAACTCGCTGGAAGTCGCCTGCTCCAGGGAACTTCTACAGCAATGACCTGTCGAAAAGTTTAAGTGCAGAGTTGCTCTGAGGAAGGGGAGAATAGTTTATATAGCCCAAGGCTACCATCTGTAATCATGACACACAGATGTATCTGAAGCCGAATCGTCTTGAGCCAAGTTGGCGAGATACGTCGCAACAGGCCATTAGCCAATAAGCACCGAGCCACGTGCTGCTGACATCGAGTAGCTGTAATGTCTCCACTTCGCCCTTTGGAGTCCACGTGGTGATCCCATAGCTTCCCTATCAATTCAGATTCATAACCATTGCCACGTGTTCAGTAGTTATGGGCTCGCAGTCGAAGAGCCGCAGCAACACGCCATCTTTATAATGGGGAATCATAATTGCGATCATACGCCTTAAGTGAGCTGACTCTTCATTACATAGGGCGTGACAGATCATTTTTCCATGTATTTACTCCCTGAGTCCGAGTTCGTATCCTACTGAGAGAGTATGGGGCTTTTGTTATGGGAAAACCTAAGGTGCACTCCTAGTAGCAAGGTCTGATGAGGAGATGCTGAGCTCGACTTATCCTCATCTGATTGAAGTAATCTCGGACTCAACCCCGAAGCGTAGCACCGATGTCGCTCGCCGAGTTGAGCAGGAGAAGTATGAGTGCAAGAGTTGACAAGCCAGTCCGTATGGAGACATGAGCCGCGAATCATCCCCAGCAATACACGATCTTGGAGTAATCGTATAACCGCCCATATCTGCGCGTTCGTCATTCGTGGCTAGAAGCTAAGATCGTGCGAGAATGATGGGCACGTCCACTTCAGTTAAAAGGTATAAATATGAGACATATCTATGAGAACAGTTACGTAAGATCTTACACCCTAATCCTAATCTACACTACTTAACCCAGATTGTTTTATCAACGGATCTGATCCCTAAAATGATCCGTGAAAACCGATAGACACCGTTGATATACAATGCATACGTTAAAGTTGAGCCACACGGTCAGCGCAGCACCGTATTTGGTGCGGCCAGGGCCGTATCGAATCAGCTCTCCTTACCGGGAACGGATTGGCTACTGCCCATGACACCAGCCAATGACTGGTGGTCGGTGCTATGTGGACCACACCATGATGTATGTGTTTCATCCATGCCATCCATCTGTTTTTACCGATTATTTTACAGTATGAGTCCAAAAATGAGGTATATCCAAACCTCAAGTGGACCACATTACAGGAAATAGTGTTGAATGAGGGTCGACCATTAAAAACATTTTGGGGGCCATAAAAGTTGTGGATCAAGCTGATCTTTGTTTTTTCTCTTCATCTAGGCCTGTATGACCTAATCAACAGATTGGATGTCAAATAAATAGTATAGTTGGCCATAGGAGGATTTTAATGGTTGATATCCATTTGCTATTGTTTTCATGTGGCGTGGTCCACCTGAGATTTATATCCCTCTCATTTTTGGGATCAATCAATAAAATAATCTTTAAAAATGGATGAACGGAATGGATGAAACACATATATCATGGTGGGGCCACAGAGCACCGAACACCAGCCACGGAGCTGGTGTCAGGGGGAGTAGCCAATCCGTTCCCCTCCTTACCTTTTACCAGAGGTATCGTCGGATCCTGAGCATCAGGACGTTTCATGGTCCTGTAACGCTCTGCTCCGTACGGTTGGGGTATGTCTCTGTGTAATCGAGGCCGGCTGTTTCAATCGGAAGCACCTTGCAGGGGAGACCAAAGAATAGATGGCGATGATATTTTAATCTTGACATGAGATCGACACATGAACGGTCGAGATCATCATACCACAGGCCCACGTAAGGACTTGGATTCCCCTTCAGACCACGGAACCTGTCAGAGCTAACAACGGCGGTTTTGGGCTGTTTTTGTAAATGTCAGGCGGAACTTTGACATTCAAAACTTTATTGTTTTTCTGATCAAATAACCTCCTAAATTTAGCAATTTTGTTATTCGAAAAGGTTCTAATTTGCTTGTTGCAAAGGAAAGGACTAAAAGTGCTCTCCACCATTTGAGGAGGACGCAGATTTCCTTGAAGGACATTAGTTGGAATTTCCTGATACCAAAAGCTAGTGGGGCGTGAGAAATTAACCCCCTTTGTCGGCTTTTATATATCATGTTAGGACCTGGTTAAAAAAGAGATTTATACAAAAGTAAACGGACCTGCACAACAGTAAAAAGTGAATATGTAAATAGGTACCATTAAAATATATTTTCAGTCCACATGATGTTTATATGCCATTTATACGGTTCGTAAGGTTATTCCTGCTTGTAGGAAGTAAAAATATAAAAAGTTAGCCTAATCCAAAACTTTATTGCCAATGATTTATTTAGTTAAAATTTTCAATTCCTTTATGAATGGTGATCTATCTAACATTCATGATCTGGCAATTGACCTTGAGTTATTTCCTATATTATTATGGAGTCATATATTAATTTGAGGCAAAATGGAGATCACAGAGGAATAATTACAACCTCGCCAATTTGACTTCCCTTAATTTAGTGACCACTCACGAGCCGTCACTAGAGTCCGGCATATTATCGTCTATTGTTACAAAGTTCAGAACCAGCTCGAAGCACACGCACACACAAAATTACAACGGATATGGATTCAACTCAGATCTACGCTTTCGCTTTGAATGAGATCCGCTAGGGTGTATCCATCCGCACCCACACCAATTAAGATTTGCTCCAAAATTAGCCAGTTCCGTTTGGATGATGAAGTCCAAAAGGTCGTTAGAGTCACCGCATCCTTTAAAGAAACTTGGCCGTGGTATAAGTAGGATGCATTGAAAAAGTAAGACACATGACCAGACACTTCTACTGGAAGTTGCCGATACTTGGCAACAAGTTCCAATAACATCTAGTCAAGTTGTTGCCTTGGCAACAATTAAGGCATGAAAGATAAATCTATAGAGGCAGCATCAAGTCCTTCCAACGGCAAGTTGTCAGACCTGAAACATTGCCTAATGGTTGGGCCCCACCATTAGGATCATCTTGAATGGAAGTGTGGTCCACTCGATGATAGGTTGGATCCAGCTGCATCTCGTACTCAAGTTGGTAATAGGACTGGCCTATTGAACAGGTTGGATTTTGTTCCGCGCTTGACAGGTTGGAAGCTCTACTGTTGGCAGGCCGTAATTAAGTTAGGTCCTTCCTATTTGATTTGAGACCATTCACATGCATCACCAAATGTGGAGTTTACAAATACCAAAAACAGGAACAAGGTAATTATAAAGATCAAAACGTTTTTCATGTTACTTGGGGACTTAGTCCATGGTACAAGGTGGATGCATGTACATGCATATGATCACATCATGTGTCAACCGTTAATGGATTAAAAGGAAAAAAGAATTTCTATTATAAAATTAAATACCCATCTAATATAGAATTTACATTTCCATACCTTTTTCAAAAATGTGTTTGATAAACCACCCCATTAATTTAAGGAATTCTCATGTTTATGCAAAATACACCCCAGCCACCAGCTGTTTCACTCATTATTAGCCCATCTTTGATTAAAGTAAATCATACGATTGGAAACAATGTACGGGTAACCATCACCTATCAAACTATTTCCATGGTGTGGTCCACCTGAATCATGGATAAGCCTTATGTTTTAGCCTCAAATATACATTTTGGTGTTATGTCTAATGGTTAGAGTGAAATTTATAAAATAATCATGATGGGCCATTTAAAAATAATATGGGATGTGTTTTTTTAACCAAATGTTTCCTTTAGTGTGACCCACTATTAATGTTAGCTTAATTTTTTGGCCTTAGGATTAACATGGCACCACACATCTAATAGCCAGAGTGGATCTCACATAAGCATCATAGTGAGTTACACTACTATGTATACGTAAAATTGCGACACCAAAGGAAACAAATAAGGAAGATGAGTTTGTCATTAATATTTATAAGCCCATTGTAGTGAGTATATAAAATCCATTCCAAGCATTACATGTTACACCAAAATTTAAGTGTAAGCTCAAACATCAAACCTACATGTGATTTAGGTGAGCGATGCTATGGGAAACAATTTGAAGGGTGACAATTACTCTATATTCTATTTTCATTTCTATGGTCTACTTAGATCCTGAATGGGGGTAATTTTTGGGCCTTAAGTCTAACAAGAGGTGATGCACCTTGTGTCTAACAAGGGGTGATGCACCTTGTTATTGGTGTGGATTTCACATTAGCATCATGCTAGGGCCCACTTGAGCCATTGACCCCACCCCAACTTCCAATTTTTTTTTTTTTAAATGATAATTACTTGTATTAATGTTACAATTGATTGAAAACTTTTTTCTTTTAAGGCAGGGAAATCCAAATTCTTTATTAAGGAGGTAGGTTTTTGTAAAATTCCTTTTAAAAAATAATTATTGAATCTTAACCATCAGATATTGCCCTTAAAAATGGTGGCCACATCATCATCGTCCATCTAGAACGGTTTGATCAGCATGAATTTGCCCCAACGGTCCAACACGATAGCCGTGATTTCGAAGAAATGCATCCCACGACTTTCCCTTCAAGTACATAATGTTTCTCGGATTACCTCTTTCGGACAGTTACCATATGATACTCAGCCAGCATACAACAATTAATACACAGGCACTTAGATATTGCACAGGTGATCATAAATTAACTAATTTAAATCATCTAAAACGTGGAGCCCACAATTCCTAACTCACAGTCCAAAAATAAATTTGGTTGCTGACTTCTAACCTCGGATTCGCTTACACTTGTTCATTGAAACAGGACCATTCGATAACTTTCCCTTTTTTTTTTCTTTTTGACAAAAGATCAGGACCGTCCAACCACTTTAAATTCCAACCATCTAGCCAACCACACGGTGGCCCACCAAATAAACACTCCAAATCATCAAAAGATAATTACAGGGTGGCCCACACATCATTAAACTTCCCTTTAAAACCGTCCAATAAATGCCCACTTATCTAATAGTAAAAAGTATAATAATGTTTGGTTCATGATATATCTAAATTGGGATAATATAATCTAGGCTGTTTAATCTGGCTTAACTGTATTTAGAATGACACGTATACAATTTCTTATCATCTATCTCTGAAGGAGTATCAAAAAGGGAGTTGGCTTGTTTTACCGAAAGCAGAAAAAAGGTCTCGTCTCTTTCTCTTTTCTGCATTTATTGGAGAGAGGAAAAAAAGGAAAGGGTTTGTGCGAGGCAGGTTAGTTGCCCTTTCTTTTTCAAGGTAATAAAGCAGGTTTTGGTTTGCAAAAAAATCGGAGCATATCGTCCATTCTCGGTGATTTCCTCTGAATACATGAGATCCATTTTTTTTCTTCTTTTAGTATATATCTCGCTTCCCACTCATTATCATCTTATCGTTGTGGTCAGATCTTGCTGGGTCGCTTAAGGGTAGAAAGGGAAATTTGAGGAAAAGAGAAGATGGTGAGAGGGAAGACGCAGATGAGGAGGATAGAGAACGCGACGAGCAGGCAGGTGACCTTTTCCAAGCGCAGGAATGGGCTGCTCAAGAAGGCTTTCGAGCTATCCGTACTATGCGATGCTGAGGTGGCACTCATCGTCTTCTCCCCAAGAGGAAAGCTCTACGAATTCGCCAACGCCGGGTACGCTCTTTTGTCTGAATTCCATCCATGTCCTTCTTTCCGGTCAAATGCAATGTCTTTTTCCTCTGTATCTGTTCTGGGGTCATTAGAGTTGGTGTTTCCAAGACAAGGGTCTTTTCTTTTCTACCCTCACATGGCACTTCTTCGTGTGATCTTTCCTCACTTCGCTTGTATTGTTGGATCTCTCTCTCTCTCTCTCTCTCTCTCTCTCTCTATCTCGTATAGTCATAGCATCTCGTACGAAAGTAGTCTTAATGAACTGTCTTTCTCTCTCTTTCTGTCTCTAGCAAGACGGTTTATTTCGTTTTCCTTCTCCACTGATGTAATCTTTTCCCGCAATTAGATGAGTTGGGTTGATTTTGTTTCCTTCACAAATTCCAAAATCCCATCTACTTTTAATTTCGTGTCATGAGGAAAATAGACATTCCTCTTTCTAGCCCAGTTTTTATTTCTTCTTTTTTCTCCTTATCCTTTGATTTTGGATGCTTACACCATCTCCTTGTTGAAAGATGACATACCGTAGTTGATTACAATATCTTAGCCTTCATACTGAAACATGCAATACTATCTAACCTTGGTTTTTATTTTTTATTTTGAATATCTAAACCCTATCGTAGAGTAATTATCCCGTAATTACTATTCTGAGAGAGTTCGATAAGGCATTGTATTGAAATTTTAGCACAGCTACTTGTACGGGAGGAACTGATATTTACACACCCACTTTGCATTTTTGGAGTTGAAAGCTTGACATAACAAATACACTTTGGGCAGGAAAAATGGAAAAAATAAAAAATAAATAAAAGGTCTGTGTGTCAATGAAAGAGGGTGAGGACAAATAGGTAAATAGCATACTATAGCTTTCTTGCAATAGTTTCAACCGTGCCCTTTTGTTTTACTATTAATAAGAATACATCGACTAACAACATTGCACTGATCGTCCATGACCAGTTGCAGTCTTTTACAACCATTGTGTATACTGTCGGAGTTCATAACTCTGAAGGTGGAGTTTTATGGTAAACTCATTACATGGTTTCATGCCATGCGTACCAGCTCTCAACCATCTAATGTAAAGATTTCATACCAGCTAATTTTGGTATTTCAAAATCTAATCAATCTCTCTCTCTCTCTCTCTCTCTCTCTCTCTTCTCTCTCTCTCTCTCTCTCTCTCTCTCTTCTCCCTGCATCGCTAGTTGCCATGCTGTTGAACATTCCTCTTGAAAGTATGTCCATGCATATGCTAAAGAAAAGAACTACATTATGTTCTATGATTCATTCATGAGAAAATTATTTAACCAAATGTAGTTAATCTTTTACGTTTTCCATTTATTCCTTGAAATATGTGTTTTCTAATGTTGATGGATTCAATCTCTTTCTTCCATTTTTTTTTAATCAAAGAAAATCAAATTTGAGCAAGTTTTGTTTGTATTAGTTAAATCACTAATGGTTGCCTGTTTCGTAGAGAGATAATCCAAAACATGGATATTGCAAAACACCTAGGGAATCCTTATAGTGAATGAAAAACTGGAGAGTCCAATAGTAATTCCATTGTTTGGTTGTAGTACAGTTTTTCATGAAAATGTAAGAAGGGTCAATGGTCCAAGGGAGAGAGTTGTCTCTCATATCCTTATAAATTGACATTTAACGTGTTTTTTTTTTTTTTTGAAAAATCGATATCATGTATTTTGAGTAACACCTTGAAAATGGAAATTGATTTCCATGCTTTTTTCCCAAACAGTGGAGAAGTCGAATTCCAGGGAAATCAAATTCATTTCCAAAGTCTTCAACGTATCTAAACACCTCCAAAGAGCAATTTCCACTGTCATCGTTATTTTAGAATCCCGAATCCCTCATTTAGAAAAGCCCTAGTTAGGGACTACCAAATGGGAGTGGAGGCTTTGCTAGTGTCTTGGGATCCATGGTTCAAGCAACAAGGAAAGAAATATATCAACCCTTGGAATATGACGGCGACGATGGACAACAGGAGAGCCCGCACGTGAGCAAATTGTTTGAATCTTGTGTGAACCAAAGAGGAGGAGAAGTTCAAGAGGAAAGAATGGAAACTCTTTTATTGGGTTTCCTCATGTCGTTTCACTCTCAAATATATACTTTACATCTGAATAATCCAAATGCCTTTCCTTAAAAGAGTTCTCTCCATTAGGGTTTTCTTCCTCTACTAGATAGGATGCCAAAACTTGAGAAAGGTTTTACAAATCACGTTTCTTCAATCATTCATGTCTAAGGTGTGACAATGATTAAGTAAAGTAGCCTTCATATCTATTCACACCATCTTATTCCAAGTCCTTTTCGGTCTTTTTTTTTTTTGGTAGGAAAATTATGTGTTGGAGGCAATACTTACCCACACTTTGCTATTGTTTCAATTGTCACAAAGAGTGTTTCTCAGGAAACCTTATTTAGTTTCCCATGCTTTCAGCAAAAATCCAAACAGCGCAGTCCCTAAAGCAAAAGGAAACTGATTGTGCTTCTCTTCCCCAAATCCAATCAGTCTTCCTTTCATTATCTCTTTTGTTCCTTCAACTCAAATAAAGGAGCACCATGTCTAAGGTGTGACAATGATTAAGTAAAGTAGCCTTCATATCTATTCACGCCATCTTATTCCAAGTCCTTTTCGGTCTTCCTTTCATTATCTCTTTTGTTCCTTCAACTCAAATAAAGGAGCATCTGTGAAGAGCCACAATATCTTAGAAAATATAGTTCTTGCCAATGAAATAGTAAATGAGATTGACCATAAAGATTGTGCAAATGTTATATTCAAGCTAGATATGGAGAAGGCGTACAATAGATTACGATGAGAATTTAAGGAGCAGGTGATTAGAAAGTTTAGTTTATCAGCTAGTGGGTGAGGATGCTAGAGAGATATTGGAAAAACTGTTGGTTATCTTCTATGATTAATGGAAGAATTTCAGGGTACTTCAAGTTGCCTAGAGGTTTGTTACAAAAGTAACCCCCTATTGCCAGGTATTTCATTACAGCGATGGATTAGGGGGGGGGGGGGGTGGTGTTAAGGGGGGGGGGGGGGGGGGGGGGGGGGGGGTTAAAAGCCTAATGGAGAGAGGATGGAGAGAGGAGTTCGTCAGTTGTAGCACCTTCCACACTCATGCCGTTTAATTACACATTTGTTGTTTATTGATGATACCATTTTGTTTGCCGGAAGTCCATAGTAAGAAGGATAAGGATCTTTTTGAAGGATTATGGAAAGGCGTCAAGATGGAGGGTGAATGAAAAAAAATAAAAATAAAACAAAACAAAACAAAAGAAGAAGAAAGCTAGAGGGTGAACAATGCTAAAAGTTATTTTATCATCCCAAAAGAATCTCCAACTCATGTCCAGATGATTGCACAGGAATTGGGCTTCAAGCATGCATGCTGTCCTATGACGGACTTCAGGTCCCATTATCTAAGGGACAGCCAAGGCTTGTTCATTTCTAGAATTTCATTCAGAAGATGGCGGATAAGGTGGCAGGTTGGAAAGCTAATTAACTTCTCACATTGGCCATAAGGTTGGCCCTTACCAAGCATGTATTGGCAAGCTTTCCAGTGCACACTATGATGGTATAGATGTTCTGGCCACCATATGCGAGGGGATGGAATCGGCATTCGCTGACTTCTTGCTGTGGATGCCTTTAGGGTCTCCTCCATTCTAGCTTGGAAGTGGAGGTATTGGATAGCGAGGATCTAGGGGATTAAGAAGAAGCATAAGTGTATCATCTCCCTCATTCCGAGAGAAGGGAATGGGCCAGCAGATGGGCTTGCCAGATTGGGTTCGAAAAATCAGTCCAGGAGCCTCTTCAACTAGGTGAAGGACCTTCCCATCAATTTAGGGGATTATTCTTGTTAGATAAGGTGGGTCTAGGTGCTATTAGAGAATCCGTTTAAGTGGATCTTCGTGGGTGGTTTTTTGTATATGGATATGATAGGCGCCTTGTGTTTTCTTTTTGTTGTCCAGGGCCGCCCGAATTTTGTAATCTCACCTAGTTTTTTCAATGGAAAATGTTTGTTTTAATTTATTTTTTTTAAAAAAATATGAAGGAAGGAGGAAGCATCATTGGGAGTGATGGTCCTATTTGTGCCTCCTAAAGATGGGAGTGTGGAGTTGGAGTGAGAAGTAGTGGATAAAGTCATGTAGTGTGTCAGTATGAAAATGTGCTGAAAGTTATTGTAAGATAAATCATTGTGGCAAAATTTATGGGGGCTAAATATCAAAGAAATACTTTCGAGGCCTTAGGAATTATAGCATGTGCATATCAAAGTTATTGCATGATATTGTTTTGAAATTTGCCACTTGTCGTTCAAAATTCTATTTGTTTGGTGGGGTGAGTGTTGGGATTTTTGAAATGCAACAAAAAATTAATAGTTTTTGAAAAAATCAAGATTTAATAAAATTAATTTATAGGATTCCCATGAAGATATTAACAAGGTTCTATTAAAAAAAAAAAAATACTTTACATTTACTATTACCTCTGGATCAATGCTACCGAATCGAAGTGTTGCTGATGTTGCTCCGTCAAAATAGAAGGTCTCTCCCTAATCTATCCTAGATGGAGGAGATGGATTAAAACTAACACACCAACCTTAGAGAAAGGCTGAGGTAATACACGATAGTTGTCCAGGGTTCACCCCATACTCTGAAACGTGTGGACATGTGGAAGGATGGGAGAGATAGAATCTCTCTCTCTCTCTCTCTCTCTCTCTCTCTCTCTTATATAGGATCTATTTATAACGAGTAATGGTTAAAGGGAGAGACCAATTATAGTGCTTTACCACCATATAGTCTTCCATATGCCTTATATGTGGCGATGCCCTAGGGAACTAGGGACATCCAAGGCTTGGTCTTTTATATTCCTTTGGCATATGTCTTATTTATAAGGAGTTAGGATCATAGGGAGACACTAGTTGTAGTACTTTGCCACCCTTCGATCTTCCATATGCCTTACTATTTGGAAGCTTGCGATCCTGCCGCATACTCCAATTCTCAAATTCCCTTCACTCTTGTTGGCCATCATCCCTCGCCTAATCTCTCATATAGGTCCAAAAGATGGATCAACATATTTCAACCATTGAATACCTATGAAACTTGATTTAAAACAAATCAACGGTTGAAATGAAGTTATTTTTGAAACCAAATAAAGGTTTTGCTTATTGGTTGCTCTCTTGAGTGATTTATGGAGAGAAATAAAAGGTGCTTTTGAAATGATAGCAAGAGGATGAAGTGGGTCGCAAGTGAGGCAATTTTTTATATAGCGTAATGGGCTTCTTATTTCAGATGCTTTTTTTTATATGATGACTAGCTTGAAAAACACTTGATGGAAGGTCCAAACCCACGAGACCAATCCAATAATAATTTCCTGGGTAACCAAATGAATGCCTTGCTGGATCATGTGAGCATCAATCGGACGCGCCTAACCACACACATTTCAGCCATCGAAGAGCAGCTGGGTCACGCTAACGATAGTTATCAAAAGATGTATGGCTCAAATAGGTTTAAAAGTGCAAGTTGATGGGGACACAGCCTGATGAAGGGACAGGATAAGGGCCCAGATCAGGGCTGATATCATGATAACTTAGGTGCTACATTGTAAAATGCTTAGATGTATAGTTCCATTAAGAATAATAAGGTTGCATGTGTGTAGAATATGTGTACAGAGATAAACATGTAATTACTAATTAATATAATCTATAAAATAGTCTACCTCTAGTATATTCCTCCGCAGCTGTAGATATTTATCCTATCAGCTTTACTTATTTATCCTAACAAAAGATAAACAGCATTTCATGCTGAATGAAACTTTCTTAATTGAATAAGTAATGACAAAATTAGTTTTCCCCTTGAAGATCTTTTCCAATGGATAGAACATGCAAGGTCAACAGACCCATATCTGATCATGTAAGTTGGTGCAGCCCACCTGAAAGAGCTGAGCTGCACCCACTCTAACTTATTAGATAAATGGTATCAGAGGTCTATAAAGTTGGAGATCTAACAGCCAAATCATTAAGGATTAAGGAGTTTGCACTTTTTTTTTTTCTTTTTCAAAACTAAAAATTTTCATTAAGAAGGAAAGCTGAAGACTTTACACTGGCTAATTTCGAGCAGGCCCAATGACAAAAGGATGTGGGCCCACCTATCATAAGACAGGCAAAGAAAGTGGAAACGGCGGGGAAGGTCAGGCTTCCCGCAGTTTGCACCTTCCCATCATAGATTGGCTGGTGGGACCCAGCTATAGATAAACTCCCAGAAGTGTACCTGAATGAAGACGGATGGAAGATCAAGCAAGACTGTTATGATAAAGCCACTCATCATAAATAGGCAGCGGGAACACATATTAAATCTACTAACTAACGTTGATTACACATCATGAGGTGGCGATCTCCAATCAAATGTCGTGATCACTAATGTCAAGGACCTCCCACCAGTCATCAGGGGCATTATATTCCTTGATAAAGTTGGTTTGGGTGCAATTAGGGAGATCAGATAGCCTTGATTTTTTCCAGGTTTTTTTTTTTTTTTTTTTTTTTGTATAGTCCTTGGTTTTTTGTTGGGCTCCCCCTGAGTTTTTATTTCTAGGAGGGTAGGCCGGGCAGTTTTTCTTCTTCTGTACATTTCTTACATAGTTGAACTGAAATAGAATCTTAAAAAAAAATTTTAAAAAAAAATAAATAAAAAAAAAAGAAAAAAAAGAAAAAAAAAAAAAAAAAAAAAAAACACATCATGAGATGGCCTAGTTGGGGCACACTTGTTCGATTGTCACGGAAGAGGTGCCAAATCAAGGACCTCATTGTAACAACCCTAAATTTTGGTGCACTAAAAACTAAAATAAATAGTTAATTATTTTATTTTTAATTAAGAAACAAACACAAGTCAATAGTTGACTTGGTAGAGATACTCTTAGTTGATAGAGAGGTCTTAATTTTGGGTGAGGCTGGTGGATCAATTTCTAGAGTAGTAATAGTAAATTTTTATCAATTTTAAATTCGGGATAAGGGAGGATGTGCTCATCCTATCTTTTCTAGAAAAATCTTCTTTATCGATTCTAGGAGGGCCTTAGATCTTTTTATTTTTTTTGTTATTTTGTTAATTTCTTCACGATCTATGCAATGGATGGTGTGAATTATCTACATGACCATTGTATAGGTGTGTAAAGAAATTTTAACAAAGTGATGGTTTATAATTTCATATCTGGTCAATAATATTTTAGGAATAAAATTAATTACTAGCATCTGACTGTATTAAGATAGATCTGAACGGGTCATTTGATCCTAAGCACCAAAAGAAAATAGTGCCTTAAATTTCAGATAAATCTGATAAGCGGATGAGCCATTTTATCAAATTTAACCATAAAAATCATTTATACCTTAGATCTAAAATGGTGATCGAACAGATCAGATCAGATCCCCACTACATATGCTCATTTTAAAATAGATATAAATTGTTGTCCTGAGAATATGGGTAGATCTGACCATTTGATGGGCCACAAGGACGAAAGGTTAGGATTGTACTTATGATCCTTTGAATCAATTTTTTTTTAAAAAAAATTTGGAAACATAAATGGTCTGGATCTAAGCGATTTATTGACTCATTATCAATATGAAATTTTATAATGTCGATGGATGGCTTTGATCTGTCCCGTATGATCAGTAAATCATCTCCAAGTGAATCGTTTGATTTTGAAACCTCTAACCTCTACGTAGATGTTTATATTTTGCTTTTAGCATGGGAATTGGGCCTGAACCACGCTGACATGTGAGATCCAATCCACACCGTCCATCTGATCACTGAGGTTGAATTACATTGGAACCACAAATATTAGGTCGATTTGACCATCAGGTGGACTGTGTCGATTAGATGGTATTTGTTAAAAAGAGAAGTATTAAAAATACTATGTGGGCTACTAAGGTTTTAGATCAAATTGATTATTTGGCCCTACTTAAACTATTCCTTAACATGACATTAATCGCTTAGGATTTGACCGATGTATTTAAAGTGTACTCTAGATCTTAAATAAGAAAAATTTTAAAGCTTTTATTCATCTCTAAAAAAACAGAGTAGAATTCCAGAGTTTGTCAATTTGACACGTAGGATTACCAATCCAAATTGACAAAGAGATCCTAACCAAATTTGACAGACTATGCACTCTGTCGGTTCAACTCGGTCCGACCGACAAAGGTAAAAACATACTACTTGTACTTCTAATTTAAGGACTCTGATGAATTGAGTCATTTGATTTATGATTAACTATAATTGTTGGGTTATTTGAAATGTAAATGAAAATGGTAGAGACCACTTTGATTAATCAAGTGGACCTCGCATGAAATGGTTGTGATTATAGACCCTGTATCAAGGGTTGGATATGAAGAGATCTAGATTTGAGAATATTGTGGACCTTGATCATGTCCTCGATTAATCAAAGGTAGGCCCTACCATATGAATTCATATAAATCAGGATAATGATTCTATGTACATGTTGTGTTTTAGAAAATTTTAAACTAATATATTTCTATTATTCGAAAAACAATTCATCATCGCCAAATCATTAGGTGAATGATCCCAACATGTTTCCTCTCCATTGTTATTAAAATAGTCATCTCATTGTTTCGATGATTATGATCTTTTTGTATTGAATGTTTGTTGAATTTGTTGAGAATTGAAATGTCATATGTTGTTACGTGTGTGTGTGTGTGTGTGTGTGTGTGTGTGTGTGTGTGTGATCACTGTTAATACCATACGGGTTGACGGGATCCAACTCAAGCAAGTGGACTGATCAACCCACTTGATGCATTCACACATTCATGCATCTCATGGTATTCATGCATTTCTATTTTAATTATGATGTGCATGAACTATGATGGGTTCACTCACAGGGCCTAGCCAGCTGACGTTTTATTGATGAAAAAACTGTATAGATTTAGTGGACGATGAAACCATTGCTCAAATTTCAGGGCAGGAAGGTGAACCAGTGGACAATTCACAAGGGCTATGGCCCTATCTTGATGAAGACGAGTTGAATATGTTGAATCACTAACATATCTAGTTGTACTTATGTTATTCATTTAATTATGTCTTTAAATAAATTTTAAGTTCAGTAACTGAAAGTTATAAATAGTTAAAGCTCTTATTAGTGAATGGTTTAATAAAGCCCCAAATGGGTGGGCTGTGATACTGTGATTAACTTTTGTGAATGTTATCAATACGTGGATTGAATGCCCATAAATGATTGTGATGGTGGATATATGTGTATGTGATTGAAATGAATGATGTGAGATTTTTTGCTTAAAGTTTGAGTTTGGAAATTTAGTGTACATTTTAACTAAGCCTCTAGAAAACGGTATGAATGAATAGTTTTAGTACACATGGTGTACAAGTCATGTACCATAACTTAGGTCTGAGGGTGCATACTCTGTATCCAAATTTCAAGACGCAACACTCAGTGTACGTATAAGATTTAGGCTAATTTGATTTACAAATTAGGAGATGTGGAGCTGCAAGTAGTGTTGTCATGTGTGATCATGTAAGTGATTATGCGATTGCATAATTATTACATAATATGGCCCACATGGCATATGTGATGGTCAAATATGGCATGTGGACTATATATGATTGCATATGGCATAACTCGATGCATACGCGATCACAAAATCGCATATACATCACATAATGGCATAATCGCATATGCATCACATAATGGCATATGCAATCGCACATGCATTCCAACGGTAAAAAATCTTAATGTTGGACACTTTTTTTCTCGCAAATTGGTGCTTTTGCCTATAAATTTTTTTTTTTTTTTTTTTTTTTAAAAAAAGCACTTCTCCCTCCTCATTTGGAATATTACTTTCATAATTCTCTCTAATACTCTCCCTCTCTCATTCTGAAGACTCTAATCACTCTCTCTCTCTCTCTCTCTCTCTCTCTCTCTCATAATCTTTCCTCTTGGTTAAGACTTATGTCTCTTGACTCACTTCATTTACTTGAAGATCAAGAAGTAAGAAGCAAAGAAGCAAGTAACAATCCTCATTCAAGAGGCAAAGATTTAAGACTTCAAGACTTATTCTAATCTCCTATTCTCTCTCTCTCTCTCTCTCTCTCTCTCTCTCTCTCTCTCTCTCTAATCTAATCTATCATTCTATCTTCTCTTCTTTTTCTTTCTTTCTCTCAATCTCATTCTCTTATCTCTATCTTCTTTCACTTTCTTTCTCTCGTAGTCTCATTCTCATTCTCTAATCTATTCCTTTTCATTTGATTTCTTTCTTTCATTACCATTTTAAGTTTCTAAGTTCTAACATTCTTTTTTTTTTTTTCCTTTTCAATAGTCAAGAGTCAAGAGTCAAAGACTCAAGTCAAGATATTTCTATTAGTTTGTTTAATCAAGAAATATTCAAGAGAATTAAGACATTTCAATAGTCAAGGCTAAAGAGAATTCAATGTTAGGTCAGCGTGGGGTCTATGCATATCGTCAGCATGCCGAAGAAGCTGGGTGAAGTGGGTCTGGCATGCAAAAATGGCTCCCACAGTTGGAGTTTTAATCTAGAAGTTACCCCATAAAGTTGTTCCGGTAAACTTTAGAGTGCAATCCAAGGGAGTTCATCTGGCTTCAAGGTGCACTTGCTGTTTTTCAGATCGGTTGCTGCATGTGGAGACCCTGGACCACCTATTTGTCTTCGAGGAGTTAACATCAAAGGTATGAGCTCACTTTAGCAATCTCTTCGATATATCATTTCTGGAGGGTCAGTCATCTTTCGGGCGAGCCTCCCAATGGTGGAGGGAAGCCTCGAACGTTGATGGCTTAACCATCTCGAAAGGCTTGCTCCGACGTTTAATCCTCTAGGAGATTTGGAGTGTAAGGAACTCCAGAAAATTTGAAGAGGCCTAGTTGGATGAGAGGCTAACCATCTATAGGATTCAATGTTGGATTAACTGCTTAATTCCTGACCTCCCATCACCAAAAGACAATTTTCTTTCAAGGCATCTTCCTTGTCAGGATCTGGGAATAGTTTTCAGGCCCCAAGCCAATCGAAGGGTGGAAATCATTAAGTGGGTTAGGCAGAGGAGTGTAACCTAGGTCATTCTGGCAGAGGAGTGTGTAGAGGAAGTCAAGGAGAATTCATCTTCACATTTTGAAGTGAGTACGTGCGCATGGCTCCAATGTGATGACTAAGGCAAGGGCATTATTTGAATGCCTCTCTATGGGGTGGAATGTGGATTTACAAACTTAGTAGTCGAAAGTGACTCTGAGTTTCTGGTCGAATGGGAAGACCCCTCCATGGGCAATATGGTACCGGTGAGCCAGATTAGAATCCTTTCGAAGAGGCAAAAACATTCTTTTCGTGTTTACTCCAAGGGAAGTGAACGGTGTAGTAGACGCCTTGGCTAGGTTGGGCAACGACTCCCAGTTTTCTAGAACTTTTGAAAGGATGGTCAATCTTCCTGCTGCGGACCATGGCGAATTATTTCTGGATCAGGTGGGATTGGGTCAACTGAGAGAGTTCACCGCCAGCTCCTAGGGCTGTTGTGTAGTCAGTAGAGGTATATGATAGGTGGCCTGAATTGTTTTAGTGCCTTTGGGCTGCCTGAATGGGTCCACTTCCTATTATACAACCCTTGCTCTTTCGTGAATAAATTTCTTGTCCGTGAAAAAAAAAAATAGTGAAGACTCAACACTAGATTTGTTAGTTCTTTGTTTTATTGTATTCATTTGTATTGTGTATTGTACACTTCTATTATCATTATTTATTTTTTAATCAAGACATTCAACACTAGAGTTCAAGACTTCAAGAATTGAAGACCCAACTCTCAAGAGTGGTTCAACAATAAAGTTCAAGACTTGAAGGAATCAATTCATCAGTCTTCTCTAATCAAGATTTAAGCCTCACATTCAAGTCAAGTCTCAAGTTTCAACTCTCAAGGCTCAAGACTTTTTTCCCCCCTCATTTTCTATTCTCTCACCACAAAACCCCCCGCCCCCCCCCCCCCCCCCCCCCCCCCAACATTTGTAATTGTAACTCCACCATATTGAAAATCTCTCTCCCCCTCTCTTGAAGTTTCTTATTTGTATAGTAATAGTCTAATAGACTAATAGTACATTAGCATTTAGTACTTAACTACTAGCTATAGCCTATAGTTATATCTCATACTCTTATTTGTTTGTCTAATTGTCTTACTCGTAGCACTTAATACTTACTTTGGGATTTGTTCTGCAGAATCACATAGAGATGGATCTAGGATAGCAATCCAAGAGCACCAAGCAAATACAAGAGAACACAAAGATTTAACGTGGAAAACCCTTTCAGGAAAAAAACCACGGCACAAAGCGATAAAAATCCACTATGAAAGCATAAATTACAAAGAGAAAAGACTTACCCGATTCGAACAACCTCGAATTTCACCCTTACTACACCCTTTGAAACCATAGAACTCCTTCTAGAAACCCTTGGGAATACTTTAGAAAGCCTTAGCATGTTTTAGAAAGGCCCTAGGAACTCCTATTTATAGTTTAGGAAACCCCACTTTCGCACCGACTTGGAATAGTTGGGAAACTGCCTCAAATTTACGCAGTCCGTGTGCTGTCTGCCTAACCTTCGACGAGTCGAAGCAGATCTTCGACGAGTCGAGGATTACGAAAAATTCCAATATACTTTGTTGTTGGACTTCGAGTCAAACTTTCTTGTGCTAGTCGAACTTTTCCAGATTTAAGACATCTTTTAACAACAATCTTCACCTGTCTTCAATCTTTAACCGTGTAGCTTCTTGACCTCTTCTCTTATCTCTGCATCACATCATAACTTCAATTAATGCTTCTCGTGCACACTCCTTTTACACCATCGCCAAGCCTAGAGAAGTTGCATAAAACTTGAACTTATCCGTAGGAACGACCTTGGTGAGCATATCTGCCGGATTCATGCCGGTGTGAATCTTCTCCAGTATTACGCCTCCTTTCTAAAGTACCTGTCGGATAAAATGGTGACGAACATCAATGTGTTTAGTATGTGAGTGATAAACAAATTTTTAAAGCCAAATTGATAGCTCTTTCGCTATCGCAATTAACCGGCATGGCCTCCTTCTGAAGACCCAACTGATTTATCATGCCTCTTAACCAAACACCTTCCTTAAACGCTTCCGTCATTGCCATATATTCTCCTTCAGTCATAGAAAGAGCCACCATGGATTGAAGTTTCGACATCCAACTAATTGCTTCACCTCCAACTAATTGCTTCACCCGCTAGTACAAATGAGTAACCAGAAGTCGACTTTATGGAATCCACATTGCCTGCGTAGTCTGAATCCACATAGCCTACCAACTTTGTCCATGTCTTCCCAAAATTTAAGACGTACTCTTTTGTGCCTCGAATGTGTCGAAGTAGCCATTTCACCACTTCCCAATGTTGCTTGTCGAGGTTTGACATGTATCTGCTCACAACACCGACTGCCTATGAAATATCTGATCTTGTACAGACCATGGTATACATTAAACTACCAATCGCATTCGAATAAGGTACATCAGACATAACCTGCTTTTCCTCATTTGATTTAGGACATTGTTATGAGGAAAGCTTGAAGTGAGCCGCGTTGGGAACGCTCACCGGCTTTGCCTGGTCCATCCCATACTTGTTTAACACCTTTTCAAGGTATTCTGTCTGTGATAACCAAAGCCTGCTCCTCTTCCTGTATCAACGAATACCTATGTCGAGAACCATTTTTGCCGCCCCTAGATCTTTCATCTCGAATGTCCCTGATAACCGAGTCTTTAGTACGTTGATTTCAGACATATCATAACTGGCGATCAACATATCATCAATATACAATACTTATGATGATGAATCTATCATTACTCAGTGTCTTGTAATAGACACAGTGACCGTATTCATTTCAAGTAAATTTTTGATTCACCATGAAAGAATCAAAATTTTTATACCACTACCTAAGCAACTGTTTCAGGCCATACAACGACCTCATTAACTTGCAAACCTTTTTCTCTGAAGGATACTTGCTTAACCACCGGCGCGAATATCTTTGTGAAGTCGATTCCTTTCTCTCTGAGCATACCCCTTCGCTACCAGCCTCGCTTTGTATCTATCCTATTTCCTTTTGAATAACCACTTGCATCCGATCGCTTTTGGCCCACTAGAAGCTCCACCAGCTCCCATGTGTGATTTTTGTTCAACGAGTTCATCTCATCATCCATAACTGCCTTCCACTTTTCTGCATCAGGCTCATCATGAGCCTCTTGAATAGTTGACGGGTCCCCCTCATCTGTAATGAGGGCATATGTGATATTAGAGTCGTCTCTGTATCTTGTTATAAACTTGCGATCACGCGGTAGGTTCCTTCTCACAGGTGGCTGCTCTACCTGCTCTTGTACCTCCGTCTGTGCATCTATTTCTGCCTGAGTATCATTTATATCAATCTGGATATCTACGATCAACCTTTCTGGTTCCTCTTGTTCCTCTTGATCATTCTTGTAGAATAAGGAGCTTTCATCGAATCTGACGTTATGGCTAGTGATTACCTTTCGTGTAACCTTGGTAAATAACCTGTAACCTTTCACACCAATATCATGGCCAACAAATATGTACTTTTTGGCTCTATGGTCTAGCTTATCTCTCTCAACTGACGGTACATGAGAGTAAGCCTCACAACCAAATATATGCAAATCTGAGTAGTCCAGCGTATGACCACTCTATACTTCCTCTGGGATTTTACATTCAATTGCCATAGACAGGGATCGGTTTACCAAGTAGCAAGTCATGTTAACGGCTTTAGTCCATAAGTCCTTGCCCAATGCAGCATTACTTAACATGCATCGGGCCCTCTCTAAGAGAGTCCGATTCATCCGCTCAGCCACACCGTTTTGTTCGGGCGTGTGGCGCACTGTGTTGTGCCTAATGATCCCTTCATCCTTATAATATTCATTAAACTCAGTGGAAGTAAATTCTTCACCATTGTCAGTCCTTGAAACATGCATTGGGCCCTCTCCAAGAGAGTCCGATTCATCCGCTCAGCCACACTGTTTTGTTTGGGCGTGTGGCGCACTGTGTTGTGCCTGATGATCCCTTCATCCTTGCAATATTCATTAAACTCAAAGGAAGTAAATTCTCCACCATTGTCAGTCCTTAAAACCTTTATTTTTTGCCGACTGTTTTTCCACCATTGTCTTCCATTGTTTGAATATGGTGAAAACTTCTGATTTACGTTTCATGAAGTAAACCTAAACTTTCCTGGAGCAATCGTCAATGAATGAAACAAACCATGAAGACCCCCCAATGGAAACCTCTGGCGATGGCCCCCATACGTCAAAGTGCACATAATCAAGCACTCTTTAACACATGTTTTCCAATTTTAAAAGATAATCTTGATTGTTTACCGTATATACAATGCTCGCATATATCTAAATCAGAATTCTTAAAAGCTGGAATCAAGCAACGATCAATAGTACCTTCATGCCCCGCTCGCTCATGTGGCCCAGGCGTGCATGCCACATACGTATAGATGTGGAATCTGCAACAGTTGTTGCCGCTCCACTTGTTGAAGTGCTCCCGATCAACCTGTAAAGGTTTCCGTGCCTTTGCACTCTCATAACCACGAGTGGCCCTTTTGAATCTTTAAGGACACCATCAATACCGGTGAACTTGCACCCTATAGCCTCGAGTGCACCGAGAGAAATCAGACTTTTCTTCATGTCAGGAACGTGCCTGACATCAGTCAAGGTATGCTCCATCCTATCAAACATCTTGATGCTCACAATACCAATAGCCACAACATTACAGGCATTGTCATTGCCCATAAAAATCTATCCACCATCGCATTCCTTGTAACTAGCGAACCAACTCCGATGAAGAGTCGTGTGATATGATGCTCCTATGTTAAGGATCCACTCATCTCTAAGATTGTCATGCAAGTGTCTGACCATAGACACTGACAGAACATCATCACCACTTGTCTCTTCATTAGATGTGACAACATTGGCCTCCTTAGAAGAAGCCTATGAGTTTTCTTTCCTCGCTTTAGGATTGGTACAATCCTTTTTTTATGTGTCCAGTCATCTTATAGTTCCGGCACTTTAATTTTCCTTTGCCCTTGCCCTTGGATTTGGATCTAGATCTTGAAGAACCTGTACCTCGCTCAGAATTCCTGCCTCTCGTAATCAGTGCATCGAAAGATGTCCCTATGTCGTCGTTTAACTTTCTCATGGTCTTCCCTTGGAGGGTTGAGATAACTGTGTCGACACTTGGGTTTTTATTTGCGGTACACATTGTGTCCTTGAATGACTCATACGATGTCGAAAGGGAATTCAGCAACATACATGCTTGTTCCTCATCTTTGATCACTTCCTCCATATCCAGCAATTTGCAAACTAATTTATTAAAGTTGCTGATGTGGGCCTCCAGATCTCAACCCTTTGCCATCTTGAAGTTATACCACTGTAGCTTCAAGTGTAGGCGATTTTCAGAGGATTTTTTCACATAGATATCCTCTAACTTCACCCATAAAGTGACTGTAGTTTTCTCCCTCAAAACATTATAGAGAACCTCATCCGTAAGACATAAATGGATTGAGGATAAAGCCTTCTTATCAAGGGTATTCCATTAATTATCAGTCATACTGGACTTTTTCGGCTCAAGAGCACCATCCTCACCTTGCTTGGTTAAGGAACTGATCATCTTGATCTTCCATAACTCAAAGTTATTTTTCCCTGAGTACTTCTCAATATTATACCTAGTGCTTCCCATTGATGTTAAATCTTGCAGATCTAGATCTGTGCCCCAACGATTGGTCTGATACCACTTGTTAGGATTTGTTCTGCGGAATCACACAGAGATGGATCTAGGATAGCAATCCAAGAGTACCAAGCAAACACAAGAGAACACAAAGATTTAACGTGGAAAACCCTTTCAGGAAAAACCACGGCACAAAGCAACAGAAATCCACTATGAAAGCATAAATTACAAAGAGAAAGGACTTACCCAATTCTAATAACCTCGAATCTCACTCTTGCTACACCCTTTAAAACCTTGGAACCCCTTCTAGAAACCCTTGGGAATACGTTAGAAAGCCTTAACATGTTTTAAAAAGGCCCTAGGAACTCTTATTTATAGTTTAGGAAACCCCACTTTGGCACTGACTTGGAATAGTCTGAAAACCACATCCAATTTACGCAGTCTGTGTGCTGTCTGCACAACCTTCGATGAATCGAGGATCACGTAAATTCCAATATACTTTGTTGGAATTTGAATCGAACTTTCTTGTGCTAGTCGAACTTTTCCAGATTTAAGACATCTTTTAACAACACTTACTAGTTAGTAGTAGTAGTAGTAGTACTACTACCACTACTACTACTACCTAGTTCTCTAATCTCTACCTTGTCAACTACTTAACTCTTTAAGTGTCATTATCGCGTCTTTTTCTTTCAAACCGTAGAGAATTTCACCCACGGGACCCCAAGTCCTCGGTATAAAAACATATTTTTTTGGTGTTCCAACCACGAATAGGTTTGTGGTATCAAATCCATCATAATATGTCATGTCTGATCCAACATCCAACATCTCATAATTCCAACATCCATGAACATATCATGCAGAGTTTACACGCATATGCAATGCATATTACATCAACAACTTATGTTCTACACTCATATGCAATGTACCCAAATCAACGAGGGTTCCAATCATGCATGTGTAATGCATATAACCATCCCATGGCTCCTATGTCCATATGTACACATACAATCATCCATGGCTCCTAAGTATGTGAAATCCACAACCATCCAATGGATCCTATGTCCATGCATATGACCATCCCATGGTCCCGATATGTAAAGTAATGCATATGACCATCTCATTATCCAAACTCACTTTCAAGGCATCAAAGATTCAAATCAGCCATGATGCATATGAATGCATGACTAATGTGTTGAGGGACGGCGGGTAAGTCACACATACACGAGTAGTTCTAAGTCTTGCTGGAAAGGTGCATTGAATATATTTTTTTAAAAAAAGAGAATTTTCATTCCTTTGGAAAAAGTTTGCAAGACCTGAACAATTTGGGCTCCTCGAGGGAGCACCTCAAGAAGCCTATCATAACGGCTACAAGCAGCCCATACACAAGTTTAGCCCATGGGGGCCTTCCTGACTAACCTAAAAGACCCCAACCCCACTTTGTCCAGGAAGCATAGGCCCCTGATCTCCGCCGGGAGGTTTGAGGACTTCCTGAAGAAAGCATAGGACTGATTCTTGCTACCGAGCCGGGCTAGCCCATCAGCTGGAGAATTACCTTCTCTAAAAATGTGATGAACAAAAAACTGCACCTGACTCTTTAGTTTATCGATCCTATTTATCCAATGCTTCCAACGCCAAGCCGGCAGCGAATTCTCGTTGAGGAGGCCCACCACTTGCCTGGAATCGGATTCCACCTCCACCTTAGACAGCCCATGAACCAAACATAGATAGAGCCCATTCCACACCGCCCGCAGTTCTGCACGGTTATTGGACCCCCGCCCATATCCCATCGAAAAAGCAAACGGAAAGCTGCCATTATACCCTCTACAAATACCTCTGCCCCCCTAAAGACCTGGGTTCCCTCGATCAGACCCATCAATGTTTAGTTTGGCCTAACCCCGAGGCGGATTCACCCATTTAATCAACTCAAAATGAAGCTGGACTGGAGGGGAGGTAGACGGCCCCAACAGGTTATGGATGAGATCAGCAGACATACTCCTTTTACTAACCGACTTCAAGCCACTGTGCAACGCCTTGATCCACCAAGAAACGCGAGAGATAGCAGTTGTATCATTTCTTGGCTTCCCATCCAACTTGATAGAGTTCCTGGAATGCTAGATTTCCCAAACCACCCAGCTGGGAACAAGCTTACGAAGGGGAGAGACGGAACCACCAGGAGAGCCAGCAAACCTCCATTGGTTCATCCTGCCCTCCACCGAAAGGGCTGGCAGAGGCGGGATATCAAATATGGACCCAAAATGGCACCAAATCTTATCTGCCAACCCTCCAAACAGAAAGAGATGCTCCAACATTTTAGCTGCCGGTGAATGGGAGCCGTCAATACGGTACATGCACCTCGAGGCCAAGTTGACGCCTCTATGTTGGACTCTATCATCCATCGCAATGGCCCCATGAAGCAGCCTCCACACAAATGTGGAGATCTTAGGCGGTAATTTCCCGTGCCACACCAAGGCCACCCAACTCTTACGAGGGGAGACAGACTTGCAGATATCCCAAGTTGATTTCGCCGTAAACTTCCCCGAAGGGTCAGGGGGCCAGAAGCACTCGTCACTCTCAGTGGAAGTGGCGAAGCCCCCTTAAAAGATGAAGTCTATCACGTCTTGAGGCAGGAAAGAGAACACTGAGGAAGGGGGGAGAGGCCCAGCGTCCCACAGGAAATCTTTCACTAGCAACGAGTTGAGGACTTCTGGAATGGGCCTTGTTGCGTGGAGATGAAGAGGGTCCAAGCCAGTCCAGTTATCCCTCCAAAGATTTAGGATACCCTACCCAACACCCCATTGAGATTTCTCCTCTAGCAAGGGGAACAAGGCTCTAACACTTTTCCAAAGGGGGGAAGGAAGGGGAGACTTGCGGCCCGAAGAGGAGAAGTCGAAGTCAAAAGTGTAAGCAAAGAGAAACTGAAAACAAAGAGAAACGATTCTCCTTTTGGTTTTCTTGTATTTGAGACAACCCAAAGGGGTTGAATATATAGAGATCTACAGCCATCTATATAAGGTAAATGATAAAGACAAAATCATCTATCTATGACAATTAGCTATACAAGGCATGTGGCTATAAAAGGCATGTGGCCTGTCTAACATCCCCCCTCAAACTAATGCTGGTCATTGACAAGTAATAGTTTGCCAACTAGAAATGAGTGATGTGCAGAAGTGAGGGACTTCGTGAGAATGTCTGCAATCTGATCATGGGATGCGACATGTGGAAGAGAAATGAGCCCAGACTGAAACTTCTCTCGGATGAAGTGACAATCAACTTCAATATGCTTTGTCCATTCATGGAAAATAGGGTTAGAGGCAATCTGAATGGCACTCAGATTATCTACATGGAGTGGAGTAGAATTCTGTAGATGAACGCCTAAGTCGGAAAGAAGTCCACGTAATCTGACAAGCTCACTACAAGCAGCTGACATTGGTCGATACTCGGCTTCCGTGCTTGATTTGGAAACAGTGGCCTGTTTCTTACACTTCCATTAGATGAGAGAACTACCAAGAAAAACACAGTAACCAGTAGTAGATCTTCGTGTGAGAGCGCAACCGGCCCAGTTAGCATCCGAATAAGTAGGAAGGTCCAGAGTTGCTGTGGAGGAGAAGAACAGTGATCGCTCTAGAGTTCCATGTAGGATGCGTAACACTGCAGTCATATGAAGAGTCCGAGGAGCTGAAACAAACTGGCTGACAACTTGGACAGTGTAGGCAATATCAGGGCAAGTCATTGTTAAGTAAACCAGACTCCCAACCAAACGACAATATAATGTGGGCTCCGCAAGAAGATGACCATCGTCACAGCCATATTGAACGTTAAGTTCTAAGGGAGTTTGAACTATCTTTTGATTCGTCAATAAGGCCAAAGTGAGAAGATCCTTTGTATATTTACGCTGGCTGACTAGGATCCCACGTTGAGAACGTGAACATTCAAGCCCAAGAATGTATGTTAGATGGCCGTAGTTCTTCATCTTGAAGGATAATTTCAGAACTTCCTTTAATGCTGAGATGCCAGTAGCATCGCTACTAGTCAGGAGTTGGTCGTCAACATATACGAGAACAATGATAATACCACGATCAGTGGTGCGAAAAAATAAGGATAGGTCATGACCACTTTGAGTAAATCGAGCACCCGTAACAACATCGCGAAAGCGTTGGAACCATGCCTGAGGTGCCTGTTTGAGGCCGTACAACGCTTTCTTTAGGCGACATACCTTATCGACAGGGATTAAAGAGGCAGGATGAGGTTTCAAATATACTGTTTCTTGGAGATCTCCATGAAGAAAAGCATTTTTCACATCCATCTGAGCGAGTGGCCAAGAACGAACGGATGATATTGTCAGAAGAGTACGAACCGTTTTCATCTTGGCCACAAGAGCGAATGTCTCATCATAATTCCTGTTTGTATCCCTGAGCTACAAGTATCGATCCAATGATCCATCAGATTTGAGTTTTACAAAATAAATCCATTTACTACCAATTAATTGTTGGTAAGTGGGTCGAGCGACAATGTCCCACGTCCGTACAACGCTTTCTTTAGGCGACATACCTTATCGACAGGGATTAAAGAGGCAGGATGAGGTTTCAAATATACTGTTTCTTGGAGATCTCCATGAAGAAAAGCATTTTTCACATCCATCTGAGCGAGTGGCCAAGAACGAACGGATGATATTGTCAGAAGAGTACGAACTGTTTTCATCTTGGCCACAAGAGCGAATGTCTCATCATAATTCCTGTTTGTATCCCTGAGCTACAAGTATCGATCCAATGATCCATCAGATTTGAGTTTTACAAAATAAATCCATTTACTACCAATTAATTGTTGGTAAGTGGGTCGAGTGACAATGTCCCACGTATGATTATCATCCAATGCTGCAAGTTCTTTTGCCATAGCCTTCTTCCAACAATCATGAGTGACTGCCTGAGTGTATGAAGTAGGAATAGATACAGTATCTAGAGTAGCATTCATGGCAGACAGAGTATACCAAGCGATCAGGTTGTCGATGTACACGAGTGGAATGACGTATCAAGGTGGGTTATGGATCGGCAACAGGTACGGTAGGGAGAGTAATAGGTGGTGGATTTGTACGTGGTCGTCGTGAGTAAACCTACAACGGATGAGGGAGATTACTCGAGGCAAAAGGAATGTCAGGAAAGGCGGTAAGACCAGGAGAGTTTAGTGTGTGTGGAGGAGGAACAGATGAATGAAAGGCAATATGCTCAAGAAAAACAACATGTCGTGATACCCGAACACGACGAAAAACTAGATCATAACATCGAAAACTCTTTTGAGTTTCTCCAAATCCCAAGTACATACATTTGACTGATTTTGGAGATAGTTTGTTGCGTTCACGTGATGTCAGGGGAACATAACATATACAACCAAAAACACGAAATGTGGAATACGTAGGAGGTAAGCCGGTGAGAACAAAATAGGGAGATTTACTATTTAAAACTTTGGTTGGCATTCGATTAATCAAGTAGATTAAATGTAACATTGCTTTCGCCTAGAAAGAACAAGGAACATTCATAGCTATCATCAAGGTGTTGGCAGTTTCAACAATATGACGATTTTTTCATTCAGCCACCCCATTCTATTGTGGAGTATCAGAACAGGTGGTCTGATGAATAATCCTATGACCCTGAAGATATGTACGAAAATCTGTGGAGAGATACTCCCCCTGAGTCAGAGCGGAGAGTTTGAACTTTTACCTGAAATTGAGTGTCCACCAAGAGTGAAATAACTTGAATTTTTTAAAAACCTGTGACTTGAAGTGCAGAAAGTAAATCCAGGTATAATGTGTGAAATCATCAATGAATATAACATAGTATCGTAACCTAGAGAGAGACATAATTGGTGAAGGACCCCAGACATCCGTATGCACTAATTCAAACATAGATGATGATTTTATAGTACTTAAAGGAAAGGGAATACACTTACTTTTTGAAAGATAACATGAAGAACAAGAATAATCCAAATCACTTTTATTAAGAGAAATATTCCCTGACGTGTCAGAAGAAAATAACTGAATTAACCGATCTGAATGTGGATGACCCAGGCGAAAGTGCCAGAGTTTCCACAATTTATTTGCTAAACAAATATCTGATGAAGATGGAGAAAAGAAACAACGAGCCGGAGTAACAGATGGGTCAAAGTCCAGTATGTACAGACGACCATGCCGCCTATCCTTCCCAAGTACCTTCCCCATTGTTAAATCCTGCACAAAACAACAGTTTGGAAGAAATATGACAAAGCAGTTATTGGATGTAAGTTGAGCAACAGAAATTAAATTTGAGGAGAGGTTAGGGACATGAAACACATCACGAAGGGCGAACTGGCGATGGGCAGAAGGAGAGAAAGTCAATGATCCAACGGACTGAATGTGTAGTCTAGTGCCATCCACAGTAGAAATAACATGATTTCTGGTGTAGGGACGAATGTCGCGAAGATGGGATACGACACCAGTCATATGATTGGAAGCACCCGAATCGAAGAACCATGTAGAAGATGAGGATATACCTGACATACCGGCCGTAGAAAGGGCCTGCATGATTTGCTGGAGCATCGCGTGAGTCAAAGATGAGGAAAGTCCTTCAACAGAAATAGTAGATGCAGTATCACTAAAAGAATTAACGAAAGAGCACGACCACGGCCACGACCTCGACCACCACGTCCACGGTCGAAAGAGGATGCAGAGGCACGTGAACGGCAGTCCTGAATACCATGACCAGTCCATCGATAATAAGCGCACCAATCTTTGCATTGAGCGACGACATGTCCTACTTTGTTGCAGCTGCGACAAGTTAAGTGAGTAGAACTACGGTTTGGTGCAGAGGTAGATGTAGCGAGTACCAGATCAGATGATCCCTGAGTTGGGGACGTGGGAGAGAGAACTTGCAGTCGTTGTTTCTCAGCCAATAAATCATTAATAATCGAATTCAATGAAGGAGTTGGGCTACAGTTCAGGAGTGCAACCCTATAATGCTCAAATTTCGGACGCAGCTTCATAAGAAACTGTCGAACTCGTGCACTATTGCGCATTGTTTGGAAGATCTTAAAGTCATGAGGAAATTCTGGATCCATCATAGCCATCTCTATCCAAATTGTAACAATGGTAGAATAAAATGTTTGAATACTTTTGTCACCCTGAGTAAGGTGAACCAGATCTTGTTCCAGGCGGTATAATCGAGCCACATTACTCTGTTTATAAATTGTCTGCAGATGCTCCCACATTGCCTTAGCAGTGCAATGTAACGTGAGACCAACAACAATTGACCGATCAATCGAATCTAGAATCCAGGTAATAATACGTCCATTTTTTATTTCCCATTCAGCCATTTTGTCGGCATCTGTGGAAATGGGGACAGTAACAGATCCATCAATTAGTCCCCACAAACCATGACCCTTGAGGAAATTCTAAAAGTGGATGACCCATAGATTGTAGTTGGTACCATCGAAACTACATCGTGGGGCCTCTGTACGGGAGTCTTTGTCCATAGATCTGAATGGATGTAAGCCACACCAAGGAATGAGGTACCTTGCAACAACAACAAGGGAAAAAGGGACTTAAGGATTTTGTGTGAGGACGGAGATGGGGTGATCGGATGGGCTAGGAGTGGTCAGATGGCTGGGGTTGGTCGGACGTTTGTGCGTGCGTACTGACGGAGATGGGGTGGTCGGAGACAGCAGGGGTGGTCTGAGAATTGTCGGATGGGCAGGGGGTGGTCGGACGGGTGTGCTGATGGGCTGGGGGCGGTCGGCCGGGTGTACGGACGGGCTAGGGTTGGTCGGATGGGATGGGTGACGCAACAGGGGTGGTCGGATGGAGTGGGTGACGCAGCAGGGGTGGTCGGACGGAGCTGGGCGACGTAGCAGGGGGCCGGATCTGTTAGGAGGTGGTGCCGCAGAGGTTTGGTAGCGCAGGAAAGGCCAAATCTGTTAGGAGGTGGTGCCAGATCAGGATGTGCAGCTGAAGATGGTGTTGCCGGATCAGATCAAGTGTGATCGATATAGCTTTGATACCATGTAAGCAAAGAGAAACGATTCTCCTTTTGGTTTTCTTGTATTTGAGACAACCCAAACGGGTTGAATATATATAGAGATCTACAGCCATCTATACAAGGTAAATGATAAAGACAGAATCATCTATCTATGGAAATTAGCTATACAAGGCATGTGGCTATACAAGGCATGTGGCCTGTCTAACAAGAAGGGTGCAGGGATCTCATTAACGTTGGCCATTGATTAGCCCCATTGCCAAACTTAGTAGACTAGGCTAGTTTCAACTGAAGATTCTTCAATACCTCTCTCAGAGATTTGATGCCCAGCCCTCCTTCACTATAAGGCTTGACCACTTTCTTCCAGCTGACCCAATGGAGCTTCTTTTTACCATCAGCCCACCCCCATAAGTTGGCAAACATCTTCTCCAGATCATCAAGCACCTAGAGCAGAACTTGTGTCATTGCTAAGACGTGGATAGGGATGCTCCATAGGACATGCCGAATCAAGGTGGCCCTCCCTGCTTGTGATAGGAATCTCATGTTCTAGTTATTAATCTGAGATTGGATTTTATCCAACAGGAATTGGAAGTCTGATTTCTTTACTCTTCCTCTAAAGATTGGCACTCCCAGGTAGTGGATCCAGCTAAGGACCTAGAAATGCCCAAGATGCGTTCAATGCTTCTAACTCTCCCCGGTGATAACTTGGAAGAGAAAAAGAAGGAACTCTTGCAATAGTTAATCTTTTGGCCCGAAGCTTCTTGAAAGGATTGAAGGAAGTTCGAGACAGTCTGGAGTGACGTCTTGGCCCTGTTCAGAAATAGGAGGGTGTCATCAGCAAAAGGAGGCAACCCCGCTTGAGCTTGAAGGGCTGACTGTGCCCCCGTTCCACCAGGAATTTGTATCCCCTACTTGAGGCCTTCGCCACAAGGATGAATAGGATGGGGGAGAGTGGGTCTCCCTGACGCAGGCCCCTGGAGGACTTAAAGAAGCCTATTGATTCGTCATTGATGAGGACCGAAAACCAGCAATTATTCCAACAAGATTCCATCAAGCTAATCCACCTATTACTGAACCCAAAACTGCTGAGAACGTGTTTAAGAAACTTCCAGTCGACTTTGTCATAAGCCTTCTCCATATCCAATTTGAGCACCACATTCCCACCCCAAACCTTCCTGTTAATTTCCCTGAACATTTGCTGCGCAAGAGCAATGTTTTCCACAATAGAGCGACGTTTGGTGAAGGCACCTTGCTTAGCCGATATAACGTTAGGTAGCAGCATGCTCAGCCTAGCCGCCAAGATCTTAGCAAACACCTTGTATATACAATTGTAAAGGCTAATGGGGCGATAGTCAACAAAAGACGCTATCGCCGATGATTTAGGAACTAGATAGATGAGGGAAGATGTGAAAGCTCTAGGAAAGACACCGCCTTCAAACAGATACAGCACAGCCTTATGAAGATCCGGGCCAAGAATGGGCCAACGGGTGGTAAAGAATTCCCCCTGAGAACCTGTCTGGACCAGCTGCCCCATCCTTAGGAAGCCCATTGACCACCTGAAACACCTCAGAGAGGGAAGGAGGGGCCAACAACTCCTCGTTATCCTGGGCTGAGAGAAGATGAGGGATAACAAAGGAGAAGTTTGTCTCCTGAATTGATTCGTCTGCCTTGAAGGATTCTGTAAAAAACTTTACATCTTCGGACTTAATAGCGTTCTGGCCCGACACTGACTGGCCAGACCCAACTTCGATGGAAGAAATTACAGACCTTCTGATTCTGTCATTGGCCATAGAATGGAAGAACTTCGTATTCCTATCTCCTTCAACCAGCTGTTCCGCAATTTTTGTTTCCAAAATACCTCTTCCATGAGCTTTACCTAACGCAAGTGTTGCCAAGCTACAGCAAGATCTGATTGCAGGTCCTCATCTGCCGAGTTCTGCATTTGCTCTTGCACGACTTCAAGGGCCTTTTCTGCTTTCTTAACTTGGAGGAAGATATTGCCAAATACCTCCTTGTTCCATAATTTTAGAGCTTGCTTGATTTACCTCAACTTCAGTTGAAGGTTGAGCATAGGTTGCTGAGCTGAGATAAGTCTCCCTCCCAGACATTAGAGACAACCTCGAGGAAAGAGCTATGGAGGGCCCACATCCTCTGATACCTGAACGGTTTGGCGACAGAAAGAGTAGGCCTGAGGAAGACCAGAACAAGCGGGCAATGATCAGAGGAAACTCTGGGGAGGTGCTCCACATTGAATCTCCGAAAGAGGTTTGCCCACGCTCTATTTATAAGAGCCCTATCCGGTCTAACCCAGCTATGAGCATTGCCAGCCTGATTGTTGCTCCAGGTAAATCTATTCCCCGAGAACCCCGCATCCTGAAGATTAGCGTTATTGATGGCTTCAACAAAGTCTGAAGAGCTGACGAGATCTGGACTTTTGTTGCCCCTCCTTTCTGCTACATGTGTTACAACATTGAAGTCTCCAACGACTACCCATGGACCTATTTAGAGCTACCGATATCTGCCATGTCATCCCACAATGCCCAGTTCTGTCGCGCCCGACATATACAATAGAAAAAAGAATGAGGGCCTAGAAGTTCTGCAAAAGAATGTTCAGAAACAACATTTGGTTAGAGAGAGAGGACAGAAACTTGCAGGTGACTCCTAAAAAATACCCAAACCTTCCCTCCCGCTGCTTCATTGGATACAGGGGAGTGGAATCCCAGTTTAAGCCCAATGCTCACTCTCTTTTCCTCTCTCAACATTGGCTCTAGAACGGCTACTATCCAAGGATTATTACTGCTGATCAATCTTACTACCGTCCTTATAGTAGCCACATTTCCAACAACACAAGGACTTTATCAATCCGTCAAACATCCTAAATTCACAGCCCTCTTTAATCTACGCAACCTACAATGCCATTATCCTTCCTCAGCCTTGTCCTTAGTCTTCCTTCTCCCTGTAATCTCGATGGTGGGACTGACCCCAAGACAGATCGAGTTAAACCCTCCCAAGGAGCCCTGGCCATGAGGTTTCGGATTGAGGGAAGGACTGAGAAGGATATCGTCATCACTAGTTGATATCATAGAGCTTCCCGAACTCCCCCAAGCTTCATTTCCATATTGTTGTAGCATAGCTTCCTGCATGTTGTTAGGCGACCTGGTAACGAAGTACGGGGAGAGATCGACTACAATTTCTAGACAATCTGTTCCTTTCATGCCCAACCTAGAGGTGGGCGAGGGAGGATGCCTCCTGTTCCCAAGAGGAGGGGAAGAATGCCTAATATGAGTCCCCTCATTGTCCTTGTCAATGGGAACCTGCTCTTGAGGACACCAGCCCTCCGATTTGGATCTTCGGTGAGTAGCATTACCACTTCTGATTGGGGCCTGCATATAGCTGGAGGCACCTTGTAGGTGGTAATTTGCATCAGCTGAAGGTTCCTGAGGGGAAGAGTTCCTTTATGAATCACAAGTGAAGTACTACTATTGGCAGGGGGAACCTTTAGGGAGGATGTCTGATGACCTGCATTAGTTTCTGATAACCTAGATTTGGAGTTCCCTTGGATGGACAAATATCCCCGGGGAGACGCCTTGCTTGGAACAACTACTCTATCTGACAAGAAGGATATCAGCAAGGAATTGCCAGTGTTTGGAGGGAGCCTAAGGACCAGACTGCTCTTAGAATGGGACCTGGTACTCGAAGGCTTGGAAGCATCAGGTGTGTGGACGGGGTTGATATTTAGACTGGGTTCGACTGGTCTCTCCATTCCAGCATTCATGCAAACAATACCAGTGCTATCCTTCCCCTGATCTGGGATTGGGCCAAACCTCCTTGCCACCCAATCTCTCGTGCTTATTGGAGTCTGAGCAACTTCCTCCCCCGGAGGATGGACCCTGATATGATGGGGATCGTCCACTCTCTCCATTCCATCATTTTCACAAACAGGGGACGTGCATTCCTTCCCCTGAACTTCTGGGAGGTAAAGCCTTTCTACCACTCCCCCTCTCCTGTTGCTATTCACAATATCAACACCCTCCTGAGGGGGAGGAGTTGTTACTCAGGATCGTAGTACAAGGGGAGTTTCTATCTCTGCATACACAGGGAACGCTTGACCTGCCACTAGCAGCTTCAGGACCTGCCCCATGTTAACTCCCACACGCAGCTGAATCTTCACTCTGGCAAGCATCTGGAAGAGCCCAAATCTACTACATGAGTCAATCTGGATCACTTTGCCAAAGTAGTTACCCAAGTCCAGGATGACCCCCTCCATCTATGCGTGGGCCGGAATCCTTAATAGGCACACTCAGAACCCTTCTCGACATAAACTTTCGCTAGGAGACCATGGGTAGACTGTTTCGAGGCCCATAAGTTGGTGAAGGGAGACATCTTCCTTGAAACCCCTAAACAACTCCTCGGATTTGAGAACTATAAGGAACTTATCAGGAGAGATTCGCACTACATCGATTGTTGATGCCAAATAGGAGAAGTCCCTTATCGCCGACTGTAGCCTTAAGATCGATGTTGACTTGTTTGCTGCTAAGCCCACAAGGCCCCATTTCAACGCCTCCAAACGGGAAGCAACCGCCTCTAGATCAGCTATTGTGGTAATATCTTCCTCAATAAGCTTGGTTTGAAGGGCCTTTCCCTCATTGCGAACCACCCCTGCATAGGATGAGGAATCCACCTGCTAGATGTGGGGCGAAGGGTCGTCACTAAGGGATAGCCCTATAACGGCCTTAGTCTTATAGGTTTGGCCGCTCGAACAGAGACGATCCTACTATCTATCCTCTTTCCATCTAGCACCCCTTTAGCCGCTCTTCCCTTCGATTCGTAACAGAATCTTACAAAACCATACTCCCTAGGGCATCTAGAAATAGGAAACGTCGAAATGAATGTGTCGATTACCTTATCGTATCTCTAAAATATTGTTTCTAAATCTTGTTGGGTGCAGTCGAATGGGAGATTACCCATGAAGAGACTAAATCCCAAATCAGCACCTCCATTTGCGGCCACATTCCACGTTCTTCTTAGGGATCTTCCTCTTCTCACCCCCAGGTCTCGGTCTAGTGAAACCCTTCCCCTGTGACAAAGATTGAACTATTTGGAATTTTGGCTTGATGACCAAATCCGAGAGGTATATTGCATATATATACACTTAGGATATTGTAGGTTACAAGAGATTTGAATTTACAAACAAAGAGGGAAATAACAACATAATAACAACCCTAACAAACATTTGATTTGAAATTTAAAATACAAACCCTAACAAACATTTGATTTGAAATTGAAAATACAAAAGAAAGACTGTAGATCAGGTTTGTTGAGGTTGTTGGAGAAGATCAAGGGATTTGACTGTCTTTATCAGTGATCTGAGTCAAAGTTACGGATGTTTTCTTCTTAACATCCCCCTGCAAGCTGCGGGGGGACACACCTGCAACTTGTCTCTAAGAAGACAAAACTAAGCTGAACTTAACGCCTTAGTGAACACATCAGCAAGCTAGTCTTGTGTGGAAAGGAACTAAAGAGAAATGTCCTTGTTAGCAACTTTCTCCCGAATGAAATGAAAATCCACCTCAATGTGCTTAGTTCTGGCGTGAAAAATAGGATTGGAAGCCAAGGCTAAACACTAATGTTATCACACCAGAGAATAGGAGCAGCAGCAAGTGGAATGCAAAGAGCTTGCAGGAGCATCCGTATCCAATACAACTCAGCAGTGGCAAAGGCAAGAGCTCGGTACTCAGCTTCAGTACTGGACCGAGCCACCACAGGTTGTTTCTTAGCTGACCAAGACACCAAGCATGAGCTAAGGAAAATACCATAGCCTGTAGTCGATTGACGATCATTAGGATTCCATGCCCAGTCAGAATCACAAAAGGCTTGAAGAGACAGAGGACCTTTTGTGTACCATAAGCCATGATGAATAGTCCCCTTAAGATATCTTAGTACTCTTTTGGCTGCAGACTAATGAGAGGAAGTGGGACGATGCATAAATTGGCAGAGTTGGTTGACAGAAAATGAGATGTCTGGACGGGTGAGGGTGCAGTATTGCAATGCCCCAACCGTTTGCCTATATTCTGTCACTTGATCAGCAGTAAGTGGCTCACCACTAGTAAGGGATAGCCGAAGTCCTGATGGACATCGTGAGGAAAAAGGTTTAGCTCCTGCCATTTTAGTGCGATGGAGAAGATCATTAATATATTTAGTCTGCCTCAAGTGTAAACCAGAAGAGTCCCTGTGAGCTTGAATGCCAAGAAAGAAATGCAAGTCACCAAGGTTCTTCATCTTAAACTGAAGCTGGAGCTGACTGATGAGGGAAGAAATCATGGCCTGATGTGTCCCGTCACTAAGATGTCATCAACATAAATGAGAAAGAACAAATGAACATCATCGTTGTGATAAACAAACAAAGAGGAATCCACAGTGGATGAGGTAAAACCAAACTCCAAGAGTGACTGAGATAGCTTCATAAACCAAGCCTGAGGAGCCTGTTTCAGGCCATAAAGTGAGTTCTTAAGTCTGCAGACATAATGAGGAAATTCTGAGTTAACAAAACCTCTAGGCTGCTCCATATATACTTCCTCCTGTAACACTCCATGTAAGAAAGCATTAGAAACATCCAGCTGAGTGATAGTCCAGTCAAATTGAATGGCAAGAGTAAGAACAATCCGAATAGTTACAGGCTTGATGACTAGACTAAAAGTCTCAGTATAGTCTATGCCACTTTCTTGTTAATAGCCAATAGCTACCAGCCTTGCCTTAAATCGATCAACCTCACCCGTTGAGGTTTGTTTCACCTTGTAAACCCACCTGTTATCAATAACAATATGGTCAACAGGTCTAGGACAGAGAACCCAAGTTTTATTGGCCATTAAAGCATCATACTCCTCTTGCATAGCATGACACCAAGTTGGATCAACAGATGCTTGTTTGTAAGAACTAGGTTCAAGAGGTACCATAGTATTGGTTAGAGCAATAGGTGGGTGTTTAGTGGAGTGGAAGAAGGTGAAATTAGGGAACTCATGGGTTCCGAGGGTGCCTGTTTGGGATCTAGTGGTCATAGGATGCAATTTTGGAGGTTGAGTGTTTATAGGAGGTGAGGAAGGTATGCTAGGTGCAGGGGTAGTTGAAATGGACAAATGAATAGATTGAGATGGAGGGTCAGAAGTGGATATATTGGTAGGAGGAGAATCTGATTCGGTAGAGGAAGGTGTTTCAGTGATTGTAGGAGAAGGATTAGGATGAGAAAAAATAGGAGGAGAATGAGATAAATCAAAATTTGAAATAAGAGGAATGAGAGGAGATGTACTTATCGAGGAAGACATGCTGTTAGAGGTAGAGATGGACTGCACTTCTTCAGCTGCAGGAAACTTAGATTCATTAAACACAACATGCCGAGACACATATATCCTGTGAGAAGAAGGATCAAGACACATGTACCCTTTTTTATTGGAGCTGTAACTTAGGAAAATACACCTCTTAGTTCTAAACATCAGCTTGTTAGAGGAGTAAGGCCGTAGGAGAGGATAACATGCACAGCCAAAAGATCGCAAGGCTGAATAATCAGGATCTGTACCAAACAGCTTAGAATAAGGAGTTTGATTATCAAGAATAGCTGTAGGTAGCCGATTAATGAGAAAAATGGTTGTAAGAAAAGCATCAACCCAATAAGTAGTAGATAAGTGAGATTGAGTCAACATAGATAACCCCATTTTGTGACGTGTCTATGTTTTCTCTCGGCCACTCCATTCTGTTGAGGTGTGTGTGGATAGGTGACTCTATGATGGATCCCATTGTTTTGAAGGAACAATTGAAAGTGTTTGGACATGTATTCCCCACCTCCATCAGTTTGAAGTTGCTTGATTTTGTAGGACAATTGATTCTCAATTAGGAGTTTAAATTTACTAAAGCAAACATGCACATCTGATTTGTTATGAATAGGATAAAGCCAAGAATAACGAGAAAAATCGTCAATAAACATAACATAATAACGACAACCACCAAGAGATTTGGTGGAACAAGACCACACATCAGAATGAATAAGCTCAAGAGGAGAGCTAGAAGTTCGCATAGAATTAGAGAAAGGAAGTTCTTTACTTTTGCCAAATTGGCAAGGTTCACAAACATCAGAATTATTTAAAGAACCAACAAAAGGAAGAGAGTGTTTGTTCAACAAAAATGATGCAATTGAATTGGAAGCATGACTTAATCTAGAATGCCAAACTGAAACATGTGTTTAAACAATGGCTGTCATAGCAAGCGGCTTATTGAGATCTAAATTCTGCAACTTGAGAGGATAGAGTCCACCACTACTCCTGCCTTCCAGCAATGTCTGCCCCGTGTGATTGTCCTAAACAAAATAGTGAGTTCCAGTGAGTATAAAGAAGCAATGGTTATCTAGACAGAATTGATTGATGGAAAGTAAATTTGCACAAGCTTGAGGACAATGAAGAACACGATCTAGTTTAAGTTTGTAAGTAGGAGTGTGAAAAATGGTAGAACCAGTGTTATGGATACTCAAACCTTGTCTATTACCAACATCAACATTCTCTTGACCAGTGTAAGGTTGATAGAGTGTCATCTGTTCAAGATTGGCCGTGATGTGTTGATTAGCTCCACTGTCAGCAAACCAGGTCTCTTCACCTTCTTGTGTGGCATTAGAGTGCAACCGTTGTAGCCAGTTGAGCTGGAGGATGTCGGCCTTGGTAAGCATAGTCTATGCGGTGGAAGTAGTCAAGAGCTCTATGATTAGACCTGCCACAGATCTGACAGGGTGATCTGGGGGTGTTGAATGGCTGTTGCTATTGCTGATTGGGTTTTGGAAACTGATAAGGCTGCTGGTTAGACTGTTTAGGAGGAGTTGAAGAGTGGTAAGGTGTTTGCAATGAGGGCTGGTTTGATTTTCCAGGATATTTGGGCTTGTGGTTAAATGTTTGAGTGAAGTTTTGGTGTTGGGAATTTTGGTTGGAGCGTGGAGGAAAGTTGTTCTGTTGGGAATTTTGATGCTGAGGTTTTCGGGCAAAGAAAGCAAAGTTATTGGTGTTAGGTGAAATGGTTTTGAGTTGGTGCTCAAGTAAGAGTTCATTGGATAGTAGTTCAGCTTGAAAATCTTCAAAAGAGATAGTTCTATCTCGGGAAGCAATAGAAAGAGATGTGATAAAAGGAAGGAAAGAAGGATTCAAACCAGAGACAATATAATTAATCAGATCATCATCGTCAATGTGTTTCCCGGCTGCACCAAGTTCTGCCACAATCTCCTTTGCATTATCTAGATAGGTGGAGCAGTTTCTAGAGCCTTGAGATAGGGACTGAAGTCTTCTCTTCAGATGGCCAATCCGAGATTTGGACTGAGAGGCAAACTTGTTGGATAAAGTAGTCCAAGCAGCCTTTGCAGAAGTGATGCCATAAACCGAGGGAGCCACCTTATGAGAAAGAGTGACATTAATCCAACCAAGAACAAACTGATCCTTTTTGTACCATAAAGGAAAAGTTGGATTGAGATTAGAGGTTTGTCTTCCCTGATCATCTGAGAGGAACTTATCTGGGCACGGTTCTGAACCATCCACGATGCCCATCAAATCATTACTTTTGAGTACAGGAACAATTTGTGAGAACCACATGAGATAATTCTCCCCATCAAGCTTAGCCGAAACAAGTTGACTAAGGTTAGGAGCAACAAAAGCAATAGCACGAGAGTTTGAAGAAGAGGAAGCCATGAGAATAGGATAGGAGAAAATATATAGATCAGACGTGAGTCAAGGGCTCTGATACCATGACAAAGATTGAACTGTTTGGAATTATGACTTAATGACCATATCTGAGAGGTATATTGCATATATATACACTTAGGATATTGTAGGTTACAAGAGATTTGAATTTACAAACAAAGAGGGAAATAACAACATAATAACAACCCTAACAAACATTTGATTTGAAATTTAAAATACAAACCCTAACAAATATTTGATTTGAATTTTAAAATACAAAAGAGAGACTGTAGATCAGGTTTGTTGAGGTTGTTGGAGAAGATCAAGGGATTTGACTGTCTTTATCAGTGATCTCAGTCAAAGGTACGGATGTTTTCTGCTTAACACCCTGTAGGGGGCTCTTCCTCTGGGTCGCATTCACTCCCGCGTTCACTCCCATAGGTGCATTGAATATACCAACACAACTTAGTGGTCCAATGTGTACTCTAGCAATATAAATCAATAACATCACTTTGCCCAAAGTCAAGCATTCAAGATTATATGATTAAATGGTCATATCATACCGCAATTCACATAGCTAGGTGGCCACACCTTTTCTTATACTTTCACATGGTTGGGTGGCCTCACATACCACGTGATGGCTAAATTAAATGGCCATGCATATAGTTAGATTCACGTGCGTGGTTAGGTGACCATAGGTATATCTCCTGATCTTAGGGTCGAATGGTCATATGCTCATCACAATTCCACATGGTTTAAGTAACCATACATACATCCCATGATCACTTGATTTAGTAGTCCAGCATACATTACAAGTGCACATGATTCTATAGCCATACTTTATCTCAAGGTTATATGGTCTAGTAGCCCTTATATGAGCCACAAGTTCACGGGACAAAGTGACTTTACATACATTCTATGAGCACATGATTTAGTAGCCATTTATTGATTACAAATTCACATGATTAAGTGACCTTGCATGCATCATATAATCACACATTCAGCAACTCTACTGACCTTGCATAATTTCATGATTTATATAGTCATTAAACCTTGTCATTTTATATGATCAAGAGTCCACACACTTCACACATTTTCACATAGCCAAGTGGGCTCACACACATTGCTTGATCACTTAAAGGAAAGACTACCCACATAACTTAATTTCACATAGTTTGGTGGGCATATGCACATCACATGGTCATAAGGTTAATTGGCCACATTTTCATCACAACATCACAATTTCGCATGATTAAATGGCCATAGGTTATATCACATAATCATAGTGCTAAGGGCCACATTTTTATCATAATTTCATATGGTATAGTGGCCCTACCTTCATCACTACTTTTGCATATTTAAAGGTTACACATATATCACATTTCACATAATTAAGGGGCCATACCCCCATCACATGATCACATGGTTAAATAGCTAAGCATAGCTGACAATCTCACTTGATTTTGTGGCTACACACGTCATACAATCACATGATTTAATGACCAAATTCACATCATAATTTCACATAATTTGGTGGCCAAATACACTTCATATGATCCCATGACTTGTGTCCACACATAAATCCAAATCACACATGCATAAGTGGCCATACATACAACACATGAATACGTGGTTAAATAGCCGCATATATACCACGATTTAACATGATTTAGTGGTTGTTCATACATCACATGATCACATGATTAAGGGCCACACATGTCTCACAATTTCACATGATTTAGTGGTCATTTACATATCACGTGATCCCATGATTAAGGGCCACACATACATCATGATTTCACACAATTAGATAGGCCAAGCAATATCAGATTTTGACACAATTAGGTGGGTCCTGCTATCCAGTGGAGAGTGGATTAGACACCATACCAAAGTGGGTCCCGCTATCCGTTGGACAATAGGGTTATAACACATCACGGTGGTTAAGACAACAAGTTAGATTACAATTAAACATTTTTTTTTTTTTTTTTCAAAAGAAGGGCCATGCCCCTGTAACTTTGTTAAAATGATCAGTTGATGTATAAATGAGATTTCGGGTGAGCACCAGACAAAATATTGGGCCCCACCTATCATATACGCAAAACAAAACCAAAAACCAGAGGCATGTAACAACAGACAATTCTCCAAAACCAAAACCCCCAAATCTGCAAGGTAGGACTTCCCCATTTCCACCGAGATTCCACCATCCTGGGGCTGCTGGAAGACCCCAGCACCGAGCAGACCATTTTCCCCGAACTGATGATACAAGAGACCTTCAACCATTGCACCTGAGGCTAGAAGGCTAGCCCCTGCATTTGCTGGATCTTATGATTCAAGGGAGCTTTAACCACTGCAACTGGAGCTTCAATCACTGCATCTGAAGCTAAAGGCCAGAAGGGAATACGACCGGCAAAATCCCAGGGAGGAAAGAAAACAGGGAGGCTAAATGACAGAGCGAATTGTACCTAGCCCCACCTTATCTAGGAAGATCAGGCCCCTAATCTCTCTGGGAATGAAGACTACCTGATTGTGGATGATGGAAACCTACGATCTGCTCCCTTCTTTAGCGAAACCATCCGCCGGACCATTACCTTCCCGCAAAATGTGGTTGAAGGAAAAGAAACAATAATTCTATCTACCCAAGGCTTCCCTTTCTAGGGGCACCTTGGAATACTTTTCGCCAACTTTGAATCCGTCTCAACGATTACCCTATTCAAACCTTTTTGTAAGCATATGACCATACCGTCATAAATTGCCCACAACTCCGCCAGGTTATTAGTTCCAAACCCATAACCCGCGGAGAAGGCGAAAATCATCGATCCATCATCCTTCCTGCAGATACCACCACCGCCAGAGATACCCGGGTTGCCCCTCGCTGACCCATCAACATTCAATTTAACCCAACCTGGGGTTGGATGCAACCATTTAATTGCCAAGGAGGAAAATCTGGGACTCCCTGGAGAAGGAGAAAATGTCGGCCAATTGATCGTAACGGAGGATTGAGCCAGCCGCTAAAAGCTTTGAATAACTTGGGAAGCCCACCAATTTATCCTATGAATAGATTGGCGGGCATTCATCGCCTTATCGCCGAAGGTTGCTTCATTCCTGGCTCTCCACAGCTCCCAGAGAATAATGAGGGGGAGGATGAATCTGATGTGACGAGAAGCGGAGCCTGGAGCGTCAGCACTTCTCCAATGGAGGATTCTAGCAAAAACTGAGATTCTGGATGAGGCGGAAACATCGCACAACCTTTCGAAATGCGCCCAGATTGACACCGCCTGGAATCCCTCTAGGAATAGGTGATTAATCGTCTCCCTGCTGTGATCGAAAGAATTTTCCTGATGGCAGCACCCGCACTTAGAGGTTAGCGCTATACCCTTTGACTGCACTCTGCTGTCCACCGGGATGGCATTTTGCAGGAGCCTCCAAATGAACACCGAAATTTTTGAGGGCAAACTGTTATGCCAGATCCAGTCTCCCCATGTCACAGAATCAACGGAACCTCTGAGCAACTTCCACGCAGATTTCATAGTGAACGTGCCTGAAGAATCCTGCGACCAAACGCATTCAGCCGGATCGTCGGAAGTAGATAAACCCCTTGAGAAAATTTCATCTATTATGTGCTGTGGCAGGAAATGGAATATCGAGGATGGAGGTAACGGCCCTGCCCTGCCCAAAAGGTCTTTCACCTGCAGATCACGTAGCTGGAATGGGATGTACCCTTCAACATACTGCTCTAGCGGACCCAAATCGTACCATCTGTCTCTCCAGACATTTGCTTCTCCACGCCCCACTGTCCAATGCGAATACTCTTGGATAATAGGAAAGAACCTCCTGATTTGTCTCCATATAGGAGAGGCATTGTATTGGGCTGCCACTGGGAGGATCTCTTGCAAATCCCTGGCATATTTTTGGCGCATCAGCTTTACCCAAGGCCCTTGTAGATTTCCATTTTTGACAATCCATGCAAGCTTTAATCTGAGGGCATTTAAAACCTCACGAAGATTTCGGATTCCTAGGCCCCTCTCTTCTTTTGGTTTGGAAGCTCTTTTCCACGCAATCCAGTGGAATTTCTTTTTGCCTTCGGCCCCTTCCCAAAAGAAGTTGGCGAACTTACTTTCTAAATTTTGAATTACCTGGGCTGGAATATGTAAAGCTGTCATTATATGTATTGGGTAGCTTGCTAAAACATGACGTATGAGCGTCGCTCGACCGGCCTGGGAAATGTCTCTGGCCGCCCAGCCCGCCACTCTATTGTTGACCTTGCTCGTTAAGTCTTGAAAGTCGGAAGACTTAATTCTTCCCCTGAGCAGGGGGACCCCCAAGTAAATCATACCATCTCTAGCTCTGCCAAAGCCCAGTTCCTCTTTCGTGTTCTTGAGTTTCAAAGCTGTCCACTTCGCCGAACAAATAAAACTACTCGTATTTGCATTAATCTTCTGACCTGTTGCCGCTTGAAATTTGTGCAGAAAATTCTTCATCGCTCTTATAGAATATCTATTGGCATTCAGGAAAAGTAATATGTCATTTGCGTATAGGAGGTGAGATAAGGAGGGGCTACCTTGCGAGAACTGAAATGGAAGGCAGTGACCTTCCTCAAACAATTTTGATAAATTAGTAGAGAAAGCCTCCATTGCCAAGATGAATAGTGACGGGGATAGAGGGTCGCCCTGACGGAGTCCTCTAGACGATTTGAAGAATCCTATAGTTTCGCCATTGATAATGACGGAAAACCAATTGTTGGCCCAACATTCTTCAAGGAGCTTCACACTTTTGTCGACGAAACCGAATCTGAGAAGAACTTGTTTGAGATAAGCCCAATTTACTCTGTCATATGCCTTTTTAAGATCCAGCTTAAGGATAATATTTTCGCCCCTAACTTTCCTGTTGATTGCTCTCATCACTTCCTGGGCTAGAGCAATGTTTTCGGCTATATATCTCCCTTTAACGAAAGCTCCTTGCTCCTGAGAAATTAGCTTAGGCAAGAGACAAGCAAGACGGTTAGATATAGTCTTAGCAAGTATTTTATAGAACACATTACAAAGGCTAATTGGCCTGAATTCAGAGAATTTGGACGCCGATGGAGATTTTGGAATCAGACAAATGAGAGTATACTTGAAAACTCTGGGGATAGGCGTCCCGGAAAAGAAGGCTATGACGGCTTTGTGAACATCCTCGCCAATAATGCTCTAGCAGCTTGTGAAAAAGGAAGCGGAGAACCCGTCAGGACCCGCGGCTCCATCCGTTGGGATGCTCTTGATTGCCTCAAAGATTTCCTCCTTGGAGGGAGGACTTAGCAAAGCGTCGTTATCTTGTTGCTGGAGTCGGCACGGGAGGGGATGAGAAAGTCAGTGTCCAGAGAAATGTCTTCCTCCTGAAGTAAGGTTTGGAAATATGAGACTACGACCGTCTTGATATCCTCCGGATCTGTGATAACCGTGCCCGCTTCCGAGGTGATAGTTCGGATAGATGCTCTTCTAATCTTTTCGTTTGCCGTTGTATGGAAGAAAGTTGTGTTCTTATCCCCTTCCTTGAGCAAAGAGATCCTAGATTTTTGTTTCCAAAAAACCTCCTCCTGAATCTCCAATGATCTAGCCTTTGTTTTAGAAGAAGACTTTGATGAAAGTGGTCGTCGAAAACTTCAACCTGCATACGACTGTCGAGCCTTACAATGTCCTCTTCCACTTTCTGAATCTGATGGAAAAGTATTCCCAAACTGATCTTTATTCCAGACCTTCAGCAGTTGTTTTGCCTTCATCAGCTTAAGGTATACGTTGAACATGGGGTCAGTTGCACGGACCCCTTCCCACGCCTTTGCAATGACCTGCTGGAACGATTCATGGAGTGTCCACATACGGAGGAATCTGAAAGGTTTCACCTTCGGTTGAGGGATGATTGGGACGACTAGGCGAAGCGGGGCATGATCAGACCTGATTCTGGGGAGGTGTTCTACGTGGAAAAGGGGAAAGGAGGTAGCCCATCTACTATTGAATAGGGCCCGGTCAAGCCTGGCCCTGACTCAGGCATTTCCTGCCCGGTTATTGCACCAGGTGAACCGATTGCCCACATATCCTGCATCAATAAGACCAGCTGAATGTATTGCATCAGCGAACTCAGCCATGCTGGAGACATCAGGAGTTCGACTACCCCGTCTCTTCCAAATTGACTACCGCATTGAAATCCCCTGCTATTACCCACGGGCCTTGAGTGATTCTGCTTAAAGAAATGAGATCTCCCCACAAGCTTCTGCGTTGGATCCTACTGCATCGGCCATAGACAATCGAGATTGATATCGGGGTTGATATGGAACTTGAGGATATCTTTAACGAGATCAATTGATTGGTAGTCGATTCAACCGCAATGTTGAGCTGGTTCTCATAGAAGATCCATATTTTCCCATCTAAATGGCTGTTTGAGAGTGAGGAATGGAAGCCCAGCTTCAGCCCCGTAGCCACTCTCTTGTCATCCGTAAGCATCGGTTCAATAATTGCTAGAAGAGGAGGATGAAATTTCGTTACTAGTTTTTTGAGCGCTCGAATTGTGGAAGAATTTCCCACTCCGCGCGCATTCCAAACAATGGCATTATCCATTAGTCACGCACCCTGTATTCACGGCCCGACGCTTTAATTTCCTCAATCTATTGTACCACACACTGTTAGCATAACTTTCAGCTCTGATTTGGGTAACTGCCTTTTTGTATTTGTGTTTTGTTTTTTTTGGGATGCTGTATCTGGAGAGATTGAGCAGCCACTGGAGGGGCCTGTTGAGGTTCCTAGGCCGAGAGATTGCCGCCCTCTCAATCCCGCAGCTGGAAATATGGGGAGAAATCGACAGAGATATCCCCCATTGTCTCCGTCGAGCCGGTGTTGGTCCCGAGTCTCCATCTTCGGAACGCCTGCAGAGTTTGTCCCAGGTCTGAATTTTGCTGATCTTCTTGGTTACTAGACACTTGCTTGCGCAGAAAAATGGGGAATCACCAACTGATCTGGCTCGCGTCTTCTGATGTCCCGAATATATGAGGACTGACGATGCATTTGGATTCATATGCTGCCGAGGAGAGGAGGTTATGGTGTCTTCTAAGGAGTGCATTTGGCTGTTATTTTTTGGAGGATGTTCGTCTTGGTGTAGACCTTCACTCTGGGGCAGGGGATCTGGCAGGATAAGAATTTCAGATGGGGCTGCACCCAAAGACGGGGCGAGACCTCTGATGGAGATCTGGGCCACCGAGGGGGAGGGGATATGACTGGGAAGTTCCTGTTCTGTTACATTCTGAACAGGAGGGTGTAGGGGGGAAGGCATGGGGCGAGGGCTGGCAGATAGAGTGGCCATCCTGCAGACTCGACAAATATCATGGGCGGGCTGTGGAGAGGGGCCAGAAGGAGGGCTAGGCAAAGACCCCGAACTCAGCGATGGATAGTCTAAGAGAAGGGTAGAATCTTTCACAATGCCATTGTCCAAGTCGTTGGAGGGAGCAGCGTTCAACAAGACATTTTGTTGGGTTAATCGGTCCATGTGTTGTGGAACACCAGAGGCTAGATTTATAGGGGGAAGGGGTAACCTGAGAGGATAAGTGGAAGTGAATTGGGCATTCGTTAGAGTGGGCGGCAAGATTTGAGGGGTCGGGTTAGTTCCATCATTTTGTCGAACAGTTGGAGGGGACTCCGTAGGGTGTTGGCTTTGGGGATGGAAAGTTTGAACAACATTGTCTTTGGTGGACAAGAGTCGGGGTGGGTTGAGCGGGAACGAAGATTTAGTGTTGGCACAGAATCGACTATCCTCCGCGATTCCAAAGATAGGATAGGTGATCCCTTCTACCATCAACTGTCTGGTAAGGTGCAAGCTGAGATGTGCTGACAGCTTTACCCGAACCCTGGCGAAACTTTGGAAGATGGCCAGAGCAGACAGGTGAGATCAATTTCCTGGAGCTCACCAAAAGATTTGGCCAGTTCTTCAATTACCGACCGGTACTAGGCATGTGATGGGATACCAATCAACCGAATCCATGTACCTTGAAGAAGACCTGCCGATGAAGTAGACCACTCCTGTACCTGCAGAAGGTGCATCTGACTATGCAATACTTTATCCGAAGCGAATAGAGCCATATCCTCCCTCGACTGGAGCTTCAAGAGGAACTGGGATGGAGAAGTTCGTGTGAAATCGACCTGATTCCAAAATTTGATTTTCTGAACACTTCCTTAAGAAAGCAGATCGAAATCGATTCACCTTCTGTCGTAGCTATTAATGTTGAAGACAGGGGTTGTTTAAGACAATTTACCACTTGAGCATTAGTATGAATCTTGAAGTAATCCGGGCACATTGAATCCCGAGGTGGCTTGGCATGGGAATACGAGGTGGGCTGGCACTATGATTTTTACAAGCCTTCCACACTGTTCCTCGAACGGCTTGCGAGTAAGACCGTGGGACGTTTTGGGAAGGGACGAATGTCTTGTGGGTAATTTCCTCGAATGGCTTGCGAGTAAGGTCGTGGGACATTTTGGGAAGGTGCATTTAGTCGGACGACCTGTGGGTAATTCCCGTCCTGATGGGGCCTGGTCCTCTTGTTTACTAAAGGAAGCGCCGATTGTGGGAAATGCCTCAGTTGGGTTTTTGCAATTAAACATTACAATTGGGCCCATGCTGACTATTGGGCCCATGCTAACATAAATAAGATTACAATTAAACATTACAGTTGGGCCCATGTTGACTATTGGGCTCCACAGATTCACGTAGTTGAGGTGGGCCACACTGTCAGCAGCACAGTGGGTCACATTTCAGTGGACCACACAAGTTTGATGAAGCTAATATTTATGTTTCAGTTCATCCCAGTAGGAATAACCCTATGAACAGTGTGGAAGGCTTGTAAAAATCATAGTGGACGCCACAGTAGGCCCCACAGTGGATCCAACGAAAACCCAACCCACCTAACCCATTAATTAAAATATAAATATAACTACAAAACAAACAATATATTTTTATTTTGTAGAAGAAATTTAAAATATCAACCACATATTTATAAGTCTTAATTAATAGAAAACCAAACCCTCATTATAACCAAATTACAATTATCATATATATATATATATATATATATATATATATATATATATATATATTAGCGAAGAGGCAAGGTGCGGACTATATTTATGACTCGTTGGATTCATCCAAGCAAAGCCAAATCTGACCCGTTTAAAACAACCTGAACCCAACTCAAATCGAAAATAGGTTGAACCAAACCTTGACTTTCCAAGTTGGGTCTAAGTCGAGTTACCTGGTCGGGCTAAGATTTGCAACTCCTATTTGTGAGAATACTGTGTATATGAGTTGTCATGGGTTATCATTAGTTGTAATATACTATGTATGGAGAAGCTCTAAATAAGCTTCCTTGTATAGTCTTGTAGAATGGTTATTTAAACCCACCTTTGGGTTTAAGCAATACAGAAAAACTCATGGAAAATTCTCTAGATTCTTGTGTTGACATGGGATCAGAGACACATCTGAACTTGCCGCACCTACATCATTCAGCCGCTGCAGCTCATTGCCATTCCCGACATCATCGTCGTCACAGCTCCTCCATTGATTTTGGCAACCCAAACCCGCCGCACGATCGGCCATATCCAGAATTGATCTGTATTCTTGTTGATACATGCATCATCATCATCGCGTTCTGCAGGTCCCACCTCTTCCTCAAACGGCCATTGTTATTGGGCATTCTCCAGATTCGGTGCTCGTCTCCATTGGATCGCAAAATCTGATCTTGATTACCATTTCCCAACACTCTTCTCCAAGCAACAACCCGCACCAGTGACGACCCGCAACAGCGACGCCTCCAGACTGCGGAACCCATCTACTCTTCTATTTCCGGCATGCCACTTCCGGCCTGATTCGACGAATCCTATCGAAAATTGCAGCACCTTCTCTATCTGGATCCATTGCAGCCCGCCCTGATAGATCTCTTTTCCATTCTTGCTGCTGATTGATCTGAATCCTCAGCCAACCTTAAAGCCCTATCACGTTACACCATGGTTGACGAACAATTTGAGTTCATTCTTGCAAACCTCTTAAAATCTGAGATCTGTTGAACCCCATCAAGTCGATTATCCTCCATCGACGACAGCGGCACTACCTCTGCATCACCAGAAATCAACGGTATATTTCTTCTATGGTTTTTTTTTATTGCATCCATGAATCCCTCCGATAAGGTCAAAATTATCCATGTTAAGTTGGATGAGATTTTTTTTTTTTCCCTTGTGGTAGTTTCAATTCAAGCACTTTCTGTTAGACAGGTCACATGCCTTGTATGATGGTTCTATGGTCAAACCATAGAACTCCTAACACTTTCTAGTAGGAAAGAGCCTCTACGACTATGTGGATGGTTCTATGGTCAAACCAAATGATGAAAAGGAACTCCTACCTTGGACCACCAAGAATTCGAAGGTGGTCACATGGATCCTTAACAGTGTTGATAGCAACATTGCAATTATCCTCACATCATTCGAGACTGCATCCGAAATATGGGCTTACTTGAAAATGTGTTATTAACAATCAAATCATGCCCGTCACTATCAAGTAGAGTATGAGTTGTAAGAATCAGAACAAGGCGCTCTGAGTATGCAAGAATTTTATTCTAAACTTACCTTCCTTTGGCATGAGATTCAACATTTGGATCTAGTTATTCCCGTCACGGCGGTAGAGACGGTGAAGATACTTCGCAACACGAGTAAATTGATGTAATTTCTATATAAACTCTGTCCGGAGTTTGAACCAACCCGAGCCGCTCTGATGAACCGGTCTCAACTTCCATCTCTTGAGGTACCTCTATTTGATTTGATGGCAGAAGAGACACGTTTGAAGACCCTTTCTTCCATGAGAGAGGTTGTTCCTGATGCTGCCCTCATTACTCGCAATTTTTCAAGAAAGTTACGAGACATGTCGAAAGTTATATGTTTTGAATGTAGTGGATTTGGTCATGTGGCTACTCCTCGTCCTAATAAGAAAGCAAATCTAAAATCCTTTAGACCAAATACTATGTTTTGTTGATACTGCAAACAAGAAGGACATGATATAACCAATTGCCCGACTCGCCCTCCTCTACTCCCTCACTACCAGTGACGTGGACGTGCATTTTTGGCTTCCGCTACTGAGAAACCCGATTCATCATATATGACCCTATCGGTGCAGCATAATCTACTTTCCCCCGAAAAAATTCGGCAAATCCTTCAAGCGATGGGTTCTTCAGGTTCGATAGGTAATATTGATCCCAAAAATCTTTGGTATATTGACTCATGGTCATCTAATCATTTCATTGGTGACCTTTCTCGTCTAACTGATTGTGTCCCCTATAGAGGAGTGGGGTCCATCTACACTGCGGATGGGAACCATTTACCTCTCTCTCATATCGGGTCCTTGAAAATCTCACCTTTATGATCTCGCAATTTCTTCCTTCGCAAAGTGTTTTATGTTTCTAAACTATCTGCTAACTTGGTTTCGATTGGTCAACTAGTGGAAAATAATTGTTTGGTTTTGTTTTCTTGGTCTGGTTGTTTCGTACAGGATCCGAAAATAGGGAAGCTAATTGGGAATGGCCATAAGAGAGGAAGGTTGTTCACTTTGGAGTTTGATCCCGGAGTTATCTCATTGCGTTGTTTTTTTTCTTCTATCTTCTTATGATATTTCTTTTGCTAATAAATGCTGGAAACTTTGGCATAGTCGTCTACGGCATCCAAATTCTAAAAACGTACTTTTCTTATTTAGATCTGGTCTTTCGAATGATGAAATAAATATTAGTCACATTTTCATTGATATGAACTGTGTTAGTTGCAAAGTATGTAAATCTATTGTATTTCCCTTTTCATTGAGTAAATCTCGTACTCAGAATCTGTTTGATCTCGTTCATACTGATGTTTGGGGTCCATCTCCCATCATGAGTCTTGGTGGTTCGTCGTATTACCTCATCTTTGTGGATGACTTTTCAAGGCACACTTGGATTTATTTCATGAAGCTTAATCCTTGGAATCTTGCGAGGTGGTTTTGTACCATACCTCAAGGCCTTGTTTATGAGGCTCAGTGTATGGTGCCCTTTGCGGGTCCTAGTGGGGCAGAATGTTCAGGTAAGTGAGACTTAACTTGCAAGGTGGGTCTATACCGTTCTAAAGGAAGATCTCGATTCTTTCTTTGAAAAATCTCTGTTTAGAATGAGTGCGAATGCAATATTTATACGCCAATTTTCTTGACTTGTGGAGGTGGCTAATTTGTCAAGACTTGTGTGAACCTTAGCGGTCTATGACACATGGGTCTCTGCGCATATTATAGGGTTGTTTTTGGATAGACTACTCCTTAGTTGCATCGGGGTGACATCATCTTGTGGTGCAGGCTAGTGTGGGACGAACTTGAGTGGCATAATGAGTCCAACGGATGCATGACGCTCATTTTGGCTAAGTACAAAAAATTAGGTGTCAACAGGTGCCTCCTACTCGTGTGACGTGATGTTGGCGTTTAACCCCTTTGGGACATCAGAATGTTAGGTGGGTGCTTTGCACCATCTATCGCTTCGTATTCTTGTTGTCGGCTATAAATAGTTAGCATTTCTCTCATTCAATTATTACGGATCTTCTCTCTACTCAACACCTATAGTTTGGGCATAGGGTAACATAACGAACTTAGCCATTTGAGCACGTGTGGTTATGACGCCGTGGGAAAAAACCTCAAAGGTTGTTGTCAGGGCTATGGCATTGAAACTTGCAAAATCTCGGGCTTCTAGTGCCAATACAGGTGCAAGCAAAGGCACAAGAGATACTATCGGTGTAGGGCGAGCAGCGAAGAAAGTGCTTTTCAAGAATGCGACAATTAAGGAAGACTAGTAAGTGTGTTGGATGTAGACTTCTCGATCGAAAGTAGTGTTAATGAAGCTGTCTAGGTTGTAGAGTAAAGGGAGGGCCATTCATTCCAATGGTACAAGAGTAAAGGGAGGTTATATATATATATATATATATATATATATATATATATATATATATATATATATATATATATAAATCTATTTACATTAGGTTTCGAGATTTAAATTAATTAATTTTTCTCCTATAAAAAGTAAAAAATGTATATAAATTTAGAGAATCGAGTAGACTTACAATCTCGCATAGGTCATATCTACCTAAAGAAATGTTTGCATCTGGCCAACAAGTAAGTGAGGATATTGGATGGCAACATTGTCAGAGAGTAGGTGGTACTAGGCACCAAATGAAGTGCAACTATTGTGACAGACTAATAACTGGTGGAATTACGTGTCTCAAACAACATTTGGTACATCGAAAGGGTCAAGTTGCGGGATGCACTAGAGTACTAAAAGCGATAATGATCTAAATGCATGCCAGTTTGGATGAGTCGAAGGGTAAACATGCTGCTGGACAGAAGAAGAAAGATGAGATTTTGTAGCCGGCCCGACAAGTGTTTGGTCCTGAATATATGACCGTTCGTGATGAAGATATTATTGATTCTGACGAAGATTCAGATCAGGAATTAACTATATCTAGGAGAGAGAGCTTGCTTTTTGCTCGTGAAGAGGAAGAACGTCGCCACATGTTTGGCGCGAGGGGGTCAATACATGGTACAAGGGGGGAAGTGGGAGTGGGAGTGTAGCTGGGAGTGCGACTGCATCTGCAAGTGGGAGTTGGGGGGTAGGTTTCGTAGATTACGACATATGTTTGGGAGCCGACGAGAGGCATCTTTACGTGATGCCCATATACATTTGGATGAAGAAGTAAATGATCCTAGGAGATCCTCTATTGATTCAATCCTGTTTAGGAATGAATCAACTAAATAAAAGAAGATAAAACAAATGTGGAGTAGAACTTCCGTTGAGAAGCTAGGTAGTGCTGCAGCAAAGTTATTTATACATGACAACATACCTCCTAACGTGGCCAATTCTCCTATATCGCCTCGTATATTCGGAACCCGAGTATATGACTCATTTCCCAAAAACCCGAGTGTTAACCTTGAGAGAGCCAAATTCCACGTGTGTGTGTGTGTGTGTGTATTCTTCTTTTCAGAGTGAGCAATTAGGCGGAATGGGGATAAATCAAACATAAAGAAAATTGCATATACATCCAAATTATACGAGTGTCTGCCCATAATGACTTATACAAACCAATGTCCCAATACTTACAATTACAAAATGAAATAATATCGCATGTGAAACAAAGTAGATTATAATAAATCTTGAGCTGTAAAATCACGTAATAAATCTCGGCAATACAATCATGCATCCTCGACAATTGTACCCTGCTCATCAATATGAACACGAATATCATCTAGGCCACTTGCACTACCTGTACGGTTATATATTCGATGAATGAGTGGCCAGCTCAGTGTGAATTCCCCTTAAGATTACACACCGACACATTAGATAAACATAGTTATAAAAACATAATAAGGCATACAAAACAATACATGATGCAGTCTTATTAAATGCATGGATGCATGAGTGCACATCAACTGGGGATGCTCATCCAGTTGGCTTTTGGGCAAAACACATGCATGTGGCCGGTCACCAGTGAAAGAACATAGTACATGCGTAGTGCCAAACTCACGAAGGTGGGTCGATGGTCTGGGAGCTAGGGAAACGATAAAACGACTAAGAGCACGTGCTACAACATCTAGAATTAGCCACCTGTCATAGCCCGTATGCTATGAATGCATGATTAGCCCAACCGTTATTATTCTATTTACAACTAGCCAGTTTAATAAAGATTAAATGTCACTACGGGGGGTTCATCATCAAGTGTAGGCCGACAGCTTGGACATATTGTCCCATACCACCATCCCTGGCTCATGAGGCTACCACCTTAGGATGTTTAATGGAAGCCCATCGACTAGTGACCAATCATAATTCAGTAATGAGGCTTACCATCGCATGGTTGTACAAAATAATACATCGAACCCATATAGGGCAAATACCAAAACAAAGCCACATAGAACAAATGTCAAAACTAAGACACATAGGGCAAATATCAAAACTATGCGATAAAAGGCCATCCTAAAAAACCATTTAGACACAACAACTCATGGATGGTAGGCCCACATCAATATTCCATTCAAACCATCTTTCAAGTAACCACTAAGTCAAAGGTCCATTACAATCACAATCAATCAAGTTACATCCAAAGTATGGGTGTACATTTATAAGCGGGGTTTCCCACTGATTGATATACCAGTTTAAGTTCCATAAGCAATCCACAAGCATGAGAAATTATGCAGGATAAACGTTGAGGATGTAATCTAGCAATTCAATTCCAACAACTAGCACATGTGATTATAAGATAAAGATATCAATTATCAACCGAAATTAAAATAAAAACTATCACTTAAGCTAATAGGAAAATAGAAAGCTGAAGGGGAAGAAATCATCACCTTACGAATCCAATCGCCTACTAGTGTCTCTAAGAGGTGTATGCACCCTTAGAGTCAAATCCTAACACAAATTACAAAATTGTACAGTGAGATTAGTGTTCTACCAAGTCTTTATGGTTAAGATGATAGCCTATGGTTTGGATTACTTAGGTTTAAAGTTTCATCTAAGAGTTTAGTTTTAGGCTTAGATTCTAGGATTGAATGCTAATCGATGTGTGATTAATCATTGATAATAATATCAATAGTTGTAAAACCACCATTAATACTAGCGATGTAATTTATAGTAGCTACATGATAATAATAAGCATTATGATGGTAATAAATATTATGATCTACCATTAATGATAATGTTTATGGGGATAAATAAAATGTTATTATTTAAAAATAACAAGTTTTAGCATAAATAACCTATTAATGGCTAATCATTGTTAATATTAATAACAGTAGTAATAATGGCAATAGTATATCGAAACAAGTCTTGCCTGGGAAGGAAGTGCTGACTCACCTACGTAAACTTGGCTCAACTCGATGAATTTCACTTGTCAACTCGGCATTGACTCGGTGCAGCCCGATTGAACCCTGTTTTAAACTTGAGCTCAACTCCGCAGGATGTCAACTCAAATCGACTTGTTCTCAAGCTAGCTGGATAAAATAGTTCTCCAGCAAGGCTTCTAGTGTGTGATAGACTGAGTCTGCATTGAAACAGGCCCAACTCAGTCTAAGACTCAGAGGTTTTCGTTGGGTCGACTCAGCAACACCCCAATGATGAACTAACGGCTCCCCGACCCACTGGAATTTTCAAAGCCTTCTAGTGGCATCTTTTCACTGGATTGGATTCAGTCCAACCCCAGATTGGACTCGCCTTTAAACCCAACAATACTGGTTGAGTCTTGACTCGCCAGTGACTGGAGGATCCAATCAGTAAGAGTTCTCTCTCTCTCTCTCTCTCTCTCTCTCTCTCTCTCTCTGACAAATCTCCTCCTTTCCTTCATTCTTCTCTCCTCCAATCTAGTTCTTACAGGCAAATGGGACAAATTTGAATTCACACTAGATCACCAGATTCAAAGCCACGCGACTCAATGAGTCATTACTGCTGCGCCAACCAATGAAAGCAGAAGGACGGCTGCTACGTGATCTCCCTCTCTCTTTTCTTCTTCCCATCTGCTGCAGGTCTAGCCACACCGTTGGATGACCAGGGACAGGATAATGACTCAGTGGCTAGATTGAGTCACGTCAGCGAGTCCAGGTTCAGCAGCAACTCAGTCGGGCTGAGTTGCCTGGTGCTGTGCGACACTAGCTTGAGCTCATTCTCTCTTCTTTCTTCTTCCATTTTCTTTTCGTCTCCTTCTTCCAACACCAAGGACGTCACCATATGGTGAGAGCCTAAAACGGCACGCCTGAACTGATTTCGACTCGATTGAGCGATGGAGAAGATGACATGCCATTAATGGCGTCTTTGAAAATGATGCTTCTTCCTCCAATCTGCTTCTTTTAGACGGTTCATATGGGTCCTAGAAAGCTTATGGATAGGCTCTTTCGAAGCTCCAGGAGGGTTTGGGTGGTGGGTTCGTTGGAGGAAGATTGCGGCTGGTTTTTCTCTTCGAGTTGTTAGGAATGAAGAGCCCTAGCTCGAGGATGCCTTTCGTATATGGCTTGCCCTAATGTTTCTAAGTCTTTGGATTGAGAGAGGGCGGTGTGGATCAATACAGGTGTCAAGCTTCTAGAACGGACAGCAGCAGGAGGGTTTTTGCGTCCATCTCTAGTAGGAAACCCTAACCCACGTGAAGAGCTATTAGATGGCTGGGATTAACCTTAACGAGCGGCCAAGATTTAAGGATGAGGGTGCACGCGGATTGCCAAGCAGGCAGCAACAAGGCAGTTTCCATTTCTGGAAACATGGTTTTTCATAGTCCAGATGCGTCTGGATTTGTGTTTACACACGAGTACAACTCCCTGCGAAATACCCTTGGTTTTGGTCAGAGCCACACTCCGAATCTGATGGACGGTTTGGATCATATTAACGAGGCCAGATGGTGGTTCACATATTGATCAAACGATCGTCGTTCGTTTCGCTGGCAAGAAAACGAAGGGAGAGTTCTTCCCATTTGCAGCAAAACACGGGTCAAACCCGTTTGACCTGCACTGGTGGTCTGGTGCACCACTGGTCCGCGTGAACTGTGCACATGCACAACTAGGGTGAGGTCCATGATAGTGTTTGGATGAAATCACTCCGTCCATTAGGTTCTAGGGGTCCAATTAGTGCTCTTAACCAAAGATGGGGCAGATCCAAGGCCTAGGTGGGGCCCACAACTTGATTTACATTCTTTAAGTGTCGACTACGTTGATTTGATGGTCGGATCAATTTCAATCTGAGCATCAACGGTCAAAAGGTCCTAATGGATCATTTGTAAGACTCTCATAATATATTACTAACCACATACTAATATTAATATTAAATTTATTACTATTACCTTTTATTACTATCATTGTTTATTTTACTTATTATTATTATTATTATTATTATTATTATTATTATTATTATTATTATTTTCACATATGCGTGCATTTTTAATTATGTTGTGGGTCCCGTTCTATAGGTTATTAGGATTATCTGTCTCATGATTTTATGTTATTATTATTATCATCATTATTATTACCTATACACATTGTTATTTATTTATTTATTATTATTATTATTATTATTATGCCTATATGTAAGATTTGAGACTATTTATCGTGCATCATTTAACTACATACCCTAATATTAGGATTACTCTACATTAAAGTGGGCCACTCCAAGTGAACGTCTAATTCCCAATTTTCAACATCCGATTGATTCTTTTAATTTAACGGTATGATCGCTTGTTTTAAGAATGGGGATTTCTTTCAATGGTCGGATTTAGACTAGAACGAACGTGAACATTTGCTTAAACTAGGTTTGTATTTATACCCAATTAGGTTGCACAGTAACACCCGAGTACTGAAAAGTACGGGGTGTTATATCTCTATATTGGCAAGTGGTAATTAATGCAGCAGCAGGAGTAGGTGAAGGAATTAAAGCTCCCATGACTAGGGAGATTAGGGAGAAATGGACAGATGCAGAGTATGTGGATGTGAAAGCATACGTGACTACCTTTAAACCTTTATGGCAGGCCAGAAAATGTGTGATCATGCGCGATGGTTGGACCAACCCAACTAGACGCAGCATGATCAACTTCATGGTGTATTGCTACTTGGGAACTGTATAACACAAGTCAATTGATGCCTTTGCCGAAACAAAAAAAAATGTTAATTATATTTTTGGACTAATGGATAAAGTAGTGGATGAGATTGGAGAGGAGAATGTGGTGTAGATTAACGAAGCATCATATAAGAGTGCAGGACATAAGTTGATGTTAAGGAGACCACATATATTTTGGTCACCATGTGCTGCCCATTGTATTGATCTTATATTAGATGAAATTGGGAAGAAGAAGAGTGTCAAGGAAATGGTCGAAAAGGGCAAGAGAAGTGACGACATTTATTTACAACCATAATCAAATAGTCGCAATAATGAGGAAGTTCACGGATGGACAAGAGTTGTTGAGGCCTATGGTGACTAGATTCACAACAAACTTTATAGCATTAGAGAGTTTACACCAACATAAGGGAGAGTTGAGTGAGATGTTCGCTTCCCGAGATTGGCTCAACGCAAAACATGGGAAGATGACATCAGTGACATTGGTCGGAGTTGTGAACACTATATGGGACAACAAATATTGGAAGAGGGTCAAGTTGATCCTAAAGGTGTGGAGCTACTAATGAGGGTATGCCGTCTTGTTGAAACCGACGAAGCACCTACCATGAGCTTTCTCTACGATGTCATAGATAAGGTGAAGTTGGCAATTCAACGTGATTATATAAGCTAGGAGTCTTATTGGAGGATGATCGAAAAGAGATGGACAACACAACTCTATCATGATCTTCATGTAGTATGTTACTACCTAAATCCTAGGTACAGATATGCCCAATCATTTATTGCGGATAATGAAGTTCATGTCGGGCTAAAGAATGTGATAAAGAGATTAGAGCCTGACTTAGATATGCAAATAAATGCATTTAATGAATTAAATAATTTGAAAATCGCCTGGGTAGTTTTGGAGATGCTCTTACACAACACGCAGTATCTAGGTTGCAACCAGCTGAATGGTGGATGAATTTCGAAGAGAGTATGATGGCTCTCCAAAAAATTGCAGTAAAAGCTTTGAGTCAGACAACATCTTCTAACTGTGAAAGGAATTGTACTTGTTTTGCACTTATTCATTCAAAGAATAGGAATAGATTACAGACTAGGACGTTTGATAGACTTGTCTTCATGCACTACAACATGAGGCTAAGAATGCGACGACATCATAGGAGCATTACAGACGCCGATGACATAGACTACTGTCCAATAAACTTGAACAATATTTTTAATGAGGAGGATCCATTTCTACCTTGGTAATATGGGAAAAACATATTGAAGAGGATAGTGAAGAATTGGAAATTGATGACCCACTAATACACGTAGCGTACTAAGAGAGTCGCGCAGTTGTGTTGGACTTAAAAAGAGGGGCAACTTTCATGCAAAGTACGACTCAAGATCAACGGAAGAGTACGAGCAGTAGTACTAGCCCGACCGAGTCGGATGATGGTCCCCTGCCCCTGGTGCTGGCACTTCTGGTGTTGCTCAGCACACCATACAGCCGTCTATAGATTGCGAGGCCGATGAACATTGACAAGGTACTACACGAGGTTAGACTTATAAGTGTATTGAGTCACAATACAGCCGGCAAGAGGGTATGTCTAGTGGTGCACCGTGTCCGGGAGGTCCGGAACATCAGCAAGCCCATGGTCCTGAGCATTCTGATGGATATTCTTATGGCCAATTGGATTATGATGGTTATACTTATACTGAGCCTATTCCATCACATTCATGTCGGAGTATTCCTCCCGACCCATATCCATATGATTATGGATATCTAGATCCAAATCCAAGTTACCCATCACAGACACGCTCTCAATATCAAGATTCTCAACAACCTGAGTACGGGCACTAGTGTGGCTATTCGACGGACACTGGTGGATATCCTTACTCAGGGTCGGAGTCGTTGCCTAGTCAGTATCAGTCATCCTCTGGTTTTGTTGACCTGGTATTTCCTTCTGGCACTGGATATTATGGATATGTAGCACCTCTACCTATTGGATAACTGCATCCTGATGATGACGATGCCAACGATGTGGAGGTCGATCAACTACAAAAAAGCAAATTTTCATTAAGTGGTGACTCGTGAATTTTATTATGATAATTATAGTTATATTAAGGTAAGTATTGCTATATACCCATTAGTCCATTACCCACACATTCACCAAGCAAGCATACACTTGACATTGTGATGCAGGACATGAAATTAAACATGATGTGTGAGATTTATAGCTTAAAATCACTTTAGTTCAGAAACAATTACACAAATTCCATATCCCACATAAAAAGTCCAAACATTCAAGTAAAGGGGCATCTATGAGGGTCCAGGCCTACACAGGCTAAAGACTGGACCAATAAAAATTATAAACCAAACGATGCTCAAAGGGAAATAGAAATCAATCACACATGCATAGCAAACAGTCTCTAATCCAAGGGATTCCCAAATCTCAATTCAAGGAACCCTAGCATGAAAAAAGGGGCAAATAAATTAGGGCCAATGCAAACTAAGGCTAGGGTTTAGGAAATAGGAATGAAAAGAGAAAAACCGGAGGAAAATCTGACCCAGAGAAAGCTCCTGCATGCAGATGGTGGCCTGGGGTTGACGCACGTGCGAGGGAGGGTTGGACGCACGTGTAATGGAAGCCCACCTCCCCAAAGTGTCACCTAGACCTTAGTCGAGCAGGGGAGACCTCCAATCCCTCCAAGTTTGACGACGATCCGACGTAAGGTCGAGGCGTAGTGCTCCGCCGAAATTTCAGCCCTCCTATAGGTCCAGATTATGGAAACTGGCTATAGGGGGATGAATAACTGCGAAAGCTGGGAAATTCAAAACAATAATGATGATAGAAGATGAGAGATATGGATGGAAGAGGGTAGGGGCGGATGGGGATAAATGTGGCTTCGCACCACGGTAGTTAGCCCTTCAAAAAGGGAGGGCTTCGCACCCACTTTTGAATTCTTCCACAACTCACTAAGAGAGTAGAAAAATAAAGCAGGAATTTTTATTAAGCTTCAATGAATCCAAAGAACTACAAGGGGTGCTTATTTATAGGAAAAACCCAATACCCCAAAAACTCTCTCCATGTGCGCAACCTATTACTTGGCGATGAAGTAAACTAAAATAAAAACTAAATAAAGAAATCTAAAGCATTCATGATATTCTAAATAATAATAATAAGCAAAACCTAAAATATGAAATCGATCTGACGAGTGTGCCACGATCATGAGATCCCATGATGGGCTTTTCTTGACTATTGGGCCCACCCTTTTGAACCAAAACTTCTTTTTCTAGCTAGGAGGCTCTCTTTGGATGTCGTCATCAAGCCAGATCGATGGTGGGGCTCTCCTGCGTATGTTCGTGCGTAGGGGGTGGTGTGCGTGCGCGTGTGCTCATGATGTCCCCATCAATTCTCCTCGGCTGTGAAGATTTCGCCATTGGCAAACTAAAACTCTTGAACCGATCTAGGATGACAGGATGAAGTCTCTGAAACTCCTCCTTAGTGAGCCACATGCTGTCTGAAGCTGGGTGTGACTTCCATTCAACCAAGTACTTCTGAAACCCGTCGTCCGACGTAGATATTATCTTATGGTCCAGAATATCCTCTGTTTCCTCTATAGGTGTGGGAAGGGTAGGTATGTGAGGTAGAGGCTGAGAAAATGTGTCGGGACAGGTAGGGATGGAAGGTAGAGGTTGGAAAAATGGGACAGGAGGGGTAGGTATGGGACGTAGTAGCTGGGAAGATGGGTCGGGACGGATAGGTTGAGAGGTACAGGCTGGAAAAATGGGTCGGGAGGGGGCCATGGATTAAGAGAAAGGTCTGATGAATCAGGATGGTTAAACGAAAAGCTGGACAATGCATCAATGGCCCCTTGAAATGCAATTAGATCCTCCATATTGAATGTAGAACTAATTCCCATGGAGGGTGAAAGATTTGTCACATACGCATTGAGACCGTTTCGTTTTATAATTTTGACGGATCCAGCGCTACGCGCGTGTAACTTATGAACGACCCCCGGAGGATACCACTCGGGCTTGATGCGGACCATCACAAAGTCCCTTACATTGAATTCTTTGAAACATTTATTCTTGTCTGCAGAAAATTTGTAATGTTCATTACTAGTAGTGATCTTCTGCCTGATTTCTTGATGCCATGAATGAATGTGATGCACAAAAGACTCTGCAGGCTCTGACGGCCCATGGGACAGTGACATAGGGACAAGATCAATAGGTTTCTCAGGTTTATAACCAGTAACGACTTCATAAGGACTGAGACCTATGAACCTATCGACAGAACTATTAAATGCAAACTTGGCTGTAGGTATTATGGTGTCCCATGTTCTGGTGTGCTCTATATCCCTCCTACGGGGAGACTCATCCGGTAGATCATCAGGAAAGACATCATGAAATTCAGCCACTACTGGAATGGCCTCAGTAGATAACTCTATACTAGCCTCTGGTGCACTCTCTCTAGCCACGAGACCGCACATGTTGTACCCCTCAAAATAATGGTCTTGATGTCCCTCATGGGGTGGGGGAATGGGTGCACGCCCGTGACTGATTCCTTGGCCACCTCCATTTATTGGTCTATCCTCCTGGCCCCCTGCCTGAGATTGGCCATCTTCCCTAATGGTGGGGTTTGTCGTGAGGGAAGCCTCTATTTAGTCAAGGCGTTGATCTGTGTCTTGTTCCAAGCGCTTACCCCATGACTCGATCTGCTGGGACAGCTTGTTTAGTGCCTCTAGCAGTTGTTCCATGTTTAATGTAGGGTGCTAGCCAAAACCAAAACCCGTACGTGTGGGCGTGCAACTTGCAACTCCACCTAAGGACTTTCTATGACGACTATATGCAACTAAATAGGATTAAATGATCCTATCAGACTCTATATGAGGGAAACTACGCAGTGCTACTAAAATCCAGCAACATAGTTGTCAAAATAAGGGAATAACAGAAAGTTATAGCAATATAAATTTCTAACTTCCTGCAACCAGAAATTTTAGCAACTAATATTAGGGACTACGATCTTTTAAACAAATATATGTGATGAACTGGGTGCATGAAAGACTTAAACAAACTAAAACCCTAAATATGTGATGTATTCCCCTACAAGAACCCTAAGCTCTAATACTAAATTTGATGCAGGACATGAAATTAAACATGATGTGTGAGATTTCAGGCTTAAAATCACTTTAGTTCAGAAACAATTACACAAATTCCATATCCCACATAAAAAGTCCAAACATTCAAGAAAAGAGGAATCTATGCGGATCCAGGCCTACATAGGCTAAGACTGGACCAATAAAAATTATAAAACAAATAATGCTCAAAGGGAAATAGAAATCAATCACACATGCGTAGGAAACAGTCCCTAATCCAATGGATACCCCAATCTCAATTCAAGGAACCTTAGGGTGAAAAAAGGGTAAATAAATTAGGGTTAATGCAAGCTAAGACTAGGGTTTAGGAAATAGGAATGAAAAGAGGAAAACCTGACCCGGAGAAAGCTCTTGCATGCAGATGGTAGCCCGGGGTTGACACACGTTCGCGAGAGGGCTGGACGCATGTGTGATGGAAGCCCGCCTCCCCAAAGTGACACATAGACCTTGGTCGGCTAGGGGAGACCTCCAATCCCTCCAAGTTTGACGACGATCCGACGTATGGTTGAGGTGTAGTGCTCCGCCGAAATTTCAACCCTCCTACAGGTCCAAATTCTTGAAACTGGCTGTAAGGGGGATGAATAACTGCAAAAGTTAGAAAATTCAAAGCAATAATGATTATAGAAGATGAGAGATATGGATAGAAGAGGGTAGGGGGCAAATAGGGATAAATGTGGCTTCGCTTCACAGTAGTTAGCCATTCGAAAAGGGAGGGCTTCGCACTTACTTTTGAATTCTTCCACAACTCACTAAGAGAGCAGAAAAATAAAGCATGATTTTTTATTAAGCTTCAATGAATCAAAAGAACTACAAGGGGTGCCTATTTATAGGGAAAACCTAATGCCCCAAAAACTCGCACCATGTGCGCAACCTATAACTTGGCGATGAAGTAAACTAAAATAAAAACCATAACAATAAGCAAAACCTAAAATATGAAATCAATCCGACGAGTGGGCCACGATCATGAGATCCCATGATGGGCTTTTCTTGACTATTGGGCCCACCCTTTTGAACCAAAACTTTATCTTCTAATTAGGATGCCCTCCCTGGACGTTGTCATTGAGTCAGATCGATGGTGGGGCCTTCCTTCTACGTACGTACTTGCGTAGGTGGTTGGTGTACGTGCGCGAGTGCGCATGATGTCCTCATCACACTGCCGGACTTATATTTAAAATAACTCCCCTAACAACCAATCAAGTAATCCTTAATCAAGTTGTAAGGGAGTATATCTGACACTACTATTTTTTTTTTAAAAAAAAATCCTGACTTGAGGATGACAGGACAGGAATCACAACCACATGATAGGAGGAGAAGTCTCCGACATGTTGAAGAATGAAGATTTTAAAATTTTAAGATACAATGAACATTATAATATATGCAAGTCTGGACTCTAGTCTAGAGACCTCACTCCTCCTCAGGTATGTTAATAACTTAATATAGAATAAACTATGAAAAATATTTGCAAACTCCTACACATGTAAGATATTTTGATGTTACATTCATTCTAATATATTTATTAATGATATTAGATAGTTAGAAAATTAAATATATGAGTTTTGTAGTCAAATCTAGGTTGTCTGGTTCATAAATTCATCAGGCGGTCCGATACAAGTTCCCACCAAAGAGTGGACCGTTACACCACCATAAACATATTCCAAATTCTAAATGAATGCATATTTGGAATATTTAGAATATTATGAATTTAATGGATATTTTTCCATAATTTTTTGACAAAAAAAATTACACCGTTACAGGACCCGTATCGGCCGTTACGACCCCGCATCGGCCGATATGGGACGTATTTGTCTCGGTAATGGTGGGCACCGTTACGCCCACTGATACCGCAACAGAACTCCTTGGTTATTGTACTACCCACGATAGATTGGAAGTACCTACTTCCAAGTGGGACACTATTAGATTGTTTTATACTAACGTACACAGCGTACATGATAACCTAGGACATTCATATTATAAATTTTAATTTCTAAATCTATTATATGGATATGTTTAATTTTACATGCTGATTGTTAAAATTAATATATAATCGATCTCGCATTTTGCATTCTAGGATAGTTTTCATCATCCTACATCAAATTTGGTATTAGAGCCTAAGTCTAGCATAGGGTAGGTGTTCGACAAAATTCCTATACCCATAGTAGAACATATAAATAGTATATTACTTGTTGAGTTTTCTGATTTGGATTGTAGAATTTTCTGCTAGGGTATTTTCAAAGTCCTATATTGATGAAACTTTCAAATTTAGTGACTTTAAGAAACCTAGATGTTGAATTTTCTGTTTTAGCATTATTATAATCATTCTAGGGTTGTCTATAGGATTTAAGGTCCTAAGGGTCATCATACATAAAATACATGTGCATCATATTACATCTCATTGAGCGTCGTCAAGTCTGATTTTTGCACTGCATTCATCATATAGTACACATTTTGCCAAGTTGTCTCTCATAAGGTTCGTTTAGTATATGCAAACACTAATATATCAGGATTTTGCTCTATTCTCCTTCAGATTGTTGAGGCTCTCGAAAATATTAACCGCCGTTTCATATCCATTGAGATGTATAATAGGACCACTGTTGCATAGTTGACTACTAGCAACCAACATATCACACAGCTAGAGGCTACCTCTCATGGTACCCCCATCAAGCACGAGAGCCAGCGGATGAGGACCGAGTTGAGGAAAGTCCAGTCCTAGTAGAACCCATTAGGGTTCGTAATAGGAACTTTGGTCAGTGAGTAGGTCATATAGGACTGTCCTGCCACGCGCCCTGTAGAGAGTCGCAGGATCGTTATGACCTTGGGGAACGATTCATGAAAAGTGTCAAAGTCGATGCTCCCAATTTTGATGGTCGCTTGAACCCGAAGCATTTCCTTGACTGGCTAGTTGACATGGACCACTTCTTCGAATGGTATGATATGTTAGATCGTTGTCGAGCGAGGTTCTCTAAGATGAAGTTGACAGGTTAAGCCAAGTTGTTCTGGACCAATACAGAGCAAAAGGCAGAGCAGTGTGGAGATGAACCCATTACATCATTGGTTGAGAGGAAAGAACTTACAGAAAAATATGTCCTTCTCTCCTACCGTGATCACCTTCTAGATCAGTGGAAGTCCTTGAGGCAAAGGTTAATGTTTTTATTAGATTACATCGAGAGATTCGAGGAGTACATGATGTGATGTGATGTCGATGAGTCCCCTGCTATGACCCTATCTCGCTTTAGGACGGGCCTGCGCCCTGAGATTAGGCGTGAGCTCATCCCTCATGATGTTGGCACACTAAAGGAGGCCAACCTTATAGTATATGAGCTTGAACGATATCTAGTGTAACTGACCATGAAGTGGTTTGGGTGTCATGATTCCAGTGGTAGGGTTGCTCCTCAGGGAGCCAAAATTATCCCTGGGAGTCAGATCAAAGCCCCAATTGGTTCTCCACCTATAACAAAGATGTTAAAGGTAAGGGTTTAGTCAATACTAGTTCGAAGGGAAGTGAGCACATACGCAATGGTTATGGTTACCTCTCAAATGAATTCCTAAACAGAGAAAGAGGAAAAAATCTTATGATAAATGAGGCTGATGAGGATGACGATGACAATTGCGACATAGAGGAACATGAACCTGATATTGGTTGTAGTGATGAGGAGTTTGATGATCAAGAGACCCACAATCTCGCAGTAGTTAGATGCGCCTTTTCCCATGCTAAAGAAAATGATGATCGACGCAGTAACACAATCCTTTACACTTATACCAAGTGTAGAGAAAAGAATTATAAATTGATCGTGAAAAGTGGCAATAGTGCTAATGTGGTCTCTACTAGCACCGTGAGTCGACTAGGCTTAAAAGCTGAGTCTCACCCTCAACCCTACAGAGTGTCGTGGGTTGATGAGTCGTCCATTCCGATCTCATAGCGATGTTATATCTCATCTAGTTTTGGTCGTATAAGGATTTGTTGTGGTGTGATGTAGTTCTCATGGATGTAAGTTACAATATTTGGTCGCTCGAATATTTGTACATTCATGTTTGAGGAAAAGAAAATTAGATCGAGTCCTCTTCCACCCAAGAGCATACCGGAAAAGAAGGAGACTACCAAGAAGGGTGATCCTAGAACTTCGAGGAAGTCCAAACCTAAGTCTCTTCACATCATTAATGCAAAAGAATTTGAAAGAGAGACTAAGGAGGATTTAGAGGTGTATGCCATCGTGACTAGAGAGGCTACCCCCCAGGTTAGTGTAGATTTGCCTAGTGAGGTGATTTCGGTTATGGATGAGTTCAGTAATGTCTTTCCTGATGACCTCCCAGATGAGCTTCCACATATGATAGACATCCTGCATGCCATTGATCTTATCCTCGGGTCGACTCTCCCAAACCTTCCTCATTACAAAATAAACCCCACGAAGCATGCAAAAATCAAGAAACAAGTTGATGAGCTTCTTCGAAAAGGGTTCATTTAGGAGAGCATGCATCCATATGTTGTACCCACCCTTCTGACACCCTAAAAGGATGGGACGTGGTATATGTGTGGATAGTAGGGCCATCAATAAGATTACCGTTAAGTACCAGTTTCCTATACCGTGTCTTGATGATATGTTTGACATGATGGCTAATGCCACAATTTTATCTAAAATAGACTTCAAGAGTGGGTATCACTAGATCCATATTTGCTTAGGTGATGAGGGGAAAATGGCCTTTAAGATGAAGGATGGGATGTACGATTAGATAGTCATGCCTTTTGGGCTGACCAATGCCCCCAAGTATATTTATGCGGGTGATGACTCAGGTGTTGAGACCTTTCATGGGGAGTTCCTAGTCGCATACTTTGATGACATTCTTATTCATAGCATGACTAAGGAACAACACCTCCATCATCTGAGGCAAGTGTTTGGGATCCTTAGGGCAGAGAAGTTATATGCCAACCTTAAGAAGTGTTCATTTTTGTTTAAAAGTATCATCTTCTTGAGGTTTATCATGTCATCTGTGGGCATGTCTGTGGATCCTGAGAAAGTCAAGGTCATAGTTAGTTAGCCTGAGCTACATAATATTCATGAGGTTCGTAGCTTCTATGGCTTAGTCACCTTTTATAAATGGTTTATTATAGTGTTTAGTTCCATCATGCCTTCCATTACTGATTGCATTAAAAAAAAGGGGAGTTTGGACTAAAGAGGCCTCTAGGGTGTTCAAGGAGATCAAGGTTAAGATGATTGAAGCCCCTGTCACGTGACTTTCAGATTTTTCTAAGGCTTTTGAGGTCACTCGTGATGCGTCTAGTGTCGGCATGAGTGGAGTACTTAGTTAGGAAGGTCATTTTGTTGCTTTCTTTGGCAAAAAACTGAATGAACCGAAGCAAAAGTATTCTACCTATGACAAGGAGTTCTATGCGGTAGTGCAGTCCTCATGTCATTAGTGACATTATTTATTACCACAGGAGTTTGTCTTATTCTTTGACCATGAGGCTTTGCACTATCTCAACTTGTAAAAGAATTTGAACCCAAGGCATGCCAAGTGAGTGTAATTTCTCCAGGAGTATACATTTGTGTTAAAGTACAAGGCTGGGGTTGAGAATAAAACTTCCAGTGCATTGAATCGTAGGGTTGTGTTACTCCACTCAATGAGCGTCGAAATCACTGGGTTTAAGTGTTTAAAGGAAGATTATCCTAGTTGCCTAGATTTTAGAGAGGTGTACGTATCGTTGTTAGATGGTCAATGTATGGATAGTAGTGAGTTTGTCTTGGTCAGTGGGTTTTTGTTTAGTGGTGATAGTTGTGTATACCTCGTACGTCCCTTCGTGACTTTTTGATTTGGGAGCTTCATGTTAGAGGGATAGCTGGTCATTTTGGGCATGACAAGACTATTGCACTTGTAGATGAGCACTTTTATTGGTCAAGCCTCAAGTGAGACGTGGCTAACATTATAGGGAAATGTGGGACTTGTTACCTGGTAAAGAAGAGGAAGCAGAACACCGGATTATATACACATTTGCCAGTCCCCCACACCCCATGGGTTGATATTAGCATGGATTTCATGCTTGGGCTTCCCAAGATGATTAAAAAGCATGATTCCATTTTTATATTTGTGACAGTTTTTTTAAATGGCTCACTTTCTCCCATGTTATAAAATGTCTGATGCCACTAACATGGCTAAGATATTCTTTGGGGAGGTAGTTGGTTTGCATGGTTTTCCAAAGACCATTGTCTCAGATCGAGATGTACGGTTTATGAGTTATTTTTGGAAAGCTCACATGATGGTCGGACAGAAGTTGTCAATCGAAGCTTAGGGAATCTGTTAGGATGTCTAGTGGGAGACCATATTAGGACCTGGTATGCAGTTTTGCCCGTAGCTGAGTTTGCATACAACAATTCCATCAATAAGTCCATAGGAATGAGTCCATTTGAGATAGTATTTGGGCACAAGCCTAGAAAACCTATAAATCTCATACCCATGTCCGTTTCACATAGGCCATCTAGGTCTACAGAAGCATTTGCAAACCATATTCATGACTTGCATAGTGAGATCAAGAAGCACATTAATGCTAGTAATCAACATTATAAAATCTCTGAAGATTTACATTGTAAATTTAAGGAGTTTCAGGTGGGTGACTGTGTCATGCTCTGCATTAGGCCCGAACAATTCCCACAGGAAATTATGAAGAAATTGCACGCCCACAGTGCAGGTCCATATAAAAATTTAATAAGAGTGGGCTTAATGCATATGTGGTGGATCTTTCATCTGACATGGGCATTAGTGCAACATTCAATGTGGAGGACCTTATGGCTTGTGATGGACCCACACATCTATCTTCTAGCCCTCTGCAAACATTTTTCTTATCTTAGATGATGGTGTCCCTAACCCCGTCCCCAGCCCATGGCCTTTACTAGACTTTTCTTCCCACCCATTGCCTTCTCTTCCATCATTACCTAGTCGGAAAGAAGAGATCGGGGATGTTCTAAATCACCAAGTGGTCTCTACCCGCAATGGAGGATATTTGAAATACCTTGTGAAGTAGAAGAATATGCTAGAGTCAGAAAACACTAGGATTACAAAGGCAAAGTTCTAGTGCATTGATCCCGACCTCCTCAAGCATTGTCACAACTTTATTTCGCCAGTGACGAATTCTTCTCAATTGAGGTGAACTGATGGGGACATCAGAGGACCCACTTGGGTGTACAAGAGACGTAGGTGACCACCTACATTAGCACAACTCTCTTTTTGAAGATGAGTTCCAGATAAGGCCTGTCGGGCCATTTTGAAGACCCCACATGCATTGGACGTATATCATGAAGACTCCACTCCGGGATGATGCATGCGGTCTCCTTGGGAGACTATTTTAATCATAAGATTTTTATTTTGCGTCGATCCGACTATTGGATATTGTCGATCAGGCCACCGAATCTTCTTGATATGGGCCCCTTGGATTTTGATATTGCTTTATGTTTTTTTGTTAATTTTAGAATTTATTTGATGGTTGAGATTGATTATAAGTATTTTAATTTTCTTATTTTGGATGATGGGCCGTTTCACTTAAGTGAGTGACATGGTTGTAATTATGTTGATATTTTATTATAAAAACATGAGAGGGACGTCCAACCCTAGTGGAGAAATTGAGAAGAAAAAACAGAGAGAAGCCATCTTGTGTGAAGGAATTCTCCTAATTGTTTTTTAGGGTTTATGAAGCCCTCCCTTCCAATTGAATTGTGGAATGGTAGAGGATTGTTTGGTGGTGGATTCCCCAAGGTACATTCTTTCTCTTTCTCTTCTCCAACAATGCATTCTTCTTCTCTTTTCTTCTTTCATTTCTTCCCTTACATCCTTCCTAAATCTGTCAAAACCTGAACCCCATCCATCTGTTTCCTTCTTTTTCATACCCATCCGTGTGTGGAGCTACCTGCATGTACGCATGTACACACGCATGTGCATTCGTACTGCCTTCACGTGTGAGCCCCGTTTAGTTTTTTTATGTACTCATTGATTTCCTTTTAAACCCACCAATCCCTATATCCTTTAAATCCCTCAAAACCCGATTCTCAAATCTCCATCCATGAATCCAAAACACTAATGAGAATCTGATTTTATTATTATTATTATTATTATTATTATTATTATTATTATTATTATTTATAAAACTTTCCCCAGACCAGAATTTTGCTTGTATCATTATTTGTCTGTGTGGTTGTTGCATTGCTCACCATAGATTGGAAGTCCTTTAATTCTAAGTGGGTTACTATTGAGTTATTTTATATTTTTGTGCACCATATATGTGATAACCTTGGACCTTCATATTATAAATATTAATTTCTGAATATATTATGTGGATATGTTTGATTTTGTGTGTTGATTGCTGAAATTAATGTGTAATTGATCTCTCATCTTGCATCTTAGGATAGTTTCCATCATCCTACATCAAATTTGGTATCAGAGCCTAGGTCTAACATAGGGCAGGTGTTCGAGGGAAAGACATTGTGCAGTATGTCCAGGCAAAGACATCCTTAACTTTGTTTAGGAGGTCAATGTACTTGGTGACCCCGACTGTCAGAACATTGATGTTGAGATATGTCAAGCAGGGCCCTTCTTGAGAGCCAATGTTATGTTCCCTTTCATCATTGAAAGTGAGCTAGTCACCATATTTGATTTTTCCGATGTTATGCTTGGCATAATCCCCTCAATTTCTTCATTTGGTTCGATAATTGGCTTGGGGATTTTGGAGATCCATTGGATGGAAGCGACATCAAACATTGTCAAAAGGTGAATCATGATAGGCTTTGCACCTAGACCTTCTTTGTTGATTTGGCTTTGTAGGTTAGGTGTGTTGTTCGGGGCCGCAATCCCAATTAGAACTTGGATTCTTGTGCTATTGTTTAGGCTAGAGCGTTTTTTATAGTCAATCCCCATTTTCTCCATCATGTATCTGCTTGTTGGATTGCAATGCTTGAGTTTTAAAGGATCGAGCTCTTCTTGAGCAAGACAGTCGTCGGATGTTGGAGGTTCGAAATGATTCTTGTAAAAAATGATGGGTTTTTGGGCGTGTAGTCTTTATGGCACATTAAACTTTTAAGGCATTGTCAACCCAAGAATTTGGAGCATTTTCCTTTAGTATTTTCTGTATTGCTTTAACCCAAAGGTGGGTTTAAATAACCATTCTACAAGACTATACAAGGAAGCTTATTTAGAGCTTCTCCATGCATAGTATATTACAACTAATGATAACCCATGACAACTCATGAACACAATATTCTCACACCCCCCCTCAAACTGATGTGGGATAATGAACTAACATCAGTTTGCCACGAAGAAACCTATGACAAGATGAGGTCACAGTTTTGGTAAATAAATTAGCTAGTTGTAGCTCTGATGTCACATGAGGAAGAGAAATGATACCAGCTATATATTTTTCTCTCACAAAGTGGTAGTTAGCTTCAATGTGTTTAGTGCACTCATGAAATACTAGATTGGAAGGCCAACTGAGTATCACTGAGGTTGTTAGCATATAATGGAGTCGGCAAAGATAAATGAATCCCAAGATCTGTCAACAATCCCCAGAACCAAGTAATTTCACTACATGCTTCTGTCATTGCATGATATTCGGCTTTTGTGTTGGATTTAGATACCGTGGTTTGCTTCTTACACTTCCAGCTAACCAATGATTATCCCAAGAAAACACAATAGCTAGTAGTGGACCATCGTGAAATGGGACATCCTGCCCAATCTGTGTCAGAGTAAGCAGATAATTGTAGATCGTGCGATGATGGAAAGAGAAGCATCTAATTGAGGGTACCTCGAAGGTATCGAATAATGCGATAAAATGCCATCATATGCAATTTGCACAGTAGCTCAACAAACTAGCTAACAACATGAATTGTATATGAGATATCAGGATGAGACATAGCGAGATAGACTAAGCTCCCGACCAGCTACCTATAGGATGTAACATCTGAGAGAAGGTCTTCATCATCTTTCCTATACTTGACAATTAATTCCATACGTGTCTCATGGGTATTGTTATCTGTAAGGTTCGCTAGCTTGATCAAATCACAGGTATACTTCCGTTGACTCGTGAGATAACCTTGAGTATTACGAGAAATTTCAAGACCCAAAAAATAGGTTAATGGCCTCATATCCTTCATATGAAATGAGGAGTGAAGTAATGTTTTGAGATCAGTAATTCCTTGAACGTCACTGCCTGTGATGAGAATATCATCAACATATACCAATAAAGCAACATGGCCTGAATTAGACTTGAGAATAAACAGTGATGAGAGTTATATTGGCTTTGAGAATAGCTCGCTGTGGTTATTATCCCATGAAAATTTTCAAACCATGCTCTTGGTGCTTGTTTGAGCCCATATAAAGCTTTAGATAGCTTGCAAACTAAGCGCGGATCCTTGGACTTATAACGGGGAGGTTGCTTCAAGTAAATTTCTTCCTTGAGATTCCCATGGAGGAAAGTGTTCTTGATATCGAGTTGATTGAGTTGCCAACCTTTAGAAGAACTTATAGCAATCAAGGAACGGACCGTTTTCATTTTTTCCATTGGAGCGAATGTCTCATCATAATCAATTCCATACTCTTGTTTATAGCCCTGGGCCACTAGTCGAGCTTCGTATCGATCTAAGTTCCCAGCAGATTTTAATTTCATAGTATATACCCATTTGTTGCCTATCACTTGCTTCCCCTCAAGTAATGGAACCTGCGTCCAAGTAGCATTCTCTTTGAGTGCCTGAATCTCATGATCCATGGCCTTTAGCCAACACGGTTGCGTATATGCCTGAGAATAAGAAGTAGGGACAACTAAAGGCTTTAATCTAGAAAACAAGGCATGATGAGAGGCAAAAAGATTTAATCGACTGGGAGGAACGGACGGATGACTGGAACGTCGTAATTCGATCTCAGTGGAAAGTGGGATAATTACCTGCACTATAGGAGAAGAGAACACTTGATCGGAAGCAGGAGTAGCTATGGGAGAGGACCCAAGAGAGATAGGCTTCACATGACGTTGATAGACCTGCAAAGGAGGAGAGGAAGAAGGAAGCGTAAAACGATTTTTATCAAAAGAGGACATATGAGAAATGGAAGATGGAACAATAGTAATTGATGGAGATGCATGTACAACTTTATAGTATAGTAAATTTTCAAAGAATGTGACATGGATCATAACAACGATACCCTTTCTGATGCTCCTCATATCCAAGAAATACACATTTAACTGCCCTAGGACTGAGTTTATCATGTTCTCGTTCTGGAAGATGAACAAAAGCAATGCATCCAAACACTTTAACTGACTATAATTTGGAAGAAAAACGTGGGATTTTTTTGGTTGGCCAAAACACTAGAAGGTAATCAATTGATTAGATACACAGTTGTTGATTTTGCTTTAGCCCAAAGAAATTTTGGGACACGTACATATTCCGTCATGGTGGTTGCTACCTCAGTAATGTGGCGATTCTTTCGTTTTGCTACTTCATTATGCTCTGGTGTGTTAGGACACGTTCACTGATGTATAGTACCATTTGAACTTAGAAAAGTCTCAAACTCACAAGACATGCACTCTCCCCCATAGTCAGGCCAGAGAACTTTAATTTTCTTTACAAATTGGGTCTCCACATATGATGAAACTTGTCTGTAACATAAGAATATTGCTTAAGACTTGTGGTTCATGAAATAAATTCAAGTGTGCCTTGAAAAGTCATCCACAAAAATGATGTAATACAACGAACCACTAGGAGCCATGATGGGAGATGGAACCTAAACATCAGTATGAGCAAGATCAAACAAATTCTGAGTGCGGGAGTTACTCAATGAAAAGGGCAATGCAGTAGATTTACACACTTTGCAACTAACACAGTTCATATCAATGGAAATAGGACTAATATTTATTTCATCATTCAAAAGACCAGATCTAAATAAGAAAAGCATGTTTTTAGAATTTGGATGCCCTAAACGACTATGCCAAAGTTTTCAGCATTTATTAGCAAAAGAAATATCATGAGAAGATGGAAGAAAAAACAATGCAATGAGACAACTTTGGGATAGAACTCCAAAGTGAACAACCCTCCTCTCTTTTGGCTCTTCCTAATCAGTTTCCCTGTTTCCAGATCCTGTACGAAACAACCAGACTGAGAAAACAAAACTAAACAGTTATTTTCCATTACTTGAGCAACCAAAACCAAGTTGACAGATAATTTAGGAACATAAAACACTTTAAAGGAAGAAATTGCGAAATGATGAATGTGAGACTTTCAATGAACCGATATGAGAGATAGGTAAATGGTTCCCATCTGCAGTTAGATGGAACCCACTCCTCTATAGGGGACACAATTAGTTAGACAAGAAAGGTCACCAGTCATTTGATTAGATGCCCCTGAGTCAATATACCAAAGGTTTCTAGGATCAATATTACCTATCGAACCTGAAGAACCCGTCGCTTGAAGAATTTGCTAAATTTGTTCTGGCAAAAGTAGATTAGGCTGCACCAATAGGGTCATAGATGGTGAAGTTAGGCTTCTTAGCAGTGGACATCAGAAAAGAATGTCCACGTCCCTGGTAGTGAGGGAGTAGAGGAGGGCAAGTTGGGCAATTGGCTATATCATGTCCTTCTTGTTTGCAGTATCGACAAAACAAAGTACTTGGTCTAGAGGATTTCATATTTGCTTTTTTGTTAGGACAACGAGCAGCCACATGACCAAATCCATTACACTCAAAACATTTAACTTTCGACATGTCTCGTGACTTTCCTGGCAATTGGCTATATCATGTCCTTTGAATTATTGGTAGTCCAAGATAGGAGTTCATTTTCATCATTTGGTTTGCCCATAGAACCATCCACATAGTCGTAGAGGCTCTTTCCTGCTAGAAAGTGCTTGAATTGAAACTGGCACAGGGATTTTTTTTCCATCCAACCTAACATGGATAGTTTCGATCTTATCGGAGGGATTCGTGGATGCTATAAAAAATTAACCACGAAGAATCAATGTACAACTGATTTCTGGTGATGCAGAGGTAGTGCCGCTGTCATCGATGGAGAATAATCTATCGGGGGATTCGTTGAATCAGGCCGGAAGCGGCATGCCGGAAAATGGAATGAAACAGATGGAGATATGTTGAAGTTACTATCGTTGGGAGATGAATAGTTCCGTCGAAACGGCAAGAGATTGCAATCTACGGCGGCCGTAAAAAAAAAAAACGGGCGTTCGCGTCTGGAGGAGGTGTCACTGGTGTGGGTTGGTGCAGGTCGTCATTTGGTACAGGTTGTTGCTTGAAGAAGAGGGTTAGGAAATGGAGATCGAGATCAGATTTCGCGATCTGATGGAGACGAACGCCGAATCTGGATAACGTACAATGACAATGACCGTTGTTGGAGGAGATGGGACCTGCAGAACGTGAATGGCAGTGAGCCGCTATGGCTAGATGATGGGTTCAGATGTGTGGCTTTGATACCATGTCAACCCAAGAATTTGGAGAATTTTCCTTAAGTATTTTCTATATTGCTTCAATCCAAAGGTGAGTTTAAATAACCATTTTACAAGACTATAAAAGGAAGCTTATTTAGAGCTTCTCCATACATGGTATATTATAACTAATGGTAACCCATGACAACTCATATACACAATATTATCACATGTATCTCATTAAATGGTTGTAATGTCTCGATTTATGGAGCGGGATTGTAAAATTTGTCTATGGAATTTCTAGTGTCTCATTCGATACTACTTTCAGTAGGGACTGCCCCAGTCGTTGAAGATGCTATGGAACGTGTGGAATGGTTTTTGTTGCTAAGGCTTTCTATTTATATATATATATATATATATTATATTATATATATATATATATATATATATATATATATATATATATATATATATATATCAAATGCATGGTGTTGATGGTCGAAACGCATCACAGTGGGGCCCACACAGCTCGACCTCACGGGAGCTTATCGTGGGGTCGAACGCATAGTACCTTTTCCCTATATATATATATATTTCCAGAAGAATTGGGAAGATTGTGGGCCTTGGCCTTGATTGAGTCTTATGTGACCTTAGACCTGCTAGGTCCATCGGTCTTTCTCTTGTTGATGATGACTTTGACCTTGGGCTTTGCACTTCAGGGGGAGTAGGTGCCTTAGTGCCTTTTCTTCAGCTAGAGCATACTTGTTATAACATCAAGCATTTGCGAAATGAGATTCTAGGATATTGATGTAGAGCGGGTCGCGGACAGTTTCATGGCCAAGATGGATCAGAAAAGGCCCGGTCGATGACAGAAGTGATCCGGACCGTCGGACCTTAGATCGGGCGTATCTCGCAATCCGGAATGAGTTATCTGACGTAAAATATATGATTTTGGGGTAGAACGAGCTACTTTAGCCAACCAACCCTACTATGCCGGGTTGCGATGCCCAGAATTGCGAAAAGCCCCTGGATCGACAGTCGTTTCCCTACTTTAATTTCGTTTTTACTATAAATAGTAAGTTTTAGTTTGATTATAACTCTTCATCCGTCAGGCTTTAGGAGTTGCGCCCAACGTGAAAAGAGCTTAGAATAATTAGGAGAACGTTTTGGTGAAGCCAAATACGACACTTACTATTTTTGGCCGAAAACCTTGCGCACTAGTAGACATCACGACCGTCTATAAATAGTAAGTTTACTATTTATAGTAAGTCACGATTTCTAGGAGTTTTAGTTGTAGTTTGATTCTGATTTCTTTCCCATTGCTTGGTATCCCTATTTAAAGGGTTGTGAACTCATTTTTATGAATTAATTAATCAGTTTCGAATTTATTAGAATTTATTTCTATTTTCTGCTTTCTTTCCTCGTGGATTCGAGAAGTCTCTGTGAGGAGTCCAGAGAAGCTCCGTGGATTCGGAGTATTTATCCTCATCACGTTCATCCTTGCGTCAGATATAAAGTGTAGGACTTTGTGTCGGTTGCAATCCTCTTTTGAATGCCATTTGCGTAGCACTTTTTTTTTTTAAAGGAGTGGCTAGGTGCCACTGAGAGATTCATTCATCACTGGAAAATTACAGCCAACAGGGGAAGACCCAACAAAGATTTTTGGGCCTCACTCGACAGAAAGAGAGCAAACTAGCCTAAGAGAAAAAACTTGACAGCAATATACAGGAGGACTTCGGGATGCCCAGAACAAAAAGATACTGGGGCAGCCTATCATGTGTAAAATTTTGGAATCTAGGGAATTCTCATCAAGCCTAGCCACACCTTGTCCAAGAAAATAAGTCCTGTGGCATGTGGCGGAACATTTGTCAAGTTTTCAAAGAAAAAAGAGGACTGGGAGCTACTGCCCAGCCTGGCTAGGGCGTCAGCTAGCGCATTACCGTCCTTGAGGGAGTGGGAGTAAATAACCTCGGCACCAGATGGCAAGTTTCTAATTCTGGTGATCCAGGGGTACCATTTCCAGCCTGGGGAAGCTGAGCCAAAGAGCAGGCTGATGGCCACTGGAGAGTCCGATTCGAGAATGATATGATGGAACCCATTCAGGAGGCCCAAACGTATGCCTTCATGTAATGCTCTGAGTTCCGCATGAGTGTTTGAAGCCGATTCATACCCTTCTGCAAAAGCAAAGATCAGGTGACCAGAATTATCCCTGCATAGACCACCACCACTAGCAGGGCCTGGGTTTCCCAAAGAAGACCCATCGACGTTGATTTTTACCCACCCGGTGTGGGGCCGACGCTAAGTGATAACTTCATTTGGAAGATGGGAGTGGGAGTGGTCAGTAGAGGAAGGATTTGAGGGCCCCGGGATGTGCGTTCCACGCTGAGGAGGGAGGGAGGATTAGGTTGGGTCGGACTTGTCCTTGAGCCAATTGATCCACCAGGTAAGGCGATACAGCAGCGAGCGCGGGTGGACCGTGGTATCGGAGAAGAAAGTCGCGTTCACTAGTGAAGCAACAAAGGGTCGATGTTGTAGCAATGCATGCATGAACGATTGAGCAATATGTTGTAGGTGGTGGTTGTGTTGATAACTTATAGGTGACCTTGGTCTCTAGCTCACCATTTTTTAGGACAACAATAATTGCCCCATAGTATACTATTCATCCTGGCTAAAGCCTTGTATCAGAGACCACTGATTTGCAGACTGTTGATTATGTAGCTCAGCTTCTTCAATGTTTTGAGCGGCATGAGGTTGATTTCCAAGCTGTTATCCAGCACGATTTGATTGATATAGACATCCTGAATGTAGTTGGTGACCGAAACTAGCTCCATCCATCAGGTTCTTCACATTCTCACCATACAAACCAAAACTAGCACAAAACCATGAGACCCACACTAAAGTGGAACATTGTCAAATTCATTCCTTCATCTCAAACTACTTTTTTTTTTTATTTTAAATATTTAAATTATGTATGTTTACCAAACATTTTTATTGGAAACTAAATTCGTATAAACAATTCTTCACAAATAATTGTCAAGAATTGTTTACTGGAAATCAAATGCGCCCTTACTAGAAGCAACGACAAACAGGCTTTTAAAATATTGCCGTTCAATTCAGTTGGGTATCCAAACATAGCCTAAGGGATGGGAAACAGCTGTACTATTCAACGCATTGAACTTGACGGATTGGCAATTGATGCTAGCGTTGGGATCATAGTCCTGGAGAGACCAAATCCAATTTCTTCAGCCAGCTCTCTCAGATGCACTCATTGCACCGAAAGCATGGCTCACATGCATTTACTTACGAGGAATTGTCTCGACCAGAGGTCTTGCATTGCATCCTTAGGAATTTCAGTTCTGTGTGGGCCATTGTCCAACTGTCTTGATCACTGGTTGGCTGGTCCTCGTCGTGAATATAGTTAGTAAAACACCACAGCGAAAAGGAAAATTTCGGTGCTTAATTCAGTCTTGATCATTGAAAAGACGTGAAAATTCAGTTGAAAGTAACAGAAACACCGAAGTTCTAAGAATAAGAAGTTTGGGTTTAACACCATTTCAGCTAAAAAAGTAAGAGTGAAAAAGATGGTTGTATATATGCATGCGCATATGCACACAATATATATTATATATAGATAAGATTAAAATTAAAAACTTTAACTAAAATTATTAGAATTTCTATATACATGAGAAATAATGTATATAGGTAATCAAATATGGAGAGAATATAATTTTTTCTCACAAAAATTTCATTTGTAAGTAATCATATATGAATCAATCCATCTCTAATAAAAATTTCCATCCTTTCAATTCCATCAATAGATGATGATTCCAATCTCTATTTTTCTAAACCGGCCTCGAAAGTTAGAAAACATGTCTTTTGAAGAAATAAAAACGTGGTTAATCCTATGTGCCCATAAAAGCATGTTTCTTTCCTGTATTCCAAAGTATATGGAGCTTTAAACAAGATGTAATAATTCAGGATTTTTTTTTTTTTTCTTTTTTCTTTTTTAAAAATATAAGTTTAGAACAGATTTTTCCTATGGTCATGAATGACCATGCCCCAAAAATATTCTTTTAGTATTATCCCAAACCTTATGATTTGCACAAATAGCCAATCAAGATTGGAAATATAGAATCCTGATGATGATTGAGCGTAGTGCTTAAAATGACAAGCCTGATCATCTATGATGAAGGTAGAGATAGATGATGGTGATTTTCAATTGATAATGGCACCGTGATTCAGCAAGAAACTCAGCTACAATTGATATTCATCAAGATGATATGTTATCTTGCGAGCAGCTTAGCAACAAGAACCAAAAACTGAAAATTTAAGTGATATATAGCCCCCTTTCTCTCTTATTTTTCACATGGAGGAATAAAAGACAAATTTCAAAACCAAGTTAACTATGGCTCTCATATGTGAGATGACTATTTATCAATAAGATAAATATGAACATCCTTCCAAAGGATTACGTTTATTGATAAAAGACTTTTAACTCTATTAATGAGTCATAAAAATCTTCTTAAACTTTGGAATAATGAAAATGAATATGACAACTAGTATAAAATACAATGTGTATCCCTTCACACCATCACCATAGCCAACAAACATACGCTTCTTAACGCTTTGGTCTAGCTTATCTATCTCAATTGGTGGTACATAAAAGTAAGCATCGCAACTAAAAACTCGTATGCCCAAGTAATCAACATCATCTTTTTTTAAATAATTTGATTTATATATTGAAACTTTGAGGCAATTATACAGACGCAGGACATTTTGGGTTGGCCCATCGCAAAAAAAAAAAAAAAAAAAAAAAAAAAAGAAAAGAAAAAGAAAAAGAAAAGGAGGTTGAGCCAGCCTATTGTAACCTCTAACTCTGATTAATTCTCCCTAACCGCCCCTAGCCCCGACTGGTCTAGGACGAGCTCCCCTCAAGAAAGAAGCGGAAGGGCTGAAACCTTAGCAAACTCCTTATCCAACTGATTGGCACTGTCTAAGTGGGCAAGGCCATCCGCCACGCTATTGGCCTCCCTCGGAATGTGCTCAATCGGGACATGGGCGATGCCTCGAATAAAATCAAAATGTTTCTTCTAGTAGTAGATATTCCACGGGACTCGACTTTCCTTTGAGAATACGGACACCACCGCTAGCGAGTCACTTTCCACTTCAACTTTGCTGAACCCGTGTTCCGAACGTAGATTCAGCTCGTCCACCACTACTTTAGCTTCGGCCAGAAAGTTGGATCCAACACCATAGCCTTTCTTGAAGGCAAATAGAAGATCGCCTCCTTCATCTCTATAAACACCCCCCGAAGGGCCCAGGTTTCCATGTGAGGACCTGTTTACATTCAGTCTCACCCATCGCTCCTTCGACCTCCTCCATTTGACTATTGATAGGAATGGCTTATTGTTTTTCCTTGTCCGAGTAATCAACATCATGACTACTCCACACTTCTTATAAACTTTTACAACCAATTGGCTTAGCAGGCCGTGTTAACAACCCCAGTACATAATTCCTTAACATAGCATTGCTCAACCTGCTTTGTGCTATCTCCAAGAGAGTTTGATTCATCTGTTTTGGTACACCACTCTGCTCTAGCGTATGCCTAATTGTATTATGCCGCACGATCCCTTTATCCTTACAAAACCGGTTAAATTCATTAGAAGTGAATTTACCTCCACTATCTATCCTTAAAACTTTCAACTCCTGCCCTCATAATTTTTCCTCCATCTCCTTCCATACTTTGAAGGTGACAAAAACGCCTGACTTGTACTTTATAAAGTACCCCTACACCTTTCTAGAATAGTCATCTATGAATGATACAAAGAATGATGACCCTCCAAAAACAATGGGTGAAGGCCCCCATACATCAGAATGCACATAATCTCAAGTATCCTTACTAATGGTTTTTCAGACTTAATAGATAACCTTGACTATTTAACAAATATACAATGCTCATATATGTTCAAATCAATCATTTTAAATGCAGAAATCAATGAACGATTAAAAAGTACCTTCATGTCGCACTCGCTCATGTTGCCTAGACGTGCATGCCACAAACGTGCCGATGTGAACTCCACTACAGACACTACAGCTCCACTCGATACAATATTCTAAATTAATCTATAAGGGTTACCATTCCTCTGTGCCTTCATCACTACGAGTGCCCCTTTTGAAACTTAATAGATACAATCAAAACTGGTGAATTTACACCCAATTGCCTCGAGAGCTCTGAGAGAGATTAGATTCTTCCGTAGGTCAGGAACGTGTCTCACATCCATTAGGATGTGTTTCATCCCATCAGACATCCTGATGTGCACCGATTCATTTCCAACTTATAGGTAACATCATTGTCTATAAACACCTGGCCACCATCATGCTCGTTGTACGTTGTGAACTAATTCCGATGCGAGGTCATATGATATAACACCCTTGTATCCAAAATCTTCTCATCGCTGAGGTTGTTATATTTAGATGCGGTCAGAACATCACTGGTATCCATATCCTCATTCGACTCTGCTGCATTGGCCTCTTTCGACGCTTCATCTACCTCATCTCCCTTTTGGAGTTTCGCATTCTAGCAATCGTTCTTCATATGCCCGTCTTCCATAGTTCCAACACTTCACCTTTCCCCTGCTCTTATACTTGGACCGTGAATGCGACAAGTTACCCTTCTGCTGCTATGAATTTCTTCCCCTACCTACCAATGCATCCGTGGAGGAACCTGTGCTACTGTCCTTCAACACCCTTGACTGAAGGGCTGAGATGATAGTCTTAAGATCGATGGTCCCTCTACCATGGTCCATAGTCTCTACGAAGCAATCGCAAGACTCTGGAAGGGAGTTCAACAGGATTAGGGCTTGATCTTCCTCTCCCATCTTCATTTCCGCACTTGTAAATTTGCAAAGGATCTGATTGAACGAGTTGATATGTTCAGTAAGGTCTGATCCCTCCACCATCATCAAATTATAGAATTATTTCTTCAAATATAAAAGATTCAACAATGATTTCGTTATGTACAAGCTATCTAACTTCTTCCAAAGTCTTGTGGTAGTCTTTTGATATAGGACATTGTGTACATCGTCCGCCAAACATAGTTGGACCAAGGTTTTCTCTCCTTTATCCATGTATTTCCATTCTTTATCGCTCATAGACGTTGATGCTTCTTAATACCAAGGACTGCTTGTTGTAAACCTTGCTGAACTAGAAGGCCTCTCATCTTAACCTTCCATAGTTCGAAGTTGTTTTTCCCGGTGAACTTCTCTGTTTCATACTTCACATTTGATCCCTTAATTGTCATGATGCCAATCCAAACTCAAATCCCAACGTATGCTCTAATACCACTTATTGGGAATCTGCGGAAGCAAACCTTGAATTTAGATCGCACAAGATTAAGCAACGTAAACAAGCAATCATAAAGAACACACAATTTTACGTGAAAAACCCTTGCGGCAAAAAACTACAGTATAAAACGACAACAAATCACTATGAAAGCAAAAATATAGAGATGGAATCACTTACAATAAATGAAAAATGCTCTTTTTCACCTTCCCCAAGCTCCCAAGAATGATTATCCCTCCTTAAAATACCTTAGGTTTACTTAAAATTACCCTAATCTCACAAGTACACTTATATATAGTGTCACACCTGAAATAGGAAACAATTCCCATAATTTTGCAAAACCGCGCACTTCTATCGATGGGTTCAAGTGCCATCGAAGTCTCTTTGATGAGATCGAGGCCACCTTCGATCATATCGATTTGGATCCAAAAATAGTCCATTGAGCAATTGGAATAAATCGGGATTTTCTCGATGAAATTGAACGGGCTGTCGATGGGATTGAGTTGTCTGTCAATGCCAATGATAGACCCAGTTATAGACAAAATTTAAGACATTTGATAACATAGGGTTCATACTTGGGAGAGTGCAGCAATAGAAGCAAGGAGATATGCATCGATGGTGACCATACCTAAACACACAATCAATCCGATTGAAATGCCGAAACCTATCCATTCATGACATCACCTCTTATAATTGAAAAAAAAAAAAAAAAAACTATAGAAGTCGGAGGGATACGTTCCCTCCCACTTGGGTCTCGAAGAGATGTAGTCACCAACTAAGAGGTTACACGCAATATTTGGACAGATTCACATACTAAGCAACGACATCGCCACACAAGATGCCATCCACATGAGGGGCAATTGAAACCACTAGGCCAACAACATTAGTTGATCCTTATAGCACCCGGCTCCAGCTCTGACAATCCTAAGGGGTCGTTTAGGTGCTCGTAAAATCTTCAAGTTGTAAAAGAATTATAATTTGGATACTTGCATTTGCCTATAAAGGCTTTACAGGTTATAAACATATTACAACTTTTAGTTGTAATTTGAAAGCTGGTAGAAAGCCACGTTTTAGATTATTATAAAGACTTTACTGTAAAAAGGAAATTATACATTGTAAAACACCATATATGATACACAATCATGATGTGTAAGCCCCACTGTGATGTGTATAGTACATCCAATCCGTCCATCATGTGTTCCCCTTGATGTTCTCATATGTCCCCAGCAAAATAGCATGATTGATCATTACATAGATCACATGAGAGGGAAGGATGGGACGTCCACCATTAAAAACTTACATATTGTATCTAGGGCCCATTTTCATGGCTGGAGGACATCTTATTTGTCCAATGCGTGCGTGCTTTGATGCTTTCCTAAGGCCCTAAAAAATTCAAGTCCTTTTATGTGATTGGCATATTTTGGCAGGATTTACAGCGCCAAGCTCTATGTTGTGTGAATACCTACTTTATACATTGTAAAAACTTTACAAGGTAGCCAAACACAATCTGTTTAGAGATAAATACATTACCACTTAAAAGCCAAACATAATAGCATGTAAGGGCGTGTTTGGTAGGTAGAATCTCAACATATTGAATTGTATTTGGTGGAAAATAAATTCTGTCTAGTGCTTGGAATTGATAGACGGGATTGAATTAATCCAAGTAGTTAACCTTCTAGGCCTAACAGGCCTGTTAAATCCCATAATCCACTACATCTTTAGGCCCCATGTTGATGTCGGCATTTTATCCACAATGTCCATCCATATGCACCCTTTTACACATGACACCGGAATTGCTTATGAACATAGGCGATCATAATCATCACATGTGAAATCTGGTCCGTTCGTTACAATTCTAATGTCCACCAAATGCTGGTTTCACATAATATCCTGTTTCTCCCAAAGGAAGAATTCAATCCCAAACACGAAATTTGATGGTTAACACACCATGGTAAAGTTTTTTTATAGAAATTTTAGGGATGAATTTCCTTCCCCTTTTTCATTCTTTTATGGAGAGGAACAATATACAAATATGGTATGTGTATAAGCAAATATGGTATAAAGGCATATTTGGTAGTATAAATTGTAATAGTGGCCCATAGGACCACACTTGTATACAGTAACACTCCCCCTTAAGCTAGAGCCTGAATATCAAACACACCCAACTTGGATACAATGATAACCAGATGAGGCCCAATAACTACTTTAGTAAATATGTCGGCTAGTTTGTTTCATGATAGGTAAGGTATACAAATAACACCACTATGCAACTTTTCCCGTACAATTGACCTCAATTGTTTGGTATGTTCATGAAACATAGGGTTGGAGGCAATATGGATGGTTGCTTGATTATCGCAAAATAAAAGAATAGGAGATGAGGTGTCAATGCAAAGTTCTCGAACAAACGAACAAAGCCGAAGAATTTCACCAGTACCATGGCCCATAGAACTATACTCAGCTTTGGTAACCGAATGTGCAACAATAGATAGTTTCTTGCTTTTCCATGTTACGAGATTACCTCTAATGAATGTACAAAAGCTGGATATAGACTGGTGATTGGTCACACCACCTGTCTAGTTAGCATCACAGTAAGCACGAATAGCAATATGACCATGATCAGAGTACAAAATGCCCTCCCCTAGAGTTGTTTTAAGGTAACAAAGGATGCGGTAGACTGCCTCAAGATGGTGAAAGCATGGTTGTTACATGAATTGACTAACAACACCCACAACATAAGTAATATTTGGGCGAGTGATCTTAAATAAATAAGCTTTCCAACGAAGCGTCGATATTGTTCTCGATCATCGAGAGGATGGATTGAGTAACAAACAGCTGATGATTGGATTCAATTGGAGTCTCTGAGGGACAAAAACCTCACATGCTTATTTCTTAAAGTAGATCTAAAGAGTTCTTTTAAGAGATGAAGATGTCACGGGTAGACCAAGCACTCTTGATGCCAAGAAAGTATCACTAAGCGTCCAAATCTTTAATTTCGAAGTCATATGCAAGAAAATGCTTGACTAAGGCTATTTTTATAGAATTACTGCCAATTATAACAATATCATCCACGTATACTACAATAATTGTAGTAGAACTTTTTTTTTTTTTTTTTTTTTTTTTGCTTTAAAAATATAAAATGGTCAATGGAATATTGAAAAAAATCTAGTTGAATGATAGAAGCACTAAAGTGGTCAAACCATAAACGTGGAGATTATTTCAGATCATACAATGGTTTCTTGAGGTGACACACTTTTCCCTGACTACCCTACGGAAGGAATCCAAGAGACAAATGCATATAGATTTATTCATAAAGATTTCCATGGAGAAAGGCATTCTTTGTTGTATTTGAAGTCTTAAATCGAGTCAGATACAGGGTTGAATCTAAAGGATTAGTATAAATGGGAAACACTAAGTATGATTTTGAAAAGTACTCGGGTAAAAATAATTTTGAGTTATGGAAGGTTAAGATGATTAGCCTATTAACTAAGAAAGGTGAAGATGAGGCTCTTGAGGAGTGACGACTGTTTATGAGTGACAATGATTGGAAGACTCTTGATAAGAAGGCCAAATCCTCTATCCAATTGTTTTTAATGAATGAGGTTCTGTACAATGTTATGAATGAGAAAACCGCATCGGATATGTAGGCGAAATTACATCTATGCTAAAAAGTCCCTTAAAAATAGCCTACACTTGAAGCTGCAGTTGTTCAACTTTAGGATGACAGAGGGTGAAGATGTGGAGGTCCACATCAGTAATTTTAATAAGTTGATTTGCAAGTTGCTAGACATGGAGGAAGTGGTCAAAGATGAAGATCAGGCATGTATTTTGCTGAATTCTCTTCTGACTTCGTATGAGTCATTCAGGGACTCATTGTGCATTGAAAATTCATCCCCGAGCGTGGACGCCGTTATCTCATCCCTTCAGGGTAAGGCCATGGTAAAGATAAACGGTACCATAGGGGTCTCTTCTGACGTGCTACTTACAAGAGGCAGGAATATCGAGTGAGATACAAGATCTTCAATGTCGAAATCCAAATCCAAGGGCAAGGGCAAAGGCAAGTTAAAGTGCTGGAACTGTGGGATGACTGGACACATGAAGAAGGATTGCATAAATCCCAAGTCAAAGAGAGAAGACTCTGAGGCTTCTTCCAGGGAGGCCAATGCTACCACATTTGATGAATATACGAGTGGATGCAATGGCGATATTTTGTTTGTGTTTATGATCGGACACTTATACAATGATCATAGAGACAAGTGGATCCTTGACACAGGGGCGTCATATTGCATGACTCCTCATCAGAGTTGGTTCTGCAGTTATAGAGAGTGCGATGGTGGACAAGTGTTTATGGGCAATGATAATGACTGTAACATTGTGGCTGTTGGTATGGTGTGTATCAACATGTTTAATGGGAAAGAGCGTACTTCGACTGAGGTGAGGCATGTTCCTGACATGAAGAAGAGTCTATTTTCTCTCAGTGCACTTGAGGCAATAGGATGTAAGTTCACCGGATTTGATGGTGCCCTTAAAGTATTTAAGAGGGCACTTGTAATCATGAAAGCGTATAGGCTCAAAAACATTTTCAGGTTGAACAGGAGCACTTCATCTGGTGGAGATGCAGTGGTTGTAGCGGATTCCACTTCTGCTCATGTGGCATGCTCGTCTGGGCCACATGAGTGAGCAGGGCATGAAGGCTGGGACAGATGCGTTGATAGAGATACTGAAGCAGGTAGAGCAGCCACCTGTAAAAAGAAATCCCCCGCGTGATCACTGGTTACCGGCAAGATACATGGACGACTCTAATATTGCATATGCCCTTGTTACAAATGAGGGGGACCTGTCTACTATTCAGGAGGCGCTTGATGAGCCTGATGCAAAAAAGTGGAAGGCGGCTATAGATGATGAGATGGACTCTTTATACAAGAACCACACATGGGAGCTAGTGGAGCTTCTAGTGGGTCGAAAATCGATCGGATACAAGTGGTTATTCAAAAGGAAACAGGATAGATACAAAGCAAGGCTGGTAGCGAAGGGTTATGCTCAAAGAGAATGAATAAACTTTATAGAGATATTTGTGTTTGTAGTTAAGCAGGTGTCTATCAAATTTGTGTTGGTACTGGTTGCCCAATACGGTCTCGTACTGGAACAGATAGGATGTCAAGACTGCATTCCTGCACAGGGAGTTGGAAGAGCAGATCTACAAGAAACAACCAGGGCTATAAAGTTAAAGGGGCAGAGAACAAAGTTTGCAGGTTAATGAGGTCGTTGTACGGCATGAAACAGTCACCTAGGCAGTGGTGTAAAAAATTTAATTTTTTTCATGTGGAGTTAGAAATTTACTAGGAGTGAATACGATCACTGTGTCTATTACAAGATACTTAGTAATGGCAAGTTCATCATCCTAGTATTATATGTTGATGATACGTTGATCGCCTGTCATGACATGTCTAAAATCGATGTACTAAAGACTCATTTATCAGATACATTCGACATGAAAGATTTGGGGATTGCGAAGAGGGTTCTCGGCATAGACATTCATAGAGATAGGAATAAGAACAGGCTTTGGTTATCACAGGCAGAATACCTTGAAAATGTGTTGATCAAGTATGGGATAGACTGGGCAAAGCCGGTAAGCGTTCCCATGCAGCTTACTTCAAGCTTTCCTCAGAATGATGTCCTAAATCAAATGAAGAAAAACAAGTTATGTCTCATGTGCCTCATTCGAATGTAGTTGGTAGTTTAATGTATGTCATGGTTTGTACAAGACTGAATATTTCACAGGCAGTCGGTGTTATGAGCAGATATATGTCAAACCCCAACAAGCAACATTGGGAAGCAGTGAAATGGGTACTTTGATACATTCGAGATACAAAAGAATACGTCTTAGCTTTTAAGAAAGGCAAAGTTGGTAAGGTATGTGGATTCAGATTACGCAGACAGTGTGGATTCCAGAAAGTTGAGTTCAGGTTACTCGTTTGTACTAGTGGGTGGAGCAATTAGTTAGATGTCAAAGCTTCAATCTGTGCCAGCTCTTTCCACAATAGAAGCTGAGTATATGGTAGTGGTTGAAGTGTTTAAAGGCGTTTGGTTAAAAGGCATGATAAATCAGTTGGGGCATCGACAGGAGGCCGTGCCACTTAACCGTGATAGCGAGAGCGCTAGCAATTTAGGTAAAAATTCTGTTTATCATTCTCGTATTAAACATATTGATGTTCGTCACCACTTTATCCGAAATGTGCATAAATAAGGAGGCATGACTTTGAAGAAGATTCACACCAGTGTGAATCCGACGGAGATACTCACCAAGGTGGTTCAAGTAGAGAAGTTCAAGTTCTGTGCGACTTCTCTAGGCTTGGTGATGGCATAAAAGGAAGACGGAGTGTGCACGAGAAGTGTTGATGGAGTTATGATGGAAGACAAAGATAACAGAAGATGACAAGAAGCTACATGTTTGATGATTGAAGACATGGTGGAGATTGTTGTATTTGATGTCTTAAATCGAGTCAGATACAGGGTTTGTCAATGTCGTCGATAGTCTCTTCGATGTCACCTTCGATGGCATCAAACAGTTCTCGATCCCATCAATATTTTCTGGATTTTCTTCAGTTGGTCGCTGGACTAACTGGGCACCTTTTTTATGCCATCAAGAATTTCTGAAAAATCATGTTTTGTCTCTAGACAGTTAAGGTGTTAGTTTGATGCCATCGATGTGTGTTCGATGTCATAGAAGGATTAGTTTCGATGTCATCTATGAGTGTTCGATCCCATCAACGGATTTTGCATAGATTTTTTTGTAAAGCTGCGAATTTGTGGGATTTGCTTCCGATTTCGTTTGGAATTTTTTCCAAGGCTATATATATGGGTGTAAACAGGATTAGGAGGTATGCTAAAGATTTCTAAATCATCCTAGGGTTTCAAAGGGTGTAGCAAGGGTGAGATTCGAGGTTGTTTGAATTGGGTAAGCTCTTTCTCTTTGTAATTTATGCTTTCATAGTGATTATCTGTCGCTTTGTGCCATGGTTTTTTTCCCGAAAAGGTTTTTTCATATTAAATCTGTTGTCAAAATAGATGTCTTAAATCTGTCTTGCTTGACCAGTCGAGGGGCTGGCTCGACTGGTCGAAGATCCATTCGACCAGTCGAAGCCTGTTTGACTCGAAGTCCAGCGATTATGTATTTTGGATGTCTGGGACGCTCGCCCAGTCGAGGGACAAGCTCGCCCAGTCGAAGGGGGTCCTTTGACCAGTCGAAGCCCAGGTTCGACTAGTTGAGGTTACGCAGACTGCGTAAGTTTGAGGCGGTTTCCGAACTTTTTCAAAGTCGGTGTGTAAGTGGAGTTTCGTAAACAATAAATAGGGGTCCCTAGGGCCATTCTAAAGTATTCTAAGGCTTCCTAAAGGTATTTCAAGGGTTTCTAAAAGGGTTCTAGGGTTATCAAAGGGTGTAACAAGGTTGAGATTCAAGGTTGTTCGAATCGGGTAAGTCCACTCTTTGTAATTTCTATTTTCATAGTGGATTTCTTTCGCTTAGTGCCGTGGTTTTTTCCCGGAAGGGTTTTCCACGTTAATTCTTTGTGTTCTCTTGTGATTGCATAGCGCTATTGGATTGCTATCCTAGATCCATATCTGTGTGATTCCGCAGCACAAATCCCAACAAGTGGTATTAAAGCAATCGTTGGGGCACAGATCTGAATCTGTAGGATTTGTAATAATTGGAAACGACAAGTTTGATATTGATAAATACTCAGGAAAAAATAATTTTGAGTTATGGAAGGTTAAGATGATTAGCATGTTACCAAGCAAGGCGAGATTAAGGCTCTTGAGGAGTGAAAATCTACCATGAAAGATGAAAAATGAGAAAACCTTAATAGTAATGCTTTAGCTTCTATTCGTTTATGTCTCACGGATGAGGTTCTCTATAATGTTTTGTGGGAGAAAACTGCGGCTAGTTTGTGGGCGAAGTTAGAGAACATCTATGCGAAGAAGTCCTCTGAAAATTGCCTACACTTGAAGCTACAGTGTTATACCTTCAAGATGGCAGAGGGTGGAGATTTGGAGGCCCACATCAGCAACTTTAATAAATTGATGTGTAAATTGTTGGATGTGGAGGAAGTGGTCAAATATGAGGAACAAGCATGTGTATTGTTGAATTCTCTTCCTACATCGTATGAGTCATTTAGGGACACAATGTGCACCGCAAATAAAACCCTGAGTGTCGACACCGTTATGTCAGCCCTTCAAGGGAAGGCTATGAGAAAACTAAACAGCGACATGGGGCATCTTCTGATGCACTGATTACGAGGGGCAGAGATTCTGAACGAGGTACATGATCTTCAGGACTTAGATCCAAATCCAAGGGCAAGTGCAAAGGAAAATTAAAGTGTTGGAACTGTGGGAAGTCTGGACACCTGAAGAAGGATTGTAGAAATCCTAAAGCGAAGAAAGAAAATTCAGCAGCTTTTTTCAAGGAGGCCAATGTTGTCACATCTGATTAAGAAACAAGTGGTGGTGATGTTTTGTCTGTTTCATGATTGGTCACTTTCACGACAATAATAAAGACGAGTGAATACTTGCCATAGGGGCATCATATCACATGACTCCTCATTTGAGTTAGTTCGCCAGTTACAAGGAATGCGATGGTGGACAGGTTTTTATGGGCAATGACAATGTCTGTAATGTTATGGCTATTGATACAATGAGCATTAAGATATTTGATGGGATGGAGCGTACCTTAACTGATGTCAGGCATGTTCCTGATATGAAGAAAAGTCTGATTTTTCTTAGTGCACTCGAGGCTATAGGGTGCAAGTTCACCGGTATTAATAGTGTCCTTAAAGTTTCAAAAGGGGCACTCGTGGTTATGAGAGCGCAAAAGTACAAAAACTTTTATAAGTTGATTGGGAGCACTTCAGCAGGTGGAGCGGCAGCAGCTATTGTAGATTCTACGTCTCTACGTATGTGGCATGCTCGTCTGGGCCACATGAGCTAGCGGGGCATGAAGGTACTTTCTGATCGATGTTTGATTCCAGCTTATAAAAATTCTGATTTAGATATATGCCAGCATTGTATATTGTTAGACAGGCCACATACCTTATATACCTTGTATAGCTTGTATAGCTAGTATACCTTGTATAGTTCATTTTCATAGATGGAGGATTCTGTTTTTGTCATTTACCTTACATAGATGACTGTAAATCTCTATATATTCAACCCTTTAGAGTTGTCTCAAATACAAGAAAACCAATCGTCTTCTCTCAGTTTTCATGATATCAAAGCCATACCGATCCAAATCCGGCACCTCCTTCGTCATCGACACCACCCCCTGACAGATCCAGCCCTTGACGCGTCACACAGCCCCGTCGGACAATCATTGTCGTGTCACACAGCCCGTCCGACCACCCTGCTGCTATGTCCGACCAGCCCTACTGTTGCGTCCGGCCATCTCCGCTGCTTCGGCCGACCCTTCTGTTGCGTTTGGCTACCTCTGCTGCTCCAGCCGACCTTGCTACTGCGTCCGACCACCCCCTGCTGCGTCCTGCCACCCCTGTTACTACGTCCGACCATCCTTGATGTTGTATCCGACCACACCCAGCCCATCCACGCAACCGTCCGACCGCTTCCCTCCGTCCACACACCCTGTTGCTGCTGCTATTGTTGTTGCTGTTGCTGTTGTTGTTCTATTGCTGTCGCTGTGACCAGCTTTTCTGCTGCAAGGTATCTCCTTCACTTCAGATTTATGGACAAAGACGCCATACAATGTAGTTTCGATGGTACCAACTACAATCTATGGGCCATCCACTTTCAGTGTTTCCTCAAGGGTCGCGGTTTGTGGGAACTAATTGATGGATCTGTTACTGTCCCCACTTCCACAGATGCCGAAAAAATGGCTGAGTGGGAAATTAAAAATAGACGGATTATTACCTGGTTTCTCGATTTGGTCGATCGGTCAATAGTTGTTGGCTTCACACCACGTCGCATTGCTAAGGCAATGTGGGAACATCTTCAGATAATTTATCAACAGAGTAATGCGACTCGGTTATACTGCCTGGAACAAGATCTGGTTCACCTTACTCAGGGTGACAAAAGTATTCAAACATTCCACTCTACAATTGTTGCGATCTAGACAAAAATGGCTATGATGGATCCGGAATTTCCTCATGACTTTAAGATATTCCAAACCATGTGCGAAAATGCGCAAGTTCGACAGTTTCTTATGAAGCTACGTTTGGAATTTGAGCATTGTAGGGCTGCTCTCCTGAACCGTAGCCCAACTCCTTCCTTGAATTTGGTTATTAATGATTTATTAGCTGAGGAACAACGATTGCAAGTTCTCTCCCACGTCCCCAACTCAGGGGCCATCTGATCTGGTACTCGCTGTATCCACATCTGCACCAACTCGTGGTTCTACTCCTTTAACTTGTTGCGACTGCAACAAAGTGGGACATGTCGTCGCTCAATACAAAGATTGGTGCGCTTATTGTCGACGTACTGGTCTTGGTATTCAGGATTGTCGTTCACGTGCCTATGCTTCCTCTTTCGGCCGTGGACGTGGTGGTTGAGGTCGAGGCCGTGGTCCTGCTCTTTCTACTACTTCTGCTACTATTTCTTCCGAGCCTTCTATTAGTGATACTATATCTACCGCTTCTGCTGAAGGACTTTCCTCACCTTTAACTCCTGCGATGCTCCAGCAGATCGTGGAGGCCCTTTCTGCTGCCGGTATGTTAGGTATATCCTCATCTTCTACATATTTCTTCGATTTGGGTTCTTCCAATCATATGACTGGTGAGGTATCACATCTTCGCGACATTCGTCCCTACACTGAAAATCAAGCTATTTCTACAAGGATGACACTGGACTACCCATTCAGTCCGTTGGTTCATTGTCTCTCTCCCTCGGCCCATCGCTAGTTCACCCTTCGTGATGTGTTTCATGTCCCTAAACTCTTCTCAAATTTAATTTCTATTGATCAACATACATCCAATAACTGCTTGGTCATATTTCTTCCAAACTGTTGTTTTGTGCAGGATCTGGAAACGGGGAAGGTACTTGAGAAGGGTAGGCAGCATGGTCGTTTGTACGTACTGGATTTTGACCCATCCGTCACTCCGACTCGTTGTTTCTTTTCTCCATCTTCTTCAGATATTTGTTCGACAAATAAAATGTGGAAACTCTGGCACTTGCTTGGGTCATCCACATTCAGATCTGTTGATTCAGTTATTTTTTTCTGGCATGTTAGGGAATATTTCTCTTAATAAAAGTAGTTTGGATTATTCTTTTTCTTCCTATTGTCTTTCAAAAAGTAAGTGTATTCCCTTTCCTCTAAGTACTACCAAATCATCATCTATGTTTGAATTAGTGTATACGGATGTCTGAGATCCTTCACCAATTATGTCACTGTCCGGATTAAGATACTATCTTATATTCATTGATGATTTCACACGTTACACCTTGATTTACTTTCTGCACTTAAGTCACAGGTTTTTGAAAAGTTCAAGATATTTCATTCTATGGTGGACACTCAATTTTGAGTAAAAATTCAAACTCCTCGTTCTGACTCGGGGAGAATATCTCTCAACAAATTTCATACATATCTTCAGGGTAATGAGATTATTCATCAGACCACCTATTCTGATACTCCACAACAGAATGGGGTTGCTGAATGGAAAAATCGTCATATTGTTGAAACTGCCAACACCCTAATGATAGTTATGAGTGTTCCTCGTTTTTTCTACTACTTGAGCGACGACAGTAAATCTCCCTTTCTTGTTCTCATTGGCTTACTTCCTACATATTCCACATTTCATGTTTTTGGTTGTGTATGTTATGTTCATTTGACATCACGTGAACGTAACAAACTCTCCCCAAAATCAGTCAAATGTATGTACTTGGGATTTGGAGAAACTCAGAAGGGTTTTCGATGTTATGATCCGATCTCTCGTCGTGTTCGGGTGTCAAGACATGTTGTTTTTCTTGAGCATATTGCCTTTCATTCATCTGTTCCTCTGCACGCACCAAACTCTCCTGGTTTTATCGCTTTTCCTGACATTCATTTTGCCTCGAGTACACTCCCTCGTCCGTTGCAAGTTTACTCACGACGAACACATACAGATCCACCACCTATTACCATCCCTACTGTACCCGTTGCCAATCTAGAACCCATCTTGAAACGTCGTTCCTCTCGTATACGTCGACGACCTGATCGCTTGATATACTCTATGTTTGCCATGATTACTACCCTGGATACTGTATCTATTCCTACTTCATACACTCAGGCAGCCACTCATGATTGTTGGAAGAAGGGAATGTCAGAAGAACTTGCAGCATTGGATGATAATCATACGTGGGACATTGTCAGTCGACCAACTGACCACCAATTAATTGGTAGTAAATGGATTTATTTTGTAAAGCTCAAGTCTGACGGATCATTGGATCGATACAAGGCTCGACTTGTCGCTCAGGGATACAAGGAACACAGAATTGATTATGATGAGACATTCGCTCCTGCGGTCAAGATGAAAACTGTTCGTACTCTTCTGACAATATCATCTGTTCGTTCTTGGCCACTCGCTCAGATGGATGTGAAAAATGTTTTTCTTCATGGGGACCTCTAAGAAACATTATATTTGAAACCTCCTCCTGGCTCTTTAATCCCTGCCAATAAGGTATGTCGCCTAAAGAAAGCTCTGTACGGCCTCAAACAGACACCTCGAGCCTGGTTCCAATGCTTTCATGATGTTGTTATGGGTGTTGGCTTTACTCAAAGTGGTTATGACCCATCCTTATTTTTGCACACCACTAATCGCGGAATTATCATTGTCCTCGTATATGTTGATGACCTACTCCTGACTAGTAGCGATGTTACTGGGCATTAAAGGAAGTTCGAAAATCATCCTTCAAGATGAAGGACCTCGGCCATCTGACATACTTTCTTGGACTTGAATTTTCACATTCTAAACGTGGGATCCTGGTCAGCCAGCGTAAATATACCAAGGACCTTCTCGCCTTGGCCTCATTGACGGATCAGAAGACAGTTCAGACTCCCTTAGAACTTAATGTTCAATATGGTCGTGACGATGGTGATCTCCTTGCGCAACCCACATTATACCGTCGTTTGGTTGGGAGTCTGGTTTACTTAACAATGACTCACCCTGATATCGCCTACGCTGTCTAAGTAGTCAGCCAGTTTGTATCTGCTCCTCGGACTCTTCATATGACTGCAGTGTTGCGCATCCTACGGTACCTATGTGGAACTCTGGATTGATCACTGTTCTTCTCCTCCATGGCATCTCTGGACCTTCGTGCTTATTCGGATGCTGACTGGGCCGGTTGCGCTCTCATACGAAGATCTACCACTGGCTACTATATGTTTCTTGACACTTCTCTCATCTCTTGGAAGTGTAAGAAGTAGGCCACTGTTTCCAAATCGAGCACGGAAGCAGAGTATCGAGCGATGTCAGCTGCGTGTAGTGAGCTTGTCTGGTTACAAGGACTTCTTTCCGACTTGGGCGTTTATCTACAGAATCCTACTCCACTCCATGTAGATAATCTCAGTGCCATTCAGATTGCCTCTAAACCTGTTTTTCATGAACGGACAAAGCATATTAAGGTTGACTGCCACTTCATCCGCGAGAACTTTTAGTCTGGGCACATGTCTTTTCCACATGTCGCATCCCATGATCAGATTGCAGACATTCTCACGAAGTCCCTCACTTCTACACGTCACTTATTTCTAGTTGGCAAACTATTACTTGTCGATGACCAGGATTAGTTTGAGGGGGGTGTGAGACAGGCCACATGCCTTGTATACCTTGTATAGCTAGTATACCTTGTATAGTTCATTTCCATAGATAGAGGATTCTGTTTTTATCATTTACCTTGTATAGATGATTGTAAATCTCTATATATTCAACCCTTTAGGGTTGTCTCAAATACAAGAAAACCAATCGTCTTCTCTTAGTTTATATATATATGGTAAACAATCTAGATTGTCTTTTAAATTTGGGAAACATGTAAGGGAGTGCTTGATTATGTGCACTCTGACGTATGGGGGCCATCGCCAGAAGGTTCCATTGAGGGGTTGTCATGGTTTGTTTCATTCATTGATGACTACTGCAGGATAGTTAGGGTTTACTTCATGAAATGTAAATTTGAAGTTTTCACCATATTCAAACAATGGAAGACAATGGTGGAAAAACAGTCAGGGTGAAAAATAAAGGTTTTAAGGACTAACAATGGTTGAGAATTTACTTCCACTGAGTTTAATGATTATTGCAAGGATGAAGGGATCATCAGGCACGACACAGTGCGCCACACGCCCAAGCAAAACGGTGTGGCTGAGCGAATGAATCTTACTCTCCTAGAGAGGGTCGGATGCATGTTAAGTAATGTTGCGTTGAGCAAGGACCTATGGACAGAGGCCGTTAACACGGCTTGTTATTTAGTGAACGGGTCTCCTTCAACGACAATTGAATGTAAAATCCCAGAGGAAGTATGGAGTGGTCAGAAAATCGACTACTCAGATCTAACGCATATTTGGTTGTGAGGCTTACTCTCATGTTCCGTCAGTTGAGAGAGATAAGCTAGACCATAGAGCCAAAAAGTACATCTTTGTTGGATATGACATTGGTGTAAAAGGTTACAGGTTATTTGACAAGGTCACACGCAAGGTAATCACTAGCCGTACGTCAGATTCGATGAAAGCTCCCTATTCCGCAAGAATGATCAAGAGGAGCAAAAGGAACATGAAAGGTTAATTGTAGACGTCCAGATTGACATAGATGATACTCAGGTAGAGACAGATGCGTAGACAGAGGTACAGGATCAGGCGGAGTAGCCTCCGGTGAGAAGAAATCCACCGTGTGATCACAGGTCACCGGCAAGAAAAATGGACGACTCTAATATCGTATATGCCCTCATTACAGATGAGGGGGACTCGTCTACCATTTAGGAGGCTCTTGATGAGCTTGATGCAAAAAAGTGGAAGGCGACTATGGATGATGAGATGGACTCGTTGCACAAAAATCACACATTGGAGTTGGTGGAGCTTCCAGTGGGTCGAAAAGTGATCGGATGCAAGTGGTTATTTAAATAGAAACTTGATAGATACAAAGCAAGGTTGGTAGTGATGGGTTATGTTCAGAGAGAAGGAATCGACTTCACAGAGATATTCGCGCCGGTGGTTAAGCAGGTGTCTATCAAATTCGTGTTGGTGTTGGCTGCCCAATACGATCTCGAGCTGGAATAGATAGATGTTAAGACTGCATTCCTGCATGGGGAGTTAAAAGAGCAGATCTGCATGAAGCAACCAGAGGGCTACAAAGTTAAAGGGGTAGAGAAAAAGGTTTGCAGTTTAATGAGGTCGTTGTACGGCCAGTAACAATTGCCTAGGCAGTGGTATAAAAATTTTGATTATTTCATGGTGAGTCAGAAATTTACTCAGAGTGAATATGATCACTGTGTCTATTACAAGACACTGAATGATGACAGATTCATCATCCTAGTATTGTATGTTGATGATATGTTGATCGCCAGTCTTTATATGTCTAAAATCTACGTACTGAAGACTCAGTTATCAGGGACACTCGAGATGAAAGATCTGGGGGCGACAAAGAGGGTTCTCGGCATAGATAGTCATAAAGACAGGAAGAAGAGCAGGCTTTGGCTATCACAGGTAGAATACCTTGAAAAGGTGTTGATCAAGTATGGAATGGACCAAGCAAAGCCGGTGAGCATTGCCCACGCGACTCACTTCAAGCGTTCCTTAGAACAATGTCCTAAATCAATTGAGGAAAAACAGGTTATGTTTCATGTGCCTTATTCGAATGCGGTTGGTAGCTTAATGTATGTCATGGTCTGCATGAGTCCAGATATTTCACAGGTAGTCGGTGTTATGAGCAGATACATGTCTAACCCCGGGAAGCAACATTGGGAAGCGGTGAAATGACTACTTCGATACATTTAAGGTACGAAAGACTACGTCTTAACTTTTGAGAAGACGGATAAAGTTGGTAGGGTATGTGGATTTCGACTACGCAGATAGTGTGGATTCCAGAAAGTCTACTTCAGATACTCGTTTGTACTAGCGGGTGGAGCAATTAGTTGGATGTCAAAGCTTCAGTTCGTGGTGGCTCTTTCCACGATCGAAGCAGAATATATGGTAGTGACAGAAGCATTTAAAGAAGGTGTTTGGCTTAGAGACATGATAAATCAGTTGAGACTTCAGCAAAAGGCCGTGCCGGTTAACTGTGATAGCGAAAGTGCTATCAATTTGGCTAAAAATTCTGTTTATTACTCACGTACTAAACACATTGATGTTCGTCACTACTTTATCCGACAGGTGCTTGAAGAAGGAGGCGTAACGCTAGAAAAGATTCACACTAGTATGAATCTAGCAGAAATGCTCACCAAGGTCTTTCTTACAGAAAAGTTCAAGTTTTGTGCAACTTCTCTGGGCTTGGCGATGGCGTAAAAGAAGGACGGAGTGTGCACGAGAAGCATTGATTGAAGCTATAATGCGATGCAGAGATAAGAGAATAGGTCAAGAAGTTACACGGTTAAAGATTGAAGACATGGTGGAGATTGTTGTCAAAACAGATGTCTTAAATCTGTCTTGCTCGACCAGTCGAGGGGCTGGCTCGACTGGTCGAAGATCCAATTGACCAGTCGAAGCTCATTCAACTTGAAGTCCAGCGACTATGTATTTTGGATGTCCAGGATGCTCGACCAGTCGAGGGATAAGCAAAACCAGTCGAAGCCCTGGCTCGACTAGTCGAGGTTATGCAGACTGCGCACGGACTGCGTACATTTGAGGCGGTTTCCGGATTATTTCAAAGTCGTTGTGTAAGTGAAGTTTCCTAAACTATAAATAGGGGTCCCTAAGGCCATTCTAAAGTATTCTAAGGCTTCCTAAAGGTATTCCATGGGTTTCTAAAAGGGTTCTAGGTTTATCAAAGGGTGTAGCAAGGTTGAGATTCAAGGTTGTTCAAATCGGGTAAGTCCTCTCTCTTTGTAATTTATATTTTCATAGTGAATTTCTGTCGCTTTGTGCCGTGGTTTTTTCCCAGAAGGGTTTTCCACGTTAAATCTTTGTGTTCTCTTGTGATTGCTTGGCGCTATTGGATTGCTATCCTAGATCCATATCTGTGTGATTCTGCAGCACAAATCCCAACAAAATCGCTGTGTTCTCTGTTTTTGCTTGGTGCTATTGGATTGTTATCCTAGAATCATCTTTGTGTGCTTCCGCGGTCCCCCAACATTCTTGGCGTCTAATTGGTGAAGTGGCCAATGTCGTTAAGCAACAATGGAAAGAATAATGCGGATTGAGTTCATCTTTACAACAGGGAAGAATATATCTTGATAATTAATTCCTAATTGTTGTGTGAAACTTTTGGCAACTAATCATGTCTTATGACTAGCAATAGTATCATCAAGGTTATACTTGTGGGTGAAAACGTGTTTATAGCTAATGGCAGATCGACCCTTAAGGAGATGACCTAACTCCCAAATCCCATGTTGTTCGAGGGCATACATCACAACAATCATGGCATCCTTCCACTTGGTGTCCTTTGAGGCTTCTACTACAAAGGATGGAACAAAAGAAGAAGACAGATGAAAGAAAAGCCTGAAAGGATAATGACAATCAATGATCGGAAACATAATTACCAATTGGATAAGCCACAGTAGGATCAGCATGATAATGGGCAAGAGGAATGATTGTGCGTTTGGCTTTTCAAATAGCAATGGGAGTGTGAAAAGAAGTTGAATCACCAGGAGGTTCTAGAGGTTGTGCTTCAGAAGGTGCGGGATGGGATAGTCTGTTCTATCGTCGAAGTAGATTCTTCTTCTTGTATGTTATGAAGATCCAAAGTTGGAGGGGAGTAACTCTAGCCATAGCCGAAGAGGCGGGTGTTGAAAAGTAAGGAATATTTTCTATGAAAGTGGCTTCTTTTGAGACATACTTGCATTGATTAATAGGAGAGTAACACTTGTAACTCTTTTGAATATTTAGAATATCCAAGGAACACACACCGAACTAACTCAGGTTCATGTATATCATGAGGACCGATGACACGGACATAACAAACACACCCGAAAATATGAGGGAGATTGAAAAAGGTTCAAGTTTAATGAAGGTCTGAATTGTGGAAAAGGACTTCAGTTCTGATTTTCATAAGGTATAACCATGTAAACTTGGAGTAGTAATTAATAAAAGTAATAAAATATATATAACAAAAAAGAAGTAACGGGAGCAAGTCCCCAAACATCAAAGTGAATCAAATCAAAAGGTAATGCTGAGTTATTTTCATTGGTTGAAAAAGTAGTATAAATATGTTTTGATAATTGACATGTTTCACATTTAAAAGAAATATTATGAAATTTATTTAGAAATGAAAGAGCAATCGATTGTGCTGTCATGTCCTAAAAGGGAGTGCCAAGGACTGAGAGACTCCCCTTATTAGACCTTGATGCGGCTACACAAGATGAAGAGAAGTCACCAACATTAAGTAGATATTAGGGGTCTTTTGGATGCCTATAATTTTTGTAGTTGTAATTTTTCAGGTGTAATCAGTTTCCATGCTATTCCGTTTAGCTTTTAGGTGACAATTTATTTACAGGTGAACAGATTGTGTATTTGGCTAGCCTGTAAAGTGTTTACAATGAATAAAGTAGGTGTTTATACCAAAGAGCTTGGGCGGTGAACCTTCCAAAATATGCAAATCACATAAGAAAAACTTGATTTTTTTTTTTTTTTTCTTAGGGCCCTAAGAAAGCATTAAAGCATGCAAACACTAAACGGATAGGATGTCTCCCACCCATCACGGTGGGCCCCAAGTGCAATGTAGAAGTTTAATCCTTCCTTCATGTGGTCCATTTGATAATGGACAAGCTGTTTTTTAAGGCCACAGGAGAGCATTAAGGGAAGTACGTGATGGATAGATCGGATGTACAATACACATTATGGTGGGCCCCACATATCATGAGTGTATATTAATCATTGTGTTCTAATATGTATAATGTCTTTTTAGCTGTAAAGACTTTACATGTAACCCGAAACATGGTTTTTTACCAAGTTTCAAATTACAGCTAAAATTTGTAATATTTTTACAGCCTGTAAAGCCTTTATATGCAAATACATGCATCCAAACAGTCCCTGTAATCCCTTTACAATTTAAGGACTTTACATGCATCCAAATGACCCCTCAGTTGTCAAACTCATGCCCCCTACCAATCTTCAAACTAGTCTGCAAATCTTGAACAACACACGTGTGTGGAAAGAAAATGATAGAACGCTTTAGTTGTTTGGTTAATAAACTTATAGAGAGAAGATTGGAAGGAAAAATTGACAGATGAAAAACAAAAGAAAGAGTCAATGAAGAACTCAGGTGGCAGGAGCCTTTTCTAGAAACAACAACATATAACCCATATGTCAATTTAATCTTATCGTGAAAAGAAGAATAAGTGAGGAAATGACTTTTGATACTTAACATGTGATCTGTTGCACAAGAGTCAATGATCCATGGCACATTAGACTGAAAGGAAGAATGGGAGACATGATTAACAGATATACCTAATAGTCCCCCAATATGAAAGGTGCATAAATATCGAAAGGATGGGCAACAACTATAGGATGATTAATGGGAGATGGATTTGACATAGCGATCTGATTCTCCCCATCAATCACGACACTATTGACACCTCTCTTGGAACAGGGTTGAAGGTGGGGATGCAGCTTAAAACAAGTATCTTTGGTGTGTTGTTGAAGCCCACAATGACTGTATACTCGGTTGTCATGATCAGTGTTTCGTTGAGGGCAATTGAGGCATTCATTTGTCTGTCCCGTTGTAATGTTTACTCCCCTATTGAATTTGGGTCTAGCTGTAAAGACAGACCTTTTAGTAGGGGAAAGCACAGTCAATACCCAATGATTGGCCTCATTACGAATATATTTGTAAATTTCCTCGAGTGTGGGCATGGATTCACGTTCTAAAACTTAGACCCTTTAGGCTCAAAGTCAGCATTGATCCTTGAAGAAACTAAAAAATCCTACCTTTCGAGCTGCTTCTGTATTTCATTATGAATAGGAATTTGTGGCATATAATGGTATTGTTTTTTCCATCATTGACATGGGGAAGCATAATAAGCTTTAACATTTCTCCTTATTGCATTGTCGATATTTCCCATTGTAGCTAATGTGTTCAAGTAAAATCATTGTAATAATAGTGTTTGCATGCTTTAATGCTTTCTTAGGGCCTTAGTGGATGATGGTTTGGGTTTTTTTTTTTTTCAAAAAAGAGTTTTTTTTTTTTTTTTTTTTTTTTTTTTTTTTTTTTTTTTTTTTCAAAAAAGAGCTTTCATATATGAATTGGCCAATTACATTTGGGGGGCCCCCGGGAGAAAAAGGACCCAAGGGACGCCTATCGTAAGATCAGAAAGAAAACAAAGCTATATACAAAAAAAAAAAAAAAAACAAACTAGAAAGAAGAAAGGCTAGAAACATAGCCTCGGCCCCTCTCAAATTAGGAAGAAAGCAAAGCAAACATAGCCTCAGCCTATCGTAAGATGATGGTTTGGGTTTACTTTCTATAATAAAACACAACTTATGTTTCCCTCCTAGATAGATTTTTGCAGATTGGAACCACTATAAATAATTTTGACCATCTAATTTCGTTGTAGTAATGCATAAGCTTGGATACTAGTCTAATTTTTTACTATCCATAGATGACCGTTAATATAACAATCTTGATCAATATGGAAGAGAAATGTGGAGATGCGTTAACCGACTTGTTGTGATAGTTGGAGCGATTCTATTAATGTGAGTGATTACGGAGAAAGTATCAAGATCCAAAATTGCCTCGAAGGGCACTGGAGAATGCATGACAGTTGCAAACACCGTAGATGATAGAGAAGGATAGCAATGATTTAGCCCACGATAGGGAGTGTTGTTGTGACGACATAGATGATTGTTGTGCTGAGGATGCAACGATCCGTGGATTAGCGTCAAGAGAGAGGGCTACATCAACAACAACAATTAATAGAGAGTGGTATTCTGGCAACCATCTAAGAAGCACATTTTAGTTAAAATGTCAGGCGAGGCTGAAAGTAGAGACGCAAACTAGTAGAGAAGTGGTGTTCCATCAACCGTCACAGAGCAGCTGGACCACCAAATTGGTTTCGGCATTGGAGGCACTAACACCAGTGATGGCGGAAGAGGTGTTGTCATTGGTGATGGCGAATGGCAACAAAGGGGTTTTAGTGCGGGAGTCCACGGGAGGGTTAAGATGGGATTTGGGGTTTGGTTTTAGAGCAGGTAGAGACAACATTAGTGAGAGACGGATTCGAATAAGGGTTGGGGTCAGAGACCGGATCAACTGCGGAATTAGGGTTGGGTTTATCAAAGATGGTGAGGTTGTTGTAGGTTGGTATTGTGAGACGGGGCTAGTGATGGGATTTGTGGTGACACAATGGAGATGGGGAGGTGTTGGTGATGGAGGTCTTAGGGCTAATCATGGTGGTGGGGTTGTCGATTTTGGGTTGGCTAGATTGGATGAAAGATGACAATGGGCAAGGCTATGTGGATGTGAGGGTTGCCAGAAAAAAATCAAGGCACACTGGAAAGTCTTGCCGAAAGAGATGGAGGTCAACAGAAAAACAAGCTAGAGAAGGAACCCTAGCAATGGTCGTCATGATCCAGCAGTTCCAATGTGGGTCACATGATGGAGCAAGGGCAGATCTATAACCTTAAATGATTCCAATGATAGCCTTACGATGTGTTGAATTAAGAGCATAAACAATGTTGATGGTTCATCTCAACCCTTGTCTCTTGTTGCAATTGTTGCCCGGATAACATTAACCGCAAAGAGGAATCGTTGGATTACCTCTTCGTCATTGGAAATCTGGCTAATAGGTTATGGGCCCACTTTTCCTCCTGCCTCTCGGTCTAAGTCCTTGAAGGCCAGTCCACCTTGGCTCATGCGATACAATGGTGGAACTTGGCCAATGACAAAACAAGCATCGAAATCCTTCGAGGTCTGGCCCCAACGCTTATTTTCTGGGAAATTTGACTTGCTAGAAATGGTAATTGCTTTGAAGATTCTCAAATCAGAGTGGACCATTCCATTGCCAGAATTCGCAGATGGTTCTCCAATATTGTGTCTTCCTTCCTGCTACCGCCTAAAAGAGATATTTACAGTACAAAAGCGTTATGAGATTTGGGCATCTCTCTCCCCCATAACAGAAAACTGCAGCTGTTAATCATCAAATGGATAAAGCAGACCGAGGGATGGGTGAAATTGAACGTTGATGGTTTCTCTCAAGGTAATCTGGGCCCATCGGGAAGTGGGGGAATCTACCACGATGAAAAGGAGGATCTTATATTCACTTTCTACAAAGGATACGAGGCAGGATCCAATTTTCTAGCAGAAGCAAAAGTGGTAGTGGATGGTTTGAACTTATGCCTAAGCCAAGGTCTAAACAAGATTGAAGTGGAAAGTGACTCCCAGTCGGTAGTGGACCTTCTCTCAAACTCAGATAGGGCCCCATAGAACATCTACTATTGGAAAAGGAGATTTAAATCCATCCAGGAAATCGTTTCTGTCTCAATCCAGCATACTCCTCGGGTGGCGAACAGAGTAGCATATGGTTTAGCTCGTCTGGGAAGCGCAAATCAATTGGATAAACTTTTTTCTCAGGTTTCTAACTTCCCATTGCAGCCCAGAAGGGAGTTCATTCTCGATCGAACAGGCCTAGGTTCAATCAGAAATACACATCCTTCTATTGCTAATTTTTATTTTCTTTCCATATGATAGGCAGGATCCTCCTCTCCTTTTCGTTGCTGGGTCCCGCCTGAAATGTAATTCCTGTAAAGGTGGTTTAATTTAGAATATATTTGATTGAAAAAAAAAAAAAAGCATAAACAATGATGGCCGCAAGGGAATATTCGTGAGGGATAATGGCAGCCTCCTTGGCTCTGTTTCTCTTTTTGTTTTGTTTGGGTATATGATAGGCAGGTCCGACACCCTTTTTTCTTGCCTTGGGGCAGCCAGAATGTAATCTCTGTTTCAGAGTTTTAATATATATATATATATATATTAAGAGAGCACGAACAATGAGAGACAACAGAATTTTTTTGAGAGATCGTGTTGTGATACCATGTTGTTTCACAAAGATTTTGGGGATGATTTTCCTTTCCCTTATTTTCATTTGTTTATAGAGAGGAATAATATATAAGTATAGTATGAGTATAAGCAAATATAGTATACATGCATATATGGTAGTATGAAGCTATAATGGTATACATGCATCTATGGTAGTATAAATTGTAAAGGTGGTCCGTAGGACCACACATGTATACAGTAATAAATAATTATAGATAAGTATTATAGGAAGTAATCATTGTGTTATGCATCTTTCTAAACAAGCCCTAAACACACCTAAAACTCTTTTTAAGTGTTAAAGTGTTTACAATTTAAAACTTTACCGTATTCAAAAATAGTAGCTTTAGCGTTAACCAATTCATTAACTGCCGATAAAAATAGTAGCTTTAGTGTTAACCAACTCATTAACAGCCAATAAAAATACTAGTTTAATGAACTTAGTATATTAGCACATTTGAATGTGCAGCTACTGTGGGCCCCACTGGATGTTGAGAGACTCATTTGAATGTCCAGCTTTGGGTTGTATCATGGATAGTAAGATTTTCAGCTCGTCTAACACTCGTAATGCATGCAGGTGACGTCCAGTTGGCAGCCAAGTGGTTGCACCTCACGTCCTGGGTCCTTAATTGTGATAGAGTTACCCTCCTTGGATTGCTAGGCATGGTTTCCGATGCTGCTGATGGGATGTCCCGGTCAATCACGGTCACATGCGGGTGCGCTGAAGGCTGGTGGTTCTTGGTGAGAACAAATCTCTAAGGGCTTAACCCATATAATGCCTTAGTCATGGATCAACCCAGTCATCATAATAACAAGGATCAATGTCTCCAATGCAGTCAAGTTCCTTGAAAACTTAATTTCCACTTTGGGGCCAAATTTCAAGGAAATTATCCTATTTTCATTTCCCTATTTAGACTGAAGAAATATCTTTATTAAAAAATTGGAGAAAAAAGGGAAACAAAACATGACTTGCTGGTAACTCCTACCTATATGGAGCCCGTCTGGGTAGGACCTCTATGATCCCATTGGTTGTCCGTGTGGCATCCATATTGTCCATTAGTTTTACCAACACATGCTAGGACATAACTCCCAAAAATGAGACAGACCCAAAACTCAAGTGGGCCACACCACAAAAAAGAAAAAGAAAAAAGGATCCCAGTGCCCAACATTGAAACCTTCTTGTAAGCTACCATATTTTTAAATGCGATAAAATCGTTCATGAAGTTATTCTCACCGGGTCGTGTTGTTTAAATGCGATCAAAACCATTCACGAGGTCATTCTCATCAGGGTGAAAAGAAGAAAGAAAACTTTTGTAGCCCAATAGATTTTTCAAAGAACACCCACACAATTTCCTGTGGTATGACCCAATTGAGTTTTGGGTCTATCTTATTTTTGGAGCCATGTCCTAACATGAGTAGGTGAAACTACTGGACATAGTGGATGCCACCAAATGTCGCAATGGGCACCCTAGAGCTTTGGGTTATAGGAAAGTCTTGTTCGAAATTCTATGGGATTTTGAGAAGAGGTTTGTTTGAATACATCTCCGACGTGTTACAATAAGAAATGCCGGGACTCTAGTTGTTAATGTAGACCTTATTCAATGATTCAAATGGTTTAGTTGATAAGGTTCTCCTTGGATGGGGATGGCAAAAACCTTTCAGATTGTATATTTCAACCCATTGATTATACAAGGATACAGTGACAGTTCATGTTCAAGGCAAGAGAGTCAAATTACGGAAGGGTTGAAATATTCCAATTGAAAGCTTTTATTTTTTGTTTTTCCATTGTAGAAAGTGAGACCTGTAAATGGTTTGGATCATTGGAAATTGACTGGATGAAAATGCTAGTCTCAACTTATCATATTGCAATATGTTGGGATGTATCTGACCAAGCCTCCTCTGTTTAAAACCCTTGTGTGACCGTGTGTTCCAGGGGGCCATGAGGATTTGTTGATGTGAATGGATGACTTCATGTGGTTGAGATCCACCCCATCCATCATGTGCCCCACCCCATTTTAGGTCTTAATTATGAACATCACACTGGTCAAAAACTCAAGTGGGCCTCACCATTGAAATAGTGCAAAATCTGTCTAAAGCCTTTAAATCCACGTGGTGTGGTAAACATGAGTTTCATAGTGTTCTGACTTTTGGAGAGTAGCTTCATCTTGATGAGGAGACCTATACAAATGGGTTACATGGCATATGTAAACAAACGTGGGCTCATATACTACTGACTATGACCATTCTAACCCAAGTCTTCCTTTTGGAGTAGCCTGGTCGAGTCAACTGCCCTGAAGTTTTGTTTTCCAAGTTAAACATGCGGCTAAGCATGGATTTCATGCATGTTCTCCACCACATGTTGCTTGGTTAGTTGTAGGCGCATCCCTTTATGGTTGACTCAACATGAGTTGGAAACAAGTCTTGTTCATGTAGTGTGATTAGGCAATGACGTATGGTTTGAAAATTAAAGATTCTAAAGGAGAGTCAAGCCATTCTTCATTTAAAAACAATTTAAAATAAGTGTCATTGCATTCCCATGCATGCAAGATAAAGGATCCACCAGAAGAAAGAGTGTTTGCTTAGGAACTTTTATTGGTGGAAGAGTTTGTGGTTGTTGTTTTGTATGATTTTGTTACATCTCATGTGATCCCAGCATAACTATTGCATGGGCTTGTATTCTTGGGAATTGGTGTGATCTAAATAGGTCCATGTCAATGTATTTCATAACGGTAATGGTAGTGGCTACCTTTATGATACGAGTTATAACAGTTGTTATGGCTCTCGTAATGATCATTACAATTTTTATTTATTTATTTATTTTTTTTTTTGAAAAAAATAAAATAGAAAGACATGTATTAGTTCCATAATGGACCATTATGAGGTCGTTATGATCTTTACAAGGGACATAACGGGCTATTATAGGGGCTGTAATGGTCATTACGGGTCATTTTTTTCATAATGGCCATTACAGTCATTACGACCCTGTAGCATGTAACGATTGTTATGGCACACCATGGTCCATATGGGTAGTTCCATAGAAGGGCAACGGGAAAAACATGTTTAGTCCATTAAATTCTAAGTTTGAACAAGTTTGGAGTGTGTTTGGTGGAACTTTGCACTATTATAATGGCCCTTTAATGGGTGCTTATCAATGAAGTAAGATCTTTCTTCTTCTCTTCTTGTTCTTGTGAATTTTTCTGTATTTTACCATCTCCTCACCTTCTCTCCACATCTCTTGTAAAAATTGGGTTTGTGGGATAGCTCGGCCTTGATTAAGTTTCTGATAACTAAGCCTAGAACTTAGTAAAGTCATTCCATTTTTCCAGTGGTGCTAGTTCTAAAGATTGACGAACCTTATGCAATGTTGTTTAGAGGAATGACGAAGTGCAATGTAGCATGGAGAGTACAATGAAGTAGAATGCCATTAGGCAATGGGTCGCCATCTGTAGATGTTCTCCCCCCACTAGTAATTTTCTTAGATTATATATCTTATCTCTATTATTTTTTACCGTTCATAGGGTTTTTATACTACTTGCTAAAGAAACTAAAAATCTGTTTAATTGGTCTTCCACATGATTGAATCTCTCGTGCACTATCCCTCTTGTTTCGATGAGGGTGGGACTATTTCATACTATTTTGTCAAATAAAGCCATATGGCCACATTCATCACCCACACGTGTCATCAAGATCCCTAGTTGAAATAGAGTTTATAGGATGACTCGGTTAGGCTAATTTTATAGGATAAGAACTTACTCGAGTGGAGTCACCAAGTTTTTCCATTGTTGTTAGTTCACTTGCATCATCAATTGGCTTTGGCAACATTCACTTCCAACTACTACCAAGAATTTATACTGCGTCTTCCTCCTCCCATGCAAGATGAGATCTTAAAAAGGGATTTTGATCTTGATGTGTTGCCAATGATGGTGCCAATTTGGAGCTACTCGTGTTGGTGGATTAATGAGGATTGGGGCAATTCATGGTTAACGTGTCTTAAAAAAGGATTTTGATCTTGATGTGTTGCCAATGATGGTGCCAATTTGGGGCTATTACTATTGGTGGATTAATGAGGATTGGGGCAATTCGTGGTTAAGGGGACAAATAAAGACAAAAAATGGGTACCCACACTTGCTCTCCTGACTCCCTTTCCCTTGGCCGGTAGATTGATCCCACAATTTAAATTTGTTGAGTTTTTCTACCGGTTGCCAATGATACTAGTATTGAAACGTTGATTCAAACTTCAGCCTTTACCAAAAACAAATTTTTAGGTAAGACAACCTTATTTCACGAACGTTTGTAAGGATCAAGATCTCAAACCAAGCAAGAAATAATAAAGATATCTATTACAAACATTCACCACTTTTGCATAAATAAAATTACAATCAGTCAGCACAAATGCAAAAAGTAAACATTCACCACAACACCAAGAATTATAGTGGTTCGGTGTGTACACCAATTGCTCTCAAACAACCACACCTACTCCGCTCCCAATAATCACAACCAACGTGATATTGGCTTTTACTATAAACAAGGTTTGAGGTCACCTTAAAACCTGATACAGTTGTGATTTTAAAGGGCTATCACAAACAAAAACCCCACACTGAGATTTTCTGGCTATCTCAGACAAACCAACAATTGAGATTTTCTGGCTATCTGAAAGAAACCAAAATACAAAAGATAGGGATATACTTATCTTCACCGTGAAGACATATCAGTTGATGTAGCCTATAGAACCGCTTCTCTTGTAGTAGAATGTTCAATGTCCAATCATATGAAGGAGGGTTCTAGGTTCTAAATAGATTTTAAATCGATTCAAACCAAAGACTACTTGTTTGAATTCCTTAGGATCTCAAAGAAGAGTATCTACTCTCTTTATAAAATGAGATTCATAAAAAGGCGATCAAAGAATTAAAACAAAAGCTATTAAAGAATTAAAAATATAATGCAATAGCTTGACAATAATAGGGACTTCTCTCTCTCTTGATGAAGGCTTTTCTCAGCTTGAATTGATAATTTCGGATTGAGAGAAAACCTTTATTTATAGGCTGAAAGGTTGTTGCTTTGACTCGTCTAAGGTTTTCTTCAACTCGTCTAAGGTTCATTAAATTTTCAAAATTTGAGCGAGATCAGATAAAACCGAACTACGACTGGTCGAAGGCCCTGCTCAACTGGTCGAGGGCCTTGTTTGACTGACCGAGGGTGCTAAATTTTAGTTGCTGGACTTCGAGTCGAGCACCCCACGACTAGTCGAGAGCCACTCTTCGACTGATCGAGTAATCTACTCGACCGGTCGATGAAGTAACGGAAAAATCCATTTTTCTAAATTCAAAACTTGGATTGGTCGAATATTTCTTAGACTAGTCGAGCCACAGCTTAGACTAGTCGAACCTAAGCCTAGACTAGTCGAAGTTAAGCCTATATATAGTATAAAGAACCATATATGATTATGTTCTGAAAGGACCTAAGCCTAAGGTCTTTCTAGGGTCTTATTATACCTGAAAAGACTGAACATTGAAGTAGCTTGAATTTCTCAGAACTTGTTCTTGAATTTTCAATAGAGCTTGGAACTTGTTCTTGAATCTTCCATAAAGCTTGAAGTAGGAGTTTGATCTTCTACTAGTCTTTAGTAGAACTTGAACTTTCATCATCCATCTTGATTCTCTTGAAAGTGAACTTTCCATATTCATTCTCTTGAAGGTGAACCAACTTCATAAGCTGTTTTGTTTAAACGAAATTTGACAAACAAAGGTGTGCTTTATACACTTTTGCACTTACAGAATTGAACATTAAAAACTTCTTAGGGCCCTTATAAGATTTGGATCAAGTTGATATTTGTGTTTTCCCCTTATCCATGTTTGTGTGACCCTATAAACGGGTTAGATGATGAAAAAACCTCAATGTGGGGCTAGTGAAGGAAATAACTTTCAATGGTGGACGAATTAAGGCTATTGTTTCCTTTCGTGTGGGCCATAAGAGCGTTGGATCTGCCTCATTTCTCGGCTCATGCCCCAGAGGTTCTATTAAAATAGATGGATGGTGTGGATATATCATATACATTACGGTGGGGTCCACAGATTTAAATCAACGCTTTTGTATCGATTTTCGAGGTGGAATTACTCTCACATTTTAAAACTAGGTGAAAAGGCAATAATTACTTATTTACCAGGATTTACATGTATCATTGAAAATCAAATAGGTCGCTTTCTTCAGATTCTTGGACTTGAGGTATTCCTAAAAGTCATTGATTTTTCCAAATAGACTTCTTCATCACTTTACCAAATTACAAAGTTGGGCCACCCAATCTACATCCAGGGATTTCAATGGGCCAAGTTGATGGTTGCAAATGTATTCAAAGCTTTGTAGAAAATAATGATAGTCATGTATACAATGTGAGGCAAAGTGTTTTTATTTTATTATTTGAAAAGTGGGCGCACTCCACCTGAAATTTTATTCATGTGGGAAAGGTATTAACGTCTCACAAGAAAGGTTAGTGATTAACCTCACCACAACAAACATAAAAGGCAACATGGACAACATAACAACAAAATATGAAACCTCACAAGCAAACATAAAAGGCAACATGGACAACATACCAACAAAATATGAAATAGGGTCGAAACATATAAACACCATACCTAAGTGTAGAGTAAAACGATTGATTTCATTTTTTTCATTTTTAAATATCCATTTTTTTCATTTTTTTTCTTCAACTTTCTTTTTAAAAAAACTTTCCTAAATTATTCTACAATTGATTTCAACCACTCTTACCATACTTTTAGGATTAAAAATATAGATTAAAACGATTTGGGTGAATAAAAGCTCGGAAGGCCATTTTTTCAAAAAATTGAAAAAGTGGTATTCTGGCCTTTCTTTTATGATTTTTAGTTCCAATGCTTGATAGTGATGTGTAAATATTAGAGGCACATGCCCATGTTCATAAATTGGTAGGGAACCGGATACGACAATCTCACCAAATAGTAGACCGTTACACCAGTATAAACATGTTAAAAAAATTAATACATATTTGAAACATTTACATTATTCTATGTTTTATAAATATTTTTTTCAAAATTTTTTGGGCATTTTTTTTTTTTTTCAACTGTTATGGGAGTCGTAACAATCGTTACGCCCTTGTATCGATAACGGTGGTGACCATTCTAGCCACTGTTACCGATATGAAATACCTTGTCTGATGAGTTAACTACCAAATTACCTCAACAATGGCAAATGCCCCGAAAACTCGTCACTTAAATCACCCTTTTTTTACGAGCACACCAAACCCCTAGATAGGCCTTCCTATTCGTCGACTATATAAGCCATGTCCCGACATTATTCATGGCAATCACGCCCTAGACCTCCCTAAGCATATCCTCTCGTCTACTAAAGGAGTCTTCTTCTAATTTAGTACTCCCAAGACGAGCTAATTTATCCACCGGTACATTACCTTCCCACGAGATATATATATATATATATATATATATATATATATATATATATATATATATATATATATATATAGAAGTATGGGCCTTTGTAAGGTCATAGTTGACTATAATTCCAAAGTGGTTACGAAAGCCATTGCCAACTCCAAATTCACCATCCCATGGAAGATTTGGTATTTGGTGAAGAGATTCTTAATGAGGCGTATAGTCTCAACTCCAAAGTGTCTCATATTCTGCTAGGTCTTGTGGAAATTTGGATTCACCAAATTGTTTATCGATTTGTAGTCTTCGAACTTGTTGTGGAATTGGCTGTGAGGTATTAGTCTCCTGGAATGCTAGAAATTTGTATTTTAGAAGGTAATGCTGACAAAAAGTATGGCTGAATCGATGCTAAGGTTGCCAAGGTTGCCGTTGTGCCCTTTGATGCCGGATTATGTTGGCAGTTGTGGGTCCCTATGATCCTATTTCCATGATGTTTGTTGTAGGTGTGGTTGCGTACAATGAAGCTCTGCTTGCTAGTTATGTCCACATTTTGGGCGTGGCTCTGGTTCATCCTTTATATTTTCATTCCTTTTGTTTTGTTGTCATGAGGCAATATTAAACTATAAGTGAAGCCCGTGTGGAAAGGTGTGCAGGTGAGCATGACTCTCTCTCTCTCTCTCTCTCTCTCTCTTTCTCTCTCTCTCTCTCTCTCTATATATATATATATATATATATATATATATATACACACGCACCATGTTTGAGATCCTTCCATGAAAATGATAAAAGATAAAAATAGCATTCCCTATGTGGGCCCTATAAACCCCACCCCCACCTTCTCCATGGTTCTCTCGAGATGATCCGTCTACATTTAATTCAACCTAACCTAGACTCGGCCGATTCCACTTGATCACCTTAATCGAGCTTCTTCTCCCTTCCATCCTTTATAGGCCTAGCAAGTGTAAGCTCACCTCTTCTATGACTAAGCTGTCAAACTCACCTAGGATCCAACATCCTACTTCCCTTGACTATCAATTGATCTTAGCAATGAGTCCTTCGGCTAAGACCCTCCTTGCCTCTAATTTCCGATCATGTCTCCCAAGCCACAACTCCTATACAGTAAAGTATGAGACAATGCCCCTTAATAATTTGAACTTTGTGGTCTTCCTAGCTCGGCGGTACCATATTAGATGATTCTTTATTGAATGGACTGATTCAACTCTAAGCACAAATATATGACTGCAATGGGTCCATACTTGCGTCACCAATGAACCATGGCAAGAGAGGTGGTTCAAGTCTTCTTGCTAAACACAAAAATTAAAATTACTAAAAACAGTAAATTTTCCTAAAATCTCATTTTTGAACTGGCCGCATGTGTTTTCTTTCGAAACAGACTGACACACCCTGCTATGCCGGTCGGTTCACTCTGGATAGCATGTTATAGTAAAGACTGATAGGTTGTGTGTCACATAACGATACCCAGATCAAAAGTTATGGCCGATTTATAGTTCACCTTCTTTTTGTCCAGCCATGCTAGGAATGTACTTGTGCCATGTCCTACTTCAAGGAATCCTTCATGTGACACCCACATCTTCTGAAACTTGGAGGGCTTGAGGAAGCTATCTTGTTCATCCAATGTAGTGATTAACATCGATGAGTAGTACAAGAATATCCGAAATAGGCACGCAACCTGAAAAGATGGGAACTCTTGAAGTGAATTAATGTTGACTAAAACCTTGTGAATCTTGGCTCACATCCTAATTCTCCGTTATTTATTATTGCACCATGTGAATTTTGATCCATAAATCCTACATCTAACAATCCCGCATCACTTTTCTTTTTATTTTTTATTTTATTTATTTTATTTTATTTTATTTATTTATTATTATTATTATTATTTTTTAACTCCATTGCTTGCGAATTCAATTCAAGACCTCCTATTCACTCCTCTGCATTTATCATCACATTGAATTCTCCTCATACAAGCCACGGGCTCACAACTACCCTATGATCCTCTGAATTTCCTCCCATAAATTCCTTCTGCCCGCTATCGCACATCACATACACCGTTGTCATCATAACCTTCTTATTTGTCCCCTCTAATAGGATTCTCACTATTGTGCATTGCTTAGTTACTGCTATTGTATTTATCGAAGAAAACTCCTAAACATTACCCATAATTTGCCTTCTGTTTCTCTTTCCGCCACTGCCCCCTTGAATCCTAATTTACTTGCAATGTAGGGCAAGCTCAACTCATTCACTACTGATGTAGGAGAAGGCAAATCTTGTGTTTCTTTCATAGAGTCGGGGCACTACTGATGTAGGGCTTGACATAGATACATTCTTAGCATGGTTGGACCAAAAGAAGGTGAACCGTAGATTGGTCAAAACTTTTGATCTGGGTATTATTATAGGGTGCACAACCTATCAATCTTTATTATAACAGGTCATCTGAGGTGAACCAACCCACAAAATGAGTCGCACCTGTCCGTTTGGCCAGAAAACGCGTGCTTTCAGCTTAAAATTGAAAATTTAGGAATTTTTTTTATTTTTATTTTTAGTAATTCTGATTTTATTTTTTTTTAATAATTTCTTATTTTTTGAGTTTTAGATTTTCTTCTTTTTTAGAAATAACTTGTAATCATGATAGGACTCTATTGGTAAAAGTTTATATGGAATTTTTATTTTTATAAATTAGGTTTTAGAAGAGTTTTACTAGAATTAGAATTTTTATTAGAGTTAGAATTTTGCCATTTTTGGTAATTACAAATTTTGATTTAATTTTTTTTTTCTTTATTAATGGTGTAGCAGAGACACATACATATCAGACAATTATCAATCAATTTATTTTCAAATTTATTAGAGTTATTTCTATTTTCCTATTTTCCTTGTGGATTTGATGAATGAGGAGTCCAGAGAAGCTCCGTGGATTTGGAGTAGTTATCCTTGAGGAAGACAGTGATCGACCTCATCACATCCATTCTTGCCTCAATTACCCATGTTGCTCACATTCTATGATAGCACACTAATCATTAGAAAGCTAGCTTGTTTTGAGCATACCACTTTTCTAACCTCAACTGCCTATGATCTTCCTAGTCCTCATTCTCTCTTTCACGCTAGTCTACCCCTTACTCAGCTTTTGTTCATGTTCTCTTTCTAATTCAGTCATCGAGTGAAAAGAATTCACTCCTTCCAATTCTCTGCCTTTTCGAAGGTCTACCCATGAGACTGGATTTTCAATAAACGCCACCGGTAGACCGGATTTTCAATAAACACCACCTTATTTCTCAAGGGGTAACTGTTGTAAATGTCCCCGAGCTCCCTTTGGATTTTCTCTTCCCGTTCATTTTCCTCACTATTCCTGAAGCCTCGTATCCACTAACCAAGCCCGTGTCACCATCCGTTCCTCTATGTTTTCTTCAATTTTGACTGACTGGATATCCACCTCTTCTGTTGTTAATTTAGCCTAATTTCTATTATTTTGTATTTTGGCCAGTGATCCTTCAGGCTCTTCCTAACACAGTTGTTGAACGCCTACTACTCATCCTTTCCACTCCAGTTTGTGGTAGAGTATGTAGGTTAGTTCATGTTTCAGTTATTTGAGGGGGCCATATTTAGTGATACAAACTGTCAGTTTGATATGATCGGCCCTATCCTAGAAAGGCCCGTCTGCGAAAATTTCAAAGATTAGGCACTATTTGTCGAAACATTGGCATTGTCGCAGTTAAATGTAAACCAGTGTTGTATATCTCTGAACTGTCGATTTGTTGGTTCACCTATCTCAGCGTTCATTCATGATCTGAGAATGGCCCACATGAATGCCTGCTTATATTGCTGGGTGTCCATGCATGATTTGAGAAGACCGCATTTAGATGTTTGGACTTGTTGGGTGTCCATGCTTTACTGTGGAAAGCCCCATTTACACTCCCAGTTGACATTTTGGATGTCCATGCACTAGCTGAGGAAGCCCCACTTAAGTGCCAGGTGTAGTTGTTGAGCATCTATGCATGATCCGAGAAAGTATCCAGTTTTTGTTTTTTTTTTTTTTAAAAAAATTTAAAGGTTCTTAGAGAAGAGTCTGATAGCTCTATTTGGAGAAGAGAAGAGGGTAGCTGATTCTTTGTGAATCCTTCGGTGGAGGAGAATATACTATTGAATTGATTATATATTGCAATCACAGAATGTCAGCCCTAGTATTTTTGCATGGTGGACCCTGAAATGTGGGATGAATTTAATGGATGGTCCAGACTAATGATTCACATGCCTAGAAGCACGTGGGTACACTAAGAATGTCATGATTCACATGCCTAGAAGCACGTGGGTACACTAAGAATGTCAATGTACCTTGGGCATGCATGAGCTTTTCCCTGTTACTTAATAAATTAATTTTCATGTGCAACAAGTTGGGGTCCTGTGTTTTAGTCAGTGTTAAGAAGAAACTATTGAATTGATTAGAAACAGTTCCTTCAATTTCTATACCTTTTTCGAATTCTTATCGAGATATTAGCCTCCAAATTATGGTTATTGGAGTTGAAAGGAATGTGACCAGAAGATACTTGTATGAATACCTTGTAATTATACTATGATGATATAATGGTTCCTCTTTGTCGAAAAGTAGCCTTGCAGAATGGGGTTTAGATTGGTATTAAGACCTGTTTCAATTGGGGGAATCCTATTTCCTACCATGGAAAAGAAATTCTTTAAGAGTGTGATGTTTTCCTTCATTGTGAAAACAAAAACAGTTTTGGAAGTCGATTTCTATTTCCAGGGTTTTTCTCAAAAAATGGTGATTTCTATTTCCTTGAGAAAACCTAAGAAATAGAAAATTTTCACCGTTTTTGAGAGCTCATGCTTTTTCACCATAGACATATCCCCATTTCCATGTAAATCATGAATGCTAAAACAAACAGGTTATTAGCATTCTCTTCCCTAGCTTTCCTCATATGTGACTTTTTGTTTTCAAATCTACTTTGTTGTCCACCAATCCAAACAAGGCCTTAAGTTTTTTATGCGTGATATCCTGTATCGAATCAGAAACTGCACACAAACATGTAAAGCATTATTATTATTGCACAAAGTTACATTCATATTGTGCCCCACCTTATGCATGGTTAAATGTCGTACACTGATACATTTTGGTGGGACAGACAGGGCTGCATGTGAGCATTCACATACATGGGACAATTCATATAGTATTTTCATGATATGATAATATGTTCCATCCAATTTGGAAATGAACTGATAAATTAAGAGCTATTCTTAAAATCTTCTTTGTTTAAATCAACTGTAATGCAGATGCTTATTGCTTTCCTAATGTGGACTAGAAAGTGATTAGTTTTATTTTTCTTTTTGTATCTTTGGATGCTTTAGCATGCAAAAGACGATAGATCGCTATCTAAGGCACTCAAAAGATGCTAACATCAACAAAGCAGCAGTGGAACAAAATGTCCAGGTCAGGCCACTTCTATTGTTTTGCATATATGACTTTTTTTTTTGCACTTGATCAGATAAAGCATCACTCAATTAGCTAAAATCACGTGACATGTTTATGGTTAAAAATAATTTATTTGGTAGGAGTTTAGTTGCCACAATGAATAGTCAATTTTGTTTTTAAAAGATAACAAATTTTTATTAAAACAAGCTTGGTGGAACACAAAAAAAAAATTACAACTAAGAAACCCATATTGAGGGAAAATATTACAATTTTCAAAGGTTGCTAGATAAGAAGCCCACCCCATGACATCCCACTTTGCCCTCTTAAAGACATTTGACACGATCCACTTCGATGACAAAAGCATCGATTATTCCTCAACCCCCATATGGCCAAGGATCTGCCAACGGAATTAGCATCCAAATCAGCTTCTTTTTTTCCCCTACTCGACCCCCATGCCATACTAACAAGAAATCTTCAATTGATCCTAGCATCACCCATGTCCCGCTAAAGGAGTTTAAAAAACTCTCTCAAACCTCTCTAGGTAGAGGATGAAGACATGATCAACTGAATCCGCAACCTGCATGCGCAATATATAAATGTTGAGAATTACCATTTTCCTCTTCTTAAGTTTGTCGATTGTTAGCATTTTGTTTCTCTCCACCAGCCAGGCGTAAGCCGCTACCTTAAGAGGGGCTTCTTAGTACTACACAGAAGAAGTGTAACCTTTGTTCTCCCCATGAGCCAAGCAGGGCATAATATTATGAAACAGTTGAAGATAAAATTGACCCGACCTCTCCTTATTCCAAAACATATGATTGCTCTCTCCAAAGGGGTGAACGTCTTGAATCCAATCCAATAATCACATGAAGTCAACCACTTCCTCATCAGACAAATTTCTTTGACAAGGAATTTAAATCACTAGATTGTCGACCAAAGAGAAACATTGTATTATGGAGATATTGTCTTTTGGAGATAGCCTAGCTCATTTTGGGAAATCCGCTTTAAGCACCTTCTTTGGGTCCTTACTCATGGCTTAGTGGTAGGCTTACAAGAGTTTCAACACTAGGGTCATGGGTTCGAGTACCCATTATAGCGTGTGTAGTGTGTATGGTAGACTCCCATAATCCAATCATCATCGCCCCATCCCCCACGGAGAACCCAATCCCCTCCTTGAATTTAGCCCCCAACCTAGCTATCATCTTGCAAATCACAGATGCCCTATATAGAGTCTTTGGTACACTATCCATACTTCCTAGCTATCACTTTTCTTTAAAGACTATCTTCTTCTAATTCAAAATTCCACAATTACTTACCTAACGATATCGAATTCATACCCTCCATTTTCCTTATTCCTGCTCTACCTCCCCTATATAGTCTCACACATCTTCCCACTTTAATAGATGAAACTTTTTTTCTTTTTTTTTTTTTTAAATTTTTTATGTGGCTTGCTATTAAAAAAATAATTATCCCAACTTACCCTCTCTAGTATGGTCTAGCATTGCTTTAGGACACCTAAATAGAGCTATAAAATAAAGGGGCAAATGTGTTATAGAAGCTTGAATTAACATTACTCTTCCCCCAAAGGATCATTGCTCATAAACTCGATGAGTGAAAACTTTTCCACCATGTTTTTTCAGCCGTGCTGATGGTTGACCCATGCTAGCCAGAGTCATTTGTAACTTGAGTGACTCTAGCGACTTGGCCAAGCTATCAATTGGTCACTAGACTTTGTTGAGTTTGATATGTTTTATTTTGAGCTCAAATTACAAAATTGTAAGGTGCATTCTTATTTTTTGGGTCTTAAATGCATTGTTTGAAGCAGGCCAACTAGGGACTCTGCAGATTTGATTTTGATCACACAAAAAACAGATCAATTCATAGATCAGTTGTCGCTATTCCCTTTGCTCGGTTGACCGTTCCTCAAGTTCTCTTAACTAACCATGTGATAGAATCACACACCCTATGGACAAGGGTTTGAGGAGTTGGTGCCAGCATCATAAAAAAACTGAAGATATGCTAGTTCTATTCAAAATCTGAGACTTATCCAAGTCACTGGGTCGACACGTTTGAGTGTTGGCTCATTGGTTAACTGAACCCAATCTGAGTTCCTATTTTTCAAACAATGCTTAAAAACTGTGACTGCGAATCTTGCTAAAAATTTCAACTCATATCTCTTCTCACAGGTAAGAGAAACGATATTTTAATGAAATTCTAAATAGATTTAGGAATGAATCTGTGGAGAAACATATGGAATGGCTTTCATTCTAACATATTATTAGCATATGGAATGGCTTTCATTCTAACATATTATTAATGAAACATATGGAATGGCTTTCATTCTAAACGATCACTTCTCAGTGTCTTGATTTTGAGACCGCTTTGTCTCTCAACTTGTGATTTGAACCCCTTGAAGATCGAAAGAGCTTCTGACTTTTGCTTTATGAAGTACACCCACATCATTCTTGTATAATCATCAACAAAGATGATAAAATACAAGCTTCCATTAAGTGATGGAGTTTGCATTTTTCTACAAATATCAGTGTGGATCAACCCCAAGGGCGCTTTTGCTCTCCACGTGCTTTTTGAGAAAGATGCACGATGATGTTTTCCAATGCACAACCCGAGCAAATGCCATTTTTAATTTTGATAGACGGTAAACCATCTACTAGATTCTTCTGATCCATCAACTTCAATCCATGAAAGCTCAAATGCCCCAGTCTTTTATGCCAAAGACAAGATTCATCAAGTGTCTCGACTTTCCGTGCACAATCGATCGAATATCGCAACTTAATAGGAAAATTATGATTTTTCTCCATATTCACCTTAACAATCACTTGATTTGTGTCATTCTTGTCATAGATAATGCAAGAATCATTTTCGAAGAATATAGAGTGCCCATTTTGAACAAGTTGCCCAACACTTAGCAAGTTTTGATCCAAGTCAGGAACAAGTAAAACATTTTTTATACACTGGTTTCAATGGCAATTGTCCCCTTTCCATTTGCTTCCACAATAGCACCATTTCCCATACGGACTTGAGATCTGACGGATGAGTCGATATTTGTGAATATCCGATCATCACCTGTCATATGATTGTTGCATCCACTGTCTAAGTACGATATGTCTTCAGTTTGAGCGAGTGAGTATTGACATGCAAAAAACATGTTTTCTTAAACTTTTTCTTCAGAGAAGTTTGCAGCATGCTGATTGTCCTTGAAACGACAATCCTTCTTTACGTGTTGAAACTTTTTACAGTTAAAACACTGAGGTTTGCCTCGATTTCAACACTCACTTTCAATATGGCTAGACTTTTTGCAAAAATTGTAGGTAAGATTTGAATTTTTACCTTTGTTTCGATTTTGCCATTTCCCTTGCATCGATTTTCCACCTTTCTTATAATTACCTCGATTCTTTCCGGGACCAGTTTGTGTCTTCTTGGAAGAACTTTGTGAACCAATTGAAAGTTTTGTTTGAAACACACTTTCAACTGATTTTTCTTCATGCCTCAACAATCTTTGTTCATGTGATTCTAAAGAGCCCATCAACTCAACCAATGGTAAGGTTGAAAGGTCCTTAGATTCTTCTATTGTGTCAACAACAACATCATAATTTGCGGAGAGGCTTATTAAAAGCTTCTGAACCACCTTGTCATCAGAAATAGAATCTTTATAGATCCTAATCTGATTCACTACTTCAATCACTAGTGAAAGATAATCTTTCATCTTTTCCGAGTCTTTCATTTTTAGATTTTCATACTCCCTCCTTAGAGTTTTTTACTTGATGGCAATCACTTTAGACGTACATTTGAACTCCTGTTGTAAAGTGTCCCAAGCTTGCTTTGAAGTTCAAGATGGAATGATTCTAGAGAAGATAGAATCAGAGACACTTTGTTGGATGAAGAAGAGGGCCTTCGCATCTTTCTTCTTATTCTCCTTCAGTTGTTCTTGTTGTATGGCTGAGAGAGATGTGAGATCGGTTGTAGTTGGATAACCGGTTTCAACAATCTCTCATAGGCCTTGAGATTGGAACAAGGTCTTCATTTTAATGCTCCAATGATCAAAGTTCTCCCCTCCAAAAATGGGAATTGCGGGATGAATCGTTGCACCATTCGTTGCCATCGATTCAAACGTAGCTCTGATACCACTTTGTAGGCTATTGTAGTCTTTTTACGTTAAAAAAATAACTTAGAAGGGAATAGGAGAATGCTGATTTTTGTTGTATTGCTTCTTCATATATGAAAATGAAATCCATACACATTTATAGTTAAAAAATAAAAAAAAAACAAAAAAAAAAACAAGGTACATGACTCTTCAACAAAGAGACATGAACCTTTTCAACTAAGGGACATGTGACTCTTCAACAAAGAGACATGAACCTTTTCAACTAAGGGACATGTGACTCTTCAACAAAGAGACATGAACCTTTTCACAAAAGTGCATTAATTCAACACATCTGCCCGTCCAAATTCGAATGTCCCATCCATTTGCTATTTTTGGTACAATATATTTTTACTACATTTAGCGAACTTATGTTTTGAGCCTTATGATCATCGTGATTTGTTAATGGTGTAGCATAGTATGATGGTTGACACACGGGAAATAAGAAATTGTACAATGGGATACAAGTCATTACTGTCATCATCATCCAAGCCTTGTCCCAACTATTTGGGGTCAACTACACAAATCCTGCTTCACCATTCTGCTCTATCAACGACCGTATCTTTTGTTGAACCATAGGTTGAAATGTCACATTGCCAGATTCCTGGTAAAAGCTGTGGCATTAGATAACCATTAGTGAACATGCGAATGAGAGCAGCACTACATTGGGCGTCCAAATTAAACTGCCGAAATTGTCAGCCATGGATCTAAACCCAAACCTATACTAATTTGATGACCCAGTTAGCCATTTGGTGGACATTTAATGGTGAGTTGAAATGAAAAAGAACAAATCGCTTGAATTCAGCAGGCAAGTGTCCATGGAAATGTGGTTTGGATGTTCAAATTACTTTGGAATTATTAACCATTTATAGTGCCAGTTTGTAGTAGGGACAACTAATTTGAGTTATGTATTGCACATAAATTTTTGACTGCCTGCACACATCGTATAAAGTGATTAGAGTAGCAAACAATACCATTCTTCATTTAGTAAACTATTCAAATAAAGAAATTCTAACAATACTAGTACAAATATACAAGTGAAAATGGACCATTTGAATTTAGACTAAAGACAAAAAACAATTCGTGATCCACTGCCGAACCTATTCCAAGTCCAACAGCCTAGACTTGGATTGTGGGGATCACTGGAATACTTTGTATCAGCAGATAGTATATCAATATTGATTAGAATGAGCATTCTCAACGGGTCACTATTGCTGCATGAGTCAGATTTTGCACAAAAACTCATGGCTATGTTAGCATGTCGGCACCCTCGCATAACCACGGGGACTCCACTAGCAAGGGTTCATTTAAACGTTTTTCCCAGGTATATTTTGGGAAATTGATGGGGTCATGACTTCCCCTCACAATTCTGGAAACTGACTTGACTGGCGGGGCTTCCTAGCTGTACTCAAATCACGGTCCTAGACCCTCTTTAAGTAGAGAGGAGAGCTGGGCGGTATACGTGTTAATGTGGCACATGTGTGCTGGACCTAGGCCATCAATCACGTGGGAGCCAATGTTGAACATGGCTGTTATGGTTGCATCCTTTCTGCACGTGGAGTCCATTATATGAGGGGACATTTTTTGGCAATGGGAATGTTCAAAATGCTAACTGCTAGAAAAGAGGTTAGATCCCGCTCACATTTGACATCTACATATATTACAAGGCATTGGAGGCCATTTTTAAGTAACAAGGCATTGGCAATAAAACATGGAAGACCTTTTCATGGCAATAGAAACAAACTTAGGACCATTTGGGCATGAGCAGATTAGAGTATATAGCACCAGCCAAGTCATGCTGTCTTGAGTAGGCTATCTGAGTCATGCTGTTTTGGGCTAGCCATTCTTGTTGTTTGTCAAACGCCTAATACATGGAGTAAAGATGAAATATGGAATGTGTGGGAAATTTACTATGATTAATGATAGATGTAGCATTTATAGTAGAGTGAACACTGACGCACGCTACACATATAAGGCACTTGAAGATTGATGGCGACAAGTACATAAAAGGCAGTTGAACATGGATGGTTATATTTTGGCAAATTTGGCATGTGATGAATGTTTGTAGGACATTGTGTTCTCACGTACACCAAACTAGAGATGAGCCATTCCCATGGCTAGTCTACTGTTTTAGCAAGGTTGTACTAACTGTGATATTTTGAGGGACACATCCTTTATTCCATGTTCCTGTGCATAAATGACTTTAACATACTCTGGAGAATCTGTCTACTTTGGATAGCTTGTGGACAATGGCTCCTCTAGTTTACTTCTAGAAATAAAATAGTCCAACTTTATCTTATTTTACCAAAAAAAAAAGTGTTGGAGGAATGCATGGCAGGAACGATCTTGTCTTACAAAGTTAGTTGTAATCTTCGGTTTAAAAAGCCTGAGAGGATAGGTTGGTAGGACTTACATATTAGGGTCAGTTCTTTGTAGTAGTCGTTTCTGGATTTCGGCTCATATGGATTTTCAGGTCGGTCTGACCAATTTGTTCTGGCAGTTGGACTGGTTTGGAACGGACTGCAAATGAAACATGCAAGGACTGGTTCCAATTTTAAAACATTGTTTACAAGCCTTACATGGAATCGCGGTTAAAAGATTCGGGGACTGGGACTCACTTGTTCAGTCCTGAATCAGACCAACTTGCCCCGGAGTCAGGGTTGATTGGAGGTATGAACCAGATCTGGTCTGACCGATTCCAAGTCAACTCGGATGAGTCGCATCAGATTCACTTGAGTCTTAAAACCATACCTGGAATGGATCTGGTACCTCATGGAATCAGCCATGTCATTACTGGGCTTATCGTATATCCATGGACTATTGTAGATGTCTAATCAAAAACTGGACACCAGGGGCTTATTTGGATCATAAGTTACTTTAGATAAACTACTTTGACCTTAAGTTATCTTAATTTCAACTTGTTTAACAAATAAGTAAACATACTTGTTAGCCAAAAAGTAGAAAAATATATTCAGCTTACAACATCACATAAGTACTTATCCCTGAATTTTGTTTGGTATGCCCTTAATATCCATTGTCCATCATGTGGGGCCAACCTTTGATTTGGAAGGTTCGTTATGTTGGGACCACCTTGGCCCCGACAATCATGTAGACCCTCCTTCAATGTGGACCATCCACCTTGTGAGGACCTCTAATGTGGGTTATCCATCATGTGTTGCCCACCTTGGATGTGGGTCGTCCATCATGTAAGACAATGGATGTGGGTCGTCCATCATGCAGAATTGGGCCTATAATGCCGACCGCTCACCATGTGGGGCCCAAATTCAAAGTGGGTTGTTCATTATGTGGGCCTAACATTGAATTGGGCCATCCATTATGCCAGCCTGTCTTGGATGTGGGTCATCCATCATTAGGGGCCAATCTTCAATGTGAATTGTCCTCATGTGGATATAGGTCATCCTTAATGTGGGCCCCACCATCAATGTTATTGTCCATGATGTAGGGCCCACCTTCAATATCAATCGCCTGTCATGTGAAGCCCACATTTGATGTGGACCGTCCATCGTTTGGGCACCACTTCTCATGTGGGCCGTCCATATGTGGGTGCTACCTTTGGCGTGGGCCAACATCATGTGGGTCTGTGTTGTATGTGTGCCATTCATCATTAGGGGCCGACCTTTGATATGAACCGTCTATTATGTAGGGCCCACTTTCAATTCCACTATGTATTTTGTGGAGCCCACCTTTGATGTGGATCGTCCATTGTGTGGGCCCCACCTTCAATGTGTGCAGTCCATCATGTAGGGTTGCCTTTGATGTTGGCCATTCATCATTAGGGGCTATCCTTTGATGTGGACCACCCATTATATGGGGCCCACCTTGATGTACACCAATCATGTGGAGGTCACCTTTGATGTGGACCGTCCATTATGTGGGCTCTACCTTAGATGTGAGCAGTACATCATGTGTGGTTTACCTTTGACACGGATTGATTATTTAGTGGAGAGAGAGAGAGAGAGAAAATTATTTACTTGTGCATACCAAACTAAATTTAAGACAAGCTTATGGGTGGATGCAAACACACCCTGAGTTATCCATTATATTAGGAGAAGCTTAACCTTGAGTCTCATCAAAACCGTATATCGAATAGGCCAAATGGCAAATTGGACATGGAGAGATCAAATTATTTTAGGATGATCTTAACCTCAGGATCGGTGGCATTCAAACGAGCACTAAAAAAGAAAGAGTGAGCCAAGACTGGCTTACATTCAGCAAGAAACAGTCCACCTTTTAAATGATTGGATAATCTATCAAATCGATTAACGATTCGAGTCCAATCAGTGATGGGGACTGCAGGATTGCTTAACTTGGATCACCATACACATTGTACGACGCATGAACGCCCTAAAATGTACATTTTTCTCGATCATTCTTGAGCTTTTCTGAGTAAACCTAATTCGTCCTGTTTGGATGGGCAATCCTCAACTCCAATCTGAAAACCACGTTTTTCAATCTGCCTTCAGCTAACTTCCCTGAGTTACCACAAGGAGTTTGTGGGAAGGCATTCTGAAGGGAACCAGGTATGCGTACCATAGTTCCAGATTTGGTGGCTCTGCTTGAAACCTGGCTGACTCGAGTCGAGGTGACCCAAAAAAGTACTCAGGTCAAGTTTCTTGGAGTGTATCAGTTGGGACTTCTTGAGCCTGCTTGAAAACTTGGTTGATTTAATACAACTCGTCATGACTCGACTCAGTAAACTGCTTTCTAGTAATTTAAAAAAAAAATAAATAAATAAATAAAAAAAAAACAAAAAAAAAACGTCTTGACTGTCGCAGAATCACTCCCTCGGTTTTATTACAGAAAAACAAACGGCATTTGATAGGAATTTTACTGGTAACCTAAGAACCATCCAGACAGCTTTTAGATTTTGTACCATAGCGAGTCTTCTAGCGGACTCATACCAGCTAGGCATCTAGTTGAGTTGAGATGTTGTTATTGTTCCTTTTTTTTTTTTTTTTTTTTTTTTGTTTTTTTCTGAGTTTTAAACCTAGACGTCTGCATGCAAGATGTGGCTATCCATGAAGGATCATGTCAAAAGATGGCCACACGTTGGTCATTATGATGGTGGGCCCTACCCAATTAAGCGCCCATGCATCACATGCAGCGCATGCATGCTGCAAGTATCGTGAGTATGCGTCACTGCAATAGCATGGATCGTATGCAAATGCAGTATCGTATGTAGGACTGACTAAGGGCGGAGGCCTAGAAAAATCAATATTTTGAATTGGCCCAGCACGCTTAGACTGGACCAACCAAAATCCAGGCCGATGCCCACCATTGCCAGGCCTACTTGTAGGGTGCGGCCCAGTAGTTGGCTAAAACTAAGGACTCCATCAATGTGGGGCCAAAAGTACGAGATAGACCACTGTCAGATTGAAAAGTCCTACGTCGGTTATATCTGTACATTTGGACAGTTAAAGTGCGAGAGTTTATGACATTTTTGGACCATCTGTTCTGAATTTGATAAGCTTCTATTTCCAACTGGCGCATTCAATCATCAAGGAATGGTTTTGATCCCCACCACACAAGTAACAAAGTGTGTAATAGTATTTTTGCCCATTGACCTGGTGGGCCACCATTCAGGTGGTCGGTCTTGAAGACCTGCATGGATTGGACATTCCTGACCATCTGAATACTGAGTTCTGCAATGGAAAGCGACCTGTTTGGAAACCACTGAAAGATGATTAACTGCTCTTGATTCGCTTTCCACTTGAGCTTTGATGGCCCACCAAATCAATAGTCCTGATCCCAAAGGGAGTGGCACGTGTCACTTTGCTGTCAATTGCTATGTTATATATGGATGTGGGCTATGAATATGTGGTATTGGCAAAACGTCATCTCAAGTAGGTTAAACGTCATTAAGCCAAGAGAGGCCAGTTTAAATCATACCACATGTTTGGGGCTGTTGGGTTCAACAGGGAGAGCCTGAAATCCCGGCCAGTGTTTCACTCTCGTGAGGCATTGCTAACCCGAGTTTGACCTTCGTTAAAAAAATAAAAAATAAAAAAGACATTTTATCGCAAAATTACCAATGAATATATATTTCATCAAATAATGCCTAAAGGTTTGAAATTGCATATGAAGAGCTTTTTGAGGGACAAAATTACAAGAACGCTCTTGTTTTTTTTCTTATTTTAAGTGAAATTCAAGACTTATAGGGCCCACGTGTCCAATGCATGCACACCATGATGAGAACACGAATAAAACATCAGGCCGGTCTTATCATTAGATGGGCTATACTAGAATGAGCATATTTTTAATGGTGTATTCTTTTTATTTTTTTTATGAATTAGCCTATATGATTAGATCTGCCATAATTTTTACAATAATGTTGGTGTGCATCTGTTGAATGTGTTGGGGGCCTTGCACAAAACCTTAGGATCTAGCCTCCCCGAAACAAACCAGAATTATGGAATAATAAAGCAATGAAATAAATCAAAGCATAAACCACATGACACTAGAGAATTTTATGTGGAAAACCCTTAAAGAGGTAAAAACCACGGGACCTCTTCCAGATCAATAATCCACTATAAAGCAGAACGTTACAACCGATCACAAGCACACACCGCTTGGATCAAACCTTCTTCACTCACGCAAGAGTGGATAAACAATAAGAGAAACAAAGAAAACGGAGAGATCTCACCGATTACGAGGACGTGGAAGCGCTGAGATATGGTAGATCACCTCTACGAGTATAGCCTCCCTTCTACAAGCTTCCTCTCTCTTTCTTTCTCTCACACACACCTTTGATAGCCCTAAGCCCTCTTAGAGTACCTTTAGGAAACCTTAGAATACCCTGAAATACACCCAAATCCTGCATATACCCATTTATATAAGAATAGAAAAAGGTAAAATCCAAATAGGAAACAAAATCCGCAGAATCTGCATTTCCGCAATCGCATTTGCGTAACTCTTCGATGATATCGAAGGTCTCTCGATGACAGCTTCGATATCATCGAAGGTCTCTCGATGATATCGGAACAGGACAAAAACTGTCCAGCGACCAGGGGTGAAAAATCCAACAATTATCGATGTCATCGAAGGTCTCTTGATGACTGCTTCGATATCGTCGAAGGTCTCTCGATGATATCGAAACAGGACAAAAACTGTTTAGCGACAGCGGTGAAAAATCCCTTAATTATCGATGATATCAAAACTGGTTCGATTTCATCGATTCCAGCAATGAGGAGAAAAATCCCCATCAAATCTCTCCCTTTTCGACTTAGGAGGAATTCACCTTCTTCAAGTCAACCCGGTTTCTACAAACCTCAAACTTGCCCTTGAGCAAAGCCTTGGTCATCATGTCTGACCCATTATCATCCGTGTGGACCTTCTCAAGCTATAACACCTTCTGTTCCAAAGTATCCCCGATCTCTATGTGTATAGCGAATCTCTATGTGCTTCGACTTGGAATGCTGACTTGGATTATTGCTCAAGTGTATAGCACTCTGACTATCGTAATAGACTACGTGCTCCTCCTGCTTTAGGCTAAGTTCCTGTAGGAACCTCTTTATCCAAAGCATCTCTTTACATGCCTCTGTGACTGCAATGTACTCGGCCTCTGTCGTCAACAATGCTATGATCTTCAATAGCTTGCTCTGTCAAGAAATCGCTCCCCCTGCAAATGTGAACATGAATCCCGATGTAGACTTCCTGGAGTTTATGTCACCTGTTATATCTGCATCTGTGTAGCCCTTTAATACAGGTTTTCCGTCACCATAGCATAGGCTCAACCTAGATGAGTCTCTTAGATACCGTAATATCCATTTCACCGTTGCCCAATATTTTTTGCCATGATTGGCAAGATACCAACTGACAACACCAACCGCATATGTTATGTCTGGGCGTATACACAGCATAGCATACATCAAATTTCCTACTACTGACGCATAGGGTATCTTCATCTCTTCCACATCTGTGTTCGTCTTAGGACACTGTCTGTTACTCAATCTGAAGTGACCATCCAGTTGAGTACTAACCGGCTTTGCCGCATTCATATTGAACTGCTCTAGGACTTTTTCAATATACCGCTCTTGTGACAGCCAAAGCTTCCTGCTGCTTCTGTCACGGGTTATCTTCATTCCTAGGATCTGTTTGCCAGGCCCAAGTCTTTCATCGCAAATGACTTGCCCAACTCCTGTTTCAGCCTATTGATCTTCTTAATATCTTTTCCCATGATGAGCATGTCATCAACATATAACAACAGAACTAAGAAGTCACTATCTGAGAACTTGCGCGTGAACGCACAGTGATCCGACTCTGTTCTGTCATACCCATGCTGTAACATGAACGAGTCAAACTTCTTGTACCATTGCCGTTAAGCTTGTTTCAGCCCATACAAGCTCTTCCTCAGCCAACACACCATATGCTCCTTGCCCTTGACTTCGAACCCTTTTGGTTGGTGCATGTAGATATCTTCTTCCACGTCACCATGGAGAAAGACAGTTTTAACATATAACTGCTCTATCTTCAGGTCCATGCTAGCCGTCAACCCAAGCAACACCCGTTTGGATGTCATCTTCACCACTGGTGAGAATATCTCCTTGAAGTCTATGCCTTTCCTCTGACTAAACTCTTTCACCACAAGTCTGGCCTTGAACCTCGTCTGTGAATTCTTCTACTCAATCTTCTTTCTGAACACCCACTTGTTGCTCAGAGCTTTCTTGCCCTTAGGCAGTTTCACCATGTCATAGGTGTGATTCTTATGCAAGGATTCCATCTCCTCTTTCATAGCTTTCAACCACTCTCCCTTATGCTCGTCGGCTAGGGCCTCAGAATAATCATCTAGTTCTCCCCCATCAGTCAGCATAATGTACTCATGCGGCGAGTACCTCTTGGACGGCTGTCTGTCCCTAGATGACCTCCTCACCTGTGGCTCAACAGGTGGATCAAGTGGGGGCTGCTCCCCTGGTCCATCTTCCTAAGAAACTCTCTCGTCCTCTGTACCTTGCTGTACTCCTCTGTCATCAGGCACCACGGGATGAGTAATCAGATCCATGTCCTTTAGGTCACCTGAACTAGGCTGGTTCTTTTCTGGCTTACCAATGTCTTCTATACGCTGATCTTCAAAGAAAACCACATCTCTTCTCCTGACGAGCTTCTTCTCGGTCGGATCTCACAATCTGTAACCGAACTTTTCATCACCGTACCCCAAGAACACACACTGCCTAATCTTCATATCGAGCTTGGACTTCTTGTCCTTTGGTACGTGAACGGATGCCCTGTATCCAAACACCCTGAGATGACTGTATGATGGATCCTATCCAGTCCACACCTTCTCAGTTACTTCTCCATTCAACGGGGCTGATGGAGATCTGTTTATCAAATACACTGTCGTGTGCATTGCTTCTCCCCAGAACGTCTTGGGCAACTTCGCATGGGATAACATGCATCTGATTCTCTCTACAATAGTGCGATTCATTCGCTCAGCTACACCATTATGCTGGGGGGTTTTGGGAATTGTCTGTTAATGCCGTATACCCAGGGACTTACAATACTCATGAAAGTCATCAATGTATTCACCACCATTGTCAGTGCGGATGCACTTCAATGATCTACCTGTCTCTCTCTTGACCATAGCATGAAACAATTTAAACACACCGAAGACCACGTCCTTGGATTTCAAAGCATAAACCCAAGGTTTTTGTCCTCATAGGACCACAAACATCAGAATAAACCAAATCTAATGCATGCACTTTATTAACATGAGAAGCAGTTTTAATGAATGAAACTCGATGTTGTTTCCCTGATAAACAATCAATACAGGTCTTGAGTGGTGTACCTGTCACGTTTGGAAGGAGCCACTTCCTCGCTAGTAGTTGAAGCCCTTTTTCACTCATGTGGTGTGTCATATGTCAATAGCTAAATCTTTCGCTGCGTTCAACCCAGCCTTGCACACACTGACACTTGCCTTGTAAAGGGTGTAATACTTCTTTCTTCTAGCCACGATCAACGAACCCTTGATGAGCTTCCATCGCCCACCAACAAACCGGCTTTTATAGCCATCATCATCCAACCTTCCTGTCGACATCAAGTTGAGGCGAAGGTCTGGGATATGCCTCACATCCCTGAGAACCAATGTGCAGCCCACATCGGTCTTCACACAAATATCACCAACTCCTACGATCTTCGATACGGCAGAATTTCCCATCTTCACGATCCCATAGTTACCTGACGTCCCTGCGTGGAGTCACATGAAAAGAAGCTCCCGAGTCAATCACCCAGTCGGTGTCCTGACTCGTAGTCATGAAACATATATTGTGATCTGCTGAAAGAATAACTACAACGTCGTCATCTGAGGCGACCGCAATGGAATCTGATTCATCTTCCTTCTCCTTTCCTTTTCCTTTCTTGTCGTTCATCTTACCACGGCATTCATGCTTGTAGTGGCCCTTCTTACCATAATTCTAGCATTAAACATCCTTTCTGTTGCTCGACTTGTCTCTTAATTTATCTCGGGCCTTCTCGCCCTTCCTGTTTTTTCCTCTCTCCCGTTCCTGTGTCACAAGAGCCTTTTGCTGAGTAGACCCCTGAGACTTCTTCCTTGTCTCCTCATTGAAGAGACAACTGGTTACCTGTTCCATAGAAATCTTTCCGTCTGACGCGGAGTTACTCAGAGACACCACCAATGTCTCCCAACTGTCAGGCAACGAGCTAAGCAATAACAAAGCCTGCAACTCATCATCCAGGGCCATCTAAATAGCGGAGAGCTGGTTCACTATATTGCTGACCTCATTCATGTGCTTGACCACCGAACCACCATCTTTGAACTTGAGATTCACAAGTCGCCTTATCAAAAAAATCTTATTACCGGTTGTCTTCCTCTCATACAGCCCTTCTAATTTCAGTCATAGGCTAGCGGCTGAGGTTTTCGTAGACACATGGTGGAACACGGAATCATCCAACCATTGTCTAATAAACCCCACCGCCTTTCGGTCCATCTTCTTCGAATCATCATCAGACATATCCTTGGATTTTGCTGATATGCCTAAAATTGGAGAATATAGGTCCTTACAATAAAGTAAGTCCTCCATCTTAGTCTTCCATATGGTCCAGTTAGAATCATTGAGGCTGATCATCCTTGATGAGCCACCTTCTATAATTCAAAACCGATCCTACCCGTTCAATGAACTTAGCTCTGATACCACTTTGTAGGGGGCCTTGCACAAAACCTTAGGATATGCCTCCCGAAACAAACCAGAATTATGGAATAATAAAGCAATGAAATAAATCAAAGCATAAACCACACGACACCAGGGAATTTTACGTGGAAAACCCTTAAAGAGTTAAAAACCACTGGACCTCGTCCAGATCAACAATCTACTATAAAGCAGAACGTTACAACCGATCACAAGCACACACCATTTGGATCAAACCTTCTTCACTCACGCAGGAGTGGATAAACAATAAGAGAAACAAAGAAAACAAAGAGATCTCACTGATTACGAGGATGTGGAAGCGCTGAGATATGGTAGATCACCTCTACGAGCATAGCCCCCTTTCCACAAGCTTCCTCTCTCTCTTTCTCTCTCTCACACCTTTGATAGCCCTAAGCCCTCTTAGAGTACCTTTCGGAAGCCTTAGAATACCCTTGAATACACCCCAATCCCACATACACCCATTTATATAAGAATAAAAAGAGGTAGAATCCAAATAAGAAACAAAATCCGCAGAATCTGCGTTTCCACAATCGCATCTGCGTAACTCTTCGATGATATTGAAGGTCTCTCGATGATATCGGAACAGGACAAAAACTATCCAGCGACTAAGGGTGAAAAATCCAACAATTATCGATGCCATCGAAGGTCTCTTGATGACAGCCTCGATATCATTGAAGGCGGAAGGTCTCTCGATGATATCGGAACAAGACAAAAACTGTCCAGCGACCAGCGGTGAAAAATCCTGCAATTATCGATGATATTGAAACAGGTTCGATTTCATCGATTCCAGCAATGAGGAGAGAAATCCCCATCAGAACAGATTGGATGTGAGATATATACAAGATAAGCCGTATAATTCTTAACTCTCCACTTTGTTGTAAAGAAAAATTATAGTAGGGCAATAACATAATTTTTTCCTCGGGAAGGCAATATCCAGGGATAACCCAGAGGTATTTTGGGGTTAAAAAATATCCTAAGAAAATATTTTTTCCATAGTTAAAAACTCTACAGGGGCTATTTATGTGGGAAGAGAATAACTGAACCTTGAAGAACCAGGAAAACATTTAGAGCGCAAAGGCATAGAAAGAGAATGAATGTAATCCCAAATTTTGAACAGAGAAAGATGTTAATATCATCATAATCATCAACTTAAGATGATGATCACAATTGACTGGGAGTGGCTATGTGAATCCTGTCTTGCCTTTCTACTCTTCTCCATGATTTCAGTTACACCATAGGTCATTGAGTCTTTTTTTTTTTTTTTTCTAACTCTACTGGAGCTATTCATGTGGGAAGAGAATAACTGGCCCTTGAAGAACCAGGAAAACATTTAAAGTGCAAAGGCATTGAAAAAGAAAAGAAATGAATGTAATCCCAATCTTAGAACTGAGTAAGATGTTAATATCATCATAATCATCGGCTAAGATGATCCCAATTGATTGGGAGTGGCTATGTGAATCCTGGTTTGCATTTCTACTCTTGCCCATGATTTCAGTTAGATCATAGGTTATTGAGTTTTTTGTTTTTTACTAACTGTACTAAAATATGTTCTAGCCTCTCTTGCCTTGTAGAGCTTTCAACGTGTAGCAACTTATTCCTTCTAACAGGCTTTTCTTTTGCCTTTTAGAGCTTTCAACTTGTACCCATTTTTTTGAATTATCTCTGATATTATCTTTATCTCCAGTTCAGCGATACCGATAACACTGGTAGCAATACCGATAACGCTAGTAATATCAGGAATTCTACGTATTAGCAATGTATCGCTAAGTATTGCCAACGTATCAATATTGCTAATATAATTGCCAATATTTTCAACTATGCAAATTCTAAGTGTCGCTTGTCACTAATATAATCGTCAATATTTTCAACTATACAAATTCTAAGTGTTGCTTGTCGCTAATATAATCGCCAATATTTTCAACTATGCAAATTCTAAGTGTCGCTTGTATTGCTTATCCATCAATATCGCCAATATTTTCAAATATGTAAATTCTAGGTAATGCTTGTATCATAAGTGTATTGACGCTATTTCAATGATATCACCAACGTATTGATATCATCAAAATTTTGTTTATTAGAAATTTTTTGTTTTCATAGGCACATGGTTGTATGTAGTGTTCAATTGTCATTGATGATATTGATAATATCTCGATCTTATTGATATTGCAACATGCGCAATATTGAGACAACAATCTTTCATTTCCTTTCCAATCGTTGATGATTTCTTAGTGAAATATCATATGTTATTGATATTTTGCAATATCGATGGATGTTTGGAAGGAAGGTTGGATGGCCAAGTAGGCCGGATGGGATGGTTGGACTAATTTCTTACAACAGTACATGTTTTTGAGGCTCGATGGGAACTTGTTATTTATGCTTTCTTTTTGCAATTTTTTCTAATTTCTAAATATACAAATATGTACATTTTAATTATGTATGCTTTCTTTTTGCAATTTTTTCTAATTTCTAAATATACAAAGATGTACATTTTAACATCTTCTGAAGTTTTGCTGAAATTCCACCGTTTTTCTCATGTTTTCCCACGTTTCCGATTATCAGCAATATTATCGACGATATCGATATTGTTTCCGTATCCTTGACCAACGAAACTTGTAACGATACCAATACTTCGAACACTGCTTGTAGCAACTTATTCCTTCTAACAATCATAGTTCTTCATCTATATTATATATGACTTATCCAAATCTATTTTTCCTCATTTTGTTACATGGTAGTGCTATCCTGAATTTCTTGAAATGTGTTCATTTCTAATTCTATACTTCTTTAACTTGCCAATCATCCATCTCAACATCCTCATTTTAGTACATTCATCCAATCAATGTATGGTTCCTTATAGTTATTGGTGGATTCCATATGTAAAAGTGCTCTCGGATAGGTGTATTTTCATTACCTTTCATGTGTACTTATTCTTTCATTGTATATATAATGTATTCCTCTATATTTAAACTCCATTTGGGATAAAACAATATATAGAATACAATAGAAGAATTCTCTAATTTTTCCTGAGCTATCATAGTATTAGAGTGGTCTATTTGGACAATTGATCATTGAGCCTATTCTTTGGCCTCTCTTACCACGTCGTCGCTAACCATCGCGGCCCATATTGTTGTTGTGGTTCTCATCATTGCCACCATCTGTTGATCTCTTTGGCATTGCCATTATCTTTATTCAGTGGAATCTCTGCATCACACTATCCACCTTGTTGCTATCCACCTATTTCCACATCTCCACCGGTAGATCCTAACTAGCTCGCTGCCCCCATCACACTCTTCACGGGCTTAAATCGACAACTACCAAATCTAAAAAACCATGACGTAGTCCCGCAACCCACAAACCACCGTTGTCATCCCTGTTCCGACACCCCCATTCTCACAAAACCCACTAGAAACCAACACCACTATCACTACCAACCAACATCTCACCCAAAACCAACAAGCCTCATAGCCCATGTAGGAATTTTTGGATATGTAATTCCGTAATTATGGAAATTAAAAAATTAATTGTAAAAAAGAAATTAAAATAAATTTAGAAATTTGAATAAGGAGGAATTTAGAAAACCTATTTGATTCAAGGCGCGATGAAAGCCACTCGGCTTGAAATTGATGTCCTCATTTGGAAGATGTTCTTAGTGTAATAGGAATTCTAGACAACCAATCTCCAGATACCCTCGCATGTTGTCTCGTCACACCAACGCGCTTAATGTACAAAGACTCGAACCGTCTTTGTATGTCTTAACCCGAAGATTGAACCAAATTCATTGGAGAGAGAGAGAGAGAGAGAGAGAGAGAGAGAGAGAGAGAGTCGAAAGATTGAATCGAATATAAAATTTGAAACCAGAGAAGTCCATTATATAGACTTCAAAGGTTGCCTCGAATGGGTATGTGTGGACCCCTACCAACAAACATGGTTGTTAGGTTTTTAGGAAGAAACATTTTTGTTTTTCAGCTCTGTTAGGAAATGCAAAATAAATAACCATTGCAAATTGAAAATTTAAAAGGTAACAAAAGCTTTTAAGTTTGCAAGTATACTTGTGCGCGCGTGCACACACCATACCACGCCACGGCCCGGCCCAGAGCATACGCGCACATGTGGTTCATGGCATAGATTGAGGTTAATGGCATATGTTCACAACCCTAAGTGTAGCGTCGCGATGTAGTAATAATCTCGGTGAGACCGAGGTCGAATCCACAGGGACTAATCTCGTGTGTATTCTGAAAGGAATTGGAAGTAGAACTAGAAGAAGATGTGAATCTAAATCTAAAAGAAGGGAAATAGAAATCTAGAATTAGAAAGAGAGAGAGAGAATTAGAAAGAAGTTACCAAATTAGAAGTTTCTATATTGGGATCCTGCAAAAAAAAAAAAGAAGGAAAGCAATTAGTTTCTAAAAAGGAAATAAGGAAAGCAACCTAGTTTCTAAAAAAAAAAAAAAAAAAAACAGAAAAAGAAAGTTTCTAAAAAAGTTAGTTTCTAAATTAATTCAGAAAAAACCTAACATAAAAAAAGAAAGTATAAAAATCTTAATCTTAACCTAATTTCAAAACTAGTCAATCTCAGAAAAACGCAACCGTTAATCCTCGGCAACGGCGCCAAAAACTTGTTCACAACCCCAAGTGTAGGGTCGCGATGTAGTAATAATCTCGATGAGACAGAGATCGAATCCACAGGGACTAATCTCGTGTGTATTCTGAAACCAACTAGAAGTAGAACTAGAAAAAGATGCAAATATAAATCTGAAAATAAAGAGAGTAATTTGTGAAGGATTTAATTAGAAACTTAAGAATTAAAAGGTGGTAACTAGGGTTTCCAAGGATCCACATGTAGCAATTAGGGAGATCTATGCTTGATTCAAGGATACAACCGGAATCGAAGTCCTATCTTATCCTGTTGGAAGATATCTTAATAAAACCAAATCTAAACTTCCTTTGACCTAATTCTCAATGGATGAGAGTTGTGAGAACTGGAAGTGATTCCATCACCTAGCCATGTCCAGGAGACAATGGCAAACAATAGGATATACCAATTCCACAATCAAACATAGGAGAATTGTGAAGGTTTGAAGGGATTCCATCATCCAACTATGCCCAAGGGATGATGGTGAACAACAGGATTTCCTAATTTCACAATCTCAAAGCATGAAAAGAAGATACTCAAAGTTATTGCAGATCTATTGTAATTTGAGTCACAACAAATCATTAAGAACTGAAAGTATTCCTTAAATATCAAACTAGAATCGAAAAGAATTCAATATAAACATGAATCAAAGCAATAGAAACATCCCATTATGCTACGAGCTTTACCTCTTAGCCCTAGCTAAGAGGTTTAGCCAACCATAGACATGATTGGATCTAAAACCCTAAAAGAAAACATAAAAACTAAGGAAGAAAGGAAGAAAAACATTTGGCGATGGCTTTCCACCCTTGTGCCTTGCTCCTCCAAACCCTAGATAGATGCCCAGGGATGCCCTGAGGACTCCTATTTATAGTTGTGCAACACCTCCTTCCGCACCTTCTTGCAAAATCTAGAAACTGCCTCAAATTTACACACTCCGCGTAACTCTTCATAACTTCATGCGATTCGTTCGATGACGCCGAACTGCTTTCAATGTCATCGAAGGTGTCTTTTATACGTGCTTTTTTCGTGCTTTTGTAACTTCATCCGGATTCTGTAACCTTCGACGTCATCGAACCTACCTTCGATGTCATCGAGCGTTGTTCGAGGAATCAATAATGCATCCAAAACAGTCCAGAGAGTTTATTCAATTTCTTCAATAAATTCGATGTCATCGAGAAGGTCTTCGATATCATCGAGGAAACCTTCAAGTAATCGAACATGATGCCCAATATGTCCAACAAGTTTCGCCGAAAATCCACAGAAAATTTGATGTCATCGAACAAGCTTTGATGTCATCGAGCAAAGCTTCGAGTCATCGAACGAGTCCTCGAGTCATCGAAAAATGTCTTCAATTTGTCCAGCGACCAACTCGATTTTCTTTCATAAATTCGATGTCATCGACCCATGTTCGATGTCATCGAATGGTAGCTTTGATGTCATCGAATGGTGATCGATGACACGGTCAATGTTTATTTCTGCACTTGTTCTTTCAACTTCGTTCATTCTTAGCTTGGTTTTCTTGAATCTTGGGACCTTGAAATCTTCAATCTGTCTCCTAAGATCCATTTTTTGCCTTGGTGATCTTTGAGCAACAAATCCATACTTTTAACACATTTTTCACCTTACAATACAAACATGAGTAAAATAGGAGATTAAGCTGTATCATGTTTGTAAAATCAAGATATAAATGGGGTTCAATATCCAATATTTGACCCTCAACAGTATAACCCTTCCAAACAACCAAATTCACATGTCCCCTGAAAGGGGCCTAAGCCTTATGCAAAATCTTCATCTTATAAACTCAATTTATTTTTTCTTGCCTATCCAATGTGGGACTAAACCCACAACAATACAAGACAAAATGCCTTTGTTGCGTTTTTGAAATTTTGTAGGGATTTTTCAAGTCATTTATTTATTTATTTTAAAACACCAAAATTACAACAATCCCTATATGTTTCAAAATAATGACTTTCGGGTTAAATAGAAATAATTGTACATTCTATCGATATTTATTAAACTTGAATTGATAATTAGAATAGACAAGATAGGTTCACAGGAGTCAACTGACAAACAGTCTTGAACCAGATTCATATTAATGTAAAACGGCTACACATGTCACTCACACAATTGTTCCGATATAGATCGTTCTGTGGTTTTATACTTTTTGGTCTTGCTTCTTTACCTAAATTTCACTAGTGCTTTAGAGAATTTATCCATGTTCTCAAAGTGGCCTCACCTCCATACTAGTATAGATGAATTCCATCAAGTGTACGCAACAACTGAATACACGACCAACAAGTATATGGCATATGGATTCATTAAGAGTTTGAGACTCAACCTTACTATTGTTGCTTGCACCGTTTACACCATAGAATGAGTGTTTTTTTTTTTTTCATCGCAGTTATATGCGTCTCTTAGTGTTTTGTTGTTTACCCATTTGAAACCTATTGCATGTGATCTCCATTTATATAGGTTAGGTTACCAACACTGGTAGCTCATGATATTGGACTCAGCCACATTCCCTTAGATGTATCTAGGAATAGTTGTTTAATGATATTGGACTCAGCCATATTCCTTAATATGTATCTAGAAATAGTTGTTTACTAAGTCCATTAGTCCGAGAATCTGCCAAGTTCTTCTCTGATCTCACAAAATCAATGGTTATTACTTCATCTTGTAATAAATGTCTTACTATGTTATGTCGGAATTGAATATGCTTATTTTTTTCATTATATATCTTATTATTTGCCCTTACTATAACAACTTGACAATCACAATATAGAGATATAACTGAAAAAGGTTTTGGCCATAAAGGTATATTAGCCAATAGATTTCTAATCCATTCTGCTTTTGTTCCAGCCTTTTTCAAAACAATGAACTCGAATTCCATAATAAACCGAGCAATACAAGTCTATTTGGTGAATTTCTAAGAGACGGCTCGTCCACCCAAAATGAAAACATATCCACTTGTGGATTTTGTTTTATCTGAATTTGTAATCTAATTAGCATCACTATATCCTTCCAATATAATGGGAAAACCAATGTAATATATACTATATGTGATTGTACCTTTTAGATACATTAGTATTCTAAATAAAGCATTTCAATGATCCTGATTAAGATTATGAGTGTATTTACTAAATCTAATTACTGCATAAGCTATATCAGGCTTTGTGCAATTCATTAGGTACATTAGGCTACCAATGATTCTAGAATATTCAAGTTGTGATACACTTTGACTTGTGTTTTTCTTTAAATATATGGAATAATCATAAGGAGTGCTAACAGGCATGCTATCAAAGTGATTAAAACCTTTTCTTTGCGTTAGTCCATCCATGTATTCCTAGAATTGTTTCTTTATTCTATTTTCTTACCCAACCTATGGCACATATGCACTAATAACATTCATTAATTCATCTCCGATTCTATTAATAAATTATATCACTTGCTCTTTTAACATCTACAACTTTATCCTTTAAATTTTCATCTACCAACGTTCCTCTTTCATTTTTATTATTGTTCTTTTCTATATGCCAAAGTTTTAGCCATCAATTTGTCTAGTATTGGTTGCTTTTCACTTGATCTCTTGAATGTAGGCTATGTTCAAATTTCTTTGTTTCATCGTATTTATTAACTCTATACTTATATCTATCAAATTTTCTAAATTCTATGAGGCCTGATGAATCTTATTTTCCTAGATTAGATTCTTTACCCATGTGCATCCAAAATGGCACGTCCACCAATATTCATATAACATTTTTGCAATTGGAAAGAATACCTGGATCCTTTACCACACGATTGGATCCTTCACTACATTTAATTCAAGATATAATCAAATCTAATTCAAGATATGGAATTGAGGATACTCAGACAAATGGGAGTTGATAATAGTACATACGGAACTGTCGTAGTGCATGTATCAAGAATGTGTTTTTTCTTTGAGCCACTATTAAACCTATTATTTCTACTTCCACGATGATGCATAGGTCAAGCCTAGGTAGGCGAGGTGTGTTTCAACACCGAGGACTCACCTTTTAGCTTAACTGACCTATTAAAAAAATGTTGCATCCATAAACTAGGGTGGTTTTAGATTTCAATTCCCATCTCTTCTCCATGGCCAGTCATGCCGTAAAATCGATCAATGCGACAGTTGTTCCATCAAGTATCTAAAGTGGGTCCTACAGTTTAGACAGTAATTTCTGAGCACATGCATATGAACCATCACACATAGGCTTATCCATCGTATGTGTACTTAATATTCGAATGAAGATCATCACACCCAACAATTTATGAACTTTGACAATGAATGTGATAATCGCAAATACGTGGGAAACATCAAAATGAACTACCTAGCATTACCATTACATGATTGTTGTTTAATCTTGAATTATATTTCACTCATCAACCAGTGGTATAGGGGATAGATGATAGTGATAATCACTCCAAAGATAAATTCTTATTAAGATATATGCTCTATAACACACGTACTATGGCATTATCTAAAAATTACTACTGTTTGTTATGGTTATCTTATTTATACATTTGTTATCCATGCGCAAGTACCATTATCTTTCTTAAGGGTCATGGGTATTATCTGTGATCATAGAGAAATGGTCTTCACCATCCCCTTGAATAGGCTTGGGTGACACCTGATTCAACACTGATAACAACTGAAATTGAAATCCACACCATATAATCTCATGCAAAACTATCACAATCAATGGGCAACCGTACTCACAATGTTGTTGAGAAGTGGAGCCACATGCGTGGATTTTGTGTTGCAAGTCCTTTCGCAACTGGGATGCAGAAAGGAGTTTCGCGGATTTCGTGTCGCAAGTCCTTTCGCAACTGGGATGCGGAAAAGGAAGTTGCCAAAACTATAAATTGGGGTCCCTAGGGCTATTCTAGGGTTAAGGTGAATATTGAGAAATATTTCTAAGGTGTGGGCAAGGGATTTTCTCTGTACTTCCAAGGGAGAGGTTAGTATATTGCGTTGTAATCTTCGTTTCTCTTTCCGTGGTTTTTTACCCTAGATTGGGGTTTTTCCACGTATATCTTGTCTTGTGGTTTGTTGAATGCTTTGATTTTGTTTCTAGTTTATATTTCTTCCTATGTATCGTTTGTGGGTGAGGCCTGAGATTGGATCTAGGCTCACTGCGTCGTTGGCATGCTGCGCAACAACTGGTATCAGAGCTATTTGTTTAGTTCTATTGGGAGCGATGACAGAAGATGAGAAAACTATAATTGAGAAGTTTGATGGTTCAAACTTTGTCTTCTAGAAGATGCAGATGGAAGATTATCTGTATCAGAAGGACCTCTATATTCCTCTAGGAGGAAAAGAGAAGAAACCAGAAAAGATGACAGATGATGAATGGTTTTTACTGGATAGGAAAGCTTTAGGAACGATCCGACTCTCTTTGTCTAAGAGTGTCGCCTTCAATACATCCAAGGTAAAAACGACAAAAGAATTAATGAAAGCCCTAGCCACCATGTATGAAAAACCCTCAGCATCCAACAAAGTTCACCTTATGAAACAGTTATTCAATATGAAGATGTTAGATGGTGGGAGCATGGCTGAACATCTAAACGAGTTCAATACAGTCATGAGCCAGTTGGAATCCGTTGGCATTGTTTTTTAGGATGAAGTCAGAGCGTTATTGATCTTATCTAGTTTGGCAGACAGATGGGATGGTTTGGTGATTGTTGTGAGCAATTCTTCAGGGTCGACAAAGCTGAAATTTGATGATGTGGCCGGTCTAATTCTCAGGGAATAATCTAGAAGAAAGGCATCAGGAGTTTCAGGGGATTCAGGGAATGCTCTAAACGTTGAAGGAAGAGGAAGATCACTGAACAAAGGAGACAAAAAATATGGGCGTTCTAAGTCGAGGAAGAAGTCCAAGGGACCGAAAGACAAAGATGGGTGTTGGCATTACGGTAAGAAAGAGCACATGAAACGTGATTGCAAAGCGTTTAAGAAACAAGAAGGAAGCTCTCAAGGCGGGAAAGATTCAGTGAATCTATCTGAGGAGAGTGACACAGAGGCGTTGATCTTGTCTCTTGATGCGAGGAATGAGTCTTGGGTTATAGACTCGGATGCTTCGTTTCATGCCACTTCATGTAAGAAAGTTCTGCATAACTATGTATCAGGTGACTTCGGGAGAGTCTACCTGGGTGATGATGAGTCGTGCAGTATTGTTGGAAAGGGAGACGTTCATATAATTCAGAAAGACGAAACAACGTTGAAATTGAAGGATGTCAGACATGTACCAAGTTTGAGAAGGAATCTAATCTCAGTAGGGCAGTTGGCCGATACCGGTTATGTGACGACATTCACCAGTGATTCCTGGAAGATTACAAAAGGTGCCTTGGTGATATCTCGAGGAAAGAAAGAAGGTACTTTGTACGTGACTTTAGGATCGTATAGTTCATTCGCAGTTGCATCAACTGAAGTGAATGGGCAGTTATGGCATCAGAGGTTGGGACATATGAGTGAGAAAGGGATGAAAATGTTATTGTCAAAAGGGAAACTACCAGGGCTGAAGTCTATTAACTTGGAATTCTGCGAGGACTGCGCGTATGGCAAGCAGAAGAGGGTATGTTTCAAGAAGACGGGACGCGCTCCAAAGACACATCTGTTGGAGCTTGTACACACTGATGTGTGAGGATCGGCACAGGTATCATCTCTTAGTGGCTCAAGTTATGTTGTTTCTTTTATTAATGATGCTAGTAAAAAACTGTGGATTTATTTCTTAAAGCACAAATCTGATGTATTTGATGTATTTAAGAAGTGGAAAGTTATGGTAGAAAATTTGACAGGTAAAATAGTAAAATGTCTCAGATCTGATAATGGGGGAGAGTATTGTGGAAAGGGAGACGTTCATATAATTCAGAAAGACGAAACAACGTTGAAATTGAAGGATGTCAGACATGTACCAAGTTTGAGAAGGAATCTAATCTCAGTAGGGCAGTTGGCCGATACCGGTTATGTGACGACATTCACCAGTGATTCCTGGAAGATCACAAAAGGTGCCTTGGTGATATCTCGAGGAAAGAAAGAAGGTACTTTGTACGTGACTTTAGGATCGTATAGTTCATTCGCAGTTGCATCAACTGAAGTGAATGGGCAGTTATGGCATCAGAGGTTGGGACATATGAGTGAGAAAGGGATGAAAATGTTATTGTCAAAAGGGAAACTACTAGGGCTGAAGTCTATTAACTTGAAATTCTGCGAGGACTGCGCGTATGGCAAGCAGAAGAGGGTATGTTTCAAGAAGACGGGACGCGCTCCAAAGACACATCTGTTGGAGCTTGTACACACTGATGTGTGAGGATCGGCACAGGTATCATCTCTTAGTGGCTCAAGTTATGTTGTTTCTTTTATTAATGATGCTAGTAAAAAATTGTGGATTTATTTCTTAAAGCACAAATCTGATGTATTTGATGTATTTAAGAAGTGGAAAGTTATGGTAGAAAATGAGACAGGTAAAATAGTAAAATGTCTCATATCTGATAATGGGGGAGAGTATTGTGACAAAAGGTTTGAGGAGTATTGTGCAGCAAGTGGAAACAAACATTAAAAAACGATTCCAGGTACACCGCGGCAGAATGGTGTGGCTGAGCGCATTAACAGGACCATCCTTGAACGCGCCAGGTGCATGAGGTTACATGCAGGGTTGCCCAAGACATTTTGGGCAGATGTTGTGAATACCGCCGCATATCTCATCAATAGAAGTCCCTCAGCACCATTGTATGGTGTGCTACTAGAAGAAGTGTGGACTGGGAAAGAAGTGAACCTTGCACATCTCAGAGTGTTCGGTTGCACTTCATATGTTCACATTGATGCAGAGCACAGAAATAAGCCGGATGCGAAGTCCAGGAGGCGCACGTTTATAGGCTACGGGAAGCATGATATTTGCTACAGGTTTTGGGATGCAGAAAACAGGAAAATCATCAGAAGCAAGGACGTATTCTTCAATGAAAAAGTGATGCATAAGGACAGTGTGCAGGAAAATAAGGCCAAAGAAAAGAAATTCGTAAAGTTAGAAGAGTTACCAGACACGGGTGTTACAACGTCACAGGATGATCATGCACAGGAGCATTATGAGGCAGAGCCACATACACCGGTTGTGAGGAGGTCTACTCGGGAGAGGAGACCCACGGTCCGATATTCACCCTCTTTATATTATCTATTGCTGACAGATAATGGTGAGCCAGAGTATTTTGAAGAGGCATTACAGTCAGATACACGGGTTAAGTGGTGAAAATGTCTATGATTCGCATGGTCTTGAGTATAGTGGCTATAGAGGACTTACATCTAGAGCAGCTAGATGTTAAGACAGCCTTTCTTCATGGGGACCTTGAAGAAGAGATATATATGCATCAGCCGACAGGATACGTGGCACCAGGAAAGGAGAATAAGGTGTACAGACTGAAGAAGAGTTTATATAGCCTGAAGCAGGCCCCGAGGCAGTGGTACAAGAAATTTGATAGTTTCATGTCGGGAAACGGTTTTAGGAGATGTTATGTAGACCACTGTTGTTACCTGAAGAAGTTTGATACGTCATACATCATTCTTCTTCTATACGTTGATGATATGCTTGTAGTCGGTTCAAGCATGAAGGACATCTCAGATTTCAAAAGACAACTGTCTAGAGAATTTGTCATGCAGGATTTAGGAGCTGCAAAACAAATCCTAAGCACGAGGATAAAGCGTGACAGGAAAAACAAGAAACTAGTTTTGTCACAGGCAGAGTACATAGCCAAGGTACTTGACCGATTTAATATAAGAGGTGCTAAGCCGGTTAACACTCCATTAGTCAACCACTTCAACCTATCTAAGGAGCAAGGGGCAAAGACGCAAGAGGAACGAGACTACATGGCTAAAGTCTCATACGCGTGAGCTATTGGGAGTCTCATGTATACTATGGTAAGCACGAGGCCAGACATTGCTCAAGCAGTGGGAGTTGTTAACACGTTCATGAACAACCCCGGGAAGGAACAATGGGAAGCTGTGAAGTGGATCCTTCGATATTTGTTAGGTACTAAGGATGTAGGGTTGTGCTATGGTGGATCGGAAATCAAGCTACAAGGCTACGTGGATTCAGATTTGGTAGGAGATATTGACAGTAGGAGAAGTACTACAGGTTATGTCTTTACTCTGGGTAGTGCTGCAGTCAGTTGGGTCTCTCAGTTACAGAAGATAGTATCTATCAGTACGACAGAAGCAGAATATATTGCGGTTACATAAGCATGCAAGGAGATGGTGTGGATGCAAGGTTTCATGGAAGAGTTAGGTAAGAAACAAGCAGATTGCAAACTATACAGTGACAGTCAAAGTGCAATACACTTGGCCAAGAATTCAGCATTTCATTCAAGGACCAAGTATATTGTCATCAGATATCACTTCATACGTTCATTACTGGAAGATGGATCGATTGCTCTGGAGAAGATTCATACAAGTGAGAATCCTGCGGATATGTTGACCAAGGCGGTCACACGAGAGAAGTTGAAGCTCTATTCAGCTTTGATTGGTCTTCAGGCTTGAAGACGGGGAGGTGGTGCATTCCGGATGAAGAAGACAAAGGTTTGTGGCGATGTGTCTCCAAGTGGGAGATTGTTGAGAAGTGGAGCGACATGCGCGGATTTCGTGTCGCAAGTCCTTTCGCAACTGGGATGCGGAAAAGGGAAGTTGCCAAAACTATAAATTAGGGTCCCTAGGGCTATTCTAGGGTTAAGGTGAATATTGGGAAATATTTCTAAGGTGTGGGCAATGGATTTTCTCTGTACTTCCAAGGGAGAGGTTAGTATATTGCCTTGTAATCTTCGTTTCTCTTCATAGTGGAAGTTTGCATCCGTGGTTTTTTACCCTAGATTGGGGTTTTTCCACGTATATATTGTCTTGTGATTTGTTGAATGCTTTGATTCTGTTTCTAGTTTATATTTCTTCCTGTTTATCGTTTGTGGGTGAGGCCTAAGATTGGATCTAGGCTCACTATGTCGTTGGCGTGCTGCACGACAAATGTAACGCAGCATGCACTCACGGCCATATCATTACAATGCACTAGTACTACATTTTCCTTGCAATCCACAACACCGCCAGGTTTCTCTTGACTGTCGTCTAGCATTCATGCTCATTTCTACATGGGTATTGCTTGCCGTTGATGGACACGTTCGTAAATGATCTCCATTGGCTTGACATTGTGGATTCCAAATCCTTGTATTTCTGCAGAATGTTTTGTTGGTTGTCCTCTATTGCTACAACACATGGACTTCTTGCCTTCCAGATTGCCGATCAGGCAACTTTCAGGTTGCTCATCTGCCACCATTACCAAAGCAAGAATCAACAGCTCTCCTTGGCTGGTCTAGATTAGCCTTGACTACTTGTAACCTTTCCTTCGATGACTGACAAAAGTCGATGGAGGCTGACTACAAGAGTTGCCAGTAGCTAAGCAGAAATAAATCCTTGCCCACCAAACGTCTCATTTTCAACCAAGTGGAGATCTTGGAGTTTCCCTGTACATTGGGTTTTCTCAATGCCAATGTTCGTCCCTTGAAGCAGCATGCAACTAACATAACAAGTCTCTGGAATCATGTGGAACTCCAAGATCCACTCAACCACATCAAGCAACACATAAAATTCATGGGCATCAAAATAGACTACGTGAGTGCAATTGACCAAGTTGCTTGATGTTGATGGTGGTTGGCAGGGTTGATTCTTGGGAGAGAATGGGTCAAGATCATGAAAGGATGTACATTGTGGTAGTAGTCAGGAAAATTCCGTGAAGGCTTTGGTGCATGTATACCGTAAGCCAATGGAAGATGTTTTAGGCAATGTGTTGGGATATAACTCCTGCTTGGCTCTGAAGTCTATCTGCTCATCTTGCGGATTCACTGTTGGTCCATTTCATCAGCGGCATGATCACAGCCACCTTCAAGGAGACATCCACATATTTTCCTTAAAAGCACCCCAGATTTGCACAAGAAAGCTTTGATTTCAGTTGACAAAGCTACTATTGATGCTTCTACATTAATTGATCTGTCAGCTGCTGACATTCTGTACCTCCAATCTCCTCTCCCATGAAGACTCATGCAAGAAATTGAGTAACTCAACAATCAAGTTTCCCTTGAAATCCACTGTGATACCGGCTGACATAATTTTAGATTGAACCAGTCTGCGCTCGATAGAGAAGTCAGAAATCCAATCTCACACATGAAAGGGAAGGGAAATTAGGTAATTGCAAGTGAATGGAATCGCAAGTGGTAAACCCAACCCAACCTAAACAAGGAGAAGGGGTTTTCATGCACTCTCACAATTCTTAGTAGCTCTCATTCATAATCTCTAAAAATCTAGCAATGATGTCGTAAACAAAAGATTTATACAACTCTTGCAACTAACCTCCAACTAGTTTCCTATCTAACAAACTAATTCCTCAAAGGAAAAGACTAAGGGCTTGTTTGCTAAAACTTATTTCAGCCCTTACCATCGAATTTTGGTATTTTCAGTGATTTTTTCCTTATTTGCATTTTGTAAATCATCATAATTAAGTGTTTAATTTCTATTTCCACATAAAGAATAGATTATTATTTTTTTTCAGCTCCCTCTCATGACTTATCATTTATCAATAATTTAAAATGACAACAATTCCCTTCCTCTTCTAAAAAAAATGATCACTTTTTGAGCCACCTCATGAGGATTGATCGTAGATATAAACCATTAATCTTGAAGTACCCGTCAAGCCATTCGAAACAAGTAGTTACTCACTTAGAAAAGAGATCGGAGCGCTGAGATTTTGGATGTCGAAGTTAGTGTGGCTGCATATTCAGGTCACATGTGTAGTAATAACGATTTACCATTGTCACCCCATTATTGGATGTATTTCTAGACTCCTTTTACGAAGTAAACCGCATATCTTGTAGTACTCATTGATAGCTTAAAAATAAGTAATTGCACGTCACAATGGAGATCGGAGAAGTTGGTTTGTTGCTGCACATAAAAGCCATATGTGAAGTAATAACAATTTGATATTGTAGACCGCACATCTTGTAGTACTAATTGATAACTATAAAAAAAGTGGTCGCACCTGCTGTACAGAGATCAGAGCGTTGAGATCTTGTATATCAAAGTTGGTGTGTCGCAGCAAATTCGGGCCACATGCGTGGCCTATTTTTTGAGGTGTTTCTAAACTCCTTTTGCAAAATGAATTGCACATCTTGTATTACTCATTGATAACTTTGAAACAAATGGTCACATATCTCAAACAGAGATCAGAGGATTGAGATTTTGTACGTTGAAGTTGTTATGTTACTTGCACATTCGGGCCACGTGTGTGGTAAGAACGATCTGACTTTGTGGCATATTTTTCGAGTTCTTTTTTGGACTCCCTTCATAAAGTGCACTATATATCTTATAGCACTCATTGATAGCTTCGAAACAATTGGTTGCATGTCTTGAATGGAGATCGGAGCGTTGAGATCTTATACGTCGAAGTTGGTGTGTCAACACACATCAAGACACAAGCATGGTAATAACAATATGACTTTATGGCCTAATTTTTTATGTGTTTATAGTCTCCTTTCAAGATGTGGACCACATATCTTGCAACACATGTTTATAGCTTCAAAATAAGTAGTCGCACATTCCAAATGGATATTTAAGTGTTGAGATATTGGGCATAAAAAATTATGTGTCGTTACAAACGTTGACAAAAATAAAAAATTTAAAAAAATGCAAAATCTAGCGTTATATGTTAATGTCCCATTTTTTTTTTTTTTTTTTTTTTTTTTTTTTTTTTTTTTTTTTGCATTTTTTCTCTTTCGGGAGATATAAGCCTTCCATGATGTCCAACACTTCGAGCTATATCAAAAATAAGGTATTTTGTTTTTGATAGATCTGATTCAATTCAAGTCAGATTAGGCCGATAATCATTCTCTAACCTAATTAGAGTTGTACACGAGTCGAACCGACTTGAGCTTTGCCCATCTCAGCTTGGCTCGGCTAGCAGGCTACCCCAGCTCGAACTTTGCTCGACTCGGTCCTCCTGCCTAACTGGGTAGCTCCGCTCAGCTCGGCTCAGTTCGGTCAGCAGCTTGTGCCAGCTCGAGCCAAGTTCAATCCAAGCTTGAGCTTGATCTTTCAAGCGAGTTCGAGTTCGAGCCTACGAACCGAGTTCGAGTTTCGGTTTTACAAATTTTATTATATATATTATGTTATATTATAATATAAATAATATATAATATATTTAAATATATAAATATATGTAAAGTATTTATACTAAGTGAACCCAATCCGAATAGATTAACCGAGTCGAGTTCTGAGCTGAGTCGAGTCAACTTCGCCCTAGCTCGGACTCGGCTCGAAATTTTTTTGAGATAAAAAAAGTCAATAATACCCACTCTGTCGAGTCTTAACTCGGTTCATGTCCACCATGCACATTTGTTTTGCCAACTAATGGTAAAAGTAGGCAGATCCAAATCTCTAGTGAGCCACACAACGGAAAAAGGTGGGGAGGGAAGTACGTGCCGTAACTTTTCAAGAATTCCCGTGATGTTTTTATGCCATGCAAACCGTTCATAAGATCATTCTCCTTGGGATAAACTGAAAGCAGAAAAATATTAGCCTGATCCAAAACTTCCGTGGCCCATGAATGTTTAAATGGTGCATGTTAAATCCACATCCTGTCGTGTGGCCCACTTGAGCTTTGGATCTACCTCATTGATGACCTCATGTTCGTAAAACGGATGGATGGAGTGGATTTCTCACAAACACCACGGTGAGTCCTGCCTAGCTTCTGAATGCAGGAAATATTTCTGGCGCTGACTGGTGGATCATGCCTGGTGGAAATCCCACTTCTGCCAGACACGGATTACGCAAGCATTGAAATTGTCCAGCCTCCCTATGGATGGCCCGTATGAAGTGGTGTGGCCCATTTTCTGGTCATCTTTTTGAGGTCTTCTTCCTTGGTTTGGCTTTCTGTAATCAGGATGTTGCCCAAGTGGTCCACGACACAGGTTATGCTGCCGTTCTGGATTGAATACAAAAATCTACCCATGAACGACCTTTAATTAAGGGCTTCAAATCAAAGTTTAAAAAAATGCTCACGTGATGGCCAAAAACAGCCGTTATCCCGTAGCAACAGTAGTAGCCGTTATGTGTTATGGAGCCATAATGGCCATTGTGGAAGAAGAAGAAGAAGAAGAAGAAGAAAAAGCCCATATTGAGGGTCCCTTTTGGTACCACTAAATAAGTTACTTTTTCTATCTACAACAGTTGATAAGTAACTTATTTGAGACATGTAAGTTTGGTTTAGTAGATAAGTAACTTATTTGAGACATGTAAGTTTGGTTTATGATCAATTTATAAGTACCTTTAAAAAATAATAATAATAAATAAATAAAATTTAAGTTACTTAATCACTTCAGTTTAATAAGTAGAAAAAAAAAAAAAAAAAGCTACTTAAAAGCGTAAGTAGCTTATCTTAAGTAACTTATGATCCAAATGCCCCCTAAATGAATGGGTCGAGTCTTATACCTTCACTTGCTTGGAAGTACATGCCTGTGCTCATTGCTCCATTACATTCTAGTGCAATTAAATGGGTTGTTGGTAACTGCATCAATAACTTGAATGATTGTACCTGGTTTTAGACACAAAACAATCAGATGTGGCTCCACCTAATAACTATGGTGCCACAACAATGCAACCTCCCTAGTAAATAGCATTTTACCCTGTTGCAATTGGATTATCAATGAGTCAGGATGGCCCTTTTGCTATCGGGGCCTTAGCCTCTACAATTTAATCCTAGTTTTGACCTCATTAGCATTAGGGCCCAGCTCGAGCCTAGGTTATTAAAGGAATCAATTTTGGATATCATGGAAAGCTGGATAGACTACACGTTGAAAGATTTGTTGATAGTCCGGGCAACAGGTGGGCGTGTGGCAGGTTTAGCCCCGGGTTTTGAACTGGTCAGGTCCCTGGCGAAGCCTACTCAAAATATTGATTTTGCTTGGCCCAGGCCTGACTGATTGCCAGTCCTAATCGTAGCCTGATTTCCATATTTGCAGTTTTCCTAGTAGTTGATTCTGATAGAACTTATAACATTTCAATCTAATATTATTTTCATTGCTAATCAATAATTTAAGTAAATAAATAGAAGATCTTTAGTTGAAGAGAAACTTGAATAAAGTCCATTTTAGACTAAAGCAGCCCTTAACTTTTGGTTTAATAACACCTTTTTGCAGGTGAGCTCGACTAGAACTGGAGACTCAGTGTTGTACTTTTGCTATGTCTACCACTGAGCTACAGGCTTGAACACAATTTAATAGAAAATGGAATTATGAATGTTCTACGATAGAGAAGTCAAGTTTGCAGTGTTTAGTTTAGGTTATTAAAATTATGGGTTTCAAGTGGGTCGTAAATTTTTACAATACTACTTCACACTGGTGTAGTTGTCTTATTGCTTTTTCTATTCATGGAGATTCAAATGTTGTTCTCCATTGGCAGTATTCAAAGTATTTGTATCGCTACAAGTTTCATTGGCCGGGGATATAGAAACAATCTTGTTTCGTCGATAATATCGCTGATACCCAAAAAAGCAGGGAAACATAGGGAAAACATTGGAATTTTTCAGAGAAACTTTAGGAGATGCTAAAACACACATTTACATATTTAAGAATAAAATAATATAAAAACAAATGCATATTTGCATAGTTATGAATCAAATAAAAAGTTCCCTTTAATCGGATCTAAAAGCATGTATCGTTGACATAGGGAAACATGGGGAAAATGGTGGATCCATGCATGCACATACATGCATACATACACGCATGCATGATCCATCCATCCATGCTTGCGTGCACATGTGTACACATCTATCCACCCATCCATGATCCATCCATCTCTCCGTGCATGCACATACATGCATACATACATGCATGCATGATCCATCCATCCATGCTTGCGTGCACATATATGCACATCTATCCACCCATCCATGATCCATCCATCTCTCCGTGCATGCATACATATGCACACATACAAACATGCATTTCATTATACAAACTATGTGCCTATAAAATTTTTTGAAATGAATTCTTTTTAACAAATAGATTTTTGGCGATATTAATATATTGGCAAGATTATTGAAATATTGCTAATACATTGGCAATACAAGCGATACCTGGAATTTACATAGTAAAAAATATTGGTGATACAATAGAAATACTAGAGACACTTGGAATTTACACACTCGAAAATATCGACAACGCAATGGCAATACAAATACAATGGCGATACTTAGCAATATATCTTTGATACTTGGGATTTCTGATACTACCAGTGTTATCGGTATCTTTCAAGTGTCATGAGATACGGATAATATCGGGGATATGTAGATATTATTGGGGATACATCAAACAATACCCGTTAGTTTCATCTTCTTCTTTTTATGCATATTACAATACTCATAAAATGCCTAAACATCAAGCCAAAAAAAAAACCACCCAAGTGTCTGATTGAATGGTCTAATCTTGGATCTGATTACCCACCCTTCCAATCTCTAATCTAGTTTATTTATTCCTTCCTTTTTCCAGATCATGATTGAATCATGCAAGTTTTACAAACTTGGGAGCTTATTTGCTCTTCCAAACCATTTCCATGAACAATTGAGATTTGGTTGGGCATCTTACAGTTTTCAAATTCACTCATTTTGCTTTGTACCATAAACATTTTGCCCTCTCCACACTCCTTTATGTTGTTTCACCACTGTTTGCTGTGAAACAGCATTATTTGTCAATTAACTGTGAATCTTAGGATGTAAATTTCTTTTCTTTGTTTCCTTTGATCATGCGAGACTGGGTTTCTTTTTCTAAATACTTCACCCACTTCCCAACAGTTAATCGACTGGCTAGCTTATAAGGTCCAATTCGGTGAGCAATTACAAGACAACTAGAGAAGACAATGATTGTCGAGACGAGTATGTCAAAAGACTAGAAAAAGAATCAAGAATTAGGATATCTGAAGCAATGTATAAGAATGAACCGAATGAGCTGGTTCAGTCAAGTACTTTCAAAACTGACAGACCCCATAGGATAGGACTTTTAATTTATTTTTATTTTTTTTTCAAAAAAGCCTCTTTTAATTCATTCACAACAGAGTGCAAACCATGTACAGTAATTTGGGCTTCCGCAGAGAGAAAAATGACCAAGCGGAGGCCTATCATAAAGGCCTGAAAAGAAAGACTGAAAAAGGACCGGAAAGAAACTATACAGGATCCACCATTCTAATGACACCCAAACCTGCTTTGTCTAAAACCACCAATCCCCGAATTTCACGGGGAAGGACCTGGGTAGTATGAAAATCCATGTTGCTCTGGGTGGTGCTGCCTAGGTGGGCAAGAGCATCGGCTGGAATGTTCCCCTGTCTAAGAATGTGAGTGAAGCGGAATGATCCCTTCAAATTGAGGGAGGAGATGCAAGCCATCCAGTGATGTCATCTCCACCCCGCCTTAGAGATGCCGTTGAGCATATCGACCACTAACTTTGAGTCGGACTCGACCACCACATTCCAATACCCGAGGCTCACGCAAATAGAGAGGCCCTCGAATACCGCCATCAGTTCCGCCTTGTTATTAGAACCGAGACCAAATCCACGAGAGAAGGCAAAAATCAAATCACCTTATTTAGAAGGTAGGACTTCTAAATAAGGTTTGGAGGGCATGGAAAGAGGATGAGGGGAACACCTAAAAGACTGGGCTCAAAATGGAGAGGAGAGCTCGTATACTTACTGAGGATAGAGCCTAAGATAGAAATGATTGGCAAAATAGGATTTGCGAAGCCACCTCTAATTAGCTGGGACAAGGACTCAATAGCAACAATGAGCATGATGGTGACAACATCATCACTTCTGACCTGGAACTCCGTTCAAATAATCAATAGACACTTCCAATCAAGAAACGTCCCCAATCCAAAGGAGGAATTCATCAGGCTGTATTGAACATGGAAGACTGCAGCAATAATTCAAAAACAATGATCTCTTCCCAGTTCTAGGCAAAGACTAGTCAATCTTCAATTTTAGTCTTCAAAACCCATCAATGCATTTTCTTCACCATCAATATATCCTTTGATCCCGGCATCTTCTGATGGGCGACGTGGTGGTTGGATATTTTTCACTAATATTTCTGCAATTTTCATGTGGCTGTGCTTCTCAACAAAAAAGCTGGGCTGGTTAATTAATTTGCCTAGTGTTTGGAAGACCTCTTATAATCATGGTTCGCAAATTGGTTTTCACTTATCAAGTTATTCACCACAGATACGGGGTCATATCGCCCTGCATCACCTTTGTACTGGGATGCTTTGGGTTGATATGGCCCGATACAGCCTTATCGTTCATGGACGATGCCATACATATCAGACGACACATCAAACATTGCTTACAATCCTAGTAGTCTTTACTCTTTGTCCATGCAAATACCTTGTGGTGCCATGGTAATTGGATGCTACATGCTAGGAGGTTGGAAGGACCAAAACAGATCAACTTGCTTGGATAACAAATGACAAAAAATATGGTTCAACATGATTTTATTTACTGTAAAGAGGTAGTGAGCAGTAGGATAACAGAATACAACAATATAAATAACCAACACAACTTGAAAAGAGAGTAAAAAAAACCAAAGCCTAACAAACTTCTGGGAGCTCAAATGGCTCAAAGCAGTCCTAAATAAAAATTCCAATGTAAATTTTTTTTTTTCCCCAATAAAGAACACCCTAACTTTAAATGCACAAAATTTCACTAACTTCTCTACACTAATCAAATCCACAATAATTAAGTTCCAAACAAAAGAAAGAAGCTTCCTGAACAAGTTCAAGATCAGAAGATATAAGAGAGTGCTCAAAACGAGTCCAGAAAACACCATGAATAATGACTTCATCTGTTTGATAACAAATCATAATAATATATAAGTAGAGCCTTCTATTTATCAACTGTATCAACAGCTTGGACACCAACCAACACAATATGGTTCGACATGATTTTATTTACTGTAAAGAGGTAGTGAGCACTAGGATAACAGATTACAACAACATAAATAACCAATGCAACAACTTGAAAAAAGAGAGTCAACAAACCAAAGCTTAACAAACTTCTGGGAGCTCGAATGGCTCAAAGCAGTCCTAAATAAAAGTTCCAATGTATAAATTATTTTGTTTTCCCCTATAAAGAACTGAATAATACACACCTTAATTTTAAATGCAAAAATATCACTAACTTACTACACTAACAAATCCACGATGATTAAGTTCCAAACAAAAGAAAGAAGCTTCCTGAATGGGTTCAAGATCAGAAGATAAAACAGACTGCTCAAAATAAGTCCATAAAACACCATGAATAATGACTTCATCCGCTTGATAACAAATCATAATAAGAAAAAAGTAAAGCCTTGTATTTATCAATTGTATCAACATCTTAGTTTTTGAAAGTGAAGAGCCAACTAATCACATATTTTATGTGGCAAGTTTACTAGCTCCAATTATCACTTGATGGAAGGTATTGATTCTTCCTTTATATAGCTTGCAGCCACTAAGCTTGGAAAGAAGACTGAGAATTGATGCAAGGATTGGATGGGCATGAAGGAATGTGAGAAGTACATAGGACTGAGAAATTACATTGAGAGTTAGCAAACCATGCAAGTATAGAACCAAGGATACCTCCTTGGCAGTAATAAGAATACAGTTTTGTTGTCACCATGATGATCGTTAAGGATTACAGTTAATCTTGGTGGGTCCCACATGCATGTGGGTCCCTTTGCTTACGAGTCATTAGGCTTTTGGATAGTGTGTTGTCTTTAGCTTTTATAGTCCCACATTGGAGTCTTCTGAAAAAATGCCAACTCCTATTATATAGAGTGGATCAGCACATTAAGTGATAGTAATTGTTCTTGTAATAAAGAGTTTATTTTTCTCTCTTTTGCTCATTTCCTCTTGTTCACACGTGTGTGCATGGTTGTTTCACACTATAGTGTTGTCTCTTGTACAAGCATGTGAGCATGGTTGTTTCACATAATAGTGTATTCTTAGGGTTTTGCTATAAAAACCTGGAAGAGTTATCATGGAAACCATGAAATATGATCCTTGTTACACATGTAGGAGACCTATGAAGGCATTTGTAAATTATACTATGTGTGTTGTGTGATCAACTGCCACAAAAACATTGCATGTTTGCTCCATCTTCCATGTGAATGCAATAATGCAACAATGTGTCAACTCATCTATTTCTGCTTCCATAGCATCATAATATGGAGGATTCCTCATACACTTCTTTGAAAGAAAATGGCAACACCAAATACATACTCAGAATGAAGCATAAAAGATTCAACAAAATCCACACCACAGCAAGTTGTAGCACTGAAATTTCTACTGATGGAAAAATGCTCCCTTCTAAATAGAAAGAATTGATGTATCATAAGCTGTGAGACAATTCCATAGTCTACAAAACTTTTTCTTTTGGTAGGAAATAAATGCATAAGTATTTATATGTAGATAAATATACATACATATATTCTTACATTATATTCTGACATTATATAAACAAGCCAATTTAATTGAAAACATAGAAGACTGAAGGTTCCCTTAAGTAGAGAATAAAAGAGTGCTGCTAATTTTATTAATAGAATCAAGTGAAGCGTGTGCTGTAGAACACTCTTGACGTTGAAAATGAAAATCAACTACTCCTAGATGCTATCCAAGTAACTTCAACTTTCTGACACATGCAACCATAAGCAATATTTTGAACATTTCACCTTTTCCATTACACAATCTCAATCTTGATTTATCAAAATATACATCTATAATATCAATGTTTACAGCACTTCTGACATGAAAAAAAATAAATTAGGCATTTTAGGAGGGAAGCCAATCCATCCATGCAAAACTCCATCCATACAATGCCATAGACTCTCGAGGTTGGATAATATTTGGCATTTAAACTAGGATGGGAGTGCCTTGCCAACAATATCTATAATTGACTTACCATCTTCATATGCTGCACCGAAAGTAGTATCAAAATAGAACAGATATCTGTGTATTAAAGCATAATAAGAGGAAACACCTTGACGTCGATGCTAATAAGATGATAAGGAATTCGAGCAACCTCAAGGAGGTTCGGTTGGATTATGCACAAACAGATGTGCCAATCCTGTCTTAAAAGTACTAACAAGCATAATTAGTGGTCAAGTATTACAAGATTTCCAACCATGTGATAGAACTTCATAGGTCCTCAATCCAATTTTCAACATCATTCATCAAAAAACAGTTCAGACCAATAGGGGACTCTATGGGTCTGCTTGCAAATAACATAACCCATAAGAGAATATCTATGGTATATTTGCATTGCAGAAAAATATAGCTTTCCTTGCTCGAACAAACAATCCACTGATATTGTTGAAATTCCTCTATCATTGGGCTACCAAATTGGTGCGAGTAAGAAACTTCCATGTCCTTTTAGATAGAAATTGAGTTTAATAACCGATAAAAATAATTTAATAATCACAAGTTGGTTGAAAGTATATTGATAGAAAGAAAATTAGAAAAGAAGCTAATGTGTATGACGATGGCTTCTTTACGGACTCATTATACCAGGTACAGCAAAACTGCAAGCTAATAATAATCATTACTCATCAACTAAGCCTTATCCCAACCAATTGGGTTGGCTGCATGAATCCTATTCCGCCTTTCCTTTCAAGCTAATAATATTTATGTAAACAATTCATCTTCAAGTCTATTGACATCAAATAAATCATCAATATTTGTTCACGTGAAAACGATGCTCCCAACCTATAAAAGCCTTCTATATATTTGACCAAAATTATGACTTGGAATATTCCCTTTCTTCCATGGATTTGAGAACATGGAATATTAAGGTTGCCATGTTTATGTTTTTGAACATCAAAACTACCATGCAGTACCTGGAAATATGTCTCGTCTGATAATGCTATGTCCACTTGGAAGCAATTCTCACAATAATTTGTTTGGCATGCAGCTCTGGAAGTATGAAGCTGCACACATGTCTAAGAAGATTGAGATTCTTGAAGACTCTAAGAGGTGATAATTTACTCTGAAATATTCATACCAAATGCATCCTAAACTTGAAAGTAAAATTCAGATTCCATAATTTATCAAGAAAAATTGGATTATATTTCAAAACATGGTCTTGGATCTCAGTTCTTTAAAGTAGGGAACCGTACATCTTCGCAGGAAGCTTTTGGGAGAAAGCTTGGAATCATGTTCAATAGAGGAACTGCAACACATAGAGAACCAGTTGGAGAGGAGCCTAAAAAACATTCGAGGAAGAAAGGTATATCATAAAATCACATGTAGCTATTCATTCTGCAAATACACATGATAGTAAATTCTACTGACATTGAACACTTGCTGTTTCTCTACCCTTCAGTCTCAGCTGTATGTGGAGCAGATTAAGCAACTAAAAGAAAAGGTAATTCAAACAAAGGAAGTTTCAATTATACAAACTCACATCGCAATAGAATCAAGTAGGGTCCATTCCAAGAAAATTGTGTCAGGTACTTTACTGATTAGAGATGCTAACTGACATTTTTCATTGAATTTAGGAGAGAATCCTATCAGAAGAAAACACCGTTTTAATCGAAAAGGTGAATGATTTATCTGTCTATACTATGAGAAATGCTATCATGCAGTTCACAACATGGAAGACCTTTGCAGCTTCCTCACAGTACATATGGCAAGCATCTGTGTGAGCTAGGATAGTTGATATGGTGGGCCTCACTGTGGATGGGCTAAATACCACAATCACAGAGAATCTGACTATCCATATGTTGTTTTGCTGGTCGAATGTAGCCTGCTGCTCTAGTAGTTCCTTGTGTAGAACTGATTGGATGGCTGCCAAAATTTAATGACTTGGACATGATCTATCCATGTGGCGGCTGACCAGATCGACAGAGACTATCATGTCACCACATGTACAGTGAGGAGGGAACTGCTGGAACTTCAACAATGTGAGCTGCGTAATAACATTTCATCCCCATTTTGGTTTCCTTGCATTTTGGATCCTCTTAACAATGCCTAATGAGAATTTTGCATACCATTCATCAGTGTGGGTTGAGGCCACGAGAACCATCAACCATTCAGAGAGAAATTGTCCCTTATGATCATGGTACTCAAGATCAAGAGGTGGAAACTGAATTGTACATAGGGAGGCCTGAGAGAGGAATACCACGCTACCCATTGCAAGGTTGATAAGTGATGTAATCCTAACATCGAAGTCATCACAAGCTTAAAGACCTCCAAGTGAAGCTGAGTTCTGTTTATGTGAGAAATAACAACACAATGTAAGTAACTTCGTGTGCAGACAATAAATCAGCAGATGATATGATGCAGTGTATGATTTGATCTTATTGAATCTTCAGAAAACATGAATCTTGGAAGATTGTATTCAACAATTACCTCTTCACCTCTCTCTCTCTCTCTCTCTCTCTCTCTCTCTCTCTCTCTCTCTCTCTCTCTGTGTGAATCAAATCCTATTGATTTCTGTTTTCATATTCAATCCTAGAATCATTGATGGGTCGGTGGTAAAAAGAAGGAAAAAAAAAAAAAAAAACTTTCACATCTGAAATTAGCTATTTGAATGAACTGCATCCAAAATGTGGCCCACTGAGTGGATGGTCCGGATCCATTGCCATATGCATGAATCAGCAGTTTGTAATATTCAAAGATGGAGCTTTGCTAAAGGCCAATAAGCATGCCTACAGAGCCACACATGGTCTCTTAGCACTTCTCTAAACATTTGAGCCATGTATCAGGACCCCACACGTACCAAAACAATGGACTATTCCAGGAACCATTGGTACACCCATGCAGATGTACACATTCAGTTAATAGAGCTCAAACTAAAGAAAACCATACAATGTTTGGCTGAGTAAAAACAGCATTTTTCTTAGCCTGCAAACAACCATAGAGGACCCATCATTACAATGGCTTGAACCATTGATCAAGAGATGCGCCTACTATGGATGGGTCATGCTTTAAAATTTCCCGCATTAAAAACAAATTTATTTGCAACAAAATCAGAGAACCATTTCCCAGAATTCGAAATATTGGCTAGTCATCAAGGACATGCTTAGCTGAGGTTGTTTGAATAAGGAGAATATGAGGCAATTTGCCACCTATTATGGGGGGCCATGATGAATAGCTTACAACATTAAAAAGTTTGACCCACTTCCTTTGTTCTTGGCTTGAGAAAAAAGGGAAAGATTTCTATTCATCAAGGACAGCCAACACTCATCTCTCACCATCCAGAATCACAATCTTTCCACTAGCAGCCACAGACTAGGCCTCCACCACAACCAGAAGGCACTGACTGTCTATAGCATCACCAGTACCCAGAGGTGGTGCCTTCAGCTCTATCAATAGCCATCAGAATCCTGGTACCATTGGCAACCCCTCTAATGTCCATCATTGATTTCAATTGGTTCTTTAGATCAATTGCAAGCAGTGTTCGAAGTATCGGTATCGCTACAAGTTTCACTAGCCAGGGATACGGAAACAATATCGATATCACCAATAATATTGCTGATAATAGGAAATGCGGGGAAACATAAGGAAAATGGTGGAATTTTCAGCGAAACTTAAGGAGATGTTATAATGTACATATTTGCATATTTAGAAATAAAAAATTGCAAAAAGAATGCATACATAACAAGTTTCCATTTAAAAGGCCATTAAAAGCATGTGTTGCCCCCCCAACCTATTTAACAATCCAACCTTCCATCCAAACATCCATCGATATTGAAAAATATCAACAATATATGATATTTCACCAAGAAATCATCAAAAAGGAAATGAAAGATTTTGGTCTCAATATCTTGCATGTTGCAATATCGATAATATCGAGATATTATCAATGACAAATTAAACACTACACAACCATATGTGATGCAGGACATGAAATTCAAATATGATGTAAAAGATTTTCAAGCTTTAGATCACGTTAGTTCAAAAACAATTACAAAAAATTTCATATCCCACACAAAAGTTCAAGCATTCAATTAAGGGGAATCTATGTAGGCCCAGGCCTACACAAGCTAGAGTTTGATCAATTAAAATTATAGATCAAACAATAATCAAAGGAGAGTAAATTCATCTACACATGCACAGAAATAATTCCCCAATTCAATGGGTTCACAGATTCCAATTCGGGGAATCCTAAAGTTGAAGAAATGACATAAAATTGGGGATTCGAGTAATTTAGGGTTAGGATTAGGGATTTGGGGTGAAAGAGAGGATAGACGAACCAGAGAAATGACCCAGCAGCACGTGCACTGGAGGTGTCCCGCACGTGTATGGGGCCCACGAATCGAAAAATGGCTAGCTTGGCCCTGGTCGGCCAGGGGTGTGCCACAAAACCTCCAAATTTCAGTCTGATCCGATGTATGGTCTGTGCGTGGTGCTCCGCTGAAGTTTCAGCCCTCCTGTAGGGCCAGATTCTGAAAATCTGCTGTAGAGAGAAAAACAGCTGCAATAGAGGATGGATTTGAAGCGTAGATGATTGTAGGAGAAGAGATATAGGGATGGTAGAAGGTGGAGGCGAATCGGGATAAGTGTAGCTTCGCATCACGGTAGTCAGCCCTTCGAGGAAGGGAGAGCACCCGATTGAATTTTCACAATTCAGAAATTTAGAGGAGAAGAAAATCGCAGGAATTTTATTAATCTTCAATGAGAAAAAAGACTACAAGGGGTGCCTATTTATAATAAAACTCTATACCACAAAACTCGGGTCATGTGTATAACTTATTATTTGGAGACGAAATAATAAAAAATAACAACTAATCGAAGCAATCTAAACCGTCCATGATATTTCTAATAACAATAATAAGCTAAACCCAAAGTACTAGATTAATTAGAATAGTGGGCCACGATCATGAGAACCCATGGTGGGATTCACATGACCATCGGGTCCACTCCAACGAACCAAAACGCAGTCCTTTCACTAGGAGGCACTCCTTGGACGTCGTCATTGATACAGATTGATGGTGGGGCCCTCCTCCTCCTTGCATACGTGCGTAGGGGCGTGCGTGTGCACGTAATGTCCCCATCAACTCACCCCGGCTGCGAAGATTTCGCTACTGGCGAAATAAAACTCCTAAACCGCTCCAAGATGTCAGGATCAAGTCTCTGAAGTTGGGCGTGACTTCCGCAGGTACTTTTGCAACCCGCTATCCGACGTTAATACTATCTGATGGTCCAAAATATCCTCTATTTCCTCTGTGGGTGTGGGAATGGTAGGTATGGGAGGTAGAGGCTGGGAAGAAGGGTCGGGAAAAGACCATGGATCAATGGACAGGTCTGGGGAATCAGGATGGTTAGGCGAAGAGCCGAACAAAGTATTATTGGTACCCATAAAAGTAAGTAGATCCTCCACATTGAATGTGGAACTAATTCCCATGGAAGGTGGAAGATTTACTACATATGCATTGAGACTGTTTCGTTTTATAATTTTGAAGGGTCTAACGCGACACGTGTGTAATTTGTGAACGGCCCCCTGAGGATACCGCTCGTGCCTAATGCGAACCATCACAGAGTCCCCTACATTGAATTCTTTGAAACGTTTATGCTGGTCTGCAGAAAATTTGTAATGTTCATTACTAGTAATAATCTTTAGCTTGATTTCTTGATGCAAAATGAATGTGATGCACAAAGGACTCTGCAGACTCTAATGGCCTATGGGACAATGACATAGGGATAAGGTCAATAGGCTTCTTAGGCTTATAACCAGTAATGACTTCAAAAGAACTTAAACCTGTGGACTTATTGACAAACTATTGAACGCAAACTCGGCTATAGGTAATATGGTGTCCCACGTCCTGGTATGATCCCCCACTAAACATCTGAGCAAACTTCCTAAGCTCCTATTGACCACATTGGTTTGACCATCGGTTTGAGGGTGGTAGGTGGAAGAAAATTGGAGACTAGTAATCATCATGTGCCATAGTGTCTTCCGAAAGTAACTCATGCATCGCACATCATGACTCATAGTGCTAGTTGATGCCACGTTAGCACAACTACCACAATTCACGATCATCTTACAACTCTTTTCCACACATTTTGCATAAGTATAGAAGATCGTGTTGCGGCGCTAATCGTCAGTGTTTTTGGCTTGAACAAGGGCGCAACGCGCAACTACGAAGGTCGCATACTCTTGCGCTCCCTCTTCCTCATCACTATGGGTTTCTACTAGCTCATATTCTTCCTCTTCGCCATCACTCTCTGGGGGCACTACTTCTATTTGCCCATCAATAAAAAGCACCTTGGTAGCCTCTCTCGTGTCGTACTGGTGGGTAAAGTGATCAAACCCTTGACACCTAAAACACCTAGTTGCTCCACACTTGCGTGAGCTAGACCCAATAACTTCTTTACCCTTATCATCCTTGGGCCTGGGCTAAAAATTACTGGAAAGTTTGCTTTGGTATCCAATTTAGGCTTAGTCCCAGGAGGGTTGGCCTTAACGCCAGAAACACAAAACTCAAACCGCCTTCCCACAGATGCTTTGAGGTATTACTCAATCTCCAACACTACTTGATACAAACTGTTCAATAGTGTATATGTCTTTGGCGAGCAATTATCTCGTAATGTCAAAACGGAGGCCTGTTTTAAATCGAGCAAGGGTGAGTACGGGATCATCATCAACTTCACACCTGGTCAAGTACTCTTCGAACTTCTCAATGTATTCCGCCATACTTATGGAACCTTGTCGAAGAGACTACCATTCCTCATCAACCGTAAGCGATAAGAGAAATGGATGTATTTCTCTTTGAGTGTTTCTTTCATTTCTCCCCAATAGACTATTGGGAGCTCCCTTGCTCTTTCTTTCTTTCTCTCTACAGTAGCCCAAAACCTCTTTGCTTGGCCCACAAGCTTCATCTTGGCGAATCGGACTCAACGAGCATCTGATATGTCATACCAATCAAAATAGTGGTCCATATCCTCTAGCCAGTTTAAAAAGGTTTTACGTCCAAGTGGCCATCAAACGTAGGGCATCTACTCTAACTCTCTTGAGGAGTTGCGCATCTGGATCATATTGATCATTATGTCCCTTGCGGGGTGGGTGCATGGGTGCGCGCCCATGACCAATTCCTTGGCCACATCCATTCATTGGTCTATCCTCCTAACCACCTGCCTGAGATTAAACTTCTATATTCAAACTTCTACTCTGATTTAGTTCTTCCAGGCTGCTACAAAAGGAGAAATCCATGTATTTTACATTTGTGTAAATCTTTTATTGTATTGGTTTCTTTTGAGATTAAGCTAGAAGAATCTCATTGTTTTGGTTATCTGAGATGAGCCAGAAAACTCAGAGTGGGGTTTTTAGATTGTGTCAGCCTCATTTAAAAGACACAATTGAAAGGGTTTTAAGTGAACCTGGAAAAACATATTTTAATAGTGAATGCTAATATCCCCTGTGTGAGGATATTAGAGTAGCAAGTTGTGTGGCTGTTGTTTAACAGTTGGTGAACACACAGGCGAACCACTAAACTCTTTGTGTTTTGTGGATGTGTGATTTATTTTCTATATCTTTTATCATTCAAGTTTGTGAGATGTATGTGTGGATGTGAATGCTGTAATATTTACATTTCAAGCATTGTGGGGAATGTTGTAATAGTATAGATTTCAATTCCTGCTATTTCCTTATTATTTCTCTACAATTTGAGTTTTTAATTCTCTATTTGTTCTAGTAAGGTTGTCCTTGCCATAAACCCATGGTTTTTATGGTGAAAGGTTGTCCTTAGAACAATTAGATTTTGAGGTTGTTTTACATTCTGTATTGTGGATTGCTATTTTTCCTTTACTTGGCTATCTTATTGTTTAATTCCGCTGGTATTATTTTTAAATTTGGCATAGTGCTATTCACCCCCCCTCTAGGATATATAGCTTGACCTTTTCAAGTGGTATCAGAGCCTAATAACTCGCTTTTAATTCTTTATATTTGGATTCATTTCTTGAGCTAATCGATCTAAGCTATATATAAGATGTCAAATTTTGATAGCCTTTCAGTCACTAGGCTTCCATCCTTTGATGGCACTAATTATGCCTATTGGAAAGCCAGAATGAGGATTTTCCTAAAATCCATGGATGAGAGTGTGTGGCTAACCACAGTGACTGAATGGACCCCTCCTACCACTGAAGTAATTGGTATCGATGGATCAAAATCAATGAGAATAACAACTTATTTTTAATGGACCAATCTTCAAAAAAGTGAGAGTAGTGCAAATGCAAAATCACTAAATGCAATCACATGCGCACTATCACTGGATGAATTCAAAAGAATTATATCATGTAATTCTGCAAAACAAGCCTGGGATATATTAGAAATGACACACAAGGGAATATCAATTGTCAAGAAATCTAAAGTCCAAATCCTCACAACTAAATTTGAGGAAATACATATGGAAGAAAATGAAATGTTTATGGACTTCTACACTAGGTTAAATGACATTGTGAACTCTATGTGGGGTCTTGGCGATAAAATCCATGAAAGTAAAGTATGTGCAAAAATACTACGCTCACTTCCAGAACGGTTCAATTCTAAGGTAACTGCGATCCAAGAACTTCGTGATACGGACAATATGAGGGTAAAGGAATTAGTTGGCTCTTTACAGACTTATGAGTTAACTTTTAAAGCTCCAAAAGGTAAATCTATTGCCTTTAAATCTTCTAAAAATAGTTTTTAAGAAAATAATAACAATTCTGATTTAGAAAACTCTGAAGATGATATGGTCCTTCTAGTGAAAAAGTTTTACAAAATTTTCATAAGTAAAAAGAGGGTTGAATTTCAAAAAGCTAATGATAAGAAAAGATCTAAATCTAAAACTTGGAAATCATTAAAAGACAGTCAATGTTACAACTATCAAGAATATGGGCATTTGGCAAACAAGTGTCCTAAAAAGGACAAACCCAAAAAGAAGAGTATGTTGGCTACTTGGGATGAATCTTCCGGTTTTGAAGCTTCTTGTGAATCAGAAGATTCTGAAACTGAGTTAAGCAATGAAGTCAAAGCCCTTATGACTCTAGCCAAGTTCACTTTTTCAGATAACGATGATTTAACTAGTGAAGAAAATCTGGATAGTGATTATGAAAATGAAGATGATCTTCAAGATGCTTACAATGCCCTATACAAGGAAAGTTTGAAAAGACTAAATACGATTTAGAATTCAAAACCTCCCTCATTGAAAATCTTAAATCTGAAAATGAAAAACTTAAACTTGAAGTCTCTTCACTTTTGAGTTTAAAGGATACATGGAGGTATGCCCAAGGAGATCCAAAGTTAGAAAAACTTTTATCTGGATCAAGAAAATGTGGCGACCGATCTAGTTTGGGCTACGATAGAAATATTCCTTATAAAAAGAAGAATACTTCTCCCAAGTTTGTGAAAGGAGAAACATATCAACTCAAAAGGGAAAAGTACAAATTGAAATTTTTCTAAAAATACTAAAACTTTTCAAAAACCTAAAAGTAACTATATCAACTATAAAAATCAGAACCAAAACCCTTTAGCTGAAAAAATAGTTGATTTACTCAAGGAGCTCTTAAAATCTAACTCAGTGGGTCATTCTTACAACAACTACAAACATAGGAAGACCAACTATACTCCTAAACCCAAAACGGTTATGAAATGGGTTCCTAAGGTTACTTGCTTGGTTACCTACACGACTTTCAAAGCTACAAGTCATTCGAAGTGGTACTTAGACAGTGGATGTTCAAGGCATATGACTGGTGATAAAGGTCTATTCACTGATCTCAAAGACATGGTTGATTGTACAGTCACATTCGGTGATGGCCGCAACTGCAGAATTATTGGCCAAGGTACGGTTTAACTCTTTAACCTTCCCTTATTTAAGAATGTTTTATACGTTGAAGGATTAAAACACAACCTGTTAAGCATATCTCAAATATGCGATAACAATCATAGCGTAAAATTTTCTAATCAAGGTTGTGAAATTTTAAATAAAAAGGGTTCTGTAATATTAACTGGTCGTAGAACTTCTAAAAACTGCTATATTGTTAGTGATTCTAGCTCATCTAGTCAAACGTGTTACATGGTCCATACCAATGAGTCTAAGTTATGGCATAAACGCCTTGGACATGTACACTACCGAAATCTATATAAATTGAGCAAAAGAGAACTAATAAGAGGTCTACCTAAATTACAGAAAGTAGATAAAATATGTAGCGAATGCCAGATTGGCAAACAAACTAGGAACTCTCACAAAAAGGTGAACTCCAATGCCACATCAAGACCACTCGAGCTTATCCATATGGATCTTATAGGACCTACTAGGACGGAGAGTCGAGGTGGCAAAAATACATTTTGGTAATCGTGGATGATTTTACCAGATTCACATGAGTAGCCTTTTTAAGGGATAAATCAGAAACCCTTAAAGAAGTAAAAAGGGTTCTCATACGGATTCAAACGGAAAAAGGTTCTCAAGTCTGTAAGATTCGTAGTGATCATGGATTTGAATTTGAGAATAGCAGTTTTGAGAAATTTTGTAGCGATCAGGGAATATCGCATGAATTCTCTATGCCCAAAACACCATAACAAAATGGAATTGTTGAAAGAAAAAATAGAGTGCTTCAAGAAATGGCTAATGTAATGTTGAATAGTATGAAGCTATCTAAAAATCTTTGGGCTGAAGCCGTAAATATTGCCTGTTATATAATCTACCGGGTTTATTCAAGTAAATCTAATAATAAAACGGCTTATGAAATGTGGTTTGATAAGAAGCCTACTGTCAAATACTTTCGAGTTTTTGGCAATAAGTGCTATATTTTACGTGACCGTGAAAATCTGGGGAAGTTTGACACTGAAAGTGATGAAGGGATCTTTTTAGAGTATTCTTTAAACAGTTAAGCATATCGTGTACTGAATAAGAGGACTGGTGTTATTCAAGAATCCATTAATGTGGTCATTGACGATCACTTGAATATACCAGACTCAAGTTTAGATAATGATGAAGTTCTTTTAATTAACAAACCAGATACTTCATCAAATCAAACTAACTCTGAACTGAGGACTATTAAAGATTATCGAACCACTCAAATTCTTGGAAACCCTCTCACTGGTGTGCGCACTCGTAGACAACTAGAAGATATATGTAATTACGTGTTCTTTACATTCCAGATAGAACCGACAAACGTAAAAGAAGCTCTTACTGACGAAAACTGTATTGTTGCGATGCAAGAAGAGCTTAACCAATTTATGAGAAATGATGTTTGGTATCTTGTTCCTAGACTAAAAGATAAACATATTATTAGAACTAAGTGGATTTTCAAAAATAAGTCTGATGAACTTGGAAATATAATTCGAAACAAGGCTAGACTGGTTGTACAAGGGTACACTTAAATTGAAGGAATCGATTATGATGAAACCTTTGCCCCAGTAGCTCGTCTTGAATCAATCAGACTATTTATATCAATTGCTTGTTTTAGAAAGTTCAAAATATATCAAATGGATGTAAAGAGTGCCTTCTTAAATGGTGATCTACATGAAAAAGTGTATGTTGAACAACCAATGAGTTTTGAAGACCCTAAGAACTCTGATCATGTCTATCATCTTAAAAAGACTCTCTATGGTTTGTAACAAGCTCCCATGGCATAGTACGAAAAATTGACTAAGTTTCTTCTAAGTCATAATTTTTAAATGGGAAGGGTCTTTTTGTTAAGAAACATAACGATCATATCTTAATGGTGCAGATCTATGTTGATGATATTATTTATGGATCAACCTGTACTAACATAACTGTTGAGTTTGTAGATTTAATGAAATCTAAGTTCGAAAAGAGCATGGTTGGGGAATTGAATTATTTCCTAGGGTTGCAAGTAAAACAACAACCTGATGGTATTTTTATTTCTCAAACCAAATATGCTTTGAACTTGATTAAAAAGTTCGGATTTGAGAATGGTAAAAATTTTGATACTCCTATGAGTACAACTTTAAAACTCTCAAAGGACTCTACAGGTAAAAGTATAGACCCTAAATTATATTGTAGTATGATTGGCAATTTACTTTATTTAACTGCAAGTAGACCTGATATTGCTTTTAGTGTTGGTATTTGCGCTAGATATCAATCTAATCCTAAAGAGTCTCATCTAATTGTTGTTAAGCGGATTATGCGATATGTCGCAAGTTCAGCTAATTTGGGTCTCTGGTATCCCCATGATACTATTGTTCAGTTGGCTGGGTACATAGATGCTGATTGGGCTGGTAATATTGATGATAGGAAATCAACCAGTGGTGGTTGTTTCTATATTGGAAATTGCGTAGTTTCTTGGTTTAGCAAGAAGCAAAGTTTTGTATCGCTCTCAACTGCTGAGGCTGAATACATCGCAGCTAGAAATGCATGTACTCAGCTTGTATGGATGAATAAAATGTTAAGCGATTATGGAATTGCACAGGATTCTATGGTCTTATATTGTGATAATTCCAGTGCAATAAATATTTCTAAAAATCCAATCTAGCATTCACGTACCAAGTACATTGACATTAGGTATCATTACATTCGTGAATTAGTAGAAGAAAAAATAATTTCATTGGAATACATTCCTACCGAGACTCAACTTGCTGACATTTTCATTAAACAACTCGACAAAAGCAGGTTTAATAAATTAAAATTTGATCTTGGTATGTGCATTCTAAATTGATTATTCATGCATGTTTGTATCATAGTGTATATATATTTGATAATTTATTGGCTTAAATTTCAAATTTTTATGAAAAATGCATGTTTTTGTTAGTACACGACCAGTCGAGGATGTGCTTGACCAGTCATGGCATGACTGGTCGAGGACGTCCCACGACCAGTCATGTAGTGCGCTGGACCTTTTTAATTTGGAGAAAATCACTTTCTTCCTCATTGCCTATTTCTTCTCCAATAGGCCGAAGTACGACTAGTTGTACCCAACTGTTTGATTCATCAAGGTTAGTGCATTATTTCCGTTATTCTTGTAGATTCAAGCTCTATTCACTTCATTTTCTTCCTTGGAGTGCTTGATTGCAAGTTTCCTTGAAGTTTTTGGGATTTTCTTCTCCAAAATCTAATTTTGAAGAAACCCACTCTACATCTTTTTACACCCACTTGATTCCTTCATTTCTTAGTTGTAAATGGATGCTAGAGGTAAAAAGAAAACTTACCGTAGTGCTTCCTCATCTCGATCAACTGTAACAAGCCGCCACCTTTGGTCACCCGAAGATGATCCCTATCATGTGCGAGATTTACGATTGCGCAATGTTATTGTTGATCGACCTGTCGATCTTGAATACATTGCTCCTTTTGACCTCCTTCCACTTCTCCAAGTTGTAGGATGGGCTAACATTCTACATTGGGGTGGGCCAGCATACCAGTCTATTGCGCAAGCTATGTTTGCGTGTATTACTGAATTTTCGACTAAGAATTTAACGTTTAAAATCGCAACTAGAGAAGGTCCATTTGACATAGACCGTCATTTAATTTTTGTTTTGATGGACATACCTGTTAATGACGATGGTATTCCTATTCACACTCTAGCTGAAAAACCGTAGGAATCAGAAAAACAAGTGCTCACTAGATGCCCAATGGACTCATAAGGGGAATGTGCTCGCCTCAAAGTTCTTGTTACCCAAATACAGGGTTTTGCATCGAATATTTATTTCCAATTTGTATCCATGTTCAGGTAACAAAACTGAACTGACTTCGTTTACAGTTTGTATTTTGCATTCCATCATCTCTAGTGCAAATGTTTGTCTACCTTCTTTAACATGTCATTCCATCATTCAGTTTTGTCTCCATCTTGGACACAGTGATATTCCATTTGCCTATCTTATGACTGTGTTAGCTACTCATGTGGATGTGGGTGGTGGTGGTGCTGAAGCAGGGAATGTAGAAGAAGGTGGCAATCTTCCTCCTGATGATATCAATATGGATGACATTTTTTATGAAATTGAATCAGACTCTGGAAATGATCCTGACTATGATCCATCTGATTTTGATGCACGTCTACGTGCACTTAAGGAGAAGGTAGAGAACATGAATGTTGCCCATGATTTGCAATTTAAATATATGCGCAAGTATCTTAGGTGCTTAAATAAGGGCCTTCATCAAATGGATCCTACCATACCTGCTTCTTCTTTAGGATCTGATTAAGTGTGTTATCCTTTGGTCTATAATAACTTTTATACTACTTTGTTTTTGTTGGTATGTGAACTTTAATTTTACGTCAGGTTGCTGGTTAATGATATGTGAACTTTGAATTTACTTGTACTTCTTTCATATCTTGACTACTTCTCTCCTTTATTACTCTCTTGTTCATTTTCCTCTTCCATATCTTAATTGCTTCCTTTGTCATATTATGACAAAAAGGGAGAGAATATTTATGTTTGTTTGCTTATGGATATGGATGGATTGTGAAAAGTAGCAAGTGGCATTGTTTTATATATGTGTGTGTGTGTGTGTGTGTGTGTTGTGTGTGTGTGTGTGTGTGTGCTACTTCATGATGATGTGTGTTAGTTGATGATAACTGGTGCATGATTCTTTAGGCAATATCTAGTTTTCTTTTATAACTGGTGCATGATTCTTTGTTGAGTGTATTTTGTCACAAATTTGACAAAGGGGGAGATTGTAAGTGCTATGGTTTCTTGCTCCTTTGATTATCAAATTTTGTGGTGCCAAAACCTCAATCTGTGTCTTGTGTAGCAAGTTGATATACATATGTTAAAGGCACTGCATCACAATGCTTCAAGTCAAGAATAATGATCTACTTCAAGAAATGCAAGATCAATTACATTGTTCTCTTCTCTAAAGTATCAGAGTTTTAAAGCTACATTGAAGACAAAATCTTGTTCAAAGACTCTAGGTGAAGTACAATTCAAAGACTATGAATTCAAGCTTCTAAAGATTTCAAGCTTCATCAAGTGTTGAGGTCTCAAGCTTCTTGAATTTCAAAATCATCTGAAGAAGAGAAGGTTCAATGTTCATACTTCATGGTAAAGGTATGATTGACCTTAGATTGACCTTAGGGTAGGTCATTTTGTATACATAATTCAAATTGAATCACTTTACATGTATTTGGACTATTCTAAGACTAGTCCTGAACCCTGTTCGACTAGTCCTAGCACTGGCTCGACTAGTCCAAGAAATTCCAGGACCAGTCCTATGTTGGTTGCAATTTTTCAGAATTTTTTGTTCGTCTATGATCAGTCCTAGAGACTGCTCGACCGGTCGTGTGAATAGTGCACGACTCGTTCACGACCAGTCCAGAAGCCACGACTCAAACTACAACAACGAATTCTGGTTCCGCACCACCAGTCGTGGAAAGGTCACGACCAGTAGTGGAGGGCTCAGGACCGGTCGTGGAGAGCCTTCGACCAGTCGTGGAACGGTTTTATCCGATCGCGCTCAAAATTCAAAAATCTGTTCGACCTTCGACCAGTCGTAGTATCCACAGGACCAGTCGAAGATACGATTTCTGCAATTATAAATATAACACGAATTTCAGAGTTTTATATCCAATTCAAGTAAAATCAAAGCATCACTCTGAGAGATAAGTTTGTGTTATTTTTAAGCTACATTGTGCTTATTTAATATTCTCTTTTGTTAGCTTTTCATATTTGATTTTGTTTCTGCATTCCAATCTAACTTGAAAGAGGAATTGTGATATTCCACTTTTTGGAATCAAAATCAAATAGAGCTAGCCCAACTGGTTTAATTTAAAATCAAGTAGAACCTAAAACCATTTCAAAGTGAGGGTGGACATGAACTTCTATATTCGAACTTCTACTCCGATTTGGTTCTTCCGGGCTGCTACAAAAGAAGAAATCCAGGTATTTTACATTTGTGTAAATCTTTTATTGGATTGGTTTCTTTTAAGATTAAGCCAGAAGAATCTCATTGTTTTGGTTATCTGAGGTGAGCCAGAAAACTCAGAGTGGGGTTTTTGGATTGCGTAAGCCCATTTAAAAGACACAATTGTGAGGGTTTTAGGTGAACTTGAAAAAACCTATTTTAATAGTGAACGCTAATATCCCCTTTGTGAGGATATTAAGAGTGGATTAGTAAGCTGTGGCTGTTGTTTAACAGTTGGTGAACACACAGGTGAACCACTATAACTCTTTGTGTTTTGTGGATGTGTGATTTATTTTCTATATCTTTTATCATTCAAGTTTGTGGGATGTATGTATGGATGTGAATGTTGTAATATTTACATTTCAAGCACTGTGGGAATGTTGTAATAGTATAGATTTCAATTCCTGCTATTGCCTTTTTATTTCTCTACAATTTGAGTTTTCAATTCTCTATTTGTTCTAGTAAGGTTGTCCTTGCCATAAACCCTTGGTTTTTATGGTGAAAGGTTGTCCTTAGAACAATTAAATTTTGAGGTTGCTTTACATTCTGTATTGTGGATTGCTATCTTTCCTTTACTTGGCTATCTTATTGTTTAATTTCGTTGGTATTATTTTTAAATTTGGCATAGTCCTATTCACCCCCCCCCCCCCCCCCCCCCCTCTAGGACATATAGCTTGGCCTTTTCAAGGTTTATATGGATGAATCCTTAGGCTTTTCAAGGTTTATATTATATTATATTATATAATTTATTTAAATATATAAATATATACAAAATATTTATATCAAGTGAACCTGATCCGAGTTGATTCAATTCGAACTGTGTCAAGTTCGAGTCAAGTTCAAAGTCAAGTCGAGTTGAGCTTGGTTTAACTCGTACTAGGCTCAAAATTTTTTCGAGCTTAAAAAATTAGCTCGATTAGGCTCGAACCCAGTATCGATCCGAGTCGAGTCGAGCGAGTTAACCAAGCTAACTCGGTTCATGTACAACTCTACTCTTCTGTATTTACTAGGTATTGATGTTGCTCGGTCTAAATCTGGAATTGTGGTCTCTCGAAGGAATTATGCCATTGATCTTCTCTTTGATACTAGGAAGCTAGGCAATAAGCCTACCACCACACCTATAGATCCCACTTACACAATTAGTCATGATGATGGTGAGCTCCTCACAAATCCTGGGATGTATTGGTGGTTGGTTGGCCGACTCATCTATCACACTATTAATCGGGCGGATCTTTCATATGTTGTGGGGGTTGTAAGTCAATTCATGCATTGACCTCGTACCACACATCTGACCATAGTGTATTGTATCCTTCAGTATCTCAAATATTTCCCAAACAAAGGTCTACTTTTTCAACAGTCTGACTATCTACTGGTTACTTTGATGGCAACTGTCATGGTGCGATCTTCTGCCAAGGTTAAGTATTGGGCAATGGCTTATGCCACATGTGAACTTATTTGGCTTCAAACCCTCTTATAGGAACTCGGTTATGACCTTCAACTCACAGTCCTTTGCATTGCGACAATTGGGCTGCCATTCACATTGCCAGCAATCTGATATTCCATGAGCGGACGAAACACATTGAGATTGACTTTCAATTCATTCAGAAAAAAGTTGCCAAAAAGGAAATTACAACTCCTTTCGTTTGCTCCGTGGACAAGTTGGTCGATGTTCTTGCCAAGTCTCTTAGTCGGGATGCTCTTCTTCGTATCACTGACACGTTGGGCATGATCAATATCTATACTCCAACTTGAGGGGGGGAGGGGGTGCATGTACATAGTGTTGGGTACTCCTGTGGAGTAGGTTTTTGTATCTTTACTTTTTTAATAAAAGGTGTGTGTGTAGGGGGGGTTGGGTTTGAAGCCCTAACACATAAGAGTAGTCATCCAAATTTCTATTCTCTCTCTCTCACTCTCTCTATCTCTTCTCTCTTCCATTTCTTTCATTTCTTCCTTAAATATTTGTTGCTCTACTCTCAACACACTATCTAGAATTTGCCTTCCCTTAATAATGACTCCTTGGAACATTGAAATAACACATGCTAGCACCTCTTTTAACCTTTTCGTAAAGACCTTCGCAAGAATTTTGTAAGCACACCTGATAAGACTAATGGGTCGATAGTCTTTTAGGTTTTGGCTCCCAAAACTTTCAAAATTAAGGCAATGAAGGAAGCCCCAATTTCTTTCGAAAGCCTTCCTTGATTATGAATTCCCGCATGAAGTCCACAACATCGCCCTTGACAATCTCCCCAAGAAGCTAAAAATAAACAATAAAAAATAAAAAAAAAACACAATTAGGAACCCATCCGACCCCGACACTTTATCCCTCCTCAAAGCATTGACAAATTTCTTGACCTCCTCTTCACAAAATGGCGTCTCAAGCGACTCCGCTTCAACTCTCAAAATAGAGTTGAATTGCAAATTGTCCAAGGCAGACCTTTTCTATCCTTCACTAGTTTATAGCACCTTGTACAATCGAACAATAGCAAATAAAATCCTACCCTCCACTTCTATAAAGGACATTTTGTTATACAAGTACGAGCGCTAGCAATACTATGGAAGAACTTTACATTTTTGCGATAACGTCCATATATCGCACAACGTCCATAAATTACGATAACGTCCATAAATCACACAACATCAGGGATTTTTTTTTTTTTTTTGGAAACTCCTAGGCAGTTTTGTATTGTTGGATTGTGATACCGATAATATCGGCCGATAGTACCGATATTGTGAACGTTGGGTGAGACAAGTAATCTATCGATAAGAGTCATGATCGGGCAGTCTTGATCATCGGCCATTGGTAAATTAATCAATTCTTGCTTCCGAACCCATCTAAAGAAGCCTGACATGTACCTCTTCCACCCGATACTTTTTCAAAATAAAACATATTAACCTTAAAACATCCCCCAACAAACCATGGGTGGTCGCTTCTGCTCCTTGCTGTGTCGAGCTTAACCCAGAAATACTCCTTATTACTATGCACATTACACCTAATAGATTGTGGTAAACATCCACAGGTAATATTCTCTCTTCCATTTATCTTATCTTCTTCCTTATATCTTTGTTGCTCTACTCTATCAATGCACTATCTAGAATTTTCCTTCCCTCAATAAAGACCCCTTGGAACATTGAAATAACACCAACTATCACCTCTTTAAACCCTGTCGCAAAGACCTTCGCAAGAATTTTGTAAGCACTCCCGATAAGTCTAATGGGTCGATAGTCTTTTAGGTTTTGGCTCCCCATACTTTCAAAATTAAGGCAAGAAGGAAGCCCCAATTTTTTCGAAAGCCTTCCTTAATTATGAAATTCCCACATGAAGTCCATACCATCACCCTTGACAATCTCCCCATAAAGCAGAAAAAACACAATTAGGAACCCATCTGATATTAACACTTTATCCCTCCCCAAAGAATCCACAGACTTCTTGACCTCCTCTTCACAAAACGGCTTCTCAAGCGATTTTGCTTCAACTCTCAAAACAAAGTTGAATTGCAAATTTTCCAAGGTAGACCTTTTTTATCCTATAATAGTTTATAGCACCTTATAAAATTGAACAATAACAAAGCATATACTACCATCTACTTCTATAAAAGACATTTTGTTAGACCAAGCACGAGCGCTAGCAATACTATGTAAGAACTTTATGTTTTTGCTGCCATGTTTTAACCATATAGCCCACGATATTTGTTTCCATTTGATCTCCTCCCCTTTCAAGCGACTCTCGTAGTATTTGCCCAACTTTCCCTAGAGAAATTTCTCTTCCTTTGACAACTCTAACAGCTCCACCATTAAATCACGGTCATCAATCAAATAGAAAATTTTTACCTATTCGGCCTCCCATTATCTTAAGACCTCCTTCCATTTGAAAATTTTTCTTTTCAACAACTTCAATTTTTGGCCTCTAATTAACTTAAGCCGCATACCCTTTCATCTTGAAGGACCCCCACCAATCCCTAGCTAGACTTCGGAACCACTCCACCTTGAGGCACATCAATTCAAATTGAAATGGTTTCCATCCCTAGTTCACCTCTTGACTTCCAACAAAGTTGGGAATTGGTCGAAAACAGGACGGGGAGCCCATGTTACGACACTAGTAGAAATTTGGCCACCCAAGATGGTGAGACAAGAAATCTATCGATAATAGTCACGATCGGGCAGTCTTGACCGTTAGTCCAAATGAATTTCCCCCCACCCATTGGTACCTCTATCAAGTCTTGATTCTGAACCCATCTAAAGAAGCCTGACATGTACCTCTTCCACCCGATAATTTTTCCAAAGAAAATGTAGTAACCTTAAAACATCCCCCAACAAACCACGGGTTGTCGCTTATGCTCCTTGCTGTGTCGAGTTTAACCTAGAAATCCTCCGTATTAACCGGCACATTATGCCTGTTTATTGGGGTAAACATCTCTCCCCTCTGTCCCTGGATCCACAAGCCAATTAACATGAAGGCTAGAGGTTCAAAACCCTAAACCAGTCCTCCTCCCACCCAAAGGCAAAATTGTCGACCTTATGGACCAGTTGGACATAGGTCCTTCCCAAAACAGCGAAGCAGTCATCAAGACATGATCGATTTCAAACTCTTGGGTAATAAAAATGTAAACTTCGCTAATAGAAGCTTTAGACAAAACTAAGACTCGACCACTTCTCCATTACTGACTACGCCCACCCCTCCCCCCATGGGAGGCTCTTACATTCATCTCCATGATCAATCTCTCTTACAGAGCCCCCAAGGCACTTTCAAGGACTATCGGGTGAAAACTCACCACAAGCTCATCATTACCTTCTTCCCTTCATAGCAATCCCTTCATAGCTTTAGACAAAACTGAGACTCGAACAGTCGATTAAAAAAGGTTCGCATGTGCTACAAGAGTAAATAAGGAGAATGTGTGCCACATCCAGAATTATCTTTGCTCATGTCTCCAAAGGCACGTGAGAACCTGAGATTGAAACCTTGAGCCCATCATCTAGTAAAGAGCGATAACATGACAGTTGTAATGAAGACTTCTCAACGTAGCTTGGGACCGAGGTTCCACATTTGATTTGAACCTCGTTGCTTTGGATCTGAGCCTCCACACCAAGGCGGCACGTAGACCCGAGATTGCAAGCACGTGATGTTGCAGGAGTCGAGATGACCTCACCAACTCCACAGAGATTTCCCTGCTAACATTAAGAGATGGTTTGGATTAAGGCCACGTGTCTCTTCTTCTGGTGCATTGTAGAAGTAAGAGCACGTACTCTATCTTCCTCCCTAACCACCAGGGACGCCATTACCGACAACCTTTTTCCATTGTTCATCTCCATGTCTCCCTTCCCTTGGCTGATTCCATTGCACCATCCCTCCTTTTCCAGCCCCACCATCACCCTAACTTCTCCGAATGCCACTGTAATCTTCTCTGACATTGGGATCTACCACTTCCTCCTAATATAGAGTTTAGCCCACCTATCCTCTTCCCTCCCCTCCATCCTTGGATCCACGAGCTAGCTAATTAACGAGAGGACTTCCAAGAACCAAAGCTCCACTGGAGGTTTAAAACCCTAAACCAGTCCTCCCACCCATAGGCGGACCGGTCGACCAAGTGGATCAAGCTGGACATACGTCCTTCCCGAAACAATGAAGCAGTCATCAATACACACTACTCATATCAATGGTGGGTAAATGAGCTCTTTGACCATGCTACTCATATCAATGGTGGGTAAATGATCTCTATTTCTATGCCATAGAATTGATATGGATCATATGTAACATATGGATTTGGGAAGAGTGACCCCCTTAGCTTTGTCACAAAGTTGCAATCAACCAAGTATGGATATATGCAACAATGTCCTTATAGAGGGTCAAATATTGCTTATTAGACCCCAGTTATTACCTGATTTTACAACAATGATACTGTTTAATGTTCTATTTTGATCACGTTTGTGTTGTAAGGTGAATTTAAGAGCCTAGATTGAAAAGGGGTGCTAAAAGCATTTGATGCTCACAATCACCAAGGCAAGGGACAAATCTGAGGGGACCAAGATTGAAGAATTCACACGCCAAAGATCCGAGAAAACCAAGTGTTTGAAGTTAAAAAGACCTGAAAATCATCCTAAATGCAAGATCACAGGGTTCACACCATCCGTTTGGCTCGAAACTTTATATCTGGCCTGAGGACCCTAAATTAACCATACACGTCGAATTTCAGCCATTGGATCTTTGTGGAAGTGGCTTAACGAACAAATCAGCCCATAATTCACTGATCTAGGGCCCACCTAATATCTAGATATGCTTCAATTTTGGTATCAACCCCTTAAATTACACGGCAAAACGGATGAACAAAGCAGATTTCTCATAAAGCATCACAGTGGACCCCACATCTGGCGTTAGAGTGCACAGGCGGTGCACTCCCGCACCGCATCGGACCAAGAGTCCGGTCAAAACATGGTTGACCCGACCTGGTTTCCGCAAGGTGCGGACGCTGTGATGATCAGTGGGCCATCCCCATCACTCCAATGGACGATCTGGATCATCCATTCGATCCAGGACGTGGGGCTGATTGTACCCATGTTGATTTCTTAGTCCCATACACGTGTACACACATAGATCGTCGAAAATTGTAGGATGAATGGCGGAAAGATTTAATATAGTGGGCCGCACCAAACTCGACCAAACCACCCCTTTTCGACCGAAATCGTGTTAGTAATCCAATGGATGGGGTACATTTCTCTTAAAACAACACTGTGGGGCCCACCGAGCATTGCAACGAATCCAAATGCGCATGGTTTACGTCCGGGAAATCCAAGAATTCTGGGGAGTTGTGGACCACCGTTTGTGATCGGATGCTTGATCTGAACCGTCCACAAGCTCCGGAGGCCAGGGCTGACCCTAGCCATGACATCGGATCCTAAAGACAGGCCATGCATCCACCGCGAACACCATCCAAATGCAAGTCGGTTGCATTTTTCACTGTGCACACTGGGTAAGGAGTTTCTCCAACGACTCCAGCCTCTTACACATGACTCTAGCAGTCACAACACCGACTCTGTTATGCCTATAAAAGGAGAGAAGAGAGAGAGCATGGGAATCACCAATCTTGGACATGTGGAGCACGAGAGAGAGAGAGAGAGAGAGAGAGAGAGAGAGAGAGAGAGAGAGAGAGGAGGATGCACGACCGGCTAGAGTTTTTCCTCCTTTCTTCTTTGTTTTTCTTTAATGCTTTCCTATGAGACTTAGTTAATCATGCTTATGGTTGGCTAAACCTCTTAGCTAGGGCTAAGAGGTGAAGCTTGTTGTGTGATGGGATTGTTTTTATGCCTTTGATTCAGGTTTAATGAACTCTCTTTGATTATAGTTGATTATAAGGAATGTTTTTAGTTTTTAATTGTTTATTGTGACTTAAATTACAATGGATCTGTGATAGTTCTGAGCATGTCCTTTTCATTATTATGGTTGTGAAGTTAGGAAGCCTTATTGCTCACCATCGTCTCATGGACAAGGTTGGATGATGAGATCCTTCCTAACGTTCATAGCTCTTTCAGATTGGTTGTGGATTGGTTAAATTTTGTTGTTTGCTTTGTCTCATGGGCATGGTTTTGTGATGGAATCAATTCTAATTCTCATACCTCTCATCTCTTGAAAACTAGATCAAAGTAAGTTCAGATTTGGTTTTTAATGATATATCTTCTAATTAGATGAAGATGGGACTCTAAATCGAGTTGTGTTCATGAATCAAGCATAGATATCCCTGATCTCAACAAGTGGATCCTTGGAAATCCTAGTTTCCCACCTTTAAATTTACAAATTTTAGTTAAAGTAATTTGTCATTATTCTGTTAAATTCTCGTGATTAAATTACATCTTCTTCTAGTTCTAGTTCGAGTTACTTTCAGATTACGTACAAGGTTCAGTCACTGTGGATTCGACCTCGGTCTTACCATGATTATTAATTATGGGCATATATATCCAACATACTCCTACAAGTATGGAGGAGAACTGCAATTCGAAGAGCATGAGTACCGATGATGAGTGAGAGGGTACATGACTTAATAACATTTTATCATGAAATTAGTATAATACAGTAGACACGTGGATTAGCAGTATTATGACCATTTCTTACTAGGGAGGAGAGGGAGGACCCACTTTACAAGTGGGCTAAGTAAGCTAATCTAGAAGATGCAAATGAATTGCTTGATCGACACCTTTGTAGAGAAAGTAACATCTTCGTATGATTCCTTAGTCATGAGAGGTGGTGAAAACAACCAAACATCACATTGAATATGTGGTGGTCACAACCTTACTAATGCGGACATAGAGAGTGATGAAGCCGAGGTTGGCAGCAATGATGGTGACGATGGGGTTGGAAATAATAACAGTAATGATAATGATTTTGTAAAAAAAGTACGAATAACAAGTCCATTGACCCATTCACAGGGTAGAGCACTTTGACCATGTTACTCATATCAATGGTGGGTAGATGAGCTCCATTTCTATGTCATAAAATGGATAAGGATCATATGTAACATATGGATGTGGGAAGAGTGACCCCCTCAGCTCTGTCACAAAGTTGCAATAAACCAAGTACGGATATAAGGAAGAGTTTCCTTATAGATACCGACAGGGATATCAGTCATATGATTATGGGCAAATACATCCAGGACACTCCTACAAGTATGGCAGAGAGCTACAATTCAAAGAGGATGAGTATCGATGATAACTGAGAGAGTACATGACTTAATATCATTCTATCATGAAATTAATATAATAAAGTAGACACCTGGAGTAGTAGTATTCTGAACATTTCTTACTTGGGAGGAGAGGGAGGACCCACTTCACAATTGGGTTAAGTCAACTAATCTAGAAGAGACAAATGAATTGCTTGATAGACACCTTTGTAGAAAAAGTGACATCTTCGTATGATTCCTTGGTCATGAGAGGTGGTGGAAACAACCAAACATCACATTGAATACATGGTGCTCACAACTTTACTAATACTGACAAAGAGAGTGATGAAGGCGAGGTTGGCAACAATGATAGTGACGATGGGGTCAGAAATAATAGCAGTAGTGATAATGATTTTGTAAAGAAAGTATGAATTACAAGTCCCATGACCTAGGAGTTTCAACACCTGGTAGAGGGTTCGAGTACCCATAGGTGGTGAAATCCCACTGCGGCGTGAGTGTGTGTTGGTGTGTGTGCGTGTGTAAAAAAAAAAAGTCCCATGACCCATTAACAGGGTAGAGCACTTTGACCATGCTACTCAAATCAATGGTGGGTAGATGAGCACCATTTCTATGCCATAGAATTGATATGGATCATATGTAACATATGGTTGTGGGAAGATTGACCCCCTCAGCTCTATCACAAAGTTGCAATCAACCAATTACGGATATAAGCAAGAGTGTCCTTATATATACCGACAGGGATATCAATCATAAGATTATGGGCAAATATATCCAGGATACTCCTTCAAGTATGGCAGAGAGTTACAATTCGAAGTGGATGAGTACTGATGATAAGTGAGAGAGTACATGACTTAATATCATTTTATCATGAAATTAATATAATACAGTAGACATGTGGAGTAGTAGTATTATGACCATTTCTTACTAGGGAGGACCCACTTTACAAGTGGGTTAAGATAGCTAATCTAGAAGATACAAATGAATTGCTTTATTGACACCTTTGTAGAAAAAGTGACATCTTCGTATGATTCCTTGGTCATGAGAAGTGGTGGAATCAACCAAACATCACATTGAATACATGGTGATCGCAACCTTACTAATAATGACACAGAGAGTGATGAAGGTGAGGTTGGCAGCAACGATGGTGACGATGGGGTTGGAAATAATAACAGTAGTGATAATGATTTTGTACAGAAAGTATGAATTACAAGTCCATTGACCCATTGATAGGGTAGAGCACTTTGACCATGCTACTCATATCAATGGTGGGTAGATGACCTCCATTTCTATGCCATAGAATGGATATGGATCATATGTAACATATGGATGTGGGAAGAGTGACCCCCTCAGCTCTGTCACAAAGTTGCAATCAACTAAGTAAGGATATAAGCAAGAGTGTCCTTATAGATATCGACAGGGATATCAGTCATATTGTAACACCCCGTACTTTTCCGTACTCAGGTGTTACCATGAGAACCCAATTTTAGTATAAAATGCAAACCCGATTTAAGTGAACATTCACAAACTGTTACCTAAACTCAACCGTCAAGGTTAACTTGCACCCATAGATCAAGCCATTCATCCATCATCTTTCGAGATGGACCATCACACCACAAGACAACTTTATTTTTAGAGTTTTAATATCTTCGATAAGCAAACCAAAACATCCATTATCAACATTAAACTCTGCATCATAATATCCACTGTTCATCGTATTTTTAATGACCCGACGATCAGACCACGCCTAAAACGTACAAGCTGACTAATCAACACTTAAACCATCATTAAGTTCCCTATAAAACTAACTAGGAATCCATGTGAAACCTGAATGTCAAATCTAGAGACGATCTGACCGTTAGATCAGTAAAAATCCATCCATCATCAGCCTTAGAAATGGGGATGGATGACGCATGATTAGACTTTAAGGATTGGGTCTCAAATCCAGTCCTAAATCATTAGGTGGGTAGTCCTTGGAACCTGGAAACCTTAGGGTAAGTAGTGATCCTGTCTATAAAAAGTCTGACCATAGGATTGATAGAAACCTATGATTAAAGACCCAAATCACAAAGTACGGCCCGCCTAAACCTTGGATTTGCCACGCCTTCGACTAGACGTCCTAATGGGACCCAAAAAACCATATGAGTGGTGTGGATCTGTCGAAATAGCCCTATGGGCCCCACTTTGGGTTGAGCATGTGCACAATGCACATGCACTAGCACTACACCGAACCACCAACACGGGTCAAACAAGGTTTGACTTGTGTTTTCCCGCAAAGACCTCTCCCTTTTCATCTTTTTTTTTTCACAAAGAACGGACCCCATCCGTGAAAACCGATCAGGTGGGCCTCACCTGAGATCAGAACGTTGATTTAAACCGTTCATCTTGTCAGGAATCAAAATTTCACCAAGCCCCACCTAACCCCACACCTTCGATCTCGTGTGCATGCATACGGTCCTCGCTGCAAACGAGTCCTACAAACACAACATTCCAAAAATAGAAACCTACTGCTGCTACCAGCTTGGCAAACCGCGTGCCTGGGAATCCCTCAATCTCGGCGGCTCAATCCCAAACAATCTCAGCCGTTTATACCTGGTCATTAAGGCTTTGCAAAGGGAGAATCCAAAAGTTAGCCGTTTTCTTCTCCTTCCAAACCCACCATCCTTAGCTCCATTCGACCTTCGAAAATCCATGTCCACAAGCTCCCTTGAGATGAACCAGACCTCCCAATGTCTCCGGATCGAAGAAAGAAGCTCCCGTTCAAAATCCGCCATTGGAGCAGCCTCCTTCTTCCTCATTCAAAATCGCATCGAGTTCAGTTTGGATCAGAACGAGCTCGATCGTCTGATGTTGTTGGAACTTCGGCAAAGAGAAATAAAGTGGAATGAGAGAAAAAGAAGGAAGAAAAAAGAGGGTGGAGTGGTGCAGCGGCAACATGTAGCTCTACTACCGAGTAGCTGGTGGTTTTAGACTCGGTTTGGGCCTGCCCGAGTTATTCTACTCCCTGACCCATCCTCTGACGTATTCAGAACTGGTTTGGGAGCCCAGCAAGATGGAGAAATAAAGAGAGGGAGAGCAACAAGAGTCCGTTGCCGTCATGCCACACTCGGACTCGGTCCGAGTTCATGACGAGTCCGAGTCGGGATGGGCCTCTTTTAGTTGAACCTGTTGTACAGGGAAGCGACTACTCAACCAGGGAAGAAGAAAAAGAAGATGGAGGAGATAGGGAGTATAGAGAGAGAGAGAGAGAGTAGGGTTGGTGCGGCTGCACCAACTGACTCAGTTGGGTCCGAGCCATGCAACTTGTCCCTGGGTTGGCTGAACTCATGCCACAGAGTCTAGCAGCCATTGCTTCCCAGCTAGAAGAAAATGAAGAGAGAGAGAGAGAGAGAGAGAGAGAGAGAGAGATTGAGAGAGAGAGAAGATGAAACGAAGGAGAGAGAGTGGATAGGAGGTTGCTACTGAGTTGGCTCGGCTGAAACCGAGTCCAGCTGGGTCGAGTTGGTTTGGCATGGTCTAGGCTCTAGCTGGATTTCCAGCATGTGGAAGAAAGAAAAGAGAAGGAAAGGAGGAGGATAGAGAAGAAGAAGAGAAGGTGCAGGAGGTCTCCTTTTGGTGTAGCCGCCGAGTCGACTCAATCCACATGAGTTGAGTCGAGGTGTTGGCTGAGCTAGGAGGCACGACAAGGTGAGTCCACCCTTTCCCTCCATATCGAAATTCTCTTGATTTCAATTAGCATTGTTACCACTTCTATCATGATTAGGATTGTTAATGTTAGAAATGCATAGCCATTAGCAATTATCTATTCTAAGCATAGTTATTATGGATAAGAAAATAAAATAATATCGTTAATAAATACTAGTGTATTGTTTTGCCACTCTTAAATATTATATCATAGTAGATCATAATATTAATAATCACCATAATGATTACTATTAACGTGTTACGCTAATATTAGTTATCATAAATGAAACTACCATTAACTTATTATCTTTAATAATAGGTTATACTATTTTATTACAATTGTAATACTAATTATTACCATGGTCATGAGTAATAGTTATATCATTAACGTTAAATTGTAATTAACCATATTATTATTATATTGTATTTAAGTTGCACATACATCATAGTTCTATTCCTAGCACTAAACCCTAGGATGAAAATCCCAAGTCCTACATGAAAACCCTAAAAACCTAAGTAAATCCAAGCCCCGGGTTACATTAATAGATACTTTGTAAAACATGGATCTCATGTATAACTTCACAATTCATGGTAGGATTCGATTCTAAGGGCGCAAGCACTTAGGGACACTAGAAGGCGACTCGACACATCAAGTGATGATTTCTTCCCCTTAAGCTTTCTATTTCCAAATTAGTTTAAGTAATAGACCTTATTAAAAATCACAGTTGTTATCTCATAGCATGTAACCTCTTATGAATTCTTAAGATATGATTTATATCTGACTTATAGTTGATAATTGTGAATCATGATTACATGCGATAGTTACTTACATGATAACTCTCATTTTACTTATTGTGATTATTGTGCTTGACATATGTCTGCCATGCTATAACTATATGCTTTTACATGAATATTCGTAAGTCACTATGGATCTATATTCACTACACTTACTAGTGGGTAAGCCCTCTTGTGTATGTGAACCCATACTTAGGATGTAATAAGATGGAGTGTGGAATGGGGTGGACCCTCGATTGGAGGTTATGTGGGACATGGAATATTAATGTAGGATTTACCATCTATAGGTCATACGGCTTGAGTAGCCTATGAATGACCTCTTTAACCGCTCCGGTTTAATCTTATCTGACCCCTTTGTCATTTCGATTTAATTTACCGAGCACCCTTTTATCGCTGTGATTTAACATTTGTCCCATGTTTTGGTGATTGCCTTACGTGTCTTCGATGGCCTATAACCATGTGATGGAAATCCCTACTCATTGAATTTGATTGGCCATTGGTCGACGGGTATCCATCAAACATCCTAAGATGGGGAAACCTCATGAGCTAGGGATTGTGGTCATAGGACACTATACCCGAACTGTCGGCCTGCGCTGGGCGACGAGCCCCCCGTAGTAACCATTGAGTTACTTAAATTGGCTGATTGTAATTTGAATAATAATGGTTTGGCTAATCATTCATTCCTAGCATATTGGCGATGACAGGTGGCTAATTCTGGATGTTGTAGCATGTGCCCTTAGGTTCACTGGGGTATCGTTTCACTAGCTCCCAGACCACCGACTATCGACCTATTTTAATGACTTGACACCATGTTGTACGAGATATGCTACGCTGGTGACCAGTCTTTTACATGGGTGACGAGCCCAAGTCCGAATGGATGAGCATTCCTAGGTCAATGATTGCATGGGTGACGAGCCGAAGCAAGACTGGATGAGCATCCCCATGTCGATGTGCATTCACGCATCCATGCATTTAAAAAGGACTGCATCATGTATTGTTTTGGTTTCCTTGTTGTTTTTAACTATGCTTAGCTAAGGCAACGGTGTGTAATTTGGAGGAGAATTCACACTGAGTTGGTCACTCATCAATCAAATATATAACCGTAAAGCTAGCATACGTGGCTTAAGTGATATGCAGGTTCAGACTGATGAGGAGCCTTTATAATAGTTAAGGATGCATGGTTGTACCTGTCAAGGAAGCTACACGTTCTTGCGGCTTTCATTTATATATTTTTATTATTATTATTTATTTCTCATGTATGTAAATCTTGTAACTGTTAATGTAGAGACATTGGTCTGTACAAGTCATTATGGGGCAGCCTCTTGTATACTCTAAATATAAATATAAATTTTCCTTTATGTTGATTTGTCTATTCTACGCTTAACTGCTAACTCTGAAAGAAAAAAGGGATATATATATATATATATATATATATATATATATATATATATATATATAGAGAGAGAGAGAGAGAGAGAGAGAGAAATTGGCTCTTTATAAGTTAACACTCGGATTTTTGAGAAACGACTCATGTACACAGGTCCTGAAAACACGGGGGGTTACACATATGATTATGGGCAAATATATGCAGGATACTCTTATGAGTATGGCAGAGAGTTGTAATTCAAAGAGGATGAGTACTAATGATAAGTGAAAGAGTAGATGACTTATTAGCATTTTATCGTGAAATTAGTATAATACAGTGGACACATGGAGTAGCAGTATTATGACCATTTCTTACTAGGGAGGAGAAGGAGGAACGACTTTACAAGCAGCTTAAGTCAACTAATCTAGAAGATGCAAATGAATTACTTAATCGACACCTTTGTAAAAAAAGTGACATCTTCATATGATTCCTTGGTCATGAGAGGTGGTGGAAACAACCAAACATGACATTGAATACATGATGGCCACAACCTTATTAATACTGACACAAAGAGTGATGAAGGCAAGGGGGCAGCAATGATGGTGACGATGGGGTTGGAAATAATAGTAGTAGTGATAATGATTTTGTAAAGAAACTACGAATTACAAGTCCCGTGACCCATTAATAGGGTAGAGGACTTTGACCATGCTACTCATATCAATGGTGGAGAGATGAGCTCCATTTCTCTACCATATAATTCATATGAATCATATGTAACATACGGTTGTTAGAAGATTGACCCCCTCAGCTCTGTCAAAAAGTTGCAATCAACCAATTACAGATATAAGCAAGAGTGTCCTTATAGATACAAACAGGGATATCAGTCATATGATTATGGGCAAATATATCTCGGATACTCCTACAAGTATAGCAGAGAGCTGCAATTCGAAGATCATGACTACCGATGAAAAGTGAGAGAGTGCATGACTTAATAGCATTTTATCATGAAATTAGTATAGAACAGTAAACACGTGGAGTAGTAGTATTATGACCATTTCTTACTAGGGAGGAGAGGGAGAAACCACTTTACAAGTAGGTTAAGTCAACTAATCTAGAAGATGCAAATGAATTGCTTGATCGACACCTTTGTAGAGAAAGTGACATCTTCGTATGATTCCTTGATCATGAGAGGTGATGGAAACAACCAAACATCACATTGAATACATGGTGGTCACAACCTTACTAATACTAACACAGAGAGTGTTGAAGGCGAGGTTGGCAGCAATGATGGTGACGATGGGATTGGAAATAATAGTAGTAGTAATAATGATATCGTAAAGAAAGTATGAATTACAAGTCCCTTGACCCATTCACAAGGTAGAGCACTTTGACCATGCTACTCATATAAATGGTCGGTATATGAACTCCATTTCTATGCCATAGAATTGATAATGATCATATGTAACATATGGATGTGGGAAGAGTGACCCCCTCAGCTTTGTCACAAAGTTACAATAAACTAAGTATGGATCTAAGGAAGAGTGTCTTTATAAATACAAATAGGGATATCAATCATATGATTATGGGCAGATATATACAGGATACTCCTACAAGTTTGGTAGAGAGCTGCATTTCGAAGAGGATGAGTACTAATGATAAGTGAGAGAGTACATGACTTAATAGCATTTTATCATGAAATTAGTATAATAAAGTAGACACGTGGAGTAGTATTATTATGACCATTTATTACTAGGGAGGAGAGGGAAGACCCACTTTACAAGTTGGTTAGGTTAACTAATCTAGAAGATTCAAATGAATTGCTTGACTAACAACTTTGTAGAAAAAGTGACATCTTCGTATGATTCCTTGGTCATGAGAGGTGGTGGAAACAACCAAACATCACATTGAATACATGGTGGTCACAACCTTACTAATACTGACACAGAGAGTGACGAAAGCGAGGTTGGCAGCAATGATGGTGACGATGGGGTTGGAAATAATAGCAGTAGTGATAATGATTTTGTAAAGAAATTATGAATTACATGTAAGACCCGAGGCCCCAAAATCTGGTTCATACACTGGATAGCCGTTGGCTATAGGTCCATTTGCCCCGAGAATGTTTTGACTTGATCATAATGTTGTTCTGTTATCGATCCGCAAGCCGTATTTCAACCTAATGTCCGAATTTTAAAATACAGACTTAAAATTAAACAATCTAAGAAATGACAATTATGTCCTTATTTTATCTGGCGGAGCCCCACCATCGAGTTTTCAAAATCCGTTAGGTCTGAGAGCCTAACCATTGTGGTCGTAGTCAAGTTACGGAGTTACTAGCGAAAACAACATGTCAATAGGACACCTGGATTGTAAGTTATGCATAGATATATACATGTCTATTTTGAGAAAATAAATTCAAATGACATCGATGTTTTTAAACTCCTTGGAATATATTAGTTCAAATTACTTAAATAACATTATTATATTGCTACTATAAGCTAAAAATTTTCAAAATATCACAAAACATCTCATAACCCTCCTTTTTTAGACAAAAGCCAATTTAAAACCCTTTTCAAGTCCATACATATGAAAACCCTCTTGCAACATTCCATTTTCTAACACTCTTTCTTGTTGAGTGTGAAGTTGAAAAGAAGAAGAGAAAAAAAAAAAAAAAAGAAGGAAATAGAAGCTGAGGTTGAGAGCCAATCCTCTGATAGTTACAGGTGAGTGCATCAATTAGGAGCACGCATATATGTGCGTTGGGGTTTCCTTGAAAACCCTATTACTGAATTTTCTGATTTCGGTTAGGTATTGCAGAATTTTCTGATTTTGGGTTAGGTATTGCTAGATTTTCCTTGAAAGCCCTATAAAAGACGAGCTTTTCTGATTTAGGGTTAGGTTATTGCTGGAATTTCTGATCGAGTTGGTTAATTTATTGTTGGATTTTCTTTCAAAGCCCTATAGAAGACTAGCTTTTCTGATTTAAATTAGTTAGGTTATTGCTAGATTTTCTTAAGGTTATGACTGAATTTTCTGAGTCAGTTGATTAGGTTAGTAATGGAAGATTAGATGATAGAGATGATTTAGTTTTGTTTAAAGTCATACGTATTTCTAACGGTTTCTCTCTTTGTCCCTTACAAAGTCCGCACACTACTTGTCTGATAAAACGTTTGAAAGAAATATCATTCATCCTTTTGATGTAGTTAATTCTTAAGAAAAAGCATGCCTGTGGCATGAAGTCTTCTAACAGAATAAATCCCAGATTGGATTTGGATTGGCTAAGTCATGTGTATGTCATATGCATGATTCATAGTTGTTGTATCATTGTATGATTAAGAGTGAATGATTCATATCATGATATGGTGATATGGTGATTATAGTGGGTTGTGTTGCGACACACGATGTGTCTATGATGAGTATATAAACCGTCTAGATATAGGATGTATTACATGAGACCCGTATGAGGAATTTAAATGTATGAGGAGACCACATGAGGAAGGTCGTCCTATGCTTGCCTCGAAAACCATGACATATTGTACTTGTGTGTGGACTTATGCATATGGTGATTGTAAATGCGATGAAACATACTTTGTTATGACTTAAGTTGGACACCACACCAGAAATGTGTAATTTGACAGGACATGATTAGAAGGTCCGTCGGTGAAAGTCCCTAAACCCCGATTGGTACCATTAGGAGTGACCAATACCTAGACCGGGTGGAAGAACAGAGCACCAAAATGCTAAAATACCAAAGTAGGCAATAACTCCCATCGACGCGTGTCGATTAGTTGAGAGGTTTGACCTGACCTGCTTTTGGGCAAGCAAAGATAGGTTGTGTGACGAGATCGTAAATTGTCCGCTTTCGTTTTGATAGACGACATATTACTTCTCGCTTTTAGGTAGATAGTGAGGTTCAACACAAGTGGGTTAGACTAGTTCGGCCCGTGAACTATGTAGTCCCACCTCTGTAGTTGACCACAGTGGAAAAGTCTGTACAAGTGGGTAGTAATCATATGTGAGTCCCACCACTGTTTTAAACCTTGGTGTTCTAATTGGAAAATGTGAAAAGTTATAGAAACGTTGAAAGAGTATGTATATGACAAGTAGGTAGAAGTCCAACCTCTGTATATAAATATTATTTGGAACATAAAAAGTGGCATAATGCATTGTATCTTTATTTTATTGTTATCGATTCAGAAAGCATGTGCATTCCTGTGCATTATATGAGCATGACATGAAACATGCATTTTCACTACACACACGCACTCACTGGGCTTAGTAGCTCAAGCTTTCCTTTCTATTTTTTTTACAGGTGAGAGTAGGGAGCTGCAGGAGTAGAGGCTACAGACTCCGGTTGTCCTTTTCGTTTTGTACATATTAGTGTGTGTATATATATATATATATATATATATATATATATATATATATATATATATATATATATATGTGGTGTGTGTGGTGTGTGTGTGTTGTGTGTGAGTATATAAATATATATTTGTAATACCCTGAATATGTACATCAGGTATAGTAAATATGACATGGTTTATGTTTTGGTTTTGCCTTGATGTGCTCAGTTGTACATAGTAATATATGTTGAATATGATGAAACTTTGAGAAATGATACGTGTTTGTCGTTTTTACTTTCAGAAATCCTCCTTGTGGAGCCCCGCTTATGGGACTTAGTATGTGATAATTGGAAGTCCCACAATCGGAGTTCTACGGAGGCTGTCAACCAGAATTTGGTGTATAGTAATCATGGATTAACAACACTAGATTTAGGGTCATGACAGAAAATGGTATCAGAGCATGATCTGGGAAATATCTGCATAAATCATCATGTATTTACTATATGTTGTTGTGTTAGAGTTGTTAGGTTCATGCTTTGCGATGTAGAGGAGTTGTATGGTTATTTATTATTGTGTATATTGTATAGGTTTATTTGTTCTTTTTAGGCTAATTCGGTGTTTTATCTATAGGATGCCGCCTAGAAAGAATCCTGTTCAGACTCCTCCAGTGCAACCCAAGTCTAAGTCAAAATCTACGTCAAAATCTGTTCAGACTCCTCCAGTGCAACCCAAGTCTAAGTCAAAATCTACGTGAAAATCTATTCCAGATCCAATTATACCTGTTCCTGCAACACAACTTCAACAACTGTTACAGACTATGTTAACTATAACGGCTAATCAAAAGCAGCGATCTAGTTATACTCATGAGACATCAGCGCAGGAGCGGGTCAGTGCTCTTTTATGGATTTTAGACGTCTAGATCCACCTTGTTTTTCTGGCAAGCCAAATCCTATGGCAGTCGAGTTATAGAAGTCAGAAATAGAGAAACTTTTTCAAGTTATGGGTTGTACTTCCAAGCAATGTGTTACCTTAACGATTTATCAATTGCAAGGAGAGGCAGAACAATGGTAGAAGTCAATTGTTCGTTTAGTAGGTCCAAAATTTATGTGGACATAGGAAGCATTTAAAGACCAGTTTGATCGTAAGTTTTTCCCCGTAGCTGTTCGTTGTCAGAAAGCACATGAATTTAATTCTTTGGTTCAGGGTGAGATGTCTGTTACTGACTATGAGGCTCGTTTTATAGAATTATCTCGTTTTGCTCCTCATTTAGTAACCAATGATGATTTGAAGGCGAGGAAATTTAAGAATGGTTTGCGTCCTAGTTTGCGATCTCGAGTTAGAGGGTTTGAGTTGTCGACTCTTGAGGGAGTAGTAGCGAAGACAAATATTTTTTAGTCTGATTGGAACCAACAATAAAGTACGCATCCATCTACTTCTAATCAACAAAGGAAGATGAGATTTATTTGAGAGAGTAGTAGTAGTTTTCAGCCCATTTTCATCCCCAAAGAGGTCTATAGTTAGATATGTTAATGCAGTCAAACCTGATGTAAGACCATCAGTATCACTGTCTGTTCCTCAACGACAGTTTTTAGCCAGACCTGATGTCAGATCCCCAGTATCACCGTCTATTCCTCAGCGACAGTTTTTCGGAGCCTGTTATAATTGTGGTGGTGTAGGGCACCGTAAAAAGGATTGTCCCAATCCGCAGAAACAGTAGCCATATCAACCACCTAGACATCAGCAGCCCCAGTAGCAAAGGCCACAATATAGGACAGAGTATAGGCCCCAACAACAACAGTCTCAACAATAGCCACAGCGGCAGCAAGGTAGACAACCCTTACCCTTTCAGACGCAAACTCGTGTTTATATAATCCAGAGGAGAGATTCTTAAACTAAGGGAGGAGTCATGGAAGGTATACTTGTAATATCATCCCTTTTTGCACGTGTCCTTTTTTATTCTGGCGGATCACATTCATTTATAGCAGATAGTTGTTGTCAGTCATTGGAATTGCCGAGAACATCGATGACCAAGGGTTTTGAGCTCCTGACTCCTTTAGGGAACAGAATGGTGTTGAGTTCTATAGGCCAAGACTGTCCTGTTTATATAGCAGAGTATGCCCTTCCAATTGATTGTTATGTTTTGGTGTTGTTAGAATATGATGTGATTTTGGGAATGAACTGGTTATCTAAGTACCATGCAGTGTTGGACTGTACAGCTAAAACAGTCACCTTTCTATACCTGACCAACCTCGATTTCAGTTTGTGGCTGATCCTAAAGATAAGTTTATAGAGACTTTGATGTCCTATATTCATAAAGAGTCCAAATGTGTATGTATTAAACAGTTGTTGGTAGTACGTGATTTTCCAGATGTTTTTCAGAAAATTCTAGGTTTGCCACCAGTTGACGTACATAATTTCGAATAGATCTTATCCTTGGCACTGCCCCTATATCCAGAGCCCCTTATCGTATGACTCCGTTACAGTTGCATGAGTTGTAAAGACAGATAGATGAATTATGTCATTTGGAGTTTATTCGCCCGAGTACTTCACCTTGGGGAGTGCCTATGCTATTTGTAAAAAAAAAAAAAGAGGATGGTTCGTTACGGTTGTGTGTCGATTATAGAGGACCGAATAAGGTTACGATTAGAAACAAGTATCCACTCCCAAGAATAGATGATTTATTTAATCAGTTGAGCGGTGCGCAGTATTTCTCGAAGATAGATTTACGGTCTGGGCATCATCAGATTTGGGTTCGGGAGGAGGATATCCTGAAGACAGCTTTTGTGACTCGTTATGGACAATTTGAATTTTAGGTTATGTCATTTGGTCTGACTAATGCACCTGCAGTATTTATGTAGTTGATGCATGAGGTATTCCATCCTTATTTGGATCAGTTTATTATTGTTTTTATTAATAATATTTTAATATATTCAAAGACAAGGGAAGATCATGAGTGTCACTTAGAGATGACGTTGCAAACCCTTCGTGCCCACCAGCTATATGTTAAACTGGAAAAATGTGAGTTTTGGCAAGAAGAAGTGAAATTTTTGGGGCACACAGTTTCGAAGAATGGAGTTTCAGTTGATCCAGCTAAGGTTGAAGCAGTTTTGTAATGAAAACAACCAAAGAATGCATCTGAGATTCGGAGTTTCTTAGGTCTAGCAGGGTATTACAGACGTTTTGTTAAGGATTTTCTCGTATAGCTGCCCTGCTGACTCGATTGACTCGAAAGGATGCAATGTTTGTTCAGAGTGGAGCCTGTGAGCGGGCATTCGCGGAACTAAAAACTCGTCTTATGACGACACTAATTCTCACTCTTCCATATGGGAGTTAGGGATTCGTTGTTTATACAGATGTCTCGCTTATAGGTTTGGGGTGTGTCCTAATGCAACAGGGCAAGGTAGTAGCATATGCATCTCGTCAACTTATGCCTCATGAGCAGAATTATCCCACACACGACCTAGAGTTAGCAGTGGTAGTTTTTGCCCTCAAAGTATGGAGGCATTACTTGTATGGGGTTAGATTCGAACTCTTTCGGATCATAAGAGCCTGAAATACCTCTTTTCCCAAGCCGAGTTAAATATGAGGCAGAGACGTTGGATGGAATTGATGAAAGACTATGATTTTGATCTTCAATACCACCCAGAAAAAGATAATGTGGTGGCGGATGCTTTAAGTCGTCAGCCAGAGGCCCAAGTGGTACAATTGATGATGCGAGAGTGGAAAATGGTAGAAGATATAGCTGAATTTGATTTTGAGATGACTTTACAGTCCTCAGTGAAAGTGCCTTGGTTTGTCAATTAACGTAAGTGTTGAGTCAGTTTGACTACAGAGCCTGATAGGAAGATCAATTCAAGCGTCTGCCTCAACCGGATGTGTGCAAGCTCGCCACAGGTAAATCTGAGCCTCACATCCCTTGTTCTAAATCACCAGGAAAGCTAAAACCTTTAAAATAAACTAGAACATCTTAGAGTTTTTAGGGTAAGAAAACGTTTTCAAAATAGGAAAATTATCTAAGTTTTCTTGCCTTGTCGATTTTATCGAAACACATCTCGATATGATTGACCTGTGTTGTCGAGTCCTCGATGCTCCATTGATACCATCGAAAAGAGGACCAAATATGTCCAGCAAGCTCACAAACATATCTGGATGAATTATCGATGTATCGATACACCTATTGATATCATCGATATTCAAATCTCGAGTATATCGAAATCGACTCGATCTTATTGACAGACAGATTTTCGACGCCCCTGTTTTTTTTTTTAAAGAATATCATATAAGCATCGATATATCGAAGCCTCCTCGATACCATCAAAATTCAAACCTTGATGATATCGGTAGGCCTTCAATGATATCGATCTGGGGTGCCAAGTTCTCCAGGAACATATTTCAGGGTGTTTTAACTATGATCAGGGGTCACTCGATAGAATCAATATTCAAATATCGATGATATAGATGCCGTATCGATTGCATCAAACATGGACATAAATTGTCCAGCAAGCTTAATGAAAAATCCTTTTGATTTATCGATGCATCGACACAGCTATTGATATCATCGACATTCAAATTCCGATGATCTCGAAGGTCCCTCGATCACTCTTGAAAACCTAAAATATTTCTAGTCAAGTCTCTCTCATTTTTCAAGTGTCGATGGATCGAACCTCTCATCGATGGAATCGGAGTTCGAAATCCGATGACATCGACAATTGTTTCAATTCATCGACCATCTGGCAAAAGGTTTCAAAAGCGTATGACATCGAGTTCAAGTCATCGAGCGGACCATTGATGCTATCGAGAGTATACGCTAGATGATATCGAACCTACTCGATGATATCAAACTCTATCATAAATGTGACCGTTTTATATCCGTTGGAACCTTTTGCCTATATAAAGAGAACTTGTCTATTGTTGCTGTGAGAGAAAGAAGAGAGAGCTTTTGTGTGTTTAACTTTAGATCTTATACCCAAAGCCCTTTCTCTCAAAGGAGTTCATCCTCCAATCCAGCCTCACCATTGATATTCAATAGAGTGGATTGGGGAATGAACTTCCGCATTCAAGGATCCTCCAACCACCACCTTAATGGCAAATCATTAAGCTGGGATACCTTGTATGCTTAGATGATTGAAATCGCTCTATCTTCTTTATAGGAAAATCTTTTAAGAGTAGGATTTCATCATAACCTTGACCCAACCCGTCCCCACGCATTGGTACATCTTTTGAGTTGCAGATCAAGGAGACTGAAGACTCTTCATCAACAAAGGAGGAGAACTTCGTCAACGTGCTTAATGAGACTCATCCACTTATTTGTAAGTATTTAGAGTCCAGAGGACACTTGTGATCATTCCTTGTTAGGATTGGGTCTTAGGTGTTTTTCACCCCTTTAAGCCTTTGTAGGAGGCCTCCGGATGGAGTGTATGTGGTGGGTACGTTGTGTGGACCCTTGCTCTGTGGAGAGCATAAACAGTCAGCTTCAGTGTGCCTAAACATCTGGTTGAAGGTGAACCAGTCAAAACCTTAGGTTTAAGGTCAACTGTTGTGAAACCTTGGGTTTGAGGTGAACCGTGTAGAAACCTTCGGTAGGGTCTTATGGAAGATCCTTGGCCAGTGTGCCTAAAAGTGGGTGCGTTGTATTGACCCTTACTCGTGAGAGCATAAACAGTCAGCTTCAGTGTAGGTTGTAAAGGTTGAAGGTGAACTTGATTTAAAACCTTAGGTTTGAGGTGAACCGCTGTGAAACCTCCTTAGTGAAATCCGGCACACTCAAGGGTTGAGTGCGTCTGCCGGGATTGGAGTAGAGCACCAAAAGCCTGCAGGGGAATTGCAACCTTTGGAGATACTAGTATGGAAGTGGGAACATGTAACTACGGATTTCATTGTGGGTTTACCAAGAACCTTACATCGACATGATGCTATATGGGTTGTTGTAGACTGTTTGACAAAGACAACCCACTTTCTTCCTATTTGTATTTCTTAGTCTACAGATCGACTCGCAACGTTATTTATAAACGAAATTGTTAGATTACATGGTGTATGTAAGACCCTATACCCCAGAAATCTGGTTTGTACACTGGATCGCCGTTGGTTGTAGGTCCATTGGCCCCGAGAATATTTTGTCTTGATCATAATGTTGTTCCATTATCGAGTCACAAGTCGTATGTCAACCCAATGTCCGAATGTTAAGATACGGACTTAAAATTAAACAATCTGAGAAATGACCATTATGTCCTTATTTTAGGTGAGGCTCCGCCAACATCGAGTTTTCAAATCCGTTAAGTCGGAGAGCCTAACCGTTGTGGTCGTAGTCAAGTTACGGAGTTACTGACGAAAACGGCATGTCAATATGACACCTGGATTGTAAGTTACGCATCGATATGTACATGTATAGTTTAATAAAATAACTCAAATGACCTCGGTTTTTTTTTTTTAATCCTTGGAATACTTTTTGTTAAATCAGTTACATAACATTTTGTTTATTGCCACCATAAGTTTAAACTTCTAAAATATTATCCCAAAACATCCCATAAACCGTTTTTAGCTAAAAGCCATTTACAAGTCTATAAATAGGTTAAACCTCTTTCATACATTTCATTTCCAGCCAACACTCTAGTTGAAGAGGAAAAGAAGAAAAAGAAGAAGAAAAAAAGAAAGAGAAGCTGAGGTTGAGAGCCAAACCTCTGATACTTTCAGGTGAGTGCATGGATAGGAGCACGCATGTGTATGTTGGGGTTGCCTTCAAAACCCTTTTTGCTGGAGTTTCATGTAGGGTTAGAAACTTGCTGATTTTACTGTGTGAGAATTAGGAAATTAGGGATGGTATTGCTGGAAGTAAGTATGCTGGATTGCTGTATTAGGTTAGGTATTGCTGGAATTGCTGTATGAAGGTTAGAATATTGCTGGAATTAGGGATTGTTGGAATTAAGTATTGCTGAAATTAGGGTTAGGTATTGCTGAATTAGGTATTGTTGTATTAGGGTTAGGTATTGCTGGAATTGCTGTATTAGTGTTAGGTATGGCTGGAATTGCTGTATTAAGGTTAGGTTATAGCTTAATTTCATTTAGGGTCAGATTCTTACTGGATTGGTTGCTGGAATTGCTGAATTTAGGTTCGAATATTGCTGGATTTTCGTTTGGGTTATGTTCTCATTGGATTTAGGTTCGCATATTGTTGGATGTTTGTTTGGGTTATGTTCTAGTTGGATTTTTCTGAAGGTTATTGCTGATTTTCCTGATTTAATTAGTGAGATTATTAATGGAAGGTTGATGATAGAGATGAGTTAGTTTTTTGTTAGCTGTCCCTTACAAAGTCCTACAAAGTCCGCCCACTACCTGTTTGACAAAATATTTCAAAGAAAGATCTTTCATCCTGTAATGTAGTTACTTCCTGCGAAAAAGCATGTTTGTGGCATGACGTCTTATAGCAGAATGAATTTTTAGATTGGAGTTAGATTGGCTAAGTTATGTGCATATCAAATGCATGGTTCATAGTTGATGTATCATTATATGATTGAGCATGAATGATTCATACCATGGTATAGTGATCTTAGTGGGTTGTGTTGCGACAGACGATGTGTAGTCTGTAAACCGTCTGTGAACCGTCTAGATACAGGATGCATTACAGGAGACCCCTATGGGGAACTTAAAGATATGAGGGGACCTCATGAGGAAGGTCGTCCTCTGTTTGCCTTTAAAACAAAAAAATGAAATGATCTGTTATGCTTGTGTGTGGACTCATGCATACATACATACGGTGATTGTAAATGCAATGAACATACGTTGTTATAACTTGAGTTGGACACCACACCGGAAATGTGTAATTCGACAGGACAGGACATGATTAGAGGGTCCGTGGGTGAAAGTCCCTAAACCCGATTAGTACCATTGGGAGCGACCAATGCTTAGACCGGGTGGAAGAACAGAGCGCTGAAATGCTGAAATACCAAAGTAGGCAGCGATTCCCACCGACGTGTGTCGATTGGTTGAGAGGTTTGACCTGACCTGCTTATGGGCAAGCAAAGATAGGTTGTGTGTGACGAGCTCTTAAATTGTCCGCTATCGTCTTGCCAGGCGACTTATAACTTCTCGCTGTTAGGCAGATAGTGAGGTTCAATACAAGTGGGTTAGACTAGTTCAGCCCGTGAACTATGTAGTCCCACCTCTGTAGTTGACCACGGTGGAAAAGTCTATACAAGTGGGTAGAAGTCCCACCTCTGTTTTAGACTTTGGTGATCCAATATGAAAAGTTGTGAAAATGTTGAAAGCGTGTGTATGTTACAAGTGGGTAGAAGTCCCACCTCTGTATATAAAAATGATTTGGAAGCCTGTGCATTCATGTGCATTAAATGAGCATGACATGAAACATGCATTTTCACGGCACACACGCACTCACTGGGCTTAGTAGCTCAAGCTTTCCTTTCTATTTTTTTTCAGGTGAGAGTAGGGAGCTGCAGGAGTAGAGGCTACAGACTCCAGTTGTAATTTTTGCTTTGTACATATCAGTGTATATATTTTTTTGTAATACCCTGCATATGTACATCAGGTATAGTAAATATGATGTGGTTTATGTTTTGGTTTGCCCTGAGGTGCTCAGTTGTACACAGTAATATATATTGTATATGATGAAATTTTGAGAAATGCAATATGTTTGTTGGTTTTACTTTCAGAAATCCTCCTTGTGGAGCCCCGCTTATGGGACTTAGTATGTGCTACTTGAAAGTCCCAAGAATCGGAGTTCTACGGAGGATGTCAACCAAAATCTGGTGTTTAGTAACACTAGATTGAGGGTCGTGACAGAAAATGGTATCAGAGCATGATCTGGGAACTATCTACATAAATCATAATGTATTTACTATATGTTGTTGTTGTTAGAGTTGTTAGGTTCATGTTTTGCGACGTAAATGAGTTGTATGGTTATGTATTAGTATGTATCTATTTCTATAGATTTACTTGTTCTGGTTATGTATTAGTATGTATATTGTATAGATTTACTTGTTCGTTTTAGGCTAATTTGGTGTTTTATCTATAGGATGCCGCCTAGAAAGAATCCTGTTCAGACTCCTCCAGTGCAACCTAAGTCTAAGTCAAGATCTACGTCAAAACCTGTTCAGACTCCTCCAGTGCAACCCAAGTCTAAGTCAAAATCTACGTCAAATTCTGTTCCAGATCCAATTATACCTATTCCTGCAACACAACTTCAACAACTGTTGCAGACTATGTCAACTATTACAGCTAATCAAAAGCAGCGATCTAGTTCTACTCCTGAGACATCAGCGCAGGAGCGGGCCAGTGCTCTTTTTATGGAGTTTAGACGTCTAGATCCACCTTATTTTTCTGGCAAGCCAGATCCTATGGCAGCCGAGTTATGGAAGTCAGAAATAGAGAAACTTTTTCAAGTTATGGGTTGTACTTCCAAGCAATGTGTTACCTTAGCGACTTATCAATTGCAAGGAGAGGCAGAACAATGGTGGAAGTCAGTTGTACGTTCAGATCCAAAAGTAGTGTGGACATGGGAAGCGTTTAAAGACTAGTTCGATCGTAAGTTTTTCCCCGTAGCTATTCGTCGTCAGAAAGCACATGAATTTGAGTCGTTGGTTCAGGGTGAGCTGTCTGTTACTGACTATGAGGCTCGTTTTATAGAATTATCTCATTTTGCTCCACATTTAGTAGCCGATAATGATCTGAAGGCGAGGAAATTTGAGGATGGCTTACGTCCTAGTTTGCGATCTCGAGTGAGAGGGTTTGAGTTGTCAACTCTTGAGGGAGTAGTAGTGAAGGCACAAATTTTTGAGTCTGATTGGAACCAACAACAAAGTATGCATCCATCTACTTCTAATCAACAAAGGAAGAGGAGATTTATGTCAGAGAGTGGTAGTTTTCAGCCCTTTTTATCCCCAAAGAGGCCTACATTGAGATATGATAATGCAGCCAGACCTGATGTAAGACCCCTAGTATCACCATCTGTTCCTCCACGACAGGTTTTAGCTAGACCTGATGTCAGACCCCCAGTATTACCGTCTGTTCCTCAGCGACAGTTTTTCGGAGCCTGTTATAATTGTGGTGGTATAGGGCACCGTAAAAAGGATTGTCCAAATCCGCAGAAACAAAAGCCAGGTCTACCACTTAGGCATCAGCAGCCCCAGCAGCAAAGGCCACCATATAGGATATAGTATAGGCCTCAACAACAACAGTCTCAACAGCAGTCACAGCGGCAGCAAGGTAAACAACCCGTACCCCTTCAGACGCAGCCTCGTGTTTATACAATCCAGAAGGGAGATTCTCAGACTAAGGGAGGAGTCATAGAAGGTATTCTTGTAGTATCATCCCTTTTTGCACGTGTCCTTTTTTATTCTGGCGCATCACATTCATTTATAGCAGATAGTTTTTGTCAGTCGTTGGAATTGCCGAGAACATCGATGACTAAGGGATTAGAGCTCTTGACTCCTTTAGGGAAACGAACAGTTTTGAGTTCTATATGTCAGGATTGTCATGTTTACATTGTAGAGCATGCCCTTCCAATCAATTGTTATGTTTTGGAGTTGTTAGAATATGATGTGATTTTGGGAATGGATTGGTTATCCAAGTATCATGCAGTGTTGGACTGCACTGCTAAGACAGTCACCTTTTCTACACCTGACCATCCTCGATTTCAGTTTGTGGCTGATCCTAAAGATAAGTTTATAGAGACTTTGATGTCCTGTGTTCATGACGAGTCCAAAGATGTAGGTATTGAACAGTTGCTGGTAGTACGTGATTTTCCAGATGTTTTTCAAGAAATTCCAGGTTTGCCACCTGTTAGGCGTACAGAATTTCGAATAGATCTTATCCTTGGCACTGCCCCTATAGCAAGAGTCCCTTATCGTATGGCACCATTAGAGTTGCGTGAGTTGCAAAGACAGATAGATGAATTACGTCGTTTGGAGTTTATTCGCCCGAGTACTTTACCTTGGGGAGCGCCTGTACTTTTTGTACAGAAGAAGGATGGTTCTTTACGGTTGTGTGTCGATTATCGTGGACTTAATAAGATTACGATTAGAAACAAGTATCCGCTCCTAAGAATAGATGATTTATTCGATCAGTTGAGTGGTGCGCAGTATTTCTCGAAGATAGATTTACGGTCTGGGTATCATCAGATTCGGGTTCGAGAGGAGGATATCCCGAAGACAGCTTTTGTGACTCGTTATGGACAATTTGAATTTCAGGTCATGTCATTTGGTCTGACTAATGCACCGGCAGTCTTTATGCAGTTGATGAATGAGGTCTTCTGTCCTTATTTGGACCAGTTTATTGTTGTTTTTATTGATGATATTTTAATCTATTCAAAGACCAGGGAAGATCATGAGTGTCACTTAGAGATGACGTTGCAAACCCTTCGTGTTCACCAACTATATGCTAAATTGGAAAAATGTGAGTTTTGGCAGGAAGAGGTAAAACTTTTGGGGCACACAGTGTCGAAGAATGGAGTTTCAGTTGATCTAACTAAGGTTGAAGCAGTTTTGCAATGGAAACAGCCAAAGAATGCATCTGAGATTCGGAGTTTCTTAGGGCTAGCAGGGTATTACAGACGTTTTGTTAAAGGATTCTCTCGTATAGCTGCCCCACTGACTCGATTGACTCGAAAGGATGTAATATTTGTTTGGAGTGGAGCCTGTGAGCGGGCATTCGCGGAACTAAAAACTCGTCTTACGACGGCCACCGGTTCTCACTCTTCCATCTGGGAGTGAGGGATTCGTTGTTTATACACAGATGCCTCGCTTATAGGTTTGGGGTGTGTCCTAATGCAACAGGGAAAGGTAGTAGCATATGCATCTCGCCAGCTTAGGCCTCATGAGCAGAATTATCCCGTACATGACCTAGAGTTAGCAGCAGTAGTTTTTGCCCTCAAAGTATGGAGGCATTACTTGTATGGGGTTCGATTTGAACTTTTTTTCGGATCATAAGAGCCTGAAATACCTTTTTTCCCAAGCCGAATTGAATATGAGGCAAAGACGTTGGATGGAATTGATGAAAGACTATGATTTTGATCTTCAGTACCACCCAGGAAAAGCTAATGTGGTGGCAGATGCGTTAAGTCGTCAGCCACAGGCCCAAGTGGCACAATTGATGATGCGAGAGTGGAAAATAGTAGAAGATATAGCTAAATTCAATTTTGAGATGACTCTACAGTCCTCAGTTGTACAATTAGCAAACTTGACGGTTCAGCCCTCTTTGATATCCCAAGTAATAGAAGCCCAACAGTTTGATCAATGGGCGTTGTTTTGTAAAGATGTGATAATAGGGAAAAATCAACCGGAGTGGCAGATAGGTTTGGATGGTGGACTTCGGTTTCAGGGCAGATTATATGTTTCAGATATCTCAGAATTGAAGAAGACCCTTATGGATGAGGCACATCGCACTCAGTTTACTATCCACCCAAGATCTACGAAGATGTATAAGGACATGAAAAGGCAATTTTGGTGGACTGGAATGAAACGTGAAGTTGTTAGGCATGTGTCAGAGTGTGATGTATGCAAACGAGTAAAGGCAGAGCATCAAAAGCCGGCAGGGGAATTGCAACCTTTGGAGATACCAGTATGGAAGTGGGAACATGTAACTATGGATTTCATTGTGGGTTTACCAAGAACCTTACGTCGACATGATGCTATATGGGTTATTGTAGACCGTTTGACAAAGACAGCCCACTTTCTTCCTATTTGTATTTCTTGGTCTACAGATCAACTCGCAACTTTATTTATCAATGAAATTGTTAGATTACATGGTGTACCTGTGTCAATTGTATCTGACTGAGATCCGAGGTTTACATCAAAGTTTTGAAAGAGTTTTCAAAAAGCAATGGGGACGGCTTTAAAATTTAGCACAGCATATCATCCACAAACAGATGGGCAGTCCGAAAGAGTTAACCAGATTCTCGAGGACATGCTTAGATCATGTGCCTTAGATTTCTCTGGTAGTTGGGACGACCACTTGCCGTTAGCAGAATTTGAGTATAATAATAGTTTTCAGGCTACTATTGGCATGGCACCCTATGAAGCGTTATATGGTAGACCTTGCAGGTCCCTAAGTTGTTGGACTGAAATTGGTGAGCGATGTCTTTTAGGTCCTGATATTGTCCGGCAAACGTCTGAAAAGATTGATCTTATTCGACAACGTATGCTTACAGCTCAAAGCCGACAGAAGAGTTTTGCAGATCGCCGGCGTAGACCCTTAGAGTTTGTCGAGGGAGACCGAGTATATCTCCGAGTTTCACCAGTAAAAGGTGTAGTACGATTTGGTGTTAAGGGAAAGTTAGCCTCGAGGTTTATAGGGCCCTTTGATATTGTTGAACGAGTTGGCCCTGTAGCTTATCGTCTTGTTTTGCCACCCCAATTATCTGGAGTTCATAATGTTTTTCACGTTTCGATGCTCCATAAATGTGATCAGAAGATAATAGTACCTGTTATTGACTGGCAATCCTTAGCAGTTCGAGAAGATGCATCCTATATCGAGCAGTCAATTTGTATCGTGGATAGAAAAGAACAAGTTCTTCGTACGAAAGTCATTCCCTTAGTTAAAGTCCAATGGGGTTATCATTCTGTAGAAGAAGCAACCTGGGAACGGGAAGCAGAGATACGCAGTCGTTACCCTCGTCTATTTAATTCCTAGGTACGTATAACTCTGATGATGGTTATTGTTATATTGTACTGTTATGATATGTTTTGAAATAAATTTCGAGGACGAAATTTTTTAAAGGGGAAGAGTTGTAAGACCCTATACCCCAGAAATCTGGTTTGTACATGGACAGCCGTTGGTTGTAGGTCCATTGGCCCCGAGAATATTTTGACTTGATCATAATGTTGTTCCATTATCGAGCCACAAGCCGTATGTCAACCCAATGTCCGAATGTTAAGATACGGACTTAAAATTAAACAATCTGAGAAATGACCATTATGTCCTTATTTTAGGTGGGGCTCCGCCAACATCGAGTTTTCAAATCCGTTAAGTCGGAGAGCCTAACCGTTGTGGTCGTAGTCAAGTTACGGAGTTACTGACGAAAACGGCATGTCAATATGACACCTGGATTGTAAGTTACGCATCGATATGTACATGTATAGTTTAATAAAATAACTCAAATGACCTCGTTTTTTTTTTAAAATCCTTGGAATACTTTTTGTTAAATCAGTTACATAACATTTTGTTTATTGCCACCATAAGTTTAAACTTCTAAAATATTATCCCAAAACATCCCATAACCCCCTTTTTAGCTAAAAGCCATTTACAAGTCTATAAATAGGTTAAACCTCTTTCATACATTTCATTTCCAGCCAACACTCTAGTTGAAGAGGAAAAGAAGAAGAAGAAGAAGACAAAGAAAGAGAAGCTGAGGTTGAGAGCCAAACCTCTGATACTTTCAGGTGAGTGCATAGATTAGGAGCACGCATGTGTATGTTGGGGTTGCCTTCAAAACCCTTTTTGCTGGAGTTTCATGTAGGGTTAGAAACTTGCTGATTTTACTGTGTGAGAATTAGGGATTGTATTGCTGGACGTAGGTATTGCTGTATTAGGGTTAGGTATTGCTGGAATTGCTGTATGAAGGTTAGAATATTGCTGGAATTAGGGATTGTTGGAATTAAGTATTGCTGAAATTAGGGTTAGGTATTGCTGGAATTAGGTATTGTTGTATTAGGGTTAGGTATTGCTGGAATTGCTGTATTAGTGTTAGGTATGGCTGGAATTGCTGTATTAAGGTTAGGTTATAGCTTAATTTCATTTAGGGTCAGATTCTTACTGGATTGGTTGCTGGAATTGCTGAATTTAGGTTCGAATATTGCTGGATTTTCGTTTGGGTTATGTTCTCATTGGATTTAGGTTCGCATATTGTTGGATGTTTGTTTGGGTTATGTTCTAGTTGGATTTTTCTGAAGGTTATTGCTGGATTTTCCTGATTTAATTAGTGAGATTATTAATGGAAGGTTGGATGATAGAGATGAGTTAGTTTTGTTTAGCTGTCCCTTACAAAGTCCTACAAAGTCCGCCCACTACCTGTTTGACAAAATATTTCAAAGAAAGATCTTTCATCTCTGTTGTTGTATTACTTCCTGCGAAAAAGCATGTTTGTGGCATGACGTCTTATAGCAGAATGAATTTTTAGATTGGAGTTAGATTGGCTAAGTTATGTGCATATCAAATGCATGGTTCATAGTTGATGTATCATTATATGATTGAGCATGAATGATTCATACCATGGTATAGTGATCTTAGTGGGTTGTGTTGCGACAGACGATGTGTAGTCTGTAAACCGTCTGTGAACCGTCTAGATACAGGATGCATTACAGGAGACCCCTATGGGGAACTTAAAGATATGAGGGGACCTCATGAGGAAGGTCGTCCTCTGTTTGCCTTTAAAACAAAAAAATGAAATGATCTGTTATGCTTGTGTGTGGACTCATGCATACATACATACGGTGATTGTAAATGCGATGAAACATACGTTGTTATAACTTGAGTTGGACACCACACCGGAAATGTGTAATTCGACAGGACATGATTAGAGGGTCCGTGGGTGAAAGTCCCTAAACCCCGATTGGTACCATTGGGAGTGACCAATGCTTAGACCGGGTGGAAGAACAGAGCGCTGAAATGCTGAAATACCAAAGTAGGCAGCGATTCCCACCGACGTGTGTCGATTGGTTGAGAGGTTTGACCTGACCTGCTTATGGGCAAGCAAAGATAGGTTGTGTGTGATGAGCTCGTAAATTGTCCGCTATCGTTTTACCAGGCGACTTATGATTTCTCGCTGTTAGGCAGATAGTGAGGTTCAATACAAGTGGGTTAGACTAGTTCAGCCCGTGAACTATGTAGTCCCACCTCTGTAGTTGACCACGGTGGAAAAGTCTATACAAGTGGGTAGAAGTCCCACCTCTGTTTTAGACTTTGGTGATCCAATATGAAAAGTTGTGGAAATGTTGAAAGCGTGTGTATGTTACAAGTGGGTAGAAGTCCCACCTCTGTATATAAAAATGATTTGGAAGCCTGTGCATTCATGTGCATTAAATGAGCATGACATGAAACATGCATTTTCACGGCACACACGCACTCACTGGGCTTAGTAGCTCAAGCTTTCCTTTCTATTTTTTTCAGGTGAGAGTAGGGAGCTGCAGGAGTAGAGGCTACAGACTCCAGTTGTAATTTTTGCTTTGTACATATCAGTGTATATTTTTTTTGGTAATACCCTGCATATGTACATCAGGTATAGTAAATATGACGTGGTTTATGTTTTGGTTTGCCCTGAGGTGCTCAGTTGTACACAGTAATATATATTGTATATGGTGAAATTTTAAGAAATGCAACATGTTTGTTGGTTTTACTTTCAGAAATCCTCCTTGTGGAGCCCCGCTTATGGGACTTAGTATGTGCTACTTGAAAGTCCCAAGAATCGGAGTTCTACGGAGGCTGTCAACCAAAATCTGGTGTTTAGTAACACTAGATTGAGGGTCGTAACAGTGTACCTATTTCAATTGTATCTGACCGAGATCCAAGGTTTACATCAAAGTTTTGGAAGAGTTTTCAAAAAGCAATGGAGATGACTTTAAGCTTTAGCACATCATATCATCCACAAACAGATGGGCAGTCCAAAAGAGTTAACCAGATTCTCGAGGACATGCTCAGATCATGTGTCTTAGATTTCTCTGGTAGTTAGGATGACCACTTGTCATTAGCAGAATTTGCGTATAAAGAGTTTTCAGGCTACTATTGGCATTGCACGCTATAAGGCGTTATATGGTAGACCTTGTAGGTCCCTAAGTTGTTAGACTGAGCTTGGTGAGTAATCTCTTTTAGGTCCTGATGTTGTCTGAAAAACGTCTAAAAAGATTGATCTTATTCGACAACGTATGCTTATAGCTCAAAATCGGCAGATGAGTTTTAAAGATCGCCGGCGTAGACTCTTAGAGTTTGTCAAGGGAGACGTATATATCTCCGAGTTTCACCAGTGAAAGGTGTAGTACTATTTGGTGTTAAGGAAAAGTTAGCCCCGAGGTTTATAGGGCCCTTTCATATTGTTGAACGAGTTAGCACCGTAGCTTATCGTGTCACTTTGCCACCCCAATTATCTGGAGTTCATAATGTTTTTCACGTCTCTATGCTCCGTAAATGTGATCCGAAGATAATACACCTGTTATTGACTGACAATCCTTAGCAATTCGAGAAGATGCATCCTATATCGAGAAGTCAACCTGTATCGTGGATAGAAATGAACAAGTTCTTCATACTAAAGTCATCCCCTTAGTTAAAGTCCAATGGGGTTATCATTCTGTAAAAGAAGCAACCTGGGAACGGGAAGCAGAGATACGCAGTCGTTACCCTCATCTATTTGATTCTTAGGTACATATAAATATGATATGGTTATTGTTGTATTGTACTGTTATAACCGGATATGTTTTGAAATTTCGAGGATGAATTTTTTTTTAAGGAGGGAAGAGTTGTAAGACCCGAGGCACCGAAATCTGGTTCATACAATGGATAGCCGTTGGCTGTAGGTCCATTGGCCCCGAGAATGTTTTCGACTTGATCAAATGTTGTTCTGTTATCGATCCGCAAGCTGTATTTCAACCTAATGTCCGAATTTTAAGATACAGACTTAAAATTAAACAATATGAGAAATGACAATTATGTCCTTATTTTATCTGGCTAAGCACCACTATCGAGTTTTCAAAATCCGTTAGGTCCGAGAGCCTAACCGTTGTGGTCGTAGTCAAGTTACGGAGTTACTGGCTAAAACGGCATGTCAATAGGACATCTGGATTGCAAGTTATGCATAGATATGTACATGTCTATTTTGAGAAAATATATTTAAATGACCTCGATGTTTTTAAACTCCTGGGAATACGTTAGTTCAAATTACTTAAATAACATTGTTATATTACTACTATAAGCTTAAACTTTTCAAAATCATCACAAAACATCTCATAACCCTCATTTTTTACACAAAAGTCAATTTAAAACCCTTTTCAAGTCCATATATATGAAAACCGTCTTGCAACATTCCATTTTCTAGCACTCTTTCTTGTTGAGTGTGAAGTTGAGAAGAAGAAAAAGAAGAAGAAGAAGAAGAAAAGGAAATAGAAGCTGAGGTTCAGAACCAATCCTCCGATACTTACAGGCGAGTGCATCAATTAAGAGCATGCATATATGTGTGTTGGGGTTTCCTTGAAAACCCTATTGCTGAATTTTCTGGTTTCAGGTTAGGTATTGTTGAATTTTCTGATTTCGGGTTAGGTATTGCTGAATTTTCTGATTTCGGGTTATGTATTGCTGGATTTTCCTTGAAAGCCCTATAAAAGACGAGCTTTTCTGATTTAGGGTTAGGTTATTGCTGGAATTTCTAATGGAGTTGGTTAATTTATTGCTGGATTTTCTTTCAAAGCTCAATAGAAGACTAACATTTCTAGTTTAAATTAGGTAGGTTATTGCTGGATTTTCTTAAGGTTATAGCCGGATTTTCTGAGTCAATTGATTAGGTTAGTAATGAAAGATTAGATGATAGAGATGATTTAGTTTTGTTTAAAGTCATACGTATTTCTAAAGGTTTCTCTCTGTCCCTTACAAAGTCTGCCCGCTACTTATCTGATAAAATGTTTGAAAGAAATATCCTACATCCTTTTGATGCAGTTAATTCTTGAGAAAAAGCATGCTTGTGGCATGAAGTCTTCTAGCAGAATAAATTCCGGATTGGATTTAGATTGGCTAAGTCATGTGTATATCATATACATGATTCATAGTTGTTGTATCATTGTATGATTGAGTAAATGATTCATATCATGATATGGTGATATGGTGATCATAGTGGGTTTTGTTGCGACACACGATATGTCTATGATGAATATGTAAACCGTCTAGATACAGGATATATTACATGAGACCCCTATGAGGAATTTAAATGTATGAAGAGACCACATGAGGAAGGTTGTCCTATGCTTGCCTTGAAAACCATGACATATTGTGCTTGTGTGTGGACTTATGCATATGGTGATTGTAAATGCGATGAAACATACTTTGTTATGACTTGAGTTGGACACCATACCAAAAATGTATAATTCGATAGGACATGATTAGAAGGTCCGTGAATGAAAGTCCCTAAACTCTGATGGGTACCATTAGGAGCGACTATGCCAAAACCGGGTGGAAGAAAAGAGCGCTGAAATGCCGAAATACTAAAGTAGGCAGCGACTCCCACCAACGCATGTCAATTGGTTTAGAGGTTTGACCTGACCTGTTTATGGGCAAGCAAAGATAGGTTATGTGTGACGAGTTCATAAATTGTCCGCTATCGTTTTGTCAGGCGACTTATTACTTCTTGCTGTTAGGCAGATAGTGAGGTTCAACACAAGTGGGTTAGACTAGTTAGGCCCGTAAACTATGTAGTCCCACCTGTGTAATTGACCATGGTGGAAAAGTCTATATAAGTGGATAGTAATCATATGCGAGTCGCACCTCTGTTTTAGACCTTGGTATTCCAATTGGAAAATGTAGAAAGTTGTAGAAACGTTGAAAGAGTATGTAAATGACAAGTGGGTAGAAGTCCCACCTCTGTATATAAACATTATTTGGAATATAAAAAGTGGCATAATGCATTGTATCTTTATTTTATTGTTATCGATCCAGAAAGCTTGTGTATTCCTGTGCATGATATGAGCATGACATGAAACATGCATTTTCACTGCACACACGCACTCACTGGGCTTAGTAACTTAAGCTTTCCTTTCTATTTTTTTTATAGGTGAGAGTAGGGAGCTGCATGAGTAGAGGCTACAGACTCCAGTTGTCCTTTTGTTTTGTACATATCAGTGTATATATATATATATATATATATATATATATAATATATATATATATATATATATATATATATATATTTGTAATACTCTGAATATGTACATCAGGTATAATAATTATGAAATGGTTTATGTTTTCGTTTTGCCTTGATGTGCTCAGTTGTACACAGTAATATATGTTCAATATGATGAAACTTTGAGAAATGAAACGTGTTTGTCGTCTTTATTTTCAGAAATCCTCCTTGTGGAGCCCCGCATATGGGACTTAGTATGTGATAGTTGGAAGTCGCATAATCGGAGTTCTACAGAGGCTGTCAACCAAAATTTGGTATATAGTAATCATGGATTACCAACACTAGATTTAAGGTCATGACATTACAAGTCTCATGACCCATTAACAGGGTAGAGAACTTTGACCATGCTACTCATAACAATGGTGGGTAGATGAGCACCATTTCTATGCCATAGAATTGATATGGATCATATGTAACATATGGTTGTGGGAAGATTAACCCCCTCAGCTCTATCACAAAGTTGTAATAAAAAATTACAGATATAAGCAAGTGTGTCCTTATAGATACGGACAGGGATATTAGTCATATGATGATGGGCAGAGATATCTAGGATAATCCAACAAGTATGGCAGAGAGTGGCAATTCGAAGAGGACATGACTTAATAGCATTTTATCATGAAATTAGTATAATACAGTAGACACGTGAACTAGATGTATTATGACCATTTCTTACTAGGGAGGAGTGGGATGACCCACTTTACAAGTGGGTTAATTCAACTAATCTAGAAGATGCAAATGAATTGCTTGATCGACACCTTTGTAGAAAAAGTGACATCTTCATATGATTCCTTGGTAATGTGAGGTGGTGGAAACAACCAAACATCACATTGAATATATGGTGATCACAACCTTACTAATAATGACACAGAGAGTGATGAAGTCGTGGTTAGCAGCAATGATGGTGACGATGCGGTTGGAAATAATAATAGTAATGATAATGATTTTGTAAAGAAAGTAAGAATTACAAGTCCATTGACCCATTCACAGGGTAGAGCACTCTGACCATGCTACTCATATCAATGGTGGGTAGATGACCTCCATTTCTATGCCATAGAATTGATATGGATCATATGTAACATATGGATGTGGGAAGAGTGACCCCCTTAGCTCTATCACAAAGTAGCAATCAACCAAGTACGGATATAAGCAAGAGTGTCCTTAAAAATACCGACAGGGTTATCAGTCATATGATTATGGGCAGATATATCCAAGATACTCATACAAGTATGGTAGAGAGCTACAATTCGAAGAAAATGAGTACCGATGATAAGTGACAGAGTACATGACTTAATATTATTTTATCATGAAATTAATATAATACAATAGACACGTGGAGTAGCAGTATTATGACTATTTCTTAGAAGGGAGGAGAGGGGCGACCCACTTTACAAGTGGGCTAAGTCAACTAATCTAGAAGATGCAAATGAATTTCTTGACCAACAACTTTTTAGAAAAAGTGACATCTTCGTATGATTCCTTGGTCATGAGAGATGGTGGAAACAACCAAACATCACATTCAATACATGGTGGTCACAACCTTACTAATAATGACACAAAGAGTGATGAAGGCGAGGTTGACAGCAATGATGGGGATTATGGGGTTGGAAATAATAACATTAGTGATAATGATTTTGTAAAGATAGTATGAATTACAAATCTCAAGACCCATTAACAGGGTAGAGCACTTTGACCATGCTACTCATATCAATGGTGGGTACAAGAGCACCATTTATATGCCATAGAATTGATATGGATTATATGTAACATATGGCGGTGGGAAGATTGACCCCTTCAGCTCTGTCACAAAGTTGCAATCAACCAATTATGGATATAATCAAGCGTGTCCTTATAGATACCAACAGGGATATCAATCATATGATAATGGGCAAAGATATCTAAGATACTCCTACAAGTATGGCAGAGAGCTGCAATTCGAAGAGGATGAGTATAGATGATAAGTGAGAAAGTAAATGACTTAATAGCATTTTATCATGAAATTAGTATAATACAGTAGAAATGTGGAGTAGCAGTATTATGACCATTTAATACTAGGGAGGAGATGGGGTACCCGCTTTGCAAGTGGGTTAAGTCAAGTAATCTAGAAGATGTAAATGAATTGCTTAATCGACACCTTTATAGAAAAAGTGACAACTTCGTATGATTCCTTGGTCATGAGTGGTGGTAGAAACAACCAAACATCACATTAAATACATGCTAGTCATAACCTTACAAATATTGACATAGAAAGTGATGAAGGCAAGGTTGACAGCAATGATGGTGACGATGGGGTTGGAAATAATAAGGACAGGGATATCAGTCATATGATTATGGGCAGATATATCCAGGATACTCATACAAGTATGGTAGAGTGCTCTAATTCGAAGAAGATGAGTACCGATGATAAGTGAGAGAGTACATGACTTAATATTAGTTTATCATGAAATTAATATAATACAGTAGACACGTGGCGTAGTAGTATTATGACCATTTCCTACTAGGGAGGAGAGGGAGGACCCACTTTACAAGTTGGTTAAGTAAACTAATCTAGAAGATACAAATAATTTGCTTAATAGACACCTCTGTAGAAAAAGTGACATCTTCGTATGATTCCTTGGTCATGAGAGGGGGTGGAAACAACCAAACATCACATTGAATACATGGTGGTCACAACTTTACTAATACTAACATAGAGAGTGATGAAGGTGAGGTTAGCAACAATGATGGTGACAATGAGGTTGGAAATAATAGCAGCAGTGATAATGATTTTGTAAAGAAAGTATGAATTACAAGTCCATTGACCCTTTCAAAGGGTAGAGCATTTGACCATGCTACTCGTATCAATGGTGGGTAAATGACCTCTCTTTCTGTGCCATAGAATTGATATGGATCATATGTAACATATGGATGTGGGAACAGTGACCCCCTCAGCTTTGTCACAAAGTTGCAATCAAACACATACGAATAAAAGCAAGTGTCCTTATAGATATCGACAAGGATATCAGTCATATGATTATGGGCTGATATATCCAGGATACTCCTACAAGTATGGAAGAGAGTTGTAATTCGAAGAGGATGAGTACCAATGATAAGTGAGAGAGTACATGACCTAATAGCATTTTATCATGAAATTAGTATAATACAGTAGACACGTGGAGTGAGACTACTATCACCATTTCTTACTACGGAGGAGAGGGAGGACCCACTTTACAAGTGAGTTAAGTTAACTAATCTATAAGATGCAAATGAAATGCTTGATCGACACCTTTGTAAAAAAAAGTGACATCTTCATATGATTCCTTGATCATGAGAGGTGGTGGAAACAACCAAACATCACATTGAATACATGGTGGTCACAACCTTACTAATACTGACACAGAGAGTGATCAAGGCAAGGTTGGCAGGAATGATGGTGACGATGGGGTTGGAAATAATAGCAGTAGTGATAATGATTTTGAAAAGAAAGTATGAATTACAAGTGTCTTGACCCATTAACAGGGTAGAGCACTTTGACCATGCTACTCATATCAATGGTGGAGAAATGAGCTTCATTTCTGTGCCATAGAATTCATATGACTCATATGTGACATATGGCTGTGGGAAGATTGACCCCCTCAGCACAGTCAGAAAGTTGCAATCTACCAATTACGGATATAAGCAAGAGTGTCCTTATAGATACCGACAGGGATATTAGTCATATGATTATGGGCAGAGATATCTAGGATACTCCTACAAGTATTGCAGAGTGTTGTAATTCGAAGAGGATGAGTACCGATGATAAGTGAGAGAGTACATGATTTAATAGCAATTTATCATGAAATTAGTATAATACAGTAGACACGTGGACTAGATATATTATGACCATTTCTTACTAAGGAGTGGGAGGACCCACTTTACAAGTGGGTTAAGTCAACTAATCTAGTAGATGCAAATGAATACATGGTGGTCACAACCTTACTAATACTGACACAGAGTGATGAAAAAGTAATCTTGTAGAAAAAGTGACATGTTCATATGATTCCTTGATCATGTGAGGCGATGGAAACAACCAAACATCACATTGAATACATGGTGGTCGCAACCTTACTAATACTGACACAGAGTGATGAAAGCGGGGTTGGCAGCAATGATGGTGACGATCGAGTTGGAAATAATAGCAGTACTGATAATGATATTGTAAAGAAAGTATGACTTACAAGCCCCTTGACCCATTCACATGGTAGAGCACTTCGACCATGCCACTCATATCTATGGTGGGTAGATGAGCTCCATTTTTGTGCCATAGAATTGATATGGATCATATCTAACATATGGATGTGGGAAGAGTGACCCGCTCAGCTTTGTTGCAAAGTTGTAATCAACCAAGTACGGATATAAGCAAGTGTCCTTATTGATACCGACAGGGATATCAGTCATATGGTTATGGGCAGATATATCTAGTATACTCTTACAAGTATGGCAGAGAGTTGCAATTCGAAGAGGATGAGTACCTATGATAAGAGAGAGAGAGAGTACATGACTTAATAACATTTTATCGTGAAATTAGTATAATACAGTAGACACGTGGAGTAGATTTATTATGACCATTTCTTTCTTGGGAGGAGAGGGAGGACCCACTTTACAAGTGGGTTAAGTTAACTAATCTAGAAGATGCAAATGAATTGCTTGATCGACTGCTTTGTAGAAAAAGTGACATCTTCGTATGATTCCTTGGTCATGAGAGGTGGTGGAAACAACCAAACATCACATTGAATACATGGTTGTCACAACCTTACTAATACTAACACAGAGTGTAATGAAGGTGAGGTTGGCAACAATGATGGTGACGATGGGGTTGGAAATAATAGTAGTAGTGATAATGATTTTGTAAAGAAAGTATGAATTACAAGTCCCTTGACCCATTCACAGGGTAGAGCACTTTGACCAAGCTACTCATATCAATGGTGGGTAGATGAGCTCCATTTCTGTGCAATAGAATTGATATGGATAATATGTAACATATGGATGTGGGAAGATGACCCCCTCAGCTCTATCGCAAAGTTGCAATCAACCATGTACAGATATAAGCAAGAGTGTCCTTATAGATACAGATAGGGATATCAGTCATATGAATATGGGTATATATATCGAAGATACTCCTACAAGTATGGCAGAGAGCTGCAATTCGAAGAGGATGAGTACCAATGATAAGTGAGAGTGTACATGACTTAATTGCATTTTATCATGAAAATAATATTATACAGTAGACGCGTGAACTTGCAGTATTATGACCACTCTCGTGTTGAAAGTGATGAATACATCAAAACACTTCATATGTTTATGGGTTTATGGTAAATGTGTATTTTAGCTTCTTTTATTGGTTTTTGAAAATATCATTTACGTTTTGGTACTTGTATTGTGTAATTAGAGCTAATTAAGATTAGGGATTTTTCACACCCCTTTGTAATTTATATTATTAACCTAATAAGAGAAATCCTACGGTAGTCCATAAGATCACCCAAAGTACAATATTTCCCACTTTAACACTCCCCCTCAACTTAGAGCATATCTATTTGTTATGCCCAGCTTTGAACGTAGTAAAGAAAATTGTGTGTATTATAAGGCCTCAGTGAGAATATCTGCAATTTGTGATTTAGATTGAATATAAGTAGTGGTAATCTCGTTGGTAACAATATTCTCTCGGATGAAATGACAGTAAACTCCTATGTGCTTAGTCCTCTTAAGGAATACTAGATAATTTGTGATGTGGTCTGCTGCTTGACCTATAATGTTCTTTCTTTGGTCCTGAACCTCCATAGCCACTTTCCAAATAAAGCCCTATTCATCGTCCCTAAATCTTGTATTCTAGCTCCACTTTCATCATATGCTTTACACACCTCCGCCCACTTAGTAAATAAAACCTTCTTACACCATTTGTCACTTGTCATAAAAAGTCATGCCTTAATTTTTCAATTCTCAACAAAACTAGCATCGAATATCGGAAGAAAGACAAAGTAAATGGGAAAATTAGATAAAGCAGCTTTAAGGAGCGTAATGCGTCCCCCAAGAGAAAGATGCTCTTCCACCTTGCTAGCTTCCTTTCCACCCTCTCAACTATCACGTCCCACAAGTGTTTAGCTAGTTTACCAATGCAGAGAGGTAAGCTAAGATAACTCCTCACTTGGAATGCTATTCCACAAGTAGATTGGGGTTCCCCCGCCTTAGACCCAAACAAAAATGCAAGTCCCAATAACTCCTCACTTGGAATGCAAACACTCAACCTCACACTCTTATCGATATTTATCTTCAATCCTTAAACAACTTCAAAGCAATGGATAGCAATTCATATATTTTCCACCATAGTTGCATCAGTGTTGGAGATGGGAAGTGTGTTTTCGGCAAACTAAAGATGTGAAATCGGGTTGCCCCTCCTATTGGCAAAAAAACATAGAATAGACCAACTTCTTGCTCGTCTTCAATCATTTTTCCAAGCACATTAGCTATCATCACAAAAAGGAAAGGAGAAATGGGTCAACCTTTCTTGATCCCCCGTGAGCTTTGGAGAAATGGGTCCATTTGCAAGCACTGAGAACCAAGCTGAGGTAGTACATTCCATAACTCATCCCCTCTATTTTTCCCCACAAAAAATTATTCCAAGCATATAGTCCAAAAAACCCCAATCGATGCAGTCATAAGCTGTTTCAATATCTAATTCACAAAACTCACCGCCTATTCCTTCCTTGAATTTAGAATCAATATATTCATGCGTTATCAATGCACTATCTGGAATTTTCATTCCCTAAATAAAGACTCCTTGGAACTTTGAAATAACATCTGCTAGCACCTCCTTAAACCTTGTAGCAAAGACCTTCGCAATAATTTTATAAGCACTCTTGATAAGACTAATGGGTTGATAGTCATTTAGGTTACGTCTCCCAATACTTTCGAAATTAAGGCAATGAAGGAAGCCCAAATTTCTTTCAAAAGCCTTCCCCGATTGTGAAATTCCCACATGAAGTCCATGAAATCACCCTTGACAAACTCCTAAAAAAGCTAGAAAAACGTAATCCAGAACCCATCCGACCCTGGCACTTTATCCCTCCTCAAAGCATCCATAGATTTATTGACCTCCTCTTCACAAAACAGCTTCTCAAGCGATTCCACTTCAGCTCTTGAAACAAGGTTGAATTGCAAATTGTCCAAGGCTGGCCTTTTCCATCCTTCGCTAGTCAATAGCTCCTTCTATAATTGAACAATAACAAAGAATATCTTACTCTCCACTTTTATAAAAGATATGTTGTTACGCCGAGCATGAGTGCTACCAATGCTATGGAAGAACTTTATGTTTTTGCCCCTATCCTTTAACCATATATCCCACGGTCTTTGTTTCCATTTGATCTTCTCCTCTTTTACACGACTCTCATAGTCTTAGCCCAACTTTCCCCAAAGAAATTTCTATTCCTTGGATAGCTCCAACTGCTTTGCCATTAAATCAACGTCATTAATCAAAAAGAAAATTTTCACCTATTGAGCCTCTCTTTTACCTAGGACCTTCCACTTGCAAAATTTTCTTTTCCACAACCTCAATCCGTTTAAGAACTTGTAGCCTGTATACCCTTTCACCTTGAAGGATACCACCAATCCCTAGCTAGTCTTAGGAATCCTTCCATCTCAAGCAACATCAATTCAAATTGAAATGGCATTCAACCCTAGTTTATCTCTCGACTTCCAACAAATTTGGGAATTGGTCGAAAATTGGATGGAGTAGCCCATGTTGCAATGTTAGCGGAAATTTGTCCGCCAAAGATGATTAGACTAGAAATCTATCAATTAGATTCATGAACGGGCGCTCCTGACCGCTAGCCCAATACCTGATATTTGATCCCCACAAAGATTCCAACAGCCGATAATCAAAATATGTAACTAGTCTCCTAAAATGAAATAACATGAACTATAACTCTACAAACATCATGAATCTAGATCCTCTTTTCTTTGGATCTCAAACCCATAACATTTTAGCATAAGATCCACATTTGTGCAAAATTATTGCCCTTCGACACAATCCCACCTGAAAAAAGGACCATTTAATCATAAGAATTAGATGTAGTGGCATACACGTTCCCTATTACCAAGTACAACCTCAAATTTCATGGCCTCTCCTTGGCTAAACTGAAGCTTGCCTCTTGCTTCCACAGGACTCCATGAACTGAAACAATTCAAAGTAATCTTCATGTTTGTCCCCAAACGTGACCCCAACTTATCTACCCATGTGCATTAAGGCTACAGTTGTACACGAACCGAGTTAGCTCGGTTAACTCACTCGACTCAAGTTGAAAAAGCTCGATTTAACTCAGTTTGAGCCGAGTCAAGCTGATTTTTAGAGCTCGAAAAAATTTCAAGCCGAGTTTGAGCTTGTCCAAGCTCAAATCAAACTTGGATTGAACCAGTTCGGTGACTCCGTTATTTTGATATTGATGTTACTCACCAAGTGTTTGATGAAATGACTTAACAAAGTGTTGTTTCGAGTGCATATATTCTCTGCGAGATTGGCTGGTGGTAACGAAGGTATGGATATGAAACAAATCACTGATGCTGCTTACTGAGTGTTTAATGAAATACCTATAAATTGTTGTTGTTGTTTTGCATACTGTGAGAAATTGAAGGTGCAATCCATGTGTTTGAGAAAATGCCGCACAGGCTCAAACTGGCCCGAGCTGCTGACCGAACTGAACCGAGTTGGCCAATCAAGCTCGAGGACCGAGTCGAGTTCGATTTGGGGTCAACTAGTCGCCTAGCCGAGTCGAGTTGTGCCAAGCTCAACTCAGTTCCACTCGTGTACAGCTATAATTAAGGTGATGAGGACATCCGAGCACCATACCAGAGGAGGGGGCAAAGCCTCTCCTTATGGTTAGACGACCATTACATGGGGCCCACTTGGCCCAATTCACATTCTTAGCTACATTGAAGTCCCCATGTGCATGTTCATGCATCTTTGAAGACTCTACAATGGGAAGATGAATGTGGGATGCATGTAGGAGCTTGACAAACACATCGGACCATTGAATTAGGTGGACACGATGATCACACCGTCGGATCATCATCATCAGACATCTTGATCATGGACCCCATGGGCCATGAAATAGTTTAGTTGTTTAGATTATTTACATGCTTCATTATTTTTTATATACCTTGTATTTGTATTGAGATTAGCGAGTTAGGAACAACTTTTAATTTATTAAACGTCTTTATGCTGAGAATCTTATCTGAGAGCATCTTTTTGTAAAAGGTCTTTTCTGAGATTATAAAAGAGAAAGATGGGTGTGTGAAGCCTTAATGCTATTATTATGAAAAAAAAAACTTTCCGTTCTCTTCTCTTCATGTGATTTGAAGAATACTTCATATGATTTGGAGGTTGGGTGTGGTGTGATTCCATTCCCCATTCAACGGAGGTGTGAGGTCTCCATCTATCATCATCCTTCTCTCTTCATTTCTATCCAAAAGAGGTAATTTTCCAAAAACTTCATCTCTTTTCTTCCATTCCTATCCAAGACCATCCAAATCATATTTTTATTCAACTTCTCATCATCCAACTTCAACCCCAACCGAAATCAACCATTGAAGACCCAAAAAGCCTAGCCAACGACCCACACGTATGAGCCCCAAGGCTAACCGCATGGACAACCGCTTATTCATTTGATTTTCCCTTGCTTCTCCTAGAAAACCCCTTGATTTCCCATCCATAACATTACCCTAAACCCTAGATCCCCAATTTTCTATTTTTCCCAATTTCTAAAAGCCCTAATTCTAAAATTCCCAATTCTCATGAACCCTAATTTTCCAAATTTCATATTTTCGCCTTCCTATTCCTAATCATAAAACCTACAAATGTCCCTTGCGTGTGGAACGTGCCTATGCTAAATTGGAAGTTTTATCCTTCCATCGGGCCTAGTTTTAATTGATTTATGTGATTCTTTAGCATGTGGGCATCTGATTTAGGTTAAATCAGATTTTATTACCTATTGTTTACTCTTAATTACTTGGTGGATTAGCATCTTTTGTTAATTAAATTACTTTATGGACTCTTTCATAATCTCCACGTTACATTCTAGCATTAAATCATGTGTCCTACATCAAAAGGCCTCCCTGAAATTGCGGTTAGATCGCTACTATTGCAGTAAGGATGTATGGCCAAGTGTCCTAGAGGGGGGTGAATAGGTCTTTTAAAATCTCTAATCCTACTAAATAATAAAATTTACCAATTTAAATCTAGTAAAGAAGAATTATCAAGGAATCATCAATATTCATGTTCTAAGATAGTGAGAGAACAAGGTGCTGCTACATTTTAACAAACATGTATCGTGCATATGTAAACATTTGAGCAATCAATTCACGTGAACAAGAATAATCAATCACAAACATAACAATATATAGTGGTTCAACTATGTGCCTACTCCACTCCCGGCTGACGCACTCCACCTTAGAGTGTGCCGGATTTCACTATCAAATGGTTTTAAATCAAATTGACCATTAACCTTCACAACCTACACAAGGTTAATTAAGGACTCGACACAAGACAACCATAGAGGCCTATACAAGGCAAACAAGTCCTACACAAGGACACAACCATGAGCCTACACATGGCAACCTATGCCTACACAAGGCGAACATGTTCTACACAAGGACATGACCAGGAGCCTACAGAAGGCAATAAAGTCCTACACAAGGACTCGACGTATTCTCCCGCCGGAGGCCTATGAAGGTTTTAGTATGTTAACCTCTAAATACCAATCCTACACAAAGAAAGATCTTCAGGGTCATTGGATTCTAATGACTTACTTGTAAGTAAGTGAGCCTCGTTGTTAGCACATGCTGAAAATGACCTTCCTTATTGATGAAGTGTCTTCAGCTCCCTTGATCTGCAACAACTGTAGATGCTTCAGTATAAGTTGTCGGTGTTGGGTCAAGGTATTCTACGAAATCTTCTCTGTGAAATGTTGGTATTTAAGTAAAGGACCAAATCTAGAATATTAATCATTCAGAGGATATCAGCCTATTGATTTGTCATTAATTATTTTGCTAAAGAATCCTTGAAAGGTGGAGTTCATTCTTCAATCCAATCTATAGGTTTTCAATGATTGTATTTAAGAAGAGATTTTTTTTTATTTTTTTATTTTCGGGGGGGGGGGACTGAGATTCCATTGATATCAACAACAAAGATTACAAAGGAAGAGGATTCGGGTGCACACGGGCTAACAAAAGGATGCCCGGACCGCCTATCATGTGGCTATACAATGGAAGAAAAAAGCATGGAAAAGGATTATGATTTCCTTAACGCACCTATGCCTACTTTGTCATAAAACAAAGGCCCCTAATCATCCTTGGGAGAGCGGCCATCGAGTTTGTCCAAAAGGTTTCCTGATTGGCAGCTCCCAAACGAGGAAGGCCATCCGCCGACCCATTGATTTCACGGGGAATAAGCGACACGAGAAAATTTCCTTTATTTCGAAGATTTTTTATTCTCGCTAACCAGTAATCCCATTTCTAATGGAAGTGCGACAGCCCCTTGAAAGCTTCCACCACAAAAGAAGAGTCTGATTCAATAAGCACGTCATGCAGCCCCCACGATATGCAGAATTGCATCGCATCATGTAGGGCCCGGATTTTCGCCCTGTTATTAGAGGCGTGCCCATAACCCAGGTAGAAAGCGAAAATCAGATCACCAATGACATTTCTGTAAATGCCACCACCCCCAGAAGGACCGGGGTTGCAAGATGCAACCCCGTCAATATTTAATTTTACCTTGACCATCGGAGGTCTGGACCATTTTACGAGCTGGCAGGATCATGACAATTGAGAGCTGTGAGAGAATCTGAAGCGGAGAGCGAATGGATACAGAGCCTGGGAATCATGTAAAAGCTTCCCAAGAAGCCATTTAACCTTTCCAATGACCCTGTTACTAGCTGCTCTTATCCCATCATACTTGGCTGAATTCCTCACTTTCCAAATCTCCCACACAATGAGGCACGGAGTTTTGCAGTGAAGGAGAGAAGCTTCTCTACCTGGGCGAGAGGAATTCCACCAGAGTGAGAAAATACTGGCAATAGAGGATGTAGAGGTGGGCTGAATACTGCAAATATCGTTGAACTCGTTCCAGACTGTGGATGCAAGAGCCCCCCGACAGAAAAGATGGTCCAACGTTTCAGCACATGGGGATGAAAACTGCCTACGAGATTTAATCCTGGAAGCAAGGGAAATACCTCGAGATTTAATCCTGTCATCCGTAGGGACAGCCCGATGGAAGAGCCTCCAAAGAAAGATGGAGACCTTGCTAGGAATTTGTCGATGCCAAATACGTTTGGCCTAGTCCATTGCTTGCCCTGCTGATCTGCACACCGTCTAACCTGATTTGACTGAAAAACAGCCTGACAGATAGAGGGGCCATATGCGGCGGTCTGGTTGGTCCGAGGTACAAAGCCCAGTGTGGATAATGTGATCCTTCACACCTGCTGGGAGCAGATTAGCCGCTGGCGACTAAGGGTTAAAACCTTCCGGGGAGAGTAGATCACTAACAGACAACTGGAGTAGAGAATTGGAAACTGGCTGATCAATCAGGTCCGCTAACCGCCCCATACTTGTCCAGTTCTCACTCCACATGTTTATGGAGCCGCATCCTACCTTCCAAATGACGTTTCTGTCAAGAACAGGGGATAGCGACATAATGTGCTTCCACATGGGGGAGATGGAGGAAGAAGATGCCCCAGAATTCGCAGCCGCTAGGGAACTGTATCTTGAAGCAGTGAAACCTGCCCACAAGCTTTTGTGTGAGCCAAATTTGGTAGTCCAAGCCATCTTCAATCTAAGCGCAGCCATAACATCACTGAGCTTTCTTATTCCCAGGCCACCTTCCTCTTTCGGCATGGCGATTTTGTCCCAATTGATCTAGTGACATTTGAAATTCCCTTGATACCAGCCCCAAAGAAAGTTGGAGAAAGACGATTCCATCCTTTGAAGGATTTGGGACGGAATCGAAGCTACCAACATAAAATGTATTGGAATACCACAAAAGACGTGATTGATAAGCGTGCACCTGCCCGCCTGAGAGAGGATTCGAGCCTTCCACCCTTGAATTTTGCTTTCGATTTTTTCCAGCAAGGGGCGGAACAGGGAGACTCTAGCCCTGCCTTTGAGAAGGGGAATCCCAAGATATATGAAGGACGTGGAGGAGCAAGGGGTACTAATGCGCCGCTGTATGTTTCTAATCCTGTTGACTAGCATTGAGGAGGCAACATGTGTACAACTTTTGTGGAAGTTGATGCGTTGTCCCGATGCCGCTTGGTAGGAAGAGAGGAAATCTTTCACCGCTTTGATTGAAGAACTGTCTCAATTGAAGAAGAGGACAGTGTCATCGGCATATAGAAGGTGTGTAATCTATTTGCAACCACGTTTGAGTCTGAACGGGATACATTTCTAACTTTGGATGAGATTGGCAAAACCTCTACTGAGAACTTCAGCCGCAAGGATGAACATGCTCGAGGACAAAGGATCTCCTTGGCGAAGGCCTCTGGACGACTTGAAGAAACCGCAAGAGGATCCATTGATAAGAATTGAAAACCAATTGTTGCTCAAGCACTTTTCGATCATATGAAACCAACTTTGAGAGAAGCCAAATCGCTGAAGGACCTTGAGAAGGAAATTCCATTCCAGGCAGTCATACGCCTTTTCCATACCTAACTTGAGAATTATATTCCCACCTCTGACTTTTCTATCAATCTCATGGACCATTTCCTGAGCCAAAGCCACACTCTCTGCTATTGAACGCCTTCGAACAAAAGCTCCTTGCTCTTTGGAAACAATATTTGGAAGGATGTGTGCCAATCTGTCAGCAATAACTTTGGCAAAAAAAATTTTGACGCAGTTACATAGACTGATGGGGCGGAAATCAGAAAAGGCTCTGGGGGCTGTTTTTTTATATCAAACATATGAACGATGCCGAGAACGCACGGGGAAGATTTCTGCCAAGGAAAAACTGAGTCATAGCTTTATGTCTGGGCCGACTATATCTTAACAAGAGACAAAGAAAACCCTGATATTCCATCTAGTCCGGGGGCGCTATCCCGTGGCATGGACATAACCGCTTTTTACCTCGTCTAGAGAGGGATAGTTCATCAGAAAAGCATTGTCCGCAGCCGATAATGCCTGTGGGATGGACTCCAGAAGACTGGCATGTATATCATTCGGTTCCGATGTAAACAGCTTGGAGAAGAAATGAACAGCTTCTTCTTGAATCAGACAAGGATCTGAAGTGGAGACACCTGAATCCAGCTGAATTTCCTCAGTATTAGCTCTCCTAATCTTATCTGTGGCTGACATGTGAAAATATTTTGTATTTCGGTCACCTTCATTTAGCCAATTATTGCGAGATTTCTGCTTCCAAAAAATTTCTTCAGCCAATTCCAAATGCTTGAGGTGTTTTCTTGCTGCAAGAAGCTCTCCCTAGTTGATTTGTTGCAATGCTTGCTCTTGATCTTCCATCCTGGCCATGGCCTACTCCGCTGATTTGAGCTGCAGAAAAACGTTACCAAAAACTGACTTATTCCACTCTTTCAAATGCAGTTTCACCTTTCGCAATTTTAGCATGAGATTTGTCAAAGGCTGATCTGAAAGGTCTTCCCTCCAAGACTGCATGATAACATTGGGGAACTCCTAATGCAAGGTCCACATACGTTGAAAACGGAAGGATTTGGGCGAAGAGTGCATGACATGGGGAAACAAAAGGAGCAAAGGGCAATGATCGAAGTTGACCCGGGGAAGATGTTTCACTTGGAAATGGGGAAAAGCATTAATCCAGCTACCATTGCAAAGAACCCTGTCTAAGCGCGCCCAAACCCAGGATCTACCCGCTTAATCGTTGCTCCAAGTGAACCTGTTGCCACTAAATCCAGCATCGATCAATCCAGCAAAATCCATAGCATCAGCAAATTCCGTATTGTGGCCCGAATCCTGGCTTCTGTGGCTTTCCCTTTCAATTGTGGATAGGACCGTGTTGAAATCGCCACCCACTGCCCATGGCCCGGGATGTGCGAGGCCATGGAAATTAGGTCCGCCCACAGATCTCTTCTCCACATTCTAGAGCATTTTGCATACACATTAGATGTGACGCCCCGGTCACTGCTTCACGTGGGCGGGCACACATGTGTGGCTGGCAGGCTACTGTGCTGGGCGAGCTACTGTTGCAGTTGACTGTAGCGTAACTTGTCCCACATCGGAAGAGTTGTCTGGAGTTGTGGTGGTTATATATTGGGTTTCTTCCTTAACAGACATGACGCGTTTTAAAGCCGTGAGCTTCGGCAAAGCGGACAATATCATGTGCTGTCGGGGTGGGCCTTACAAATGATATCAGAGCCGAGGATGGCTCTGCCCTCGGTGGGGGATATTGTGATGCCCCGGTCACTGCTTCACGTGGGCGGGCACACATGTGGGCGAGCCCCCAGGTGTGGCTGGCAGGCTACTGTGTGGCTGGCAGGCTACTGTGCTGGGCGAGCTACTGTTGCAATTGACTGTAGCGTAACTTGTCCCACATCGGAAGAGTTGTCTGGAGTTGTGGTGGTTATATGTTGGGTTCCTTCCTTAACAGATATGACGCATTTTAAAGCCGTGAGCTTCGGCAAAGCGGACAATATCATGTGCTGTGGGGGTGGGCCTTACATTAGATAAATGGAAAAAAAGAATCGAATTAAGCATCTGACATTGAAAAGTCATCACCTGATTTGTTCGCTGCACCACCAAGATGATAAGGTTGTTATGGTGAAAGAACCATATCTTTCCACCTTCCTCCACATTTGAGATCGATGAATGAAACCCCAGTTTGAGCCCCACGGAGATTCTTTTGGTTTCTCTAGCCATTGGTTTCAATATTTCCAAACATAGAGGTTTATGATTTCGGACAATTCTGGCTGCTAATCTGAGTGTTGTAGCATTCGCTACCCCACGAGCATTCCAAATTATAGCGCTAGCCATCAAGAACTTTTTCCTGAGTTGGTGGCCCTCTTTAATCGTCTAAGTCTGCCACCCCATTGTTCCTGCAAGTTTCCTGCTCCTTGTTTTGTTGATTTTCTGGTCATTATTCTCTTCTTTCCTCTCTTGGATGGGGGCTTTGTGTGGTTGAGCACCGAAACTCCCATTGAAAGAGGTCCGTGGCTTCGTTCCTGAGATGATAGGCTTGACGTTTTGATGTTTTCCTGAACTTCTTGAGAAGGAATTCTATCATTAACATGGACTACTCTGGCATCAGTGGCGATGGAAAAACTCCCTTCTGCGTGAAACTTGTACGGTGAAAAATCCACTTCCAAGTCAAGAGGTTGAAAATCTTCTTGGCTATCCGAAGAATCGATGGATCTGGCTGGGGCTACTTCTACTTTGAGTTCATGTAGCCTGAGTGAGTGAGGGAGGCTGTTGCATTTGAGCCTTGTCCAGTGATCTACCTGAAGTTCCTGCAAGTTTATGGGAGAACTCCCTTCCGAGCAAAAGTGGCCCAGCATATGCTTGTTTGCCTCCAATGTGTTGAGCGGATGAAGGTGTTCTATCTACCTGTCTGCAGAAAAAACCTTTGTTCCCTGCCTGTGATTTGCGATCGGAGAATGGGTACTAATGTCGGACGTGTGCCCCACAGAGATGGAATTAATGGCTACCCTATTGGTGTCCTGCGCTAGCTCGAGACATCTCTGATCCAACACAGAGATACTCGCCACTTGGATGGACATAGGACTACCACACACTGGTGCGGCCTGTTGTGATATGCGAGCACCATTACCATATCCTGTATCCAGTTCTCGGTCGATATGTTGTTGATCTGGTTGCCTCCTGGAGAGGCCTGGCGACAAACTGAGGTGTGGCTGAATGAGATTCCCCTGTTGAAATTCAAAAGTTGAGCACAGAGGTGGGACATGCATTATGGGATCTGAAGCTGGAGATTCACCCTTGTTGTAGGATACCATTCTGTCCTTTTGAACCTCACTAGAGATAAGGACATCTTGTGCTAGTTCGAATATCGCTGACTGATGCTGCATTGTGACTATTCCTTGATCGACAGGAGTGGGGATGTGGGACAATCCCACGGATGGGGTCAAAGGTTGAGAGGCTGAAATGGTGGGACTTGGGATTAGGCTAGCATTGCTTGTAGGAGGAGGAGAGGACTGGGGATTTGGTTGGATTAAGGGGGCAGGTTGAGTAGGGGAGTTTGTATGAAAGGGCTGTGGGGAAGCTAGAGGAATTATGGGAGTTACGGATAAGGTGAAAAAGGGTGTGGGTGGGAGCTAAGAGTTGAGAGGGGGTGATTGGAGCTGAGGGTTGAGAGGGGGTGGGGCTGGGAGAGAGGATGCACTGGGCTGAGAAACAATCATTAGAGCATTTTCACAAATAGCTAGAGGGGGTGGCGCTGTGAGAGAGGGGGCACTAGGTTGAGAAACAGTCGTTGGAGAATTTTCACAAACAGTTAGAGGGGGCTTTGACTCTGCGGCCCGTTTCTTGTGGAAAGTCCTGGACACCCATTCTTTAGTAGACTCTGTGTGGATGGGGGAATTGTGGAAACGTCCACATTCATATGGACTAGTTTCGCACTCCCTAGAATGGGGAACGAACAATTAGCCACCTGGAGGAAACGATGCCTGTGCATATCCACTCCTGGTTTGAGGATGACTTTGACTCTTGCAAAAGCTTGGAAAGAGGCAGATTTGGCAGCGCTGTCGATTTGAACCACCTCCCCGAAGGTTTTTATGAGGTCCTCAATGGCTGCAGGATACCAGGCGTGCGCCGGGATGCCAAAAATTCTAATCCACCTCCCTTTACCCGCTAGTGTCGCTTCCGGGTACCAAGATACTACTTCAATCAAATTCATCTTCTTATGTAGGTTAGTGTCTTTGGCGAAAGCGGTCATCTCCTGTCTTGATCTAAACTTTAGAATGAATCTTAATGGGGAGATTGTGGAAATATCAAATATCCACTTTTAGTTGCGCGAAGGTGGAATGACGGAAGGTGTCAAAGATGTGGGAAATAGATACGGATATGCTGTTGGACGTACCTACAAGAGCAGATGAAAGTTCTTCTGGTAACTTCTGAACTTCCTGGATGTTAGCCGTAACTGTGAGGGTCTCTGGTTGATGCAGGGGATGTGGTTGAGAATGGGGGTTTCGGGTGCAGGTCTTGATAGTGTTAAGGAACGATCTTCTGCCAGTAGGAACGTCATGGTGAGATGAGGGAGCAGCGGAGAGAACTGGGTCATGAACCAAGTCTTTTCGGAAATGGGTTACATGAGGCATTATAGGTTTCTTCTTCACCTTTCAATTGTCATAATCCTTCCATCAATCCGACGCCCTTTGAAAGTATTGATGGCATTTAGGGCATCCTGCTCATACTAGAAATAGATGAAAGCATAGCCACGAGATCTGTTCCTCTCCTTGTCCCATGGGAGAGAGATGGAAGGGATTTTTCCAAACTTACCAAAAATGAGAGCTATATCTTCCTCATTCGTGTCATTGGTGAGGTTTCCAGCAAAAACCCCAAATAAGGGATGTCTGAAATCTGATCTACCGTGCTTCCGATGGACAGTTTGCCATCCAGAATCTCCACCTTTGTCGCGATCTACAGTCCAAGTTGCTACTCGATCCAAATCCTCAAAGCGCTCACAGTCCTTTGGCGGGCGTTGCTCACGATCCAAATCTCATGGACGTTCTAGTTCTTCTCCCATCTCACGGTCCTTTGCCAATCTTGTGGACGTTCCCTATTTAAGAAGAGATTGAAGGATAAACTCCCATGAGAAAATGAATCTAAGAGGGCATGTAGATCTTTAATAACAATGACTCTCTTAAATCTCTTTATTTTTCTCTATGTGGAATCTAAGAAGGAACCCTCTTTAAATAGGCAATAAAGTTCAAACGGTCAAAAAAATGGGCAGAAATCTGTTTGCGTTCAATGTCATCGAAGTTTCTTTCGATGACTCGAACTGACTCCGATGTCATTGAGATTTTCTATCGAAAGTACTTGAGATTTTCTTAGAGAGTTTTGTTATTCGAAATTTGTTGTCATCGAGACTACATCGATGTCATCAAAGTTTAAATTTCGATGACATCGAATGGAGTTCGATAGCATCGAATAATTCCTGATTTTCTTCACAAACTCTCTGAACAGATTCATCCCAATTTCGATGACATCGAACAGTGTTTTCGATGTCATTGAAGTTTGAAATTCAATGTCATCGAACAGTGTTTTCGATGTCATCGAAGTTTGAAATTTGATGTCATTGAAGGCAGTTCGATTACATCGAATAATTTGTGATTTTCCTATTGAGCTTGCTGGACATTTGGTGCCCATATTCGACATCATCGAGCCTACCTCGATGTCATCGAAGTTTACATTTCGACGACATCGAATGAAGTTCTGTTGAGGGTCAAATATTACATATTATCCCCCATTTATTACTTGATTTTATGAACATGATAAGGCTTAATATTCTATTTTAATCATGTTTGTGTTACAAGGTGAATTTAAGAGTTTGGATTGAAAAGGATGTTAAAAACATAAATTTAACGCTAAAAAATCACCAAAGCCAAGGATGGATCTTGTGAGACTAAGAATTAAGAATTCGCATGCCAAAGATCCAAGAAAACCAAGTGAGGAATGAAGAGCATTGAAGACTTGAAGTGAAGAAAAGGAATTCTAAAATTGTCCTGAAAACAAACATATTCCTGAAAGTGTCCTGAAGAAGCATATTCTGAAACGTTAGGGCATTCTGTGAAATTACGCAGAGTAAAGCCTATTTTGGGAAACTGCATAAATTTGAGACAATTTTTTAGAGTTTTCCAACTAGGTGCGAAATTTGGAGTTCCACAGCTATAAATAGGACTCCCTAGAATGTTCCTAGGCATCTTCTAAGGTTTATGGAGTGGAGCAAAAGCATGGAGAAGCCGTCGCCAAGAGTTTTTCTTCCCTTTTCTTAGTTGTTTTTATGCTTTTCTTAAGAGATTCTAGTTCAATCATGTCTATGGTTGGTTAAAGCTTGTAGCGTGATGGGATGTTTTCTATTGCTTTGATTCATGTTTAAGTTGGACTATCTTTAATTCTAATTTGATTATAAGAAATACTTTTAGTTTTTAATGGTTTGTTGTGACTTAAATTACAATAGATCTGTGATAGCTTTGAGTAAATTCTTTTCATATATTGAGATTGTGAAATTAGGAAATTCTGTTGTTCACCATCGTCCCATGGGCATGGTTGGGTGATGGAATCCTTCTAATCTTCATGTTTCTCTCGGATTGATTGTGGGATTGGTAAATCCTGTTGTGAGCCAATGTCTCATGGGCATGGTTTTGTGATGGAATCACTTCTAATTCTCACACTGCTCTTCCATTGAGAATTAGGTCAAAGGAAGTTCAGATTTGATTTTACTGAGATATCTTCTAATTGGATAAGATGAGACTCTGATTCCAGTTGTGTTTGTCAATCAAGCATAGATCTCCCTGATCTCTACAAATGGATCCTTGGAAACCCTAGTTTCCCACCTTTGAATTTTTTTAGTTTTTTCATTAAATTTCTCACAATTACTCTCAATTAATTCAAATTTAGGTTTTCATCTTCTTCTAATTCTAGTTCTACTTACTTTCAGAAAACACACGAGATTCGTCCCTGTGGATTCGACCTCGGTCTCACCGAGATTATTACTACATCGCAGCCCTACACTTGAGGTTGTGAACAAGTTTTTGGAGCCGTTGCCGGGGATTAACGGTTGCTTTTTTCTGAGATTAATTAGTTATAGAATTAGGTTAAGATTAAGGTTTTTCTATTTTCTATTTTTAGGGTTTGTTTTTTGTTTTAGAAACTTTCTAATTATAGGTTTAGAACTTTCCTAATTAGTTTTTTTTTTTTATTAGAAACTTTCCTTTTTTGTTTTTAGAAACTAATTTATTTTCTAATTCTATGATAAGATAAGATAAAATAAGATAAGATAAGATAAGATAAGATAAGATAATATAATATAAGATAGGATATGATAAGATAAGATAAGATAAGATAAGATTAGATAGGATAGGATAGGATAAGATGAGATAAGATAAGTTTATGGTTATTTCTAATTTGTTTTTAGAAACTAACTTAGCTTTCTAGGTTTAGAAACTTTCCTTTTTCGTTTTTAGAAACTTTCATAATTTGTTTTTAAAAACTAGGTTGCTTTTTTAGAAACTTTCCTTTTTAGTTTTAGACACTAAGTCATCTTTCTATTTTTATTTTTAGAAACTTTCTTATTTCTTTTTTAGAAACTAATTCACTTTCCTTTTTCTTTTGCAGAATCCTAATATAGATCTCCTCCAATCTGGTAACTTCCTTGTAACTTCTCTTCTACTTGCTTTCCATATTGCTATAGGATTTTTCTTTTATTTTCTTTTAGGATTAGGTTCAGGATTAGGGTTTCACCATGTATATACAAGAGTGGGAACGTCAATATGCTGAGCTAGTTTTAGAGAATGCGAGAAATTGTGAAGGGCTGTCAGATGATTATATGAGGAAACAACCCATGTCTCAAAATTTTTCTGAAACCATCATCGAGAACCGAACGGAATACAATGCTCCACCAGTTAAGAAATTCTTACACGATCATAACTATGGGGTTATCATAACTATGGGAGTGACAACAATTACACCCCACGGATTAAGAAAATAGTACGTGAGTGTTGGGGTTATCATAACTATGGGAGTGAGAATTATTATCACCCATTTGACAAGAAGAAAACAATAAGAGATTATATTATGGGTGATAATATGTATCAACAACCATCAAATTCTCCCACCTATGACCCGTATGACTATAATCAGTGGAAACATCAATGTTGGGAAGATGAACCAGCAAGACATCATAGTGAACACTCTCTTGGGTCCTCTACCTCTGAAACCCAATAAAAAATGATCTAAGAGGAGTCACTTCAGGGTTACACAGACAATTTTGCTAGCATCAAAAGAACGATAGAAGCGTTTGAATCGTGCCTCGATAAGCTAATGGAGGCTAGTTCACCCCAGCCTCAACCCAATCCAATTATTCATTCCCAACTCCCTACTTACGATCAATGGAAACATCAAGATTGGGAAGCTAAATCAACAATGCAACGTACTGACAATTCTCTTGGGTCCTATACCTCTGAGATCGAACAAAAAACAATCCAGGAGAATTCACTTCAGAATTTCATACAAACTCTAGAGCTCAGTCAGCAAAACACACTCCAGAGATTTCAAGAACTTATAAAAGATATACAACAATGGGGTTCACGTGATGCGATTATGGAGAATACTGAAATTGAGAATGAAGAGTTGGATTGTGTTAATGAGCATACGGTTCAATTTTCCGAAGAGTCGATCTCGATGACGGTCCAAAGGAATGATCAAGAGACGTGGGTGTCTTTCAAATATAATGATAATGACACACTTCACTCACATGACACACTTGGTTTCAATGATGAGGGAGAGGTTAGTTTATTCGAACCTTAACCCAATTTAGGAATACAATGTGAGGAAAGCGATCCCATCCCAAGCGTGTACTGCACTGAATTGGAAAATGATGAGTATTAGAATGACGATCATGAATGTGCAGCCCAAATTCCCCTGGAATCAATCTCAAGTTTGGTCCAGGTCATTGATCAAGAAGTACACGAAGTGATCGATCATAATGAGCTACTCCACTCATCTGACATGGCTGATTTAAATGTGGAGGATGAGCACCTTTCAACCGACCCTTCTAACTCTTGTGAGACGTGTAGACCACTCACCTGAATTAAATGATGATATGATTCGGGAGATGGACGAGTTGCACGATATGACTCTGGAAGTTGAAACCACTCATTTGAGGCCAACATCTGAGTAGTACACTTTTAACAATACAATGCTTTTACTGAGTTGTACTGATGAAAAGAGTCCACATCAATTCTTCGCCTGTTGATTTTCAATCCACCTATGAAAGCCAAAATAAGATACATTCGGTGACGATTTATTCTCACCGTGATGAAGAGCAAGAGATCATGCTTCCATCCACTTCCAGAGACGATGGAATCCTTGAGCAGATTATCACAAATTTCAATGACGAAAATGAGTCACTCTCAGCTGAATTTTTCAACTATTCAGATGATTGCTTGACACACTTTGCAGATTCAAATGATCCCATGATACAAGACATAGTGAATGCCTTGCATGACAACACATCGGTAGTTGTTACTAACCGAGAGAACCCTTATTCTGAAACATTTCCCTCCACAGATCCTGAATGTTTACTATCACAGGAGGGAGAGCTGACAATTGAACCGAAGTTTGAAACTTCGGAATGTGTTGAGACTACATCATCTGCTGAAAATTTTTCTAAATTTTATCCACATGTAGTCTCTGATTCACCATGGAGTACTAACATTGAAACTTTTCGGTCACAGCTGAATCATATATACTTTGAATATCTCAAGCGATTCAACGACAATTTTGAGGTTCATAAATTTCTCTGGAAATTCATGCTCCAGAGCATCCAAGCTAATTGCAAAAAGGGCTTTTGGATGATCTTGTTGAGAAACCTACTGAGAAATTTATCAAGATATTGACCGGAGGAGGAACCTTGTGGCATGACTAAGTAGCGTTTCCCTTGCTTTCCTAGTTTAGGATTAATTTATTGCTTTCATGTTATGTCTAGGATAGTGGCCGTTATGCGGTTTAGGATAGTTTGCTTTCCATTTGTTTTAGGATAATTTGCTTTTTGTTGGTTTAACTCTTGTGCTAACCCATCTTCACACTAAGAGAATTGAAAAAGCCTCTAGATTCCTTCTTTAGGTACTACCTTTCCATCACTTCTCTTTTACTTTCGTTATCTCATGTGCATTGCATGCTTATATCTTTTACATTGAGGACAATGTAGATTTTAGGTTGGGGGTGTGGATTAGGCAAGCTAATCAGTGTTTTCTTACTATGTGAGTAAAATTTGTGAAAAATTTTTGAAAATTTTGGTAAATACGAGCGATTTTAAAGTTCATCCATAATTTAGAAGTATAAGATACTTAATGTTGGTATTTATAACTCTTGGGTTCAGTTACTTGTTAGATTTCATAGTTAAGTTCGAATTATTAATCCATGATTAGAAGTTTTAAACATTGATTGAGTCATGATTTCACATGTCACATCTAGTTTACACATTAAGGTGCCATTTTGATATTGAATTATTAACTTGGTAATTATTAAGTATGGAAGAAACTAACCTGGTGAATATGTCCATCATGTTCAATGAGAAGAATTGAAAAAAATTAAAAATAATAACAATAATAAATAAATAAATACCCAACTAAAAAAAAAAAAAACAGTTATCATCGAAAACGGCTACCTATTAAAGATCTTTAAAAAGGTTGACATAGCGTGAAAGCCATCGATGGAAAAATTAAAAGCTGGAAGAATGAAAAGATGAAATGTAAGGCAAGTTCTGGTTTTGGTTTAGGTTGTCCTGAATGCTCTTTTGATTATCAATGTTATCATGAAAATTAAGAATTGAACCTTTGATTGTGATAAGTCCAGATTTCACTATGCACTGGTGGAACTCAATGTTTAGAATTGTTCTAATTTGTGGATTAATACTTTGAACTTGACTACGAAATTTTTCGAGTGCTACAGTTTATGGGAAAATAATGCTCAACATCGATGTATTTTGAAACTCAATTATCTGGATTGTTTTAAAACCACTTGAGCTTATAGAAATTGTCCTATGGTTCTCGAAATATTTTTTCGCATACTTTACTCGGGACTAGCAAAATGCTGGTTGGGGATTGTGTTGAGGGTCAAATATTGCATATTATCCCCCATTTATAACTTGGTTTTATGAACATGGTAATGCTTAATGTTTTATTTTAATCATGTTTGTGTTACAAAGTGAATTTCAGAGTTTGGATTGAAAAGGATGCTAAAAGCATGCATTTAATGCTCAAGAATCACTAAAACCAAGGATGGATCTCGTGAGACCAAGAATGAAGACTTCGCACGCCAAAGATCGAAGAAAGCCAAGTGATGAATGAAGAGCATTGAAAACATGCATTCATATTTCAAACTATATGTTTTGTTTGAGTTGTAAAAATATTTCCCTTGTTGTGGGATTTCATTTTGCTCTCATTTACATTTATTAAACTTCCTCTTGTTACTCTTGATATCCTTTAAATAATTTTTATTTAAAAAAAAAAAAAGCATTGAAGACTTGAAGTGAAGAAAAAGAATTCTAAAATTCTCCTGAAAACAAACATATTCCTGAAAGTGTCCTAAAGAAGCATATTCTGAAACATTGGGGCATTCTATGAAATTGCACAGAGTGAAGCCTATTTGGGAAACTGCATAAATTTGAGGCGATTTTTAGAGTTTTCCAATTAGGTGCGAAAGTTGGAGTTTCACAACTATAAATAGGACTCCCTAGGATGTTCCTAAGCATCTTCTAGGGTTTGTGGAGTAGAGCAAAAGAATGGAGAAGCCGTCGCCAAGAGTTTTTCTTCCTTTTCCTTAGTTGTTTTTATGCTTTTTTTAAGAGATTCTAGTTCAATCATGTCTATGGTTGGCAAAACCTCTTAGCTACAGCTAAGAGGTGAAGCTTGTAGCATGATGGGATGTTTTCTATTGCTTTGATTCATGTTTAAGTTGAACTATCTTTGATTCTAGTTTGATTATAAGAAATACTTTCAGTTTTTAATGGTTTGTTGTGACTTACAATAGATCTGTGATCGCTTTAAGTAAGTTCTTTTCATGTATTGAGATTGTGAAATTAGGAAATCCCGTTGTTCACCATCGTCCCATGGGCATGGTTGGGTGATGGAATCCTTCTAATCTTCATGATTCTCTCGGATTGATTGTGGGATTGGTAAATCCTGTTGTAAGCCATTGTCTCATGGGCATGGTTTTGTGATGGAATCACTTCTAGTTCTCACACTTCTCTTCCATTGAGAATTAGGTCAAAGGAAGTTCAGATTTGATTTTACTGAGATATCTTCCAATTGAATAAATGGGACTCTGATTTCAGTTGTGTTTGTGAATCAAGCATAGATCTCTCTGATCTCTACAAATGGATCCTTGGAAACCCTAGTTTCCCACCTTTGAATTTCTTAAGTTTTTCATTAAATCTCTCACAATTACTCTTAATTAATTCAAATTTAGGTTCTCATCTTCTTTTAGTTCTAGTTCTAGTTGCTTTCAGAAAAGACATGAGATTCGTCCCTATGGATTCGACCTCGGTCTCACCGAGATTATTACTATATCGCAGCCCTACACTTGGGGTTGTGAACAAGTTCGATTTCATCGAATAATTCTCCAAACTTGTGGTTCAGTTGTTGGACATATTTGGGCACCTTTTGGATGTCATCGAATAAAGTTCGATGTCATTGACAATTGCAGAAAAACTTGTAAATTTTCATACGTTCTTGTAACTTGGTTTTCTAATTTCTAATCTTCCAAAGATGTTTTCCTAGTTGATTTTGGGATAGATTAGACCTTTTTTTAAGGAGATTATTACCTGAGGTATTTTGTTCATGAGATGTGAGGTTTACATTTACCTTTTGAGATCTTCGAACACATCCATTTTGTTGTGTCGTCAGCTTGTAGTCTTTATGTGGGGCTCACTAAACTTTATGACTTAGTCGTCACGTTAATTGACAAACCAGGGCACTTTCACTCCCTAACCCATCATTAATTTCTTCCTACCACCTCTACATGGCCCAATAGACTATTCCCCTTCCCTCCCGGGACATGAGTGGTCCCTCCCCCCCATCATTTCCCACTGTCATATGTAAAGGAATGACATCGAGAACTTCCCATTGACTCTCTCCATCTTCGGTGGCGATCACTTCCTCCCAATCAATCACCCCTTCCTTTGCTTGGCTACCACCCAAATCTTGAATGTCTATCTCAACAATCCAACCCCTACCATCTTCAACTACTACTACAATCGTTGTGACCAACTCCACATCCTCCAAATAGAAGATAGTTCATATCTTGCTTCGACAGAGACGTCGAATGGGTAGAATCAAGTGATAGAAAGTCCAGTTCGAGAAACAAAGCAGATTCTCTCGAACAGTCGATTAAAAAGGGTTTGCATGTGCAACGAGAGTAAATAAGAAATAGGCGTGCCGCATTCGAAATTATCTCTCCTCGTGTCTCCAAATGCACATAAGAACCCGAAATCGAAACCTCGAGCCCAACATCTAGCAATGTATGTTCCACATGTCATCCAAAGAGTAACAACATGACAACTGTAATAAAGACTTCTCTATGAAGCTTGGGAACAAGCCTCCACATTTGATTTGAGGCTCGTCACTTTGGATCTGAGCCTCCACACTGAGGCAATAAGTAGACTCGAGATCATAGCCATGTGTTGCTGTAGGAGTCGAGATGACCCCACCAACTCCACCAAGATTTCCCCACCCACCTTAAGAGACTATTTAATTTAAGGCCACTTATCCACCTCTTCTTCTGGTGCTTCGCAAGACTATGAGCATGTACTCCATCTTCCTCCCTAGCCACCAGGGATGCCATTGCCGATAGTCCTTTGCCACCACCCAACTCCATGTCTCCCTTCCCTTGGCTAATTCTATCCCGCCAACCATCCTTTTCCACCCCCACCGTCACCTTAACCTCTTCGACCGCCATTATAATATTCTCTGACACTAGGATCAACCCTTCCTCCCGATACAGTCTGGACCACCTAATCTCTTCCCTCCCCTCCGTCGTTGGATCCATCGCCACCATTTGACTGAAGCACAAAGCAATTAACGAGAAGGCTTCCAAGAACCAAAGCCCCACTGAAGGTTTGAAAACCTAAACCAGTCCTCCTAGCCAAAGGCGGACCTGTCGGCCTAGTGGAACAAGCAAGACATAGGTCTGTCCCGAAACAAAGAAGCCGCCATCAACATGATCGATTTCTACCTCTTGGCTCAGAGATATGCTAACTTCATTTTCGGATAGAAGCTTTAGACAAAACTGAGACTTGACCACTTCTTTGTTATTGAGCAGCCACCCCCTCGCCTCTCTAAGGGAGGCTCTTGCGTTCATCCCCATGAAAGCCGTCATCAACACATGATCGATTTCTACCTCTTGGCTCAGAGAAATGCTAACTTCATTCTCAGATAGAAGCTTTAGACAAAACTGAGACTTGATCACTTCTCCGTTATTAAGCAGCCACCCCCTTTCCTCTCTAAGGGAGGCTCTTGCATTCATCCCCATGATCAACCTCTCTTGCAAAGCCCCCAAGCACTTTTAACTACTGTCAGGTGAAACCTCATCACCGGCATATCATTCCCCCCCCCCCCCCCGGTCATTATTCATCTTCCCCACTTCCCCCCACCTCAATCCTAATTACTTGACACACTACACTTACCTCTGACTTCCGTTATTTACCTACTACCATATCCCTAAATGATTCCCCTAACCTAATTACCCCTGCCTCCTCCCTTGACTTGCCACCTACAATCCCACCCAATTTCTTCTCCCAACATTGCCACCTCATCCTTCTTCAAATTCTTTCTAGCCATCTATTGATTCCCCAAATTAATCAATAATTTTAGACCATGCGACCTCCTACTATTGAAATTCTTCGTCACTGCCTCCAGCTCCTCCGCCCTCTCTAGCCAAACATAGGCAAATGCTCTCATCTTGCATGCTCCTTTCCATCTTGGGATAACCACCTCAACCACATCTACCAACCTTCCAAGAACCCTCCTGTAATTAAACTTTGTCCATCCTCTCGAAGATTTCTCCATGAATATGGTTTAGAGAACCAACACCATCACCATATTGGCATTCGTATCTTTCTTCCCAACCTTCATCCAGTCCACTTCTTCATTCGCATCCCCAACCCTTCGGCTACAACTCCACCACCCTCTTAAGATGAGCCTTCACTAGACATAGTCGGCACCTTCCCTTTACCACCTGATGCTTCCCAGTAGTTGCCCCCTCTGATACCAACCAACTGACTATGACGTGCGTTGCTACTAATAGTATGCTTGGATGTCGTATTACGTGACTTCTCTCAAGCTTCTTTCCTTTGTGAATATCCTCATCGAACATCACATCCCCGAATGTAAATCTTCTCCCTATCCTCTAATCTTCAAGATTTTCTTCTCCCATTTCCTCTCGATGGGGGAGATCGAGCATCAAACCATTTTCCACAATCTTTCGACCGCGCTTGTTGTCAACCTTTGTTTAGCACTCTTCCTTGAGATATCGGTAGAGTTTTTCGACCTCCCTTGTGATCTTGTCTCGAACCCTCGTGGAATTGCGAACATTTGCAAGCTCATCTCACAGTGAAATATATAGGGTGTAACAAATTTATGACACTACTTGTAGGCCAATCAATGGATTTGTTACAATTTCTCAAGTTTTTACCATTAACTTTTTAGTTAAAATGTTCATTTAAAAAATATTTGAAGCTTGGTTGATTTGTGTGTTTATTGTTGATCGTAAGTTGACCTACATCTCAACCAGACTTTAGTTTTCTTCAAAATTAAAATCAATTTTTAACAAATTTTTAATTATTTATTTAGTAAATGCATTGTACTATAGATTAATTGTAATTATTTTGTATAGTAAAGTGTTAATTTTTGTTTACTTTTGTAAAACATTAGCAATTTAAATATTTTTAATTGAATTTTATTTAAAACAATTTAAAATTACAAAATATTATCAAATGATATCAATTATTCTTTCTTATATTCCTTTTGTGTAATGTTGCCATTCAGGTAAAGAATGTAGGAAGAGAACTGCAACTACACATTGGTTGGAAGAATAGGTAGCAGATAATTAATATGTGTCCATGCGCAACCATTATAAGAACACGTTGAAGAGTGAAGGAGACGAGAACATAAATAAGGGTAGAGCATACTAGGGCGATGGTGACAGAGTAGTTTGCTTGTTAAGAGTTAAGGAATAGTTAACACATCTGGTACGGAGTATTGGTTCAGTTGAGGATGAGTATGATGACCCCAACTACAGATAGGTGGTTCATGAGAGGGGGCTAATAAAGGATGTAACGAAGGAGGCGGGGAGGAAGAATAGGTTGAGTTTGTCATGAACAACAAGAGAGTTCTTAAAGGCGGAGGAGCTAATGAAGAAATCTAACCTACTATACATGGCCCATTGCATGGATTTGATGCTTGAGATTATATTTGAAAAGCTAGCTTTTAAGATTGTGATTTTTAATGCATGGGCAATAAAATGTTTTATCTACATTCACACTTGGCTTTTATTGGGTGTAAAGGTGACATAGAGTGGCTTGGGGCTAGATAGTTTGCCACTAATTTTATCACCTTAGATAACACCAATATAAGCATAGACTTAGAGCCCTGTGGGGAGGGTGTTGTCATGAGCATCGACTTTTGGAAATGCACACTTACTGTAGTGGTTATTTTGGAGCCCATTTACGGTGTAATGGGCACAATGGATAATGAGACATCCATCAATACGTTCCATGTATCTGTCCATGCATTACAAAAAAAAAAAAAAAAAAAAAAAAAAAAAAAAAAAAAAAAAAAAAAAAAAACAACTATAAAGGATGTCACTATGTGGTTGTATAAATAAGGTGCACATTAATTCATCAAAGGTTGGAGGGGGGTGATTCTCGATCACGAACTTCATGTCGCTCAAATGTAATTAACTTCCTACATGTTCCATTACTTTATTAATTACGTGCATGGTTATTTTCTAACATCAACAATTAATTATTCAATAGGTTTTCAATATACATCATAAACCCTAAGTAACACTACAATTGTAGACTCAGTTAGAACAACAAGACGGCAGTGCATGAGGTATATGAGAAGTTATTTCTTAAATCTAGTGATATCATGTGACTTTTATTGCGTAGTTAGCTCCCCAATTTTCCAACTATCTAGTAAGCATAAGACAAATATATGGAACTAACAAACGGTCATGACCAATTTGAAGCCAAGTAGTGTCCTTTTTATATGAGCAACTATCCGAGCCTGCAACACCATGCCATTCGTGCACTCACACGGTTTCATCACCGTCGTGCAAGTGGAACTTGATCGCATTCTATCCTATTGACATAAATAAGCAAGACAAGCTAGGATATGAGAGACCTCAAAACATCGTGCTCTGCCACTACAATAAGAAGTTGAAGAAGAGGTAGCTACAGGCCCATGGCGAAGGGTCCTTACTCTTGCTCGGGTGGTAGACTCTCAGGAGTTTCAACACCCGGTCAAGGGTCTAGGGAGGAGAGGGAGGACTCACCTTACAAGTGGGTTAACTAATCTTGATGATGCAAATGAACTAATATTTGATCGACACCTTTGTAGAAAAAGTGACATCTTCATATGATTCCTTTTTCACGAGAGGTGGTGAAAATAACCAAACATCACATTGAATACATGGTGGTCACAATCTTACTCATACTAACACAAAGAGTGATGAAGGTGAGGTTCGCAGCACTGAAGGGGACAATGGGGTTAGAAATAGTAGCAACAATGACAATGATTTTGTAAAGAAAGTTTGAATTATAGGTCCCTTAAACCATTCACTGGGGAGAGCACTATGACCATGCTACTCATAACAATGGTAGGTAGGGGAGCTCCATTTTTGTGCTATAGAATGATATGGATCATACGGACCATATGGATGTACAAAGAGCGACTCCATCAACTTTGTCACAAAGCCGCAATCAACCAAGTACGGATATAAGCAGTCATATTACCATGGGTAGATATAACCAGGATACTCCTACGAGTATGGAGGAGAGCAGCAATTCAAAGAGGATGAGTAATAGCATTTTATCATGAAATTAATACAATACAGTAGATATGTGGAGTGGCAGTGTTATGACCACTCGTGTTGAAAGGGATGAAAACTTTGAAACACCTCGTAAGTTTTTGGGTTTAAGGTAAATGTGTACTTTTTCTTCTTTTATTTGTTTTTGAATGTATCGTTTGTGTTTCGGTACTTGTAATGTGTAATTAGAGCTAATTAAGATTAGGGATTTTTCATACCCCTCTTCTAATTTTTATTAACAAACTAATAAGAGAAATCGTATGGTAGTCCATAGGACCACCCAAAGTACAATGTTTCCCACATTAACACTCCCCCTCAACTTGGAGCATATCTATTTGTTATGCCCAACTTTGAACATAGTAAAGGCCTTAGTGAGAATATCTGCAATTTGTGATTTGGACTGAATATAGGTAGTGGCAATCTCGTGGGAAAAAATCTTCTCTCGGATGAAATGACAGTCAACTTCTATGTGCTTAGTCCTCTCATGGAATATTGGATTATTTACGATGTGGGTTGCTACTTGATCCATAATGCTCTTTCTTTGGTCCTGAACCTCCATGGCTACTTTCCCAATAAAGCCTTATTCATCATCCCTAAATATTTGATTCTAGCTATAATTTCATCACAGGCTTTACACACCTCCCCCCTACCTCAGCAAATGAAACTTGCTTACACCATCTATCCCTTGGCATAAGAAGCCACACCTTAATTTTTCAATTCCCAACAAAACTAGCTTCGAACATCGGATAAAGACAAAGTAAATGGCAAAACTAGATAGAGCGGCTTTAATGAGCGTAATGTGGACCCCAAGAGATAGATTCTCTTCCACTTGGCTAGCTTCCTTTACACCCTTTCAACTACTACGTCCCATAAGTGTTTAGCCGGTTTCCCAATACAGACAAGAAAGTCAAGATAAGTATATGGGAACTCCCCCACCTTAGAACCAAACAAAAAGGCAAGTCCCAACAACTCCTCACTTGGAATGCAAACACTCAACATCACTCTCTTAGCAATATTTACCTTCAATCATGAAACAACTTCAAAGCCACAAATAGCCAATTGTAGATTTTCCACCATAGCTGCATCAGCATCGCAGAACAAAAGGGTGTTGTCGGCAAACTAAAGATGGGAAATTGAGTGGCTTCTATTGGCACAAAAATCACAAAATAGACCAACTTCTTGCCCATGTTCAATCGTTTTGCCAAGAACTTTGGCTCTCACTACTAAAAGTAAAGGAGAAAGGGGTCCCCCTTGCTTGATTCCCTGCGAGCTTTGCAAAAACCCTTTAGGAGATACATTAGTAAGCACCGAAAACCAAGATGAGGTAGTACATTCCTTAACTCAACCCTCTACTTTTCCCCCACAACAAATTATCCCAAGCATATAATAATAATTATTAAAAAAAATTCAATCAATGTGGACAATTTTTTTCAATATCTAATTTACAAACCACACTGCATATTCCTTCCTTGAATCTAGAATCAATGCATTCATGCGCTATCAACACGCTATCCGAAAATTTCCTTCCATCATTAAAGACCCCTTGGAACTTTGAAGTAACTCCTGCTAGCACCTCTTTAAACCTCGTCACAAAGACCATCACAAGAATTTTAAAAGCATTCCTAATAAGACTAATGGGTCGATAACAAACATTAGATAAAGATCCTTTAGCAAGGATAATAGATGAATGTGATGGTAGGGTATCTAAATGAGAAAGAAAATTGTGTGTACCTGTCATATGTTTCGTGGCCCCTGAGTCAATCACCCATGGGATGGGGCCAAAGGATGTAGCAAAAGCATTACCTCTGGAGTAATAGTGAAGATACATGGAGTTGTCATCGCCATATGTTTACCCATCATTCTATCATAGTTATCTCAAGAGACAATGATGGTAACTGAATCACTTGTAAAAGTAGGGCTAGTAGAAAAATCAATACCAGAAAAAAGTCTACCAAGCGCATTGAGGTTGATTGCCATTTTATTCATGAAAATTTGGCCTTGAATGTAAGACCCATGATCCCGAAATATGGTTTGTACACTGGATAGCCGTTGACTATAGGTCCATTAGCCTCGAGAATGTTTTGACTTGATCATAATGTTGTTCTATTATTAAGCCGCAAGTCGTATTTCAACCCGATGTCCGAATTTTAAGATATGGACTTAAAATTAAACAATCTGAGAAATGACAATTATGTCCTTATTTTATCTGGCGGAGCCCCACCATCGAGTTTTCAAAATCCGTTAGGTCCGAGAGCCTAACCGTTGTAACCGTAGTTAAGTTACGGAGTTAATGGCGAAAACGGCATGTCAATAGAACACCCGGATTGTAAGTTATGCATAGATATGTACATGTATATTTTGAGAAAATATACTCAAATGACCTCGATGTTTTCTTAAACTCCTTCGAATACGTTAGTTTCAACTACTTAAATAACATTATTATATTGCTACTATACGTTTAAACTTTTTAAAATCATCACAAAACATCCCATAACCCTTTAAAACCAATTTCAAGTCCACACATATGAAAACCCTCTTGCAACATTTTATATTTCAGCACTTTTTCTTATTGAGTGTAAAGTTGAGAAGAAGAAGAAGAAGAAAAGGAAAGAGAAGCTGAGGTTGAGAATCAATACCATAGATTAGGAGCACGTTTCCTTCAAAACCCTATTGCTGGAATTTCTGTTTTAAGATTAGAAAATTTCTGGATTTTCTGTTTTATGGTTAGGTTTTCGCGGGATTTTCATTAAGGGTTAGAAAGCATGCTGGAATTTCTATTTTAAGGTGAGATAATTGCTGGATTTTCTGTTTTAGGGTTAGGTTTTCGCTAGATTTTCATTTAGGGTTAGAAGATTGATGCAATTTCTGCTTTAAGGTTAGATAATTGTTGGATTTTCTATTTTAGGGTTAGGTTTTCGCTGGCTTTTCATTTAGGGTTATAAGATTGCTGAAATTTCTGTTTTAAGGTTAAATAATTGCTGAATTTTCTGTTTTAGAGTTAGGTTTACGCTGGATTTGCATTTAGGGTTAGTAGATTGCTGAATTTTCATTTAAGGTTAGGTTATTGCTGGAATTTCTGATGGAGTTAGTTAAGTTATTGCTGGATTTTCTTTCAAAACCCTATAGAAGACTAGCTTTGTTGATTTATATTCGTTAGGTTATTGTTGGATTTTCTTAAGGTTGTGGCTGGATTTTCTAAGTTAGTTAACTAGGTTATTAATGGCTGATTAGATGAAAGTCATACGTATTTCAAACGGGTTCTCTCGTTGTCCCTTACAAACGGGTTCTCTCTTTGTCCCTTACAACATCCACCCACTACCTGTTTGACAAATTGTTTCAAAGAATATCCTTCATCCTTTTAATGCAGTTACTTCTTGAGAAAAAGCATGCTTGTAGCATGAAGTCTTATAGAAGAATAAATCCTAGATTGGAGTTAGATTGGCTAAGTCATGTGCATATCATATGCATGATTCATAGTTGTTGTATCATTGTATGCTTGAGAGTGAATGATTCATATCATGATATGGTGATCATAGTGGGTTGTGGAGCGACACACGATGTGTCTATGACGAGTATGTAAACCGTCTAGATACATGATGTATTACATGAGACCCTTATGAGGAACTTAAATATATAAGGAGACCACATGAGGAAGGTCGTCCTATGCTTACCTTGAAAACTATGACATATTGTGCTTGTATGTGGACTTATGCATATAGTGATTGTAAATGCGATGAAACATACTTTGTTATAACTTGAGTTGGACACCACACCGGAAATGTGTAAGTCGACAGGACATGATTAAAGGGTCCGTGGGTGAAAGTCCCTAAACCCAGACTGGTACCATTGGGAGCGACCAATACCTAGACCGGGTGGAAGAACAGAGCGCTGGAATGCTGAAATACCAAAGTAGGCAACGACTCCCACCGACATGTGTCGATTAGTTGAGAGGTTTGACTTGACCTGCTTATGAGCAAATAAAGATAGGTTGTGTGTGACGAGCTCGTAAATTGTCCGCTATCGTTTTTCCAGGCGACTTATTACTCTCGCTATTAGGCAGATAGTGAGGTTTAACACAAGTAGGTTAGACTAGTTCGGCCCATGAACTATGTAGTCCCACCTCAGTAGTTGACCACGGTGGAAAAGTCTACACAAGTGGGTAGTAATCATATACGAGTCTCACCTCTGTTTTAGACCCTGGTGATCCAATTGAGAAATGTGAAAAGTTGTGGAAACGTTGAAAGAGTATGCATTGTATCTTTATTTTATTGTTATTGAGCCAGAAAGCCTGTGCATTATAGGAGCATGACATGAAACATGCATTTTCACTGCACACACGCACTCACTGAGCTTAGTAACTCAAGCTTTCCTTTCTACTTTTTTTACAGGTGAGAGAAGGGAGCTGCAGGAGTAGAGGCTACAAACTCCAGTTGTCCTTTTTGTTTTGTACATATCAGTGTATATATTTTTTTTTGTAATACCCTGAATATGTACATCAGGTATAGTAAATATGACATGGTTTATGTTTTGGTTTTGCCTTGATATGCTCAGTTGTACACAGTAATATATGTTGAATATGATGAAATTTTGAGAAATGATACATGATTGTTGTCTTTACCTTCAGAAATCCTCCTTGTGGAGCCCCGCTTATGGGACTTACTAGGTGATAGAAGTCCCAAAATCGAAGTTCTACAGAGGCTGTCAACCAAAATTTGGTGTCTAGTAATCATGGATTACCAACACTAGATTTAGGGTCGTGACATTGAGGTATGTCAAATGTCATAGAAAAGATTGATGATCAACTAGTCGATTTCTTAACCAAGGGGACTAACCGTCATCATCGACTTCATCCATGTTCAAAGTTGGGTACAATCAATATCCACTGTCCAATGTGAGGGGGAGTGTTGGGAAATGTGTCTATATCATCTTTTTTTGTGTAATCCATTGAAGTAAGATATTTGAGTTTTATTGTAATATAAGTGTCAACCCTAGTGATCTAACATGTGTTGACTTTAGCACCATTGTTTGAATTATCCTTGATATTATTAAAATATCTCTGATATTATCGCTATCTCCAGCTTGGCGATACCGATAACACTGGTAGTGATACCAATGATACCAGTAGTATTAGAAATTCCAAGCATCAGCAATATATCGTTAAGTATCACCAATGTATTGATATCGCCAATATTTTCAATTATGTAAATTTCAGGCGTCGTTTGTACTACCAATGTATCGACATCGCCAATCTATCGCCATTATTTTTTACAGTGTAAATTCTAGGTGACACTTGTTTCACAAATGTATCTACGATATTTCAATAATATCGCTAATGTTGAGATATCATGAAATGTTTATTTATTAAAAAAATTATATTTCAATTTTTTTTATAAGCACATTGTTATGCAGTTTTCAATTTGTTGTTGTTAATATTGATAGTATCTCAATATTATCGTTATCGCAACATGTGCGATATCAAGACCACAATCTTTCATTTCATAATTGTCAATGATTTCTTAGCAAAATATCGTTAATTATCGATATTATGCAATATCGATGGATGTTTGGATAGAAGGTTGCATGGATGATTGGATGGTTAGATGGGATAGATGGGATGGTTCGACTTTTTCTTACAATGGCACATGCTTTTAAGTCCCCATTAAATGGAAACTTATTGTGTATTCATTCTTTTTACAAATTTTTTATTCCTAAATATGCAAATATGTGTATTTTAGCATCACTTGAAGTGTCACTAAAAATTCTACTATTTTCCCCATGTTTTCCCGCATTTTTGGTTATCAGCGATATCGATATTGTTTATGTATCCCCGACTAGCGAAACTTGTAGCGATACCGATACTTCGAACACTGCTTTGTCCTGAACCTTCTTTTTTCCTTCTCCCATTCTCTTTCTGTCTTCTTCTTCCTCTTCTCTCTCTCTCTCTCTCATCATCATCTCATCTTACTACTGGCTCAACCCTTTTCACAATCCCTTCTTCCTCTTCTCTCCCTCTCTCATCATCTCATCTTACTACTAGCTCTACCCTTCTCACAATCCCTTCTTCCTCTTCCATCCCCTTAGTTGCCTCTCCTTCCCACTCTCCATCATCCATGCCCATGCCATCTTCCACTCCCCCATAATCTTTACCATCCCCTTCTCCACCAAAATTTGTTTCACTTAAACAACCACAACCTCCTTATCTTTTTCCCTCTCTGAGCCCTCTACAATAACATCATCACCCCACTACTTTCTTACATTGTAATGGCCTAATGACCTCATCACTAGGGAACACAACGATGACCCGTTCTCTAACTAGCTCCTATTAAAGCTAGGAGAGACTACTAAAGAACTTCCTATGTTGGAGCATTAGGCTCATTCAATGGTGCAATAAGCACCAATTCTAGATCATCTTCTCATACTACTCACTTGGCCACCCCTTTCCTTTTAAGACAATAAATTTGGGGATGTCTCCTCAATCATTGCCCCTTCGACCAAACTCGCAACCAATAGAAATGTAACAGTTGAAATGTTAACCACTTAGCGTAGCTAACATTTGCAACATGACTTAGTCATGGATCTCATTGTTGGAGCGCTTAATATCAAATGCTCTTGGGCACGTAAATGCCTACATCAAACGACATCTTTTCCTGTCAACTAAGCCTAAAAATGAAGGGGTTGCAAAGAAATTCTCGTTTTTCTTACTTGCTAGCCCATCCTTATGGGTAGTTGGTTCATATGTCGACCATAGCCCGTGGATACACGATGGTTTATATGTCGGTAACTCAACGTTTCCTTCATTTGCAACATTTCCTGATCACATATCTCATGTTTGGAGTTTATGTCAACTGTCAACTGTCAACTGCCCCTACACACAAGATTACCTGCATCTCCATTAACCAAGCCAAAAAATGAAATGTTACAAGGAAGTTTCATTTAGGTCTCATTTGGAACATGGGATTAGGTTATATGGAATTGCATTTGGTCCAATGTAAATTCCATTTGGCGTTTGGAAAAGATGGCAAGGATTGGATTAATCCAGGTATCATATCATCCAATCATAGCAGGAGATAGAGCAGGATTTCTGATGGATTTCAAAATCCACTACATCTATGGGCAGCACGTTGATGCATGTGTTTTATCCACGCTGTTTATCCATATGCACCCTTTACACATGATAATTGAGTTGCATATGCATACAGGTTACTGGCATCAGTTATGATTCATCAATTACAATACCATCAGTATTGTAAGACCCGATACCCCAGAAATCTAGTTTGTACACTGGATAGCCGTTTGTTGTAGGTCTATTGGCCCCGAGAATATTTTGACTTGATCATAATGTTGTTCTATTATCGAGCCGCAAGCCGTATTTCAACCCGCTGTCCGAATGTTAAGATACGAACTTAAAATTAAACAATCTGAGAAATGACCATTATGTCCTTATTTTAGGTGGGGCTACGCCAACATCGAGTTTTCAAATCCGTTAGGTCAGAGAGCCTAACCGTTGTGGTCGTAGTCAAGTTACGGAGTTACTGGCGAAAACGGCATGTCAATAGGACACCCGGATTGTAAGTTAAGCATCGATATGTTCATGTATATTTTGAGAAAATATACACAAATGACCTTGATGTTTTTCAAATCATTGGAATACGTTAGTTTAAATCACTTAAATAACCTTTTGTTTATTACTACCATAAGTTTAAAATTCTCAAAATTAACACAATACATCCCATAACCCTCCATTTTAGCCAAAAGCCACTTTAAACCCATTTACAAACCCATAAATAGAAAAACCCTCTTTCAAACATTTCATTTTCCACCACTCTACTAGTTGGGGAGAAGAAGAAGAAGAGGAAAATGAGAAGAAGAAGAAGAAGAGGTTGAGATCCATTCCTCTGCTCATTACAGGTGAGTGCATAGATTAGGAGCACTTATATGTGTAAGTTGAGGTTTCCTTCAAAACCCTATCGCTGGATTTTCTGTTTTAAGGTTAGGTTTTCGCTGGATTTTCTATTTTCTTATTCGGTTTTTGCTGGATTTTCAGTTAGGGTTAGAAGATTGCTAAACTTGCTGTTTTAAGGTGAAATCAGTGCTGGATTTTTTGTTTAAGGGTTCGGTTATTGCTGGAATTGCTGTTTAAGGGTTAGGTTATCGCTGGAATTGTTGTATTAGGGTTAGGTTATCGCTGGAATTGCTAGATTTATTGCTGGAATTGTTGTATTAGGGTTAGGTTATCGCTGAATTTCATTTAGGGTCAGATTCTTGCTGGATTTATTGTTGTAATTGCTGTATTAGGGTTAGGTTATTGTTGCATTTTCATTTAGGGTTCAATTAGTGCTGGAATTTTTGTATTAAGGTTAGAATATTGCTGGATTTTCGTTTGGGTTATGTTCTCGCTGGATTTAGGTTAGAACATTGCTGGATTTTCGTTTGGGTTATGTTCTCGCTGGATTTTGGTTAGAATATTGCTGGATTTTCGTTTGGGTTATATTCTCGTTGGATTTTTCTGAAGGTTATTGCTGTTTAATTAGTGAGATTATTAATGGAAGGTTGGATGATAGAGATAAGTTAGTTTTGTTTAAATTCATACGAATTGTTATCGGTTTCTCGCTGTCCCTTACAAAGTACGCCCACTACCTGTTTGACAAATTGTTTCAAAGAAATATCCTTCATCCTTTTAATGTCGTTACTTCTTGAGAAAGAGCATGCTTGTAGCATAAAGTTTTATAGCAAAATAAATCCCGGATTGGAGTTAGATTGGCTAAGTCATGTGCATATCATATGCATGATTCCTAGTTGTTGTATCATTGTATGCTTGAGAGTGAATGATTCATCTTATGATATGGTGATCCTAGTGGATTGTGGTGCGACACACGATGTGTCTATGATGAGTATGTAAACCGTTTAGATACATGATGTGTTACATGAGATCCTTATGAGGAACTTAAATGTATGAGGAGACCACATGAGGGAGGTCGTCCTATGCTTGCCTTGAAAACCATGACATCTTATGCTTGTATGTAGGCTTATGCATATGAACATACTTTCATATGAACATACTTTGTTATAACTTGAGTTGGACACCACACCGAAAATGTGTAATTCGACAGGACATGATTAAAGGGTCCGTGGGTGAAAGTCCCTGAACCCCAATCGGTACCATTGGGAGCGACCAATGCTTAGACCGGGTGAAAAAATAAAGCGCTGAAATGCTGAAATACCAAAGTAGGGAGTAACTCCCACCGACGTGTGTTGATTGGTTGAGAGGTTTGACCTGACCTGCTTATGGGGCAAGCAGAGATAGGTTGTGTGTGACGAGCTCATAAATTGTCCGCTATCGTTTTGCCAGGCGACTTATGACTTCTCGTTGTTAGGAAGATAGTGAGATTGAACACAAGTGAGTTAACTAGTTTGGCCCGTGAACTATGTAGTCCCACCTCTGTAGTTGACCACGGTGGAAAAGTCTATACAAGTGGGTAGAAGTCCCACCTCTGTTTTAGTCTTTGGTGATCCAATTGGGAAATATGAAAAGTTGTAAAACTATTGAAAGAGTGTGTATGTTACAAGTGGGTAGAAGTCCCACCTCTGTATATAATAAAAAAATAATTTGGAAGCCTATGCATTTGTGTGCATTAAATGAGCATGACATGAAACATGCATTTTCACGGCACACACGCACTCACTGGGCATAGTAACTCAAGCTTTCCTTTCTATTTTCTTTTCAGGTTAGAGTAGGGAGCTACAGGAGTAGAGGCTACAGACTCCAGTTGTCCTTTTGTGTTGTACATATCAGTGTGTATTTTTTTTTTTTTGTAATACCCTGCATATGTACATCAGGCATAGTAAATATGACGTGGTTTATGTTTTGGTTTTGCCCTGAGGTGCTTAGTTGTGCACAGTAATATATATTGTATATGGTGAAATTTTGAGAAATGCAACGTGTTTGTTGGTTTTGCTTTCAAAAATCCTCCTTGTGGAGCCCCGCTTATGAGACTTAGTATGTGCTACTTGAAAGTCCCAAGAATCGGAGTTCTACTGAAGCTATCAACCAAAATCTGGTGTATAGTAATCATGGATTACCAACACTAGATTTAGGGTTGTGATAAGTATCGACGATATCGACCACAATATAGGCTAATATATTCCACGATATATCATGTATCCCACCAGTGCGATACGAAATGCATAGGTAGTATATATCCCACCTGTTCGATCCGGTGAGCATTTTCAATTTTCGCTCCCCCTTTTTTTTTTTTTTTGTAAATCATGTTAATTAGTGCAAATGGTTACAAATCCACGATTCTTCATGTTTTGCATGAAAAATCATGGATTTGGAGCTTCGACTTCAAATTTTGGGGGAGATAAGTCGAGTTGCAGAAAATTAGAAAAAACTGAAAGTTTCCAATTTCTAACAAATCTATTACAATCTGTGTCCAAACACAAAATCAAACATGTACATATCCTAATCTAGTGATTCTTAGTAATTTTGGATTTTTTTGGAAAAAAATATATTTTAGTTAAATTTTACTTTAAAAAATGTTATTAAATATCTTTCTTTTTTTAATTCCACTTTGATCAGTGGTTAATTAGCCCCTATTTCAATGTATTCAAAAGTGTTTGATAAAATCATCATCACATCACTCTAACTTTGAGATTTGGGAGAAGATGGGCCAATTTATGGAAAATTAGGGGAAAATTCAAATGTTTTCAAATTGTAGGGGATGAGTACTAGAGTTATGTTAGAGAGTATCTTCACTGGTATCATTGTACTATGACATGGGCATAGTATTGTCATTTTTTTGTATTAGTAGTACTATGCCCAGCACCGTCGAGATAGAGATGACAATTTTGAGCTACCGCGCAATTCTATATATGTCTGAACCATTGCCACATATTATTCACAAGTATATTTCTGATTCTCTACTTCTTTTTCTTTTAAATGTATTACTTGCGTTTTCAAACATGTCTTCTCATATCTAAAAATTATATGAATAGACTTAGAATATACTTGCATCGGTTTAGCCATAAAACACAAATTAGGACCCCATACAAAGGAAACCTATTTATCATGTGCACTTGTTTTTTTGTGATGTTTTGATTTCTAAGTGTTTATTGATGTTTTTTTAACAATCCCTAAAATTTCATTGAAACATTCAACCAATTTCACAATGTTACCCCATGTTTCCCAACAATAATGATACATTACACGATACAACCGACATATCCCATGCGATAACCGATATGTATCTGTATCCCAAGAGTGTGATACATTATGCGACAACAATACGAAAAAATTGGTCGGGCCAACATATAATCAAGGAAGGACCATTTAACATGATCATACGCCTTCTAAAGATCCAACTTATAGAGCACTCCTTCCTACTAGCCCTGTGACATGAGTCAAGGCACTCACAAGGAATATGAGCACTATCAAGGATCTACCAACTAGAAATGAAGGCACTTTGTGAAGGAGAAATAACCTTAGGGAGCACAACCTTCAAACTTTGAATCATAATCTCAGTAATGATTTTATAGGGGCTACCAATAAGGCTGATAAGCCTAAAATCTTTCAAGCATTCAACACCTTTGAGCTTCAGAATAAGTGTTAAAAATGAGTAGCCCATCTCGAATGGAATGCAGTTAGAGTTAAAAAATTCCTCAAAAAGCCAAACAAATCCTGCTTGATTAACTCTTACAAAATCTGGAACAAAACCAAGCGGAATCTGTCTGACCCCAGGCTTTATCCCTCTCGAGATCCATCACAATAGCCTTAGTTTCGTCCACCTAGATAGGCTTCAAAATGTCATCAGCCTTCTTCAAGGAGATAAAAATGAAAGACAAGTGATCAAGGCCCGGTCACTCCTGACCCTCAGCCTTGAATCTCGCAAAGTAAAGAAACCATCTTGAGTTGCCTTTGACCAAAGACCTCTCTCTTCCAATCCTTGAGCTTGGCTTTTAGCAACTTTAGCTTCTTTCAAAGCTTGAATCCTATTGAACCATTGACTTCAAAAGAGGACCACCAGTTAGAGATTAAAGACTACAATCCTTCCACTTTAAGCCAAGCCAGCTCAAATGGAAAAGGCTTTGGATCCCAATTAATTTCGTCCGCTCTAAAATAATAGGGCAATGATCAGACACGAGCTTAGGAAGACCTCTTAAGGGTGCCAATGAAAATCTTTACATCCACCTAGGAGACACCAGAAATCTATCAAGCTTAAACATGGTTGGAGATGCCTGACCATTCGATCAGGTGAATTCAATACCATCCAAAAGGGTAGTCCACTAGCTCGTGCATAAGAACCTAGTCAGAGAATCCATGCAAGCTACCAGTGACCCGATCTCCATGAAGCTTCTCATGGGAAAAGTGGACCACATTGAAATCCTTGCCCACACACCAAGGGAGTTGCCATCTATCGAAGATAATAGAAAACTCCTCCCATGGGAGTGGATGGAGATATGGTTGATTCGGACCATACAATACCGAGAAGACTCACCTAAAGCTAGAGGACAACTCTCAAAAAGTCACATTAACTGAAAATCACCCATTCCAGCTATCCTCCCTAGAGTAGGAGCTAGTATCCCAAAGAACAAGGATACCACCAGCCGAGCCAACTACATTTAGAACCTCCTATTCCAAACCCTTTCGACCCCATATAGACTCGATGATGCAAGACAATTAACCACTTGCTCTAAAAGATTGAACTGTTAGAGCATGATGAATTAATCCCTTTATCTCATAGCCTAGGCCCCACATTTCATGGGTTAGGACCTCGGCCGAACCCCCCTCATGGGCCCCAAATCACATGGGTATCGCCTCACACTAACCACCCGTCTCACACGGGCCGCCCACCCCGAGTGTGCCCCTGCATCCCACAGGCAACCCCGCTCGAGCCCAGTGTGAAAATGCCCCTGCATTAATCACCCCCGGTGAGGAGTCTCGAACACGAGACCTCCCACTTTGATACCAATTTGATGCAAGACAATTAACCACTTGCTCTAAAAGATCGAACTGTTAGAGCATGGCAAATCAATCCCTTTATCTCATATCCCAAGCCCCACATCTCATGGGTATCGCCTCACACGAGCCACCTGCCTCACACAGGCTGCCCACCCCAAGTGTACCCTTACATTCCACAGGCAACCCCACTCGAGCACAGTGTGAAAATGCCCCTACATTACTCGACCAGACCTCAATCAATCTTCTGAAGCTTAGTTTCCCGAATAACAATAATGTGAGCTTTGGAGTGTTTGAAGATAGCTTATGCCTATATGTAGCCACCCATGCACATGGACATTCCAACTGAGAATCTTCAATGGTAACCAATCAGACCCTTCTCCCCCTCTTAGAATGGCATCAACTTGCCCACCTGGGTCAACCAACTCCTTACACCCCTTGACTAGCTTCAAAGCACATATATGAAACTCAGCTAAACATCCAATGGCCTCTTTCTTCAACCAACTAAAAAAGGCCAACATAGTCCTCGTCCTAGTTTCTAAACATCACCCAATAAGCTTACCCACATGGCATATAACCTCCCTTATCAACCTCATCCCCCTAATGGCCACAACCAGATCCTCATGTATGTTATGGTGAGCACAAGGCCAGACATTACTCAAGCGGTGAGAGTTGTTAGCAGGTTCATGAACAACCCCGGGAAGGAACATTGGGAAGCTGTGAAGTGGATCCTTAGATATTTAGTAGGTATTAAGGATGTATGGCTGTGCTATGGTGGATCGAAAATCAAGCTACAAGGCTATGTGGATTCAGATTTGGCAGGAGATATCGACAACAGAAGAAGCACTACAGGTTATGTTTTTACTCTAGGTAGTGCTGCAGTCAGTTGGGTCTCTCAGTTACAAAAGATAGTATCTATCAATACGACAGAAGCAGAATATGTTGCGACTACAGAAGCATGCAAGGAGATGGTGTGGATGCAAGGTTTTATGGAAGAGTTGGGTAGGAAGCAAGCAGATTGCAAGCTGTACAGTGACAGTCAGAGTGCAATACACTTGGCTAAGAATTCAGCCTTTCATTCAAGGACCAAGCATATTGCCATCAGATATCACTTCATACGTTCGTTACTGGAAGATGGATCGATTGCTCTGGAGAAGATTCATACAAGTGAGAATCCTGCGGATATGCTGACCAAGGCGGTCACAAGGGAGAAGTTGAAGCTCTGTTCAGCTTTCATTGGTCTTCAGGCTTGAAGACAGGGAGGTGGTGCACTCTGGATGAAGAAGACAAAGGTTTATGGCGATATGTCTCCAAGTGGGAGATTGTTGAGAAGTGGAGCCACATCTGGGGCTGCCCACGACCAGTCGAGGTTGCGCAGATTTCGTGTCGCAAGTCCTTTCGCAACTGGGATGAGAAAGGAGTTTCGCAAATTTTGTGTCGCAAGTCCTTTTGCAACTGGGATGCGAAAGGAGTTTCGTGGATTTCGTGTCGCAAGTCCTTTCGCAAGTGGGATGCGAAAGGGAAGTTGTCAAAACTATAAATTGGGGTCCCTAGGGTTATTCTAGGGTTAAGGTGAACATTGGAAAATATTTCTAAGGTGTGGGCAAGGGATTTTCTCTGTACTTCCAAAGGAGAGGTTAGTATATTGCCTTGTAATCTTTGTTCTTCATAGCGGAAGTTTGCATCCGTGGTTTTTTACCCTAGATTGGGGTTTTTCCACGTATATCTTGTCTTGTGGTTTTGTTGAATGCTTTGATTCTGTTTCTAGTCTATATTTCTTCCTGTTTATCGTTTATGGGTGAGGCCTGAGATTGGATCTAGGCCCATCGCGTTGTTGGCGTGCTGCGCAGTAGGTACCACATGGACAGGCCACAATGAGATCAATCATTTATAGAAAAGGACATTCACTGCTCACAAAAATGAATTTCACCGACCCCATGGATTATTCCTTCTTATTCATCATAGAGACAAGGAATTCCACCAACCTAAGCAACTCCACTAACCGGCCTTACCAATTGGTTTGAGAATTCCATTATTTAGTTAGCATCTGTGGAAAAAAAAAATGTTTGCTATATTGACATTCAGTATCAAAAATCAACAATACGAAACATGGGGTTATTTTAAATTTTCATTGATATAAATGATATTATCATCATTATCAATTGATATATTGACAAACTTATGATATGATTTACAATATCACATGACATTGGCAACATTTCATAGGCATTGATTAAGAACATGTGATATATATGCAAAATTTTCAAACATATAGAAAAATTGTAAAAAGGGTTTTTTGACAAACTTTTTTGGGGAATGTGTTTATTGGTTTGTTTTAACAACACTTGAGTTGTTTCCCATCAAATTCATCAAAACAGGAATTTGATGAAGAAACCACGATCCGAGAGAGGATTTGAGCCGGAACCCCAAAGGTGAGAGAGGTTTCTTTAAATTTTAAACTTCTCAACTAATTAGCAACAAAGCTGGTGAAAATCCATATTTATGCATGCCTTTCATGCATTAACATGGATTTGATTTACGAAAACTTGATTTTGAAGGTTGAGGACAGAACTCTGAACTTCATTTGTTAATACGCTATAAAATTGCAATGTAAGGGGAAAAGATATATGTTGATGAGTGCAGTCTAATCTACAAAATGGCCACACACTTTAACATTTTTGGAAGAAAAGTAAGAAACAAGAGGAAACACTAATTTTAAGAATGACTCTAACGAAAGCAAAATTTAAAATTTAAAAAAACAAAAACAAAAACAAAAAAAAACAAAAAATTCATTAAAAAAATATTTATTAATTAAAAATAATTGCAACAAAAAAGTTTAGTGGCAATTATTTCTATTAAAATTAAGTAAAATAAAAATTTTATTCACTAATATATAATAAAAATGTAATGAAAAAGATCATTACATATTTGCATTATAAAAATATTGGCTACTCGAAAATATTTAAATACCTACAGTAATTTTAAAATATAAAAAAAAAAAAAAAAAATCATTCGAATTGATATTTTTGGTCTTCTTATTGTCTTATCTCATTCATGGGTAGTCTACAATGTTGAAAGTAAGAAAACTTGACATTGGCTAGCAAAAAAGAAAGCTAATTGAGGGGAAGATACATGGTCCATATTGTTGGGGGACCACGAAAGCAAACAAAGATGAATCGAGCAAAGTATTCCAATCACACGACCAGGCCCAATCACAAAGACTCCGAATTTAACGTGGAAAAATCCTTTCGGGAAAAAACTACGGCACAAAGCGCCAATATGCGAAAGCAAAAAAGTAAAAGAGATAGAGATTACCTTATTCAAACAAGCCTCGAATCACCCAAGCTACACCCTGAAAACCCTAGGAATGAATTAAAAAGCTCTTGGACACCACCTATTCCCGATTACACCCATATGTATACCCTCTAGGTGAATCACAAATGAAATAGGAAACAAATCCCATGCTTACACAATTCTGCAAAAATTTTGTGCGATCGTTCAATGACACCTTCGATGGGACTTTAATGGCATCGAACCCCTTCGAAGTCATTGAACAAAATACCAAAACATTCCAGTGACTAAACATGTATTTTCCAAATTTTCTCGATGGCACTTCTATGGGACTTCGATGTCATCAAATAGCCTTCGATGGCATCTAACCCCACTAGATGGCATCGAGCAGGACACCCAAAGTGTCCGGCAACCATTTGTGAAATTCCTAGATTTTTACGATGGCATCGAGCAGCCCTCAATGGCATCGAGTTGTCATCGACAAACTTGTTGATTTACAGACTTAAGACATTAATCAACAATCTCCACCATGTCCTCAATCACCAATCTTCATAGCTCCATCATTGCTTCTCGTGCACACTCCGTCTTTCATTTATGCCTTCGCCAAGCCCAGAGAAGTTGCACAGAACTTAAACTTCTCTGAGGGAACCATCTTAGTGAGCATGTCCACCGGATTTACGCTTGTGTGAATCTTCTCCAAAGTCACGCCTCCTTCCTCAAGCCTCGGCATAACCTCCTGCTAAAGTCCCAACTGATTTATCATCCCCCTCAACCAAACACCTTCCTTGAATGCCTCTGTCATTGCCATATACTCAAATTCAGTCGTGGAAAGAGCCACCACAGACTGAAGGTTCGACATCCAACTAATCGCTCCACCCACTAGCACAAATAAGTAACCGAAAGTCGACCTACTATTGTTTACACTTCCCGCGTAATCAGAATCCACATACCCTATAAACTTGGCCCCTGATTTCTCAAAAGATGAGACGTAGTCCTGCGTACCTCAAATGTATCGAAGTAGCTATTTCACTGCTTCCCAGTATTGCTTTCCGTTGGCATACATCAAACTGTCAACCGCATTCGAATAAGGCACACAAGACATAACCTTCTTTTCTTCATTTGTTTTAGGATATTGTTCTGAAGATAGTTTGAAGTGATCCACGTGAGGAACGTTGACCGGCCTTCCCTTGTCCATCCCATACTTGATCAACACCTTCTCAAGGTATTCTGCCTGGGATAACCAAAGCTCACTCCTCTTCTTGTCTCTGTGTATATCAATGCCGAGAACCCTCTTTCTAGTCCCCAGATCTTTCATCTCGAATGTCCCTGATAACTGATTCTTCAGTAAATTAATTTCAGACATGCTGTGAGTCGTGATAAGCATGTCATCAATGTACAGAACCCGGATAATGAATTTGTCATCACTTAATGTCTTATCATAGACACAGTGATCATATGCACTCCTGGTAAACTTCTGACTCATCATGAAAGAATCAAACTTTTTGTACCCTGCCTAGGCAACTGTTTCAGGCCGTACAATGACCTCTTCAACCTGTAAATCTTGTTCTCTGCCCCTTTTATTTCGAAGCCTTCTGATTGCTTCGTGAATATCTGCTCTTCCAATTCCCTATGCAGGAATGCAGTCTTCACATCCATTTGCTCTAGCTCGAGATCGTATTGGGCAACCAGTGCCAACACAAATATGATAGATACTTGCTTCACAACCGACGCGAATATCTCAGTGTAGTCGACACCTTCTCTCTGAGCGTATCCCTTCAATACCAACCCTGCCTTGTACCTATTATGTTTCTTCTTGAAGATCCACTTACGCCTGATCACTTTAAGGTCGATGGGAAGCTCCACCAACTCCCACATCTAATTCTTGTACAAAAAGTCTATCTCATCATCCACAACCAACTTTTCTGGTTCCTCATGCACATCCTTATTGAATAAGGATCCTTCGTCGAATTTGACGTCACTGCTAATGATGATTTTCCGTGTCCCGATCATACAATCTGTTCCCCTTCACGCTACCACCATAGCCAACAAAGATGTAATTTTTAGCTCTTTGGTCTAGCTTATCCCTCTCAACTGATGTTACATGAGAGTAAGCTCCACAACCAATCACTCGCAGTCCCGAGTGGTCTACCTACTGATCACTCCATACTTCCTCTGAAATTTTACAATCAATGGTCATAGAAGGGGAGCAATTCACCAAGTAATAAGTCGTATTAACGTCCTCAGTCCATAATTCTTTGCCTAACCCAGCATTACGAATCATGCATCGGGCCCTCTTTAAGAGAGTCCGATTCATCTATTCAGTCACACCGTTTTGGTCTGGCGTGCGGCGCACTATGTTGTGCCTCGCGATCCCATTATTCTAACAGTATTGATTAAATTCACTTGAAGTAAATTCTCCACAGTTATCTGACCTTAATACCTTCACCTTTAACCCTGATTGTTTTTCAACCATCGCCTTCCATTACTTAAAGTTGATGAAAACATCGGATTTATTTTTCATAAAATAAACCCACAATTTCTTAGAGTAGTCGTCAATGAACGTGACAAGCCATGACAATACTCCAGCAGAAACCACAGGCGATAGCCCCCATACATCGTAATGCACATGATCAAGAACACCCTTACATACATCTTTACTAGACTTAAAAGATAACCTTGAATGTTTACCATATATACAATGCTCGCATATACTTAAATCCAAACTTTTAAAAGCTGGAATTAAACAAGGATCAAAAAGTACCTTCATGCCCAGCTCGGTCATGTGGCCCAGATGTGCCTATGCCTATTGTGCTTGAAGAACACAATCCAATCACCTACCTCTACTGACTCCTTCATTCCCACTACTCAACTAAAAGCCTACTCATGACGAAAACTAACAAATGGTGTAACCAATCATGATGTGCCATCAGTCATATTTTCTTTCAAACCTAGTAATACAGTGCCTTCTCCAAATACGTTTGATGTTCTTATCGTCTTGAGAAAAGGTAAGCGTGTTTATACAAATCATCCTATCTCCAAATATATCTCCTTTCAATGTTTATCTCCAACTTTTTGCAAATTTACACTATCATTTTCCTCTCATTCTATTCCAAAATCACATCAAGAAGCACTGTTACATAAAAAGTAAAAGTAGGCAATGGAAGAGGAGATGGATTCTCTTTATCAAAATAACACCTAAGAGTTCACCAGTTTACTTCCTGGTGAACGTGTTGTTGGATCCAAGTGGATGTAAACCATTAAGTTTTACTTTGATGGTACTATTAAATGTTTGAAGGCTTGCTTCATTGCCAAGGGACATACTCAAATCCTTTGTATTGATTATATTCAAACACTCTCCTATTGCCAAGCTGAACTATATTTGTGTTATCCTTTCCATAGTTTTTTTATTTTTTATTTTTTATAATTAAGAAAGATAGATATATTGATATCAAGTAAAATGACTTTACAACTACCAAGGCAACAAGACCATTCGGGCAGCCCCAGCTGCAAAAAAGTCGTGGGTGGGCCTATCGTAAGGGGTCACAATTCGACCACCTATCTACAAAAGCCATAGAAAAACTGACGACGAAAACTACTTAATGAGGGGGGGGGGTGACGGCCCTTCTTCCAAGTGGACATTAAAAATGCATTATTTTTTCATGGTGATCTCATGAAGGAGGTCTATAAGTAGCAACCACTTGGATTTGTTGCCCAAGGGGAGTCAAACAAGGTTTGTAAACTGAGAAAGGTGATTTACGAGTTAAAGCAATCTCCACGTGCATGGTTCGACAAATTCATCATGGTTGTAATGAAATATGGCTTTGTTCCAAGTCATGTAGACCATTCCATCTTTGTACGGAAAGGCACCTCAGGTCTTATTGTGTTAGTAGTATATGTTGTTAATATTGTTGTTACAAGAAATGACGATGAAGGGATTGAGGAACTGAAGATGAAGAACTATCTTCAAAGGCATTTTCGCACAAAAGATCTAGGTCATCTTTTAATACTTTCTTGGTGTAAAGTTGTCAGATAAAAGGAAGGAATTAATTTGTCCCAATGGAAATACATTTTGTATTTGCTCATACAGATAGGCCTTCTGGCTACCAAGCCATTAATACACCAATAGATCTGAATTACAAACTTATTGGGGATCAAGTATATATATTTGAAGGCCTGGAGAGGATAAAAGATTGGTTGGGAAACTCTATTTAACTATTACTTGCCCAAACATATCTTACATTGCCAATTTATAAGTTCTCCTAGAGAACCTTACATGGTTGTAGTAGTTTGGATTCTGTGGTATCTTAAAGGAGCACCAGGTTAAGTAATTTCGTACAGATGGAACAATCATCTTCGGGTCATTGGGTATTTTGATGTGGTCTGGCAGGTTCATTAACAGATAAGCGGTCTATTACGAAGTAGTGTACGTTTGTGGAAGGAAATCTAGTCACATAGAAGAGTAAGAAGCACAGTGTTGGGGCCCAATCAAGCAATGAAGCAGAATATAGAACAATGAATCACACCACCTCTTACCTAATGTAGATAAAGAAATTATTGCAACAATGGAGGCTTGTAGTGAATCTACCTATTTAGTTGTTTTGTGATAATCAAGCAGTATTCTACATTTCAAACAATCATGTCTATCATGAAAGAACCAAACATATTGAAGTGGACAATCCTTTAAACATAAGAAGGTCTCTAGTGCTGAAATCTCTACTACATATGTCCAGTCTCAGGATAAACTGGTTGACATATTCACCACGACTCTACCTCACAATCAATCTACATGCATATACTCTAAGCATGGCATCAATGAAATCTATGCTCCAGTTTGAGGGAGTTTTAACACATGAAAAATATGGGTCATGCAACTGTCCGGTCCACCTAATGGATATGGAAGTGTACCATACAGGCCCACCTAGCACCCTCTCTTGTCTATTCTTTAGTTAAATTAGATTAGGAATCCTTAAGGATTTTTATTTCTTTTTTCTTTTGTTACGTAAGGATGTTACTGTCCTTTTCACTTGCTTATTATTAATATAAATAAGAGAAGCATTCAAAGTTAGCTTCTGATTAAACCTTCATAATATCCGCTTGCTGGAATTGTGATTGAATGGTATCGGTCTTCGATCTTAGAGAGATCCACCATTGCAACAATTACATCATACTAGGGTCGTTCTGATGGATGAGATGCTTCGAGTTGAGGGTATTCACTAATGTTCTTCATCCAAAGGGGAGTTGGGCTAGGAGCTTCTTTCTCTATTTTGAAGTTTGTGAATGGTCTTTGTTGCTGATTGGCATTTGAGTTAGCTAGCTCGTGACCCTATTCCTGCTAAGCCGTAATCTCAGGATGGTTTGTGGTAGAATGCAGTGTGAGTGGTGAACAGTTGGGTGCAATGTGAATGGTGGTTGTGAATTATGGGTGTGTGTTTTGGCATAATATCATCTGGAAGGCAAAAGTTCATAATTCATAGGGAGGAGCAAGTAGCAACGGATCTAGGGATTTTGTTGCAATAGACAAATTCAAGGTTGATGATGGTGTTCTCTATTTCCAGGTAGGCAGGATTATCGGAATGTTGCTTTGTCTCGATGAAGTCCTTGTAATAGGATGAAGTTGTGCTGCAAGTGTAGGGATGTGGGGGTGCGGGAGATACTTCTCTCTAGCAACAACATTTGATCCCCATGAGGCTTAATGATGTTGTCTATTGTGCATTATCATGCCTGATCCGTCCTCGAGTTATTGTTGTCAATTTGATTCAAGTGAGTTGGGTCTGGGATTCTTTGTGCAATTGCCTCTTTGCTTCATATATTGCTGAATTTTCAGTTTTAAGGTTAAAGAATTGCTGGATTTTGTTTAAGGGTTAGGGTTTTGCTGGATTTTCAGTTTTAAGGTTAAAGAATTGCTGGATTTTGTTTAAGGGTTAGGGTTTTGCTAGATTTTCTATTGTAGGAATTATATATTGCTGGAATTAGGTGCTGGAATTATATATGGCTGGAATTAGGTGCTGGAATTAGGAAGTCTATATTGCTAGAATTAGGTGTTGGAATTATATATTGCTGGAAGGCTGGAATTAGGTGCTGGAATTAGGAAGTCTGTATTGTTGGAATTAGGTGCTGGAATTAGGAAGTCTGTATTGCTGGAATTAGGTGCCGAAATTATATATTGCTGGAATTAGGTGTTGGAATTATATATTGCTGGAATTAGGTGCTGGAATGAGGTTGTTGCTGGATTTTCTTACGGGTATGGCTGGCTTTGCTGAGTTAGTTGATTAGGTTATGAATGGAAGATTGGATGATAGATAAGATTTAGTTTTGTTACAAGTGATACGTATTTCTAACAATTTCTCTATTTGTTCCTTCCAATATCCACCCGCTACCTGTTTGACAAATTGTCTCAAAGGAATATCCTTCATCCTTTTAATGTAGATCATTCTTGAGAAAAAGCATGCTTGTAGCATGAAGTTTTATAGCAGATTGACCAAGTCATGTGCATATCATATGCATGAATCATAGTTGTTATATCCTTGTCTGCATGAGAGTAAATGAATCATATCATGATGTGGTGATCATAGTGGGTTGTGGTGCGACACACGATGTGTCTATGATGAGTATGTAAACTGCCTAGATACATGTTGTATTAAATGAGATCCTTATGAGGAACTTAACTGTGAAACTTAAATGTATGACGAATGTATGAGGAGACCACATGAAGAAGGTCATCCTCTGTTTGCCTTTAAAACAAAAATGAAATGATTTGTTATGCTTGTGTGTGGACTTATGCATACATACATACGATGATTGTAAATGCGATGAAATATACGTTGTTATAACTTGAGTTGGACACCACACTGGAAATGTGTAATTCGACAGGACATGATTAGAGGGTCTGTGGGTGAAAGTCCCTAAACCTCGATTGGTACCATTGGGAGCGACCAATGCTTAGACCGGGTGGAAGAACAGAGCGCTAAAATGCTGAAATACCAAAGTAGGCAGCGACTCCCACCGACATGTGTCGATTGGTTGAGAGGTTTGACCTGACTTGCTTATGGGCAAGCAAAGATAGGTTGTGTGTGACGAGCTTGTAAATTGTCTGCTATCGTTTTGCTAGGCGACTTATGACTTCTCGCTGTTAGGCAGATAGTGAGGTTCAATACAAGTGGGTTAGACTAGTTCGGCCCGTGAACTATGTAGTCCCACCTCTGTAGTTGACCACGGTGGAAAAGTCTATACAAGTGGGTAGAAGTCCCACTTCTATTTTGGACTTTGGTGATCCAATTGGGAAATATGAAAAGTTGTGGAAATGTTGAAAGCGTGTGTATGTTACAAGTGGGTAGAAGTCCCACCTTTGTATATAAAAATGATTTGGAAGCCTGTGCATTCATGTGCATTAAATGAGCATGACATGAAACATACATTTTCACGGCACACACACACTCACTGGGCTTAGTAGCTCAAGCTTTCCTTTCTATTTTTTTCAGGTGAGAGTAGGGAGCTGCAGGAGTAGAGGCTACAGACTCCAGTTGTCCTTTTTGCTTTGTACATATCAGTGTATATTTTTTTGTAATACCCTGCATATGTACATCACGTATAGTAAATACGATGTGGTTTATGTTTTGGTTTGCCTTGAGGTGCTCAGTTGTACACAGTAATATATATTGTATATGATGAAATTTTGAGAAATGCAACATGTTTGTTAGTTTTACTTTCAGAAATCCTCCTTGTGGAGCCCCGCTTATGGGACTTAGTATGTGCTACTTGAAAGTCCCAAGAATCGGAGTTCTACGGAGGCTGTCAACCAAAATCTGGTGTTTAGTAACACTAGATTTAGGGTCGTGACAGGAGCTCTCCTCCGGAAGAAGTCTATAGGATGAAGGTGTCATACGGCTTGAGCTTTTTCCTTTTTTGTATTTAGTCTCATATTGATGTTTCTTAAGATCTGGATTTGTTTAGGTAAAAGTATTAGTATTCTTTTCTATAGTTTTGAGCTGGTTGTTTGTATTAAGTCGAGGCCCAAATCCTTTTTTATTAGTGTAGTGTTTTAAATAGTTACGCTATGTAGCGTGTAGCTTACACTACATAGCGTAGCTCAGCCTTAACACTATGTAGCTCATGAAAATAGCTTAAGTCGCGTGTAGCCTGCGTTACATGATAATTTGTGTATGCTCCATGTTATATAGACTATGCTACACGCTACGTAGCCCATATTACAAGTTATTTTTCACTACAATATGAAAGGCAATGTTTTCAATGATTGGTTACAAATTCCTATTTTTAATTTTTTTTTCTAAAATAATATAAGTAACAATATTAAATCAATTTCATTGCTCTTTCTTTACCTTACATTTAATCATTGCCCTTTCCTATTACTTTAGGTTGCATTTAGTTGCACCAAATATGATGAAATTTTGTTAATCAGTCTAATTTGGTGCAGAATATCTTGAATCAATGCAACCACATGCAACCTTGATTAAAAATCTAGAAGTAACCGGCAGCTTATGCTACATGCTATGTAGCTTATGCCTCACGCTACGCTACATGCTATTCGCTATTTAAAACACCAGTTGGTGCTCGTTCTTGTATTTGTATAGCTAATATTTCCTTATCAACAAAGTACATGTGGTGTGCTCCCACCTTTCTCCAAAAAAAAAGAGGAGAGGGAATGTCCAACGCTATAATCCTCTTTTCCTTTTTTTTCACAGCTCTCTCTTCTCTTATTTCTTCTTCTTTCTTCTACTTCTAGTTTACAAATCTACAATTATCAACATGATTGCATGAGAATTTGAACCTTGTGAAAGTTTTATCTTAGCTTCTTAAAAAACTAAGAGCTTTTCTCGAATGTACATTTTAGTACATCAAGATGAAGCAATATTTTCATAACCATTGAGACTTTTACAAGGAGATCACCACAATTGTCCAAATCATTGTTGGGGATGTTACAACAGGAACAAACTGTACCCTTTCTCATAAGGTAACAATGATTTATGGTATATAGAAATGACCATATGAAAAGGGAGGCTAGGCGCTATGGAAAAAAGCACAAATTTGAATTTTTTTTTTCTAAAATTGATTAATTAAGTGGCTAACCAAACACACTTAATGTCTAAAAAGGTGATTTTAATAATAAAAATCACACAAAAAAATTGATTTTTTTTAGCAAAGCTAAATAGGCCCTATGAATATTCATATCTGAATTCAATCTTTGCCTATTCCTATCCCATCCAATCTTAGCCTATTCCTATCCTAATCCCCAAGGTCCCCCATGACTCTATAATCAAAATTGCATCATCATTTATAAGTCTATGAAAATAGTCACTCCATACATGGTTATGAATATTCTTACTAAAGGGCATAGAAGCAGGGCCCAAAAATAATATGATGAGGGCAAGGTGTTCAGTATCGGTTACGTATCGGCCATATCGGCCAATACGTAATAGTAACGGTCAACCCCGTTACGCGTTACGGGGTCGTAACGGCCACCCCCCCTCCCTCTCCCCGATTTTGTGACCGTAACGGTCCCATAACGGCCGTTACTACCCATTATAGGCCAGGGCATAACGGTCAAAAAATGGCTAGTTTTTTTTTTTTTTTTTCTTCTTTTTTTAAGCTCCGATTTTTCACTTTTCTATGCTTTTTACTTCCAAATTCTTCCTAAATCATTCTATTACAATTTTTGATCACCCTTAGCTTGAAATTAAGGATCAAAACAAGTTATATTAAGGATTTTATTGATTCGAAGCTCCATGGGCCATTTTCCAGATATTCCTCAAATATAGGTATTTATACTTTTTATTCAATGTATTGATCTTTTAATGGTAGAATATGATGTGTTAATAATAATAGAACATATTAATGTCCATTTAACGGATTATTGTTGTGATTTTTATATTATATATATATATATATATATATATATATATATATATATATATATATATATATATATTTCTATTTACTCACTATTTTCGACCCTTTTTTAAAAATTTTGAAAAATCAATTTTTATTCAATTTTTGTTGTTTTAATGGTATAATACGATGTGTTAAACATAGTAGAACATATTAATGTCCATTTAACAAATTATTGTTGTGATTTTATATTTTTTTTCTATTTACGCACTAATTTCGGCCTTTTTTTTTTTTAAATTCGAAAAATCAATTTTAATTCAATGTTTTGCTATTTTAATGGTAGAATATGATGTCTTAATCATAGTAAAACATATTAATATCTATTTAACATATTATTTTTGCGATTTTATATTTTTTTTCAATTTTTTCTATTTTCGCACTATTTTCAGCCCTTTTTTTAAAAATTCAAAAAATCAATTTTTATTCAATGTTTTACTGTTTTAATGGTAGAATATGATGTGTTAATCATAGTAGAACATATTAATGTCCATTTAACAGATTATTTTTTTGATTATATATTTTTTTTTCTATTTTTTTCTATTTACGCATTATTTTTGGCCCTTTTTTAAAAAATTCAAAAAATCAATTTTTATTCATTTTTTACTGTTTTAATGGTAGAATATGATGTGTTAATCGTAGTAGAATATATTAATATCCATTTAAAAGATTATTGTTGTGATTTTATATATATATTAGTTTTCTATTGGCGCACTATTTTCGGCCCCTTTTTTTAAATATTCAAAAAATCAATTTTTATTCAATGTGTTGTTGTTTTAATGGTAGAATATGATGTGTTAATTATAATAGAACATATTAATGTCCATCTAACAGATTATTGTTGTGATTCTCTATAGTTTTCTATTTTTTCTATTTTCGGCCCTTTTTTAAAAAATTCAAAAAATCAATTATTATTCAATGTATTGTTGTTTTAATGGTAGAATATGATGTGTTAATCATAGTAGAACATATTAATGTCCATTTAACAGATTATTGTTGTGATTTTATATTTTTTTTCTATTTACGCAGTATTTTCAGCCCTTTTTTTTTTTAATTTGAAAAATCAATTTTTATTTAATGTTTTGTTGTTTTAATGGTAGAATATGATGCGTTAATCATAATACAACATATTAATGTCCATTTAACAGATTATTATTATGATTTTATATATTTATATATATATATTTTTTTTTCTATGTTTGAATTAGTGACTTTATGTTTATATTTTCTTATTTTGGACAGGTTTTGGAGCTTCTTAGGGTTTAGAACATAAAATCATCTTTATTGATTAGATTCAGAAGTTTGAACTTTCTGTTGTTAATCTATTTACATTAGGTTTTCGAGATTTAAATTAATTAATTAATTCATTCTCCTATAGAAAGTAAATATTGTATATAAATTTAGAATAACGAGTAGACTCACAATCTCACATAGACATAGGTCATAGACTCATATCTAATTTACCTTAGGAAATGTCTAATTTTGCCAACAAGTGAAGATATTGGATGACAACATTGTCAGAGGTTTAGTGGTACTAAGCACCAAATGAAGTACAACTATTATGATAGACTCATAACTGGTAAAATTACGCGTCTCAAACAATATTTGGCACATCGAAAGAGTCAAGTTGCGGGATGTAGAAGAGTACCAAAAGAGATAATGATTTTAATGCAAGCCAGTTTGGATGAGTCGTAGGGTAAACGTGCTGCTGGACAAAAGAAGAAAGATGAGATTTTGGATGCGGCCCATAAGGAAGTGTTTGGTCCTGAATATATGGGCGTTTGTGATAAAGATATTATTGATTCTGACGAAGATTCAGATCGAGAATTAACTATAGCTAGGAGAGATAGCTTACGTTTTACTCGTGAAGAGGAAGAACGTCGCCGCATGTTTAGCGCGAGTGGGTCAATACGTGATGCAAAGGGGGAGTGGGAGTGGGAGTGGGAGTGCGACTGTTTTTGTAGGTGGGGGTGTGGAGGTAGGTTTGGTGGGTTACGACGTATGTTTAAGAGTCGACGAGAGGCATCTTCACATGAACCCCTATACATTTGGATGAAGAAGTAAATGAGCTTAAGAGACCCTCTATTGATCCAATCCTGTTTAGGAAAGAATCAACTAAACAAAAGAAGATAAAACAAATGTGAAGTAGAAATTCTTTTGAAAAGCTATGTAGGGCAACAATAAAGTTATTTATACATGCCAACATACCTCCTAATGCAGCTAATTCTCCATATTGACAGGTGGTAATTGATGCGGTAACAGAAGCAGGTGAAGGAATTAAAGCTACCACGACTAGGGATATTAGGGGGAAATGGACAGATGTAGAGTATGTGAATGTGAAAGCATACGTGTCTACCTTTAAACCTGTATGGTAGGCCAAAGGATGCACGATCATGTGAGATGGTTGGACTGGCCTAACCAGACGCAGCGTGATCAACTTCATGGTGTACCACCACTTGGGAACTATATACCGCAAGTCAATCGATGCCTCAGCAGCAACAAAAAAATCTGATTATATCAATGGACTAATGGATAAAGTTGTGGATGAGATTGGAGAGGAGAATGTGGTGAAGATTGTGATATATAATGAAGCATCATATAAGCTTGCAAGACATAAGTTGATGAGAAAGAGACCACATATTTTTGGTCACCATGTGCTGCCCATTGTATTGATCTTATATTGTAAGATATTAAGAAGAAGAAGAATGTTAAGGAAATGGTCGAAAGGGCAAGAGAAATGACGACATTTATTTACAACCATAATAAGTAGTCCCAATACTGAAAAAGTTCACAAAAGGACAAGAGTTGTTGAGGCCTACGGCGACTAACTTCGCAACAAACTTTATAGCATTAGAGAGTTTATACCAGCATAGAGGAGAGTTGAGTGAGATGTTCGCTTCCCGAGATTGGCTCAACACAAAATATGGACAGAAGACATCAGGGACACAGGTTGAAGTTGTGAACACCATACGGGACAATAAATATTAAAAGAGGGTAAAGTCGATCTTAAATGTGATGGAGCCACTAGTGATGGTACTCCATCTTGTTAAAACTGATGAAACACCTACCATGGACTTCCTATACAATGTCATAGATAAGGCAAAGTTGGCAATTCAACGTGATTGTAGAAGCTTGGAGTCTTATTGAAAGATATCGACAAGAGATGGACAAAACAACTCCATCACGATCTTCATACAACAGGCTATTACCTAAATCTTAGGTGTAGATATGCCCAATCATTTGTTACGGATAATGAAGTTCGTGTCGGGCTAAAGAATGTGATAAAGAGATTAGAGCCTGACTTAGATATACAAATAAAGGCGTTGAATGAATTAGATACATTTGGAAATCGCCTGGGTAGCTATGGAGATGCTCTTGCACAACATGCAGTATCTAGGTTGTAACCGGCTGAATGGTGGATGAATTTCGGAGAGAGTACGAAGGCTCTCCAAAAAATTACAGTAAAAGTTTTAAGCCAAACAACATCTTCTTCTAGTTGTGAAAGGAATTGGAGTTGTTTTGTACTTAGTTATTCAAAGAATAGGAATAGATTACAGACTAGGACGTTGGATAGACTTGTCTTCATGTACTATAACATGAAGATAAGAATGCGATGACATCATAGGAACATTACAGCAGCCGATGACACAGACTATTGTCCAATAAACTTGAACAATATTTATGATGAGGATGATCCGCTTCTACCTTGGTTGGAAACAAGGGAAAAATAAATTGAAGAAGATAGTGAAGAATTGGAAATTGATGACCCACTAATACACACAGTGCAACAAGAGAGTCATGCAGCTGTGTTGGACCAAGAAAGTGGGGCAGCTTTTATGCCAAGTACGACTTAAGATCAACAGAAGAGTACGAGCAGTGGTAGCGTGACCAAGTTGGGGACGATGGTGATGATGACGCCCTTGCCCCTGGTGCTGATACTACTGGTGTTGCTCAACACATCATACAACCGTCTACAGATCGCGAGGCTGATAAACATCGACAAGGTAGTACACAAGGTCGGACTTATAAGTGTAATGAGTCATGATATAGCCAATAGGAGGGTAGGTCTAGTGGTGCACCGGGTCCGGGAGGTCCGGAACATCAGCAGGCCCATTGTCCTGGGTATTATGATGGATATTCATATGGCCAATTGGATTATGGTTATGGTAATACTGAGCCTGTTCCATTACATTTATGTTGGAGTAGTCCTCCCGATCCATATCCATATGATTATAGATATCCAGATCTAAATCCAAGTTACTCATCACAGACACACTCTCAATCTCAAAGTTCTCAACAGCCTGAGTACGGGCACCAGTATGGCTATTTGACGGGCAATGGCGGATATCCTAACTCGGGGTCGGAGTAGTTACCTAGTCAGGATCAGTCATCCTCTAGTTTCATTGACCTAGTATTTCCTTCCGGCACTGGATATTATGAATATGTAGCACCTCTACCTATCAGACAGCCTCAGCCTGATGATGATGATGACGATGATGGCAACTACAAAAAAGCAGATTTTCATTTTGGTGGTGACTTGTGAATTTTATTATGGTAATTGTAAGTATATATTTGTATTAAGGTAAGTATTTGCATCAATACTATTTCAAGCACACACTGACGTTGCCGAACTTGTATTTAAAATAACTCCACAGACAACCAATCAAGTAATCCTTAATCAAGTTGCAGGGGATTATATCAGACACTACTATTTTTTATTTTTATTTTTATATTCTTGACTTAAGGATAACTGACAGGTCACATGACAGGACATGAATCACAGCCACAGGAACAGGATAGGAGGAGAAGTCTCTGACATGTTCAAAAATGAAGACTTTAAAATAGAATGAACATTGTAATTTATGTAAGTCTAGACTCACTCTTAGCTGCGAGAGATCGGCAACCTGATCCAAGCTCCGGACAGAAACTCCATGGCAGAGGATATTATCATTCAAACTTTAAGGCTTGGCTCCCCTACCAAAATCCTTGCTTCCAAACCATTGATAGTGAAATGGACAAAACCCCCCGATCATTGGATGAAACTGAACACAGATGGATCCTCGAGAGGTAATCCAGGTGACAGTGGCAGAGGAGGTGTATGCCAGGATCACCTAGGCCGGCTAGTCTTTGCTTTTCACAGATATTATGGAACTTCTTCCAAAACTAGTGCGGAAGCTCGGGCCATGCTAGATGGGCTTAATATTTGTTCCAACCTGGGCCTTGCAAATATCATAGTTGAAACCGACTCAAAGGTCATTGCGGATACACTGGGGGATTCGTCCTCGCCCAACCTCTAGAACATATGGTACACTTTGGGGAATATTAAGGATAAGATTCGGAACCTAAATCTGGTGATCAATCACATTTTTAGAGAGGGGAATTCAGTGGCAGATGCACTAGCAAGAATGGCTGGTGAGGGTTAGTCAGAGGAGCTTTAGTTCTAGATAATGCAGGGATTGTAGCTCCAAGACATCAGTGACTGCGGCAATGGTTTCCTTTCTTTCTGTCTAGTTTTTTGTAGAGCTTTCTTTCCATTGAAGGTTATCTTTTAACCTTCTGTCCAGTTTAGCTTGTGTCATATGATAGGTGAGGCCTCCATCCTTTTTGTTGGGCCCACCCGAATGGCTGTAAATTTTGATGATCAATGAAATCCCCCTGGCTTGCGCCTTTTCCCTATCAAAAAAAAAAAAAAAAAAGTAAAGACCTCACTCCTCCTCAGGTATGTTAAATTGTTAATAACTTAATATAAAATAAATTATGAAAAATAATTGCAAACACCTATACATGTAAGATATTTTGATATTACATTCATTCTAATATATTTATCATTGATAGTAGATAATTAGAAAATTAAATATATGAGTTTTGCAGTCAAATCTAGGTTGTCTGGTTCATAACTTCATCAGACTGTCCGATACAACTTCTTAACAAAGAGTGGACCGTTACACCACCATAAACATGTTCCAAATTATAAATGAATGCATAATTGGAATATTTAGAATATTCTGGATTTAATCCATATTTTTTTCATATTTTTTTGGCAAAAAAAAATGCACTGTTATGGGCCGTTACACCCCTGTATCGGCTGATACGGGGCATATCCGTATCGGTAACGGTGGGCACCATTACGCCCATCGATACCGATACTGAACACCTTGGATGAGGGGCATATCAGATAATAACGAACCTGTAGAAACAGGGAGAGGAGAAGAGAGAGGACTTGTATATCCACCTCCTCTAGAATCCTTTACATATAATGATATGAGATTAACTCCCTACTAAATAAAGATAAAATCAAAACTGAATTGATGTGATCTTTTTAACTAGAAAATTGGAAAAAATAGAAAACATGAGAATCACTCATTTCTGTGTTTTTTGCCATGTATACAATGGTGCACCAGACCATTCATTGGTAACAATGTTGTCTCTATGCCTGACCTACTTAAACATAAACTTCCAAGTCTTTGACCTCAAATTTTGGTGTTAAAGAATTTGGAAATTTGAACTGACAGTGAATTGTTACTTCCCACATAAATTCAGTTCCATGCTTTAATTTCAGTAACGGAGAAAAGATGTTAGTTTTACCTTCACAATTGGATATAAATCGCCTCAAGAAATTGACATGCCCTAAGAACTTTTATAGCTCAGCCTTGTTCCCTAGCGGTCATGCATTAATCACGGATTGAGCATTGTCCTGATCAACTTCAATCTCTCTTTGATGCACCAGGAATCCTAAGAAAATACCGGCCGATACCCTAAAAGCACATTTCAAAGGGTTCATCTTTAATTTATAAAGCCTCATCCATTCAAAGGAGTTGTGCATTTGGGCCAGATGCTCATATGCATCGGTCGATTTGACTACCATATCATCCACATAGACCTCCATAAAGTGGCCGATCATGTCATGGAAAATAACATTCATTGCCCTTTGGTACGTGGCCCCTGCATTCTTCAATCTGAAGGGCATCACCACTCAACAATATGTTCCTAAAGGCCTTGGACATCTAAATGCTATCTTCGGCACATCATCTAACGCTTTATAGATTTAATTATATCCAGAATGCCTAGCATTTCATGGTAATCTCATGTGAAGTAGTCAGCAAATTCCACAAGTAAATTCATCAACTTCTCTTTCTCGGGAGGTCGCAACAAATTTCTTATGAACGTTGGTTTCGGATCATAGTCCGTCCCCAAGTTGATTTCGACTAGCGGATCTTGGACCTATGGTCAGATATCTTCTTTTTCCTCTACGAGTTCTTCAAACTCGAAACTGTTTTCTTCGGCCGATCACTCTAATTCGGCCAAATTCACAAGCAATTCTCATTAGTTTCCTTCAGGCTTTCTTCAAGCATCTTTATCATGGCTATAAAGTCAGCCCCATATACCTTGGCCCTTGGCGCCTAGGTCATGGAATCTCTTCAATAGTACAGCGGGGAACCGGCCGATATAAGACAATGTCCTTCGGCCAACTATCGTTAGCCGAGGTGATTTCCATAATAGCTTGTACAATGCTTTCGGGATTCTTTTTCACTGTAATCCCAGTAGGTCGGCCAAACTTATTCCTTCCGGTGAACATGATAGGCCCTACTTCTTCACCATAATAATAAGCCTCGTTGGCGTTCGATGTGGCTAAGAAATGTTTGTTATCGGCCAAGACCAGCTCGACCTTATTTTGGTTCCAAAAGACCACAAACTAGTGGAGAGCGGATGAGATGCAAGAAAAAGAATGAATCCAATCTCTCCCCAACAATGCGTTATAGCTCGATGATGAATCAACAACAAAAAATGGAGCCAACGCTATTTTTGTGCCCACGGTCAAATCGACCGGCAAGACACCATGCGTGTGTGTGACATGACCTACAAAGTTACTAACGGTCACTTCCGATGGGATTAGATTGGCCATAGTTTTTCCTAATTTGGCCATCATCCTCCATAGTAGCAAATTTACTAGAGCCCCATTATCAACTAGAATTCTAGTGACAGGGTAGCCGTCGAAGTGAGCTGATATGTACAACAGCTTGAGGCATCATGTCATATCTTGAGTGGGCTTGTCGATGATAATCCTTTCAGATACATCCCCAGCTTTTACAGTGATTGTGTCGACATGTGGTGTTTTGTCGACTCTACTCTCCTCAAATGGGAAAGAAGTGTGTTGAATTATTACTGGAGGAGCATGCTCCTCCACATCGCCGACCATGTTGTTTGGTTGAGTGGTCCTGGCCTAAAAATTGGACGAGAGTGTGAAGACCATGTTGCAATGAAACGTTATGGGGACAATGACCCAAACACAATTTTACCACTTGAACCTTTCCCCCCTAGTGTTTCAGACTCCATTTGCTTGAATTGATCGGCCGGGTGCTCAGCCGCTAGATCCATGGCCCAAGAAATTTTAAGGGTGTCAGCAGTTGACGATAACTCATTGACCATCCATTCCTATGTTGGAAAATAATCTTCGTTGTGGTAGTCTGAAAAATTCCTGTAGTTGCCTGATACACCGTATTGTATGTATCAACAGTATCGACAGACAGAACAGGGTTAACAAGTCAAATTCAAGAAACGAGTAGGCATATTGGCCCACATCAGCTGATACAAGTACATACCATGACACAACCAATACCCCTGTAAGAGGCCTTTTTTTATGTTTCTCTTTTTTCTCACATATTTTGTGTATTTTCTTCATTTTCAGCATAGTGGATGGTTAAAAACTCATTTCAACTAGATTTAAACTCAAGATTTGAGTGTTATTTGACGAATTGAAGCATAGGGATTTCATTTGATAGTCATGTTTATAATGGCAATACATCAGTTAGAATTGTGTAGGTTAAATAAAGAAATTGTGATTTTACAGTAAAATAGCTTCTACTATAAGCTTCAGGTTGCTGCCTTTGAATGTGGGGTGGCTTGTTTTAAGGTGCAGTATCATGTCGTTTATTAAATTGCACTTGTGATATTGGTGAATTGTAATCACAAGTATTTAAATTCTGAGTAGTGCTGATTCCCATCAGACTGGATGTTTGATTAGAATGTAAAATATATAATAAAGTTCTCTGATATTTATAACTCATCTCCATATATCCCTATCCCTGATCTCAACATCTTTCACCAAGATCCTCTAATCCTCACCCCTCATGCATATAATATGATTGATGTCTCGTTACAATCAAATAAGAAAGTTTTCATTTTCTTTCATATGTTTGTTATACCATCTTTAGAGGTAACGTCCATGGATCGGTGCATAACATATCATTCTTGCAACACATAGTTGCCTTGACTATGGTTCTGAACATTAGTATCAGAGTGCATATAGGCCTGGCTGAAAACCAATATGATGAGGGGTATCTTATATGTATTGGTCCAATTGGACAGTATCAGTAAAAAAAAATTATGCCAAAAAATTAGTGTCAGGAAAATGACGTAGGAAGAGAAATTCAATAGTATATGTGTTTAAGATATGTATCTAATGGTTCACCAGACCATTCTTTGATACAACTATTGTCTGTTGACTTGACCTGCTAAAAGCCAACAAAAAAATAAATACGTAGAAGTTTTATATTGTTTAGGGACAAAACCATGCACTGTCAGCCACAACTGATGCAATTATCTCAACAATGGATTCATATCATCAAAATTTCAAGCGAGACTAGTAATAAAACATAAATGATACAATTAAAAACTAAAAGGAACCAAAAATATACCATGGCCTCTGACCCAGACCAACTTACGAAGAGCCTCAAAGTCGTCATACCTATCCCCACTGGGGCAGCCATGATACTATATATGCTCCACATATCAGCAGGATTGTGCCCAACTCATGAGGTGATGGTACTAAGTCATGTATTGTGCCTCAAATCCATGTCAATGCACGAAAATCAAGCATTGACATGTATTTCTACTAGAAAATCCATGCTAATATGTACAAATTAATAATAATAATAATAAATAAATAAAAAGAAAAAAAAATTTACGCAACTTCTTCTCACCTTTTGAGTTCCGGCCTGATTCCACTCTTCAATGGAAATTTCTCCCCCAAAATTGTCTTTTAATGTCAAAAAATTCAAGCGGAGTTGTCAAAACACCCCTAGGAAAAGATTCCCCAAAAAATAGAGAAGTGGGGATTTGTATCTTTTTCAATTTTTTTTTTTTTTTCTAATTTACACAAGATTTATTTTGTTACAGTTGATACATGCAATCAACAATATAGTGCATTTATATAGAAGGGGTTTAGCAAATATCTCGTGATATTTCTGACATTGCGAGATATCATAATGTATCAGCCAATATTGTCTGATAAGATCCTCAATATTTTCGAAAAGTTTCTTATTCTATGTTTCATATTGGTATGGTGCAATACCAATAATACCAGCCAATATTATCATTTGCATCCTTGATTTATAGAACATGGCTCATAAGTACTTGTTATCCTTATCTCTTCCATGGTCAAAAATATCAACACACAAATTTTCAGTTGTGAGAAAGGATTGTTTCCTAAGCACATCCTCTTGGGAGACTTGTGCTCTCGAGATCCAGCTTACATGTCCAAGAAAATTAAGCTGATCATCAGTGGTTCAAGGTGGATATTAGAGGGATTCTTCAATGGCAAATAAAGGAAGTTATGCTAAGGATAATTGTGTAATTTGATGACAAATGCATACTAAGGATATTGGGGATGTTTAAATTCTCTATGCTGGTCAGAGAACTTTTGGTTAACAATTTAGCTAACCAATGTGTTGAGCAACCTAACTTTTGTACCTGGGTCTTAGCTCTCATGGATGTTGCTCTTGCTATAAAGGTCAACTAGTAACGTTACAATTATCAAAATGAATAATGATATAACAAGACACCTCATGACATTTACACACCTAACTAGGCCAAAAGCATGACATGATTTGTGATACATATGTGGGAGCTACTGAATGTCCATTTTAATGTAAGCCACAAAAGGCCTAAATCCACTCATGTAAATGATAGGATACAGGCCCAGTTTAGGTGTTTGCAAAGTTGGCCCCACACATTGAGTTTGGAGCCCGAGAAGACTTAATTTCAATGAATTACCCATGTATACGACATGGAAGGTGGAGCAGGAAAATTATATTCTCCACAGTATTGTTAGAGCACAAGTGAGAAATAACAAGATAGGGAGCATTGTTGTAGAAGGCAAGAAGAATTTACGGAAAAGATAAGGGTTTGCGATGTGGTGGTTGATTTCTATAAATCTCTCCTTACGGATGAGGAATGGGACAGGCCGGTTATGGATGAGCTGGAGGTGAGTATCCTCTCCAGCGTTGATGCGGCTTCTCTTGAGAGGCCCTTTTTGGAGGATGAGGTCAAGAATGCATTGACATCTTGGGGAAGGGATAAGGCTCCTAGCCCCTAATAGTTTTCTAATAGCTTTCTACTAGGAGTTTTGGGATGTGGTTAAGAAGGAGGTCATGAGCTTCATGTTGGAATTCTACAAAAGAAGTCGTTTATCAAAGGAGTTGGATGTCCTTTATAGCCATAATCCAAAAGGTTATTGGAGTAGAGAATTTGAGAGAATTCAAACCGATAAGCTTAATTGGTGGCCCGTACAAGATTTTAGCAAAATGCTAGCATTAAGATTTCAGGCGGTATTCGTGATAGTCATATCCAAGAACCAAGGTGCCTTTGTTAAGGGTAGGCTGATCATTGACAACGTCCTTATCGCACATGAATGCATCGATTCTCAACACAAGGAGAGAGAGGTGGTGTTGTGTGCAAGTTGGACATGGAGAAAGTGTACAATCATGCCAACTGGGTGCTTTTAGACTATTTGATGAGAAACATGAGATGCGGGCTGACCTGGAGGGGATGGATCACAAAGTAAGTCAACTTAACTAGATTATGTGTTGTTGAATGGCTCTCCTAAAGGATTTTTGAAGCCATAGAAGACCATTGGGCAAGGCAATCCCCTTTCTTCCTACTTGTTTGTCATAGTAGAAGAGGCCCATGTTTAACGTATCAGTATTGTGTTACGCATCGCACCCTTGGGAAACAAAGACGTATCGATTATCGCATGGATATCAAGGAATTTATCGCGCTTTTCGAGAAACATGGGGTCGAATTTTACAAGAAAACTTCAGGGATTGTTTAAAAAGACATTAATACACACTTTTAAATCAAAACAGCACAAAAAACAAGTGAACATAATAGGTTTCCTTTGTATAGGGTCTTAAATTTTGTGTTGTTTGACTGAATTGATGCAACTATATTCAACGTGAATACATGAAATTTATAAATGTAAGAAGGCATTTTTGTAAACACAACCAATACATTAAAAAAAAAAAAAAAAAAAAAAAAAAAAAAAAAAAAAGAGAGTAGAAATTTAGAATTATACCTGTGAATGATGTGTTTGGCCCAATTGACCACTAATAATAATAATAATAATAATAATAATATAATAATAATAATAATAATAATATATATATATATATTATATAATACTTTTTAACTATTTTTAAATTAAAAATATTTTTTTCCTGAAACTTCTCCAAAACTAAATGAACCAATAAATCAAGCCTCATACATGTTTGATTTCATGTTTGGAATAAAAGATTGTAAATAATTTGGGAGAAATTGGGGAAAATCCCCATTTCCCCCAAATTGGATTGCCTACCCTCAAATCTCGAAATCAAATATTCAAATCTTTAATTTTCTAGGTAAAATATGAAGAATCAAGTATTTTTAACCTTTTGACACTGATCTGGTATGATTTTAAAATAAAAAGATCAAAATGCAAAAATACCAAACGAATTGAAACCGGCTCCAAATCCACTTCAATCTTGATTCTGGCTTGAAAATCTTGTTTTTCTCCCAAAAGATTTAAAAAGATGAACTTAAATCCACGCTAGATGTGTTTATAAGAGGGGGAAATGAAAGAAAATGCAAAAAATAGAGTATTTTGTGGTTTTTGTGAAGACAGTTGCAGTTTCCCTAACGGTGTTGATGATATCTGTCGATATCGATACATAAGAAAAATACAAAGGGAACAATGATGATATCAAGAGATATTTCATGATATCATTGATGCCAATAATACCAGCTTTTTTTTATTTTTTTCAAGGAAAGGTGGGACGGGGCCACCAATATATATTCATTATAGAAAATGTGCAGCCATTCGGGCCGGCCCCGACAAAAAGATTCGAGCCTCACCTATCATATACAAACACACACACAAGGCTATGCACAAACAACACTAACAAACACTAAACTCGAAGGCTACCAAGCCAGAACTTGTCTAGGATCAAGGAACCTCTGATGTTCCTCGGAAGCTCAGCACGGGATGTGAAGAAGTTGTTGGCTCACCATTCGCTGGCCATTCTGGCCAAGGCATCTGTGATGGAGTTGCCCTCGCGAAAAATGTGCCTGAATCTCAGATTGAGTGAACGGCTGAAATGATGGATGGCCCCCATCATGTACCATAAGTTCCACGGGCAATGGGCCGAGGGATCAGACGCTGCTTCGACCACAATTTTTGAATTTGATTCAACGACAATGTTCAAGAAGCCCAACTTAAGGCATAAGACTATGCCATCTAGCATAGCCTGGGCTTCCACGATCGTGTTCATAGCGGGGCCGTAATATCTGTGGAAAGCAAATATCAGTTGGCCCTGGGAGTCCCTACAGACACCTCCTCCTCCGCACTCCCTTGGGTTCCCACAGGAGGAGCCATCAACGTTCAACTTGAGCCAACCGGGACATTGCCTATGCCACTTAACGATCAGGGGTCTCTCAGTTGGGATAGGCTTGGAATTGTCTAGTCGGAGGACTTGAAGAGTGGCAGTATAGTTTAGAGAGCGGGAGTCTCTGTCGGGCATCGGGTTTCCAACTTCCTGCAGCCATCCTAAAACTCAGGAGATAATCTGACTACCTGACATGTTGACACCTTCAAATCTAGAGGTGTTTCGGCTCAACCATAATTCCTAACAAATGAATGAGGGGGTCAGTCCCAATAGCTGCTTAAGACAAGAGGAGAGGGATGCCCTCGAGGACCAGTACATGATTCTTTGTTGTATTGATTGATTGGAAATGAAGGGAGTATCGAAGATGCGAGAGGTTCCACCTGAATATGTGACAGGTTCCACCTGCCAGATGGGGGGGGGGGTGGGTTCGGGATAGGACCTAAGGTTGTGGCAGCTAAGAAACCTTTCCCTGACCAGTTTTGGGTCCAAAAGTTGACTCTCCCTTCGCCTATGAGCCATTTGGAATGAAGGATCACAAAAGGTAATGTTTTGGTCATGTCCTTCCAAACGGTTGAAGTTGCTGCCAAATTTCTTCCACTGGCTCTAGTAAATTTGTTGATATACTTCGCCGACATGAATCTCGCCCATAGGGACTTCCCTTTCAAGAGATTTCTGCCCATCTTGATTCTGAAGGCGTGCATAACATCCTCCATACTTCTGAATCCCAGGCCTCCCTCGTGAAGGGGGAAACAAATCCTCGACCACCTCACTTAGTGTTTCTTCTTCTTCCCTTCTACACTACCCCAAAAGAAATTGGCAAATCCTGACTCCAGCGAATTGCAGATTGCTTTGGGGATGTTCACTGCAGACATGACGAGAATAGGAATACTAGACAACACATGTTTAATTAGGACAACTCTTGCCCCCAGGTTGAGGATTTTAGCTTTCCAGCCCTCGATTCTACCTAGAATTTTCTAAACAAGCGGTGCCATGAGGGAGGACTGAATTTTCCCTTTTATAAGAGGGATGCCCAAGTATGTGCAGGGAAGAGTGGCCTGGTTGAAACCTGTCAACAGCCTGATTTTACGAGCTTTGGCTAGAGAGGCTTTCTTTAGGACGATGAAGGAGGTTTTGACAGCATTAACCTTTTTGACCGGATGCTCTTTTATATTTAGCAATGAATTTGAGGAGAGCGCGCACTGTTTTTTAGCCTGCCAATAATACTAGCTACAGATATTATCGATATTACAATCAATGATAGAGGCTTTGGGCGGCATGCTGATAAAAGGCCAAGAAGCTAAACTCTTTAAAGGTTTTACAATGGTTAAGGTGAATCCTCCTATTTCCCATTTGCAGTTCACCAATGGCATTCTCCTTTTCGATGAAGCAAATGGGGGCATGGTGGAAAATAAGAGAATTGTGTTCTTTGCTTTGAAGTTGTCTCAAGCCTAAAAGTTAATGTTTCTAAGAATGAGATGTTGGGAGGGCGTATCTCCAAAAAAGATCTATAGTTCTTCCCAAAGTGTGCACGGAGGATGCGGAATCAAACAACCATCCATTCATTCATTCTAAAGTTACTTCAGAGATATGGACTTCCTTCATCACTTCCTTTTGAGATGTCGTGTTATGCCGGACTTAGTTGAGGTGTTACTTTTGAGTTGGCATGGTGTGAGGATCAAGAAGCAGAAGACCACGCTTTGGAGACTCACCATCCTGGCTATCAGGTGGGTTGTTTGAGAGGAAAGAAATAGAAGGTGTTTTCGTAATGTCTCTAGTAAGGGGGAGGAGGCGCTTTTTAGGGCGCAATATTTTGTGTTAGAATGGGCTTCTTGTATCATGCCTTTGAAAGATTGTAATTTTAGTTTTCTTTTTTACTGTAAATAGTTATGCCATCTCAGCGCTTTTCAATAAAATTCTTGTTACCCTCCAAATATAAATACACAATACACACACACACACTTATATATACAGTAGCATATGTATGTGATCAGGCAGCAAGAAATGCCACAAAGAAGAAGAATAGAGAATAATAAAGAGAATAGAAAAATCGCAAGGTTAAATAGAGAACTGATCACCTACATCTGACTTTGGTTCAGTATCACTGACACTAGCAGAAAAGGGACGGCACGCATGCATCCAGCAATTAGTTGAGGTCAAGGATTAAAACAGCATGTCTGGTTCTGTATCTGCCATGACCAAAACACAATACGTGGTGGAAATATGTTAAAAACAGAACCCACAAAATGGATTAAATCATGTCAATAACCATTTCTAGATACTTATCTGCCTAAAATAAGGCCTTAAAATATGTGAATTAGGAGGTTCTTGGTGCGACATACAGGCATCATTGAGCACTGATACACATCCGACAATACAAATCAGTTCCAAGCAATACTTCAACCTGGATTGAAGTTTCATTTTGAGCTAGAAAACGACTATTGGGTATACCTGCATATGTTCATCCATCCATCATTACATGTAGGATGAATGTGTCCAAGTTCCAGACCCAACGGTGGATGTTGCATAGCCTAAATATCACACTTATTGGACAACTCTATCCATCCAACTTGAAGACATCAAATAGGTGAGTTAAAAATAAATTTGTCGCCAGTCATTCACATGAGAATCAGATGGTTATTATCATCCAATAAGAGCAATTTTCCACGTTATGCTCCATCGACATAGAGGCCCACAATTTGGACAGTCTAGATAAGCGTACAAGTATGCCACATGTAAAGAACATGGCTGCCACAATCTTTTCTAAACAGTGGCAAAATCACACAAAACAAAGATTCAAAACATTCGCACAGGTAGCACTGGATATACCTCAGAATTTTGGGAAAGAAAAATGACCCTGATATTATTTATTTATTTTGTGTAATCTCGTCCCTACGATACCAAAACAGAACGATGTGCAGTGCATATCAGCTGATAAATAACGGTTTTTGGGCCTGCCTCCAATGCCAATATCTTGAACATTGCTGTTAAAAGCCCTTAAGGTGCAGCAAACTCACACCATAGTCACATCCAACATCAGCTGGTTTTACCCATCATAACGGCTTTCCATGCGCCCACCCTTGTTAGCGAGGGAAAAGGAAATCTCGAAACAACTCTTTCGAATTTCTCTAGGCAACGATCTTGGCGGTAATCCCGAATCAAGTTTCGAGATTGAATTTTGAAGATTCTGAACTTCGCGCCTATTTTATAATGAGGCTGGATCGTGCCCTGCCCCACAGCCTCCGTCGAATTCTTATATGATTTTGCGGAGAAGAAAAGCAAAGAAATAGAATCTTAGTTAGGGTTTGGAAATCTTACCTTCTTCGCCTTCGCCTTCCATTCGTTAGTTCTCTCTCTTCTCTCCCTGTACGTGAGTTGGAATTCAGCGGACGATCGAGACTCGAGAAAGAGAGATTCGGGCTTTGAAACGGCATTTGATAACTCGAGACTATAGGATACCGCTCGTAAGCAAACGAACAGCTTGGTGGCCCACATAATTCCCAACGGGTGAGATTATATATAAGTTATCAGAACCGTTGATCGAATGGACCCCTTTGTGGATGTTGTAATAAAAGAATCGTACCGTATGAGAGCCTCCTAATTCTTCTATCGACGACTTATAAATAGATGGTTAGAAATAAATAAAGCAACTGCCCATAGTTTTGGGGGAAAGACGACCATGATCAACAGATAGAAACTTGTAACGTACAATGATTTTATGTTATTCTCCATCCAAGACGGGTCCCATAAGATCAACAGTTTGGATCTCTAAACCATGGTCTTCAATGTACTGATTTGTGAGCGTCGGGCCACTGTACTTTTGGTGATTAGCCAGACCCCAGTCGCACTCTCCGTCGTCTCCTAAGATTCCTCTCCCTGGATGTGATACGGACATTCGCGGGAAGAGAGATTGAAGAGGCGATTCGCGGTGCACGCGCCATCGATCCATACATTTGAGAATCTGAGCCATTAGTCAGGTGTTGGATACCGTGTACATTCTTTATAAATAAGGATGGTCCACTCGTGATATGGGCCACAAATATATAAGGAAAAAAGAAAGAAAGTATACATCCAACATGCATGTGGCCCACCCATCTTAGATTTTTGTTCAGGGAATTTTCCCGATGGACCCCACCTGATGAGTGCCTCTGATTCTAGTCCCATATTATATAGGACGCGGATTGCGTCCTACCCCTGCAAATATCCAGCTCACAGCGAGCAAGAGCATTGAGTGGCCACCGTGTTATGGTCTTATCCATACCGTCCATCCATTTTTCGTATCATTTTAGGATATAAGCTCAAAAATGAGATAATTCAAGGGTCATGAACCACACCACATGAAGCAGTGATAATAATTCTCGCCGTTGAAACTTTTCCAAGGCCCACTCTAATGTTTATTTGTCATCTAACCTATTAATAAAGTTACATAGACCCTAGATCAAGAGAAAACACAAATATCAGCTCCATCCAAAACTTTCGTGCCCCCAGGAAGTTTTCAATGGTAAGAGTTTAATTCCCATTGTGTTGTCCATTCAGCCTTGGATGTACCTCATTTTCGGGCTTATACCTTAAAATGATAATTAAAAAATGAATGGACGGTGTGGATAAGACCCATACATCACAGTGGCCAGTCAAAGCTCCTGCCCATTCCTGGCGGGAGACACGCGATGGTAGGATCCGCGTCCTGTCATATAAAGGTTGGTTCGTCTACAACCTCTCCACGTGGGCGAATAGCTTGCCCATTTCTCTCGTGGGAAATGATGAGATGGAAGCATGTTTATAATAATATTATAGCCCTATTTGTACCGTACACATTGAATGGGATTGTACCTGGGGGAACGCAAGTGATGGAGTGATGATAACCAAAAAGTGGCTCATCTTTTGAAGCAGGGAAAACGGATTGGCTACTCCCCCGCCACTAGCCGTGTCACTGGTGGTCGGTGCTCTGTGAGCCCCACCAAGATGTATGTGTTTCATCCATGCAGTTCATCAATTCTTACAGATTATTTTAGGATTTGATCCCAAAAATGAGAGGAATATAAATCTCATGTGGACCACACCACATGAAAACAACTTTGATTGGATATCCACCATTAAAATCCTCCTAAAGCCCACTGTAATGTTTATTTGACATCCAATCTGTTAATTAGGTCACACAGACCTATACGAAAAAGAAAAAAAAAAAAAAAAAAAACAACGAAGATATGCTTGATTCAAAACTTTTATGGGCCGCGTTCCTTGAAAGTTGCCGTCAAGTCAGGAGGACGTTCTAAAAACATCTTAGATATTATAAAGGAGCGTATCATAATAAATGATTTATTAAAGGTCCACACCAAGATGAAGAACATTATAGGTAAACCTTTGTAAAAACTAATATATATATATATATATATATATATATATATATATATATATTATATATATATATATATATATATATATATATATTAATAAAAAAAATTTAAAATTCACTTATCTAATGTTATAAATTAAGCTTACTTTTCTTTCTTTTTTTTGCTAATAAATATATTATTTATCAAATATACTTATATGTTGAATAAGTATAAACCAAGACAAGCAACTCAAGAAATAAATAGCCTGTGCAAAACCACTTACCACCCAAAAAGGTTTTTATTTTAGCCACAGGTACAAAATTTATGCTTTTATACTTCTCTCTCATCTCTCCCTTTGATGGATGATCCATATCAAAGTTGGTTTATATGATGGACAATCCACATCGAAGGTGGGGCCCACATGATAGATGATTCACATCAAAAGTGGGCTCCACATCATCGGTAGTGGACATTGAAGGTGACCCCATAGATGACAGGCATCAAGATGGGCCCACATAATGGACGGTCCACATAAAAGGTCAACTCTTAATGATGAATGGTCCACATGCAAAGTGGGCCCCACATGATAGACATACTACTTCGAAAGTGGAGCACACATAATGGATGGTCCACATCAAACGTAGGAGCCACATGATGGGTAATGGACATTAATTGAAAGTGAACCACAAATGATAAATGACTCATATCAAGGTGGGACCATATAATGGATGGTGCACATCAAAGGTTAACATCAAACAATGAATGACCCAATCTAAGGTGGCCCCACATAATAGATGGCGCACTTTAAAGATGGGGCCCATACATATCCATATCAAAGGTGGGCTCCACATGATGGGCAATGGACATTGAAGGTGGGCCCCACATAATGGATAATTAACATTGATGGTCGGCCTTATATGAGGGATGACTACATCAAGGTGGGCCCCATGTAAGAGACATTCCACATCAAAGGTTGGCCCCTTATGATGAATGGCCTACGTCCAAGGTGGGCCCCGCATAATGGAGACTCACTTCAAAGTTGGTATCGGCATGATGGACAATCCACATTAAAGGTGGGCCCTACATGACGAACGATCCACATCCAATGTCGAACTTGAAGGACAACCCACATCTAAGGTGTCCTCGCATGATGGATAGCCCACATCGAAGGTGTGCATAGCTAGGTGGATGGTCCATATTGAAGGTAAGCCCCACATAATGGATAATGTTGTTAATTGAGTGTCTTTTTATCTGGTGCAGGTGCAGTTGGATCGAGCAGGGAATTCATGGGTCGGCCAAAGCATGTTGTGGTATGTTCTCAGTCGACTGAGGTTTGTTTCAGTTAACCGATAGTCCCTCTTGATATTTTGGTCCAGTTGGGTCAATCGATGGGATGTGTAAGTGCATGCAAATTTTGCATAAGTGTACTTTTCGTTTTTAATTATGTACAAAAGTCTATATAAGCCTTTGTAATATGAGATTAGGGTTAAAGAAATGAGTGCTTAATGCAGAGAGAGTTTTAAAAAGGGAATCTAGGATTTCAAATTGCAAGTTGTTTCATCTGTAGTAACTTTATTATTATTATTATTATAGTGGATTGTTTGTTGCTTTGCGCTGTGGTTTTTCCCGCAAGGGTTTTCCATGTAAAATTCATTTGTTCTCCATGGTTTCTTGAATTTTCATTATCTATTGCATTGTTTGATTCTGTTTAAGGTTGTTTCCATGCCCGACAAGTTGTGTTAGTGTTAGGGCTTGTTGCGTTCCTAATAAGTGGTATCGGAGTGCATGATGGGTTTTTCATAATGAATTTGAGACATGACATTACGGGGATCAAATGTGAAGTTTAAGATAAAGAAATTTATGAGTAAAAATAATTTTGAATTATAGAGGTTGAAGATGAAAGACCTACTAATTCAGCAAGGGCTACAGCATGCACTCCTCGATAAAATGAAATTTTCTAAATCGATGAAAGAAGATGATTTAGATGGTGATTAGCACAATTTAATTGTGCTTAACTAATGAAGTCATTTATAATGTCATCAATGAGACAACTATCATGGGCCTATAGATGAAGTTGGAGAGCATCTACATGATTAAGTTGCTCCCCAATTGTGTATATATGAATAGATAATTATACAATATGAAAATGGCAGAAAGGTTGGATCTCTCTAAGCACATTAACGTCTTAAACAAACTGATTTGCAATTTTAGAAAAAATAAATAATTAGATCAATTAAACACTTCAATACAAGGAAAAAAATGCCTAAAAGATTATAAATATGCAAAATTTAAGTTTCAACACGGGTATCTTAGTAATCCAGGTATGAACCATTGGATAGTTGTTAAGAAAGTATTGCGCTACCTGCAAAGGACAAAGGACTTCACACTCACATATAAGAGATTCAACCATTTGAAGTTCGATATACAAATGCAAATTTTGCTAGTTGTCTCGACAGTAAGAAGTCTACTTCGAGCTATATATTCATGATGATTGATAGAGTCGTATTATAAAAGAGCGTGAAACAATCGATTATAACATCATCTACTATAAAAGTAGAGTATGTTGCCTATTACCAATTTATTTTAATAACCTGCTGCATTACTATATCCAATCAAATTCAAATTTATCTATTTATATTGGGAGGCGATCAGAATTTCATGATTTTATTGGGAAGAAAAAACTAAAAGCTAATGACTTGATGTGGAACTTGACCGTAGGGCTTCCAGGAGTCAAAGAAGCCCGAGCATCTTGGCCAATGTTTAAGGTCCAAGTCTTCTCCGCATAAGTTCCTTTCTTTTGATTCTCAATGCGTTGGATAGGAACCTTGCCTAATGAAAGTGAAATGAAGTTCAAATGGACAGGTGTGGTCCACCTTATCAGCAGACATGCTTGAGTCTTGGAATTGAGCATGTTCCCACGGAGCACTATTTATTACATGGACCGAATGCACCGAATGCACAATGCAGTCAAGTGTGCTACGATTCTTATCTTTATACCAGTTGGATTTAGGTAGCTGCTTGCTTCACAATCATCTGAAACGACTCATCTGAGTTGACTCAGGCTCGATAGGATCTGATCTGGTTCAATACCATGAGCCACCCTGAGTCAGGCGAGTCAGGCCAATTAAGCCCGAGTTGGTGAATCCTGACACAACTAAGGACTGAGCGAGTTGGGCTCGATAGGATCTGATCTGGTTCAATACAATGGTACGATATCCAATCAAAACCCATCTCAAGAATCCTCTTCTGCTTCTAAATGAATTCAATAATAATAATAAAAAATATAAAATCAGTTTGTTTTAGGCAGCCCACCATCTAAGGTGGGACAACAAACAAACGGTCGGGAGTAGCAAAAGCAAATATGCCCCACTTATGGGAAACGGATTGGCTTCTCCCCCTGCCACCAGCCAATGGCCGGTGGTCAGTGCCCTGTGGGCCCCATCACGATGTATGTGTTTCATCCATGCTGTCCATCTATTTTTACAGATCAATTTATGGTATGAGACCAAAAAATGAGATATATCCCAATCTCAAGTGGACCACATTACTGTAAACAGTGTTGAATGAGCATCGACCATTAAAAACCTTTTGGGGGCCATAAAAGTTTTGGATCAAGCTGATTTTTGGTTTTTCCCTTCATCGGGGCCTGTATGACCTAATCAACAGATTGGATGTCAAATAAACAGTACAGTGGGCCTTAGGAGAATTTTATTGGTGGATATCCAATCACTATTGTTTTCCTATGGTGTGGTCGACCCGAGATTTATTTCCCTCTCATTTTTGGGATCAAGCCCTAATATGATATGTAAAAATTGATGAATGGAATGGATGAAACACATACATCATGGTGGGGCCCACAGAGCACCGACCACCTGCCACAGGCTGGTGGCAGGGGAGTAGCCAATCCGTTTCCCCACTTATGAAAACACGTGTATCCAGTTCAAAGATGTCAGACACGTGTTATGAAATTCTTTTGAAAGAAAAGACATATGGAAGATATGTGTGCGCTGTCTCTTGAGAGGGGACTTTGTTTGACTAGTGAGGCCAACACCAACTAGTTAGCAGGTGTCAAAGGCCCACAGGCCCTATCATAAGGTGTGTGTTTTATCCATGCAGGCCATCCATTTTTTTCAGCTTATTTTAAAGCATGCTAAAAAAATGCGGCATATTCAAATCACAGGTTGACCACATGACAGGAAACAGTGAGAATTGCAACACTTGAGGTTGGTATCGAACCCTAGTGGGGGTGGCTAACATGGAGTGTGTGTACTGACATGGGTGTGTACCAACAAGCTAAACCAAAAAAATAAAAAAATAATAAATAAAATAAAAAAGAAAAGAGTGAGAATTGAATGCTTACTATTGAAAACTTTTTGGATCATAGAAGTTTCGAATCAAGCTGATAATGTGTTCTCACTTCATCCTGGTCTATGTGACCTTCTGAATAGGTTGGATGGCAAATAAACATTACGGGAGACCTTAGAAAGTTTTTAATGGTTGATATTATTTGTCTGGTGTGGTCTACCTGGGATTTGATTCGGCCTTATTTTTCGACTCATCCCCTAAAATGAGCTGAAAAAAATGGATGGACGGCATGGTAAAACACATACATTATGATGGGCCGGAGCTTTGGCATCAGCTAGCTGGCTGGTGTTGGGATCACCAGCGAAACCCATCCCTTGAAAGGATCAGTTCCTATAAGGCGATCCCCACTGTGTAGATGCCATGTCTCAAAAATCAAGCCTTTCCATCCGAGCGTCAAATACCGCACAAACACAAAACAAATGAATGGAAAGGGCGACTCACCAAATGCTGATGTTCTTTGCACACATGTGACCCACCTGATTATCAGCTCCAGTCTCGCACACGTGTGGTATATTTCCTCATATGAATGTAACACACTTATTACTAGGGCTACTTGTTTTTTCCATTTACTCAAGTAAATAGTGGTAAATATGTATCAATGACTTCACAACTTAGTAATAAAGGGAAGTTAACCTTGTAATTTGCTTGATTTTCAGTATTTTTTTTTAAAATAAATGGAGATTAAGCAACGATGTATGCATATCCACACCGTCCATCCGTCTTGCTAGCTCATTTATGGGGTATGAGCCAAAAAAGTGAGGTAGATTATATCTTCATGTTGACCAGGCCACAAGAAACGGGTCCACCGTTGAAACTTGAAAACCTCCTGAGTCCCACAGTGATGTGAAACAGTAATCCAACCTGTTATTAAGGTCAGATAAACATGGATAAAGGGAAAATACAAATATCAGCTTCATCCAAAACTTCAGTGGCCCTCAAAAAGCTATTAGTGATAGGCATTCAATTCCTCCTAATTTAATTGGTGTGGTCCACTTTTTCTTTCAATCCTTCTCAATTTTAGGCTCATGCCCTTAAAATGAGCTAGTAAAATCGGTCAATGGCATGGATCAAACACATACATCATAATGGTCCCACATATTTTAGTTCTCAATCTCTTATTTAGCCTCGCAAGGGCACTTGGAGAGAATTCATTTTTTAAATAATAAATACTAATTTACCACAAATTACAATCAATTATTGAGAAAAACGAAAAATCTAACAGCCACACTTTGCTCTCTTCTTTATTCTATGTGATGTCCTTTTCTCCATCGAACTTCTATAATGAGAGGGAAGTGATTTTCCTTTGGTTGTGATGTCCTGTTCTCCATCAAACTTTTATAGAGAGGGAAGTGATTTTCCTTTGGTTAATAAAAAAGACGCAACATTCAGGAATCCCAGTGCTAGAATTGTGCATCCTTGCTGTTTACAAAATCTTTCATGGCCATCAGCTTATCTTCCTCATCATGTGGTCCATCCACCTCATAAAAAAAACATTCAAATAAACAAAACATTTACTATATTACCCCTTTATTTACCATCGTTCAAAATTGAAAATACAACTTAATGTTTGTTTAGTTTGGATACTTACGACTAGGTGTGCACATCGAACCGGTAGAATCGTGGAACCAGACCGAAACCGATCAAATAGTCCGATTTGGTCCGGTTCTAGAGTGCAACGGTTCTGAATCTAGTTCCAAAAATCAAAGAACTGTTTAGATCAGTTCGGTTCAGGTTTAAGGATATGTAGAACCGAACCAAACCGTGGATCCGAATCTAGAACCAAACTAGGAACCGAACCTACATAAAAAAAACCCAAGTCTACCGGGCCCTGCTGCGTGCGTCTCTCTCATCTCTCTGTCGCCAGTTCTCTCTCTCTCTCTCTCTCTCTCTCTCTCTCTCTCTCTCACTCTCACTCAGGTCCTCTCTCTCTCTCTCTCTCTCTCTCTCTCTCTCTCTCTCTCTCTCTCTCTCTCTCTCTCTCTCTCCTCCTCCTCCTCCTCCTATCTCTCTCGTTGCTCCTCTCTCTCTTGTCGCCGCCGGCCCTCTCTCTCTCGTTGCTCCTCTCTCATCGCCGCCGGCCCTGATCCTCTCTCTCGCTACTCATCTCTCTCTCTCTCTCTCCTCTCTCTCTCTCTCTCTCTCTTCGTTGCTCCTCTCTCTCTCACTGCTCCTCTCTCTCGTTGCTCCTCTCTCTCTCACAGATCCTCTCTCTTTCTCTCTCGTTGGTCCTCTATCTCTTATTGGTCCTCTCTCTCTCTCTCTCTCTCTCTCTCTCTCTCTCTATCTATCTATCTCCACACACCACAGAACCGTGGAACCGATCCGGAACCGAATCGGTTTTCACAGTCTGGTTCCGGCTCGGTTCTAGGGTGCTAATAGTCTGGTGCCAGTTCCAAAAATCCTAAACCGTATGGAACGGTTTGGTTTCGGTTTCACCCGAGAACCGGGCTGAACCGACCTGTGTGCACCCCTACTTGCGACAACTACTAAGCAGGTAGGATTTACTCGATCCTGGCCCACTCAACAAGTGGGCATACTTATATAACATTCACTTTGGGCCCAATGATGAATGGACTCGTCTGATTAAAAGGCCAGGGGAAATAAATAAGAAAATTGTTCAAATGCACTCGGTAGCGCATGTGAGAACATTAGGCACTGGATTGAAGTCCTTTTCAATGACCAAAATTGTTTATATGATGGGTCTTTCCAAGGACTGGGGAAATTAAAAAGTGTTATATTTGATGTCTTAAATCGAGTTAGATACAGGGTCTATCGATCTTAGGTATATCTCCATGTGCTTTCACGGTCCCCCAACAAAAAGTTTATAAGATTAAAATATTTCAACCTGTTCGTCAAATCTTTTTAATTATTAGAGCATAAGTGCATTTGTTTGTTTCATGACATGTGATGTGGCCAAACACACCCTATCTTCGATTGAAAGCGAAGTCCATAGTACAAGTAATTTTATTAGGAAAAACTTGATTATTTTTTTTTCTTCTTATATGTATCTTCTTCCTTGATGATTTGGCTCATTTACTTTAAATATAGATGGTCAACACAACCTTTGTACAAAGGGTTGCAATAATCAATTATATTTATTATTATTATTTTTTAAAAAAAGTTTGGCTCATTGAAAACAGGTCCTTGAAAAAGGAAAGAAAAGAAAAGAAAAGAAAATCCAAATCCAACGGCTAGAGCCCCGATGATACTCCTACCTGCATGAGTACCCTTCACTTTTCCTTCCATTTTTAATTGACCTTTGCCCATTTCTCTTCTTCGATTTCTTCCTCTCGATGAGACCCAGGAGCCTTGGCAGGTTCCCCAGTTTTCTCGTTTCTCACGATCTGCCACGTACTCGCTGTCTATTGTCCACTAACGTCTTCCTGCATGCATACTACAGAAGACCACATTCCAAACCAGATTTCAACCGAATCAATTACAATACTCTAATGAAAATACATGGTGCGTTTGGATGCACGGTCAAGTTGGATTGCAATTTCGTTACGTCCAACTTGAAAGAGAAAAGAAAATCATTTGTCCTAATTCCTCTTTACTAAACTCAATGTTCGCAATTCAATTCACTTGTGCATCCAAACATAGCCAAAGGAGGGTGTGTTTGGCCATCTCGCCTTGATCGTCTTATTGAAATTTCTGTGATTTCTTTTGCTCCTATACCTATGAATCCTTTGCTTCCTCTCTTCAGCGCTGTCACGCCCGACTCAGAAACTTCCTACTTCCACGTACAAAGTCTCCAAAGTTAACGGGCTTGGAAAGGCATAATTTGAATGCATTGAGTTCTTTCTCTGGAGGAAAAAGAAGAGCAGATCAGATTGAAAAGAGCGTGTTAAAGGAAAGGAAGAAGGCCTTAAAAATACGGATTTTAACCTACAAATTTGACGTAGGACGTGGCACAAATACATTCCTAGCATGGTTGGACCAAAAGAAGGTGAACCGTAAATTAGCCATAACTTTTGATTTGGGTATTACGGGATGCACGACCTATCAATTTTTACTATAACTGGCCATCCAAGGTAAACCGACCCACAAAGTGAGTTGTGTCTATCTGTTTTGTCAAAAAATGCGCGCTTTCAGCTCAAAAATGAAAATTTCAGAAAAAAAATACTATTTTTAGTAATTCCAATTTTTAATATTTTCTATTTTAATTTTAGAGTTTTAGATTTTCTTTTCTTTCTTTTTTTTTTTTTTCGTAGAAAATAACTTTTAATCATGATAGGACTCGTCTAACAAAAGTTTATTTGGAATTTTTATTTTTAGAAATTAGGCTTTAGAAGAGTTTTATTAGAATTAGGATTTTTATTAGAGTTAGAATTTTGATATTTTTGGTAATTATGAATTTTAGTTTTTTTTTTCTATATTAATGGGATAAAAAGGACATATAGATCAAACAATTATCAATTAATCAAATTTTGAATTTCTAGAATTTTTTTCTATTTTCTCTCTCCTTGTGGATTCGAGGAATCTTTGTGATGAGTCCATAGAAGTTCCATGGATTCGGAGTAGTTATCCTAGAGAAAGACGGTGATCGACCTCATTACGTTCATCACTGCGTCAATTGGTATAAGAGCGAGTCTTTTTCTCAGATAAATGACTTTTAACGACGGGTCGGGTAACAATCCCATGGACGATGCTCCAGGGAATTATCCTTTAACAACGGCCACTTTCGAAGTAGCTTTTGAAGCAGCACAACGAGAGAATCGACAAGTCATGCAAGGGCTGCAGGCTGTCATCGATCGCTTGACGGAGGGCCATAAGGCAAATCCGTGTTCATGGCAGTGATATGCCCCCAACAAGTGTTAGAATTCATAATCGCAGTGATCGTAGGGCGATGCCAGCGGTGAATCGCAGAATTGCACCGAAGAAGGTAGGATTCAACAACAATATTTCACAATATCTAGGACGAGGCCTTAATCAGATAGATCGAACGGATCGAGAATTTAGGATGAAAGTCGATCTTCCTAGTTTCAATGGCCAACTCCACTTCATGAACTTCCTCGATTGGTTGCTTGAAGTCGAACATTTCTTTGATTACATGGACATCGTGGAAGAGAAGAAAGTTAAACTTGTGACTTACAAGTTGAAGGGTGGAACTTCAACTTGGTGAGAACAACTTTAACTCAAGCGGACGAGACAAATGAAAGCATTAATTCACACGTGGTAGCAAATAAAATAGTTATTGTGCATGCAATTCCTCCCTCGAAATTATGATCATGTATTATTCCAACAAAATCAAAATTCTTGGCATGATAGCCGATCAGTAAAGGGTTATGCAGAAAAATCCTATTATTTGTTGGCGAGAAACGACCTCGTCGAAATAGAGTCACGATAAGCCATAGGATTCGTCAATGGCAGACATGTGACCCCTATGGAAATGGAGAACCAACCCAAGACTTCTAAAGTGAAAGGACACTCTCTCATAAATGAATGGGATTTTGTTAAACAATCTGATGAGACGGGAGATGTATATGCATTAGTTGAAAAGGAAAAATATATGGATTTTGTGAACATCCTAGAGGATTTGAAACTGGTGTTACAAGAGTTCAAGGCGATTGCGCTCAATGAACTCTGTTGAGGTCAAAATCTGGATCACCCTCTAGTCGATGCGGCGAACCTTCAACGAACTTTGGTCCTGCACAAGGGGTGAGTAAAGGAGACCCTGGCTAAGCCGGGAGACCTTCTGATGCCGAGTCAGGTCAAGGGAATCTGGGTCTAAGTTGAATGTCAAGAGAGGGTATGAGATGTTGCGTACCTGTATCAATGGAGTCCCCTCATATTTATACCTGCGTATTGAGTGATCTGCGTCTGTTAATCTCGGCACGATTTACTCAATCAGTTGGATTCTGTGATCGTGGAGATTTCAACCGCAATTTAGGGATTACGCAGCGTATCGTGTCTTAGAGGAGTGTATCTACGGGCGAGATATCCGGTCATGTCCGTGTAAGGCAGTTTCTTAGTTTGACATCTGGAATGTACACGTATAGCCTCAGCCTCGGATCTGGATCTGGAACCAAGATACTCCCGACCCCAAGCCTCGGACCTTGACTAAAGTACAGATATGACTCTTTCGTCGAGTTATTGAACAAGACGGCTAGAAGCCGAGGCAGGCTTCGGCTCGGACTGAGGGTGGACCCGAACCCGCTCGTTCGCTAGTAGTACAACTCTAAGGTCTCTTCTCCGAGCTCCAAGGTAGGTATTACACTTGATTCGTCGAGTCGGATTTCCCCATAACAGAAGCCCCCTACTCTTTTAGTCCGAGCTCGGACTTAGAGAGTAAATACCTGGAGAGACGAGACGACTCTCGATCTCTACTATTGATTGAGATGATTGGGGCTCAATTAATGCGATTCGCTCTTCTCCGATCTCCCGTGCGGCGCAATGGCTACGTCTATTTAGTTCCCGTCCTCTCAGTGGAGGACGCGTTGTCACACCTCAAACTCAGAAAACGAGCTTATGAAATTTTCGATCGCCGAATCCGGCACCGACAACCTCTGTAGTGCCCCATTCTCAAATCCCGGCACTCACATGCCAGATTCTGATCCTGGGATCCTATAAGGAGGATTTTCAGTATGATTTTTTTTTTTTTTTGTAATGGAGCATAACCACAAGCATAACCAAGTCACAAAATAATATCACCATATATCCACTATATCCAAAAACTTTAAGTACAATGCAGAAAGGGAAATACAGGGTGATCAAAAAGCTCCGAAATGATCAAATGCGCGCTCCTACCTCAGCGCTGCTGCTGTCCAATGACACCTGCAAGCAACGGCCGTGCATAAGCTTACAAAAGCTTAGAGGGTGGTGTAAGTGTGTGCGCAAGGCAAGTGCCAAGTATACAATATCAGAGTAATGCGGAAATATGCGGTAAGTCCATGAATACAATCAGCTGTACCAAGGCTATGTGATGCAAGACATGAATGCGATCGGCCATACCAAGGCCATGCGATGCAAAACAGGAATGCTATCGGCCATACCGATGCAACGCGAGGCCTACGTAACCAAATGTCATATGCAAGATGCAAAGCAAGCATGTTAGTCCTCATCAAATACATATATTAATACAGTTCCTCTCTGAGATATCACCGGGGTCCAATACACTTCACACCGACTGCCGCCTCCCTAGCTGCACAGCCCAACAAGTGGAAGAGACCTCACTATCCGACTGACCAGTAGCCTACCAATACCTACCCGGCTCGTCGATAGCGGACTCATTTGCGAGCTGGTCAAACTCAGCCTAGCTTATATCCCCCTTACTTAGGCGGATAAGGCCACACCCCCTTCCAACTGACCACGACACAGTAGGAGATGCGTCCTACTGGTATTCGGCACTCAGGTGCTCGTGTATCTACTCGATCTAGACGTTGGAGCACCTCTTGGTACCAAAAAGGTTCTGGGACTTTCACCCAAGGACATCTTAAGTGCCCACAGTGCTAGAACCTAGTATTTTCGGTATCCGATACGGCCATCTACGATGTGCCTGTGAAACCACGACCCTGATGTCGCTAGGGCGTATAATGATCATGTCACACATATATGAAATGTATGAATCATATTATCTAGTCATGTAGCAATCCTACGCATACTATGTACTCAAGTGGGTAACTCCTATCAGTGAGTCTCATAAGTAATCTGCCCAATGACATATGTTATGATCAGTCGCTACTCATATCAAGCATACATATAATGCGAATGGGTATGAATCATGGAATTATATTAAGCATGTTACAAAATAATGAACTATCAACAAGTATAGACCTATTAATGGGCCCTAAGGAGAGTTACAATGCGTACATTTAACCAACATTGTACTTACAATGTGGGCGTCAAACCATCATTGTTTCCAAGGCACGACCCCCCATAAAGGTCAACACATAAACCCGGGTGGAATCACATTCAATGGGCCTTATGTACATCCCATTGGGCCTCGACCCATGGGCCTCCAATACATCAAATGGGCCTCACAACATGGGCCTCATATATGTCAAGGTGGGCCTCAATGGATGAGCCATAACTACATCAAGATTGACTTCAACGGATGGCCACAAGTACATCAATATAATATATATATATATATATATATATATATATATATATATATGAGTCATCTCAAAAGATCAACTGGACCGCACTCTAAATAATAGTGGTAACAATGATTTCCACCATTAAAATTCTCAAGGCCCATTGTATCATTTATTTTCTATCCAATCTAGCCATAAGGTCACACAGACCTAGATTAAGAGGAAACACATTTCCTAACGATCCAAAACTTCTGTGAAACAAAAGGTTTCAATGGCAGATATTCAATCCTCACTACTTTTTGCTATGTGGTCCACTTGATCCTAGATCTGCCTCATTTTTAATCTCGAGCCTGTAAGACAAGCTGGCCAAATGGTGGATGGTTTGGATGCAACACATGCATCATGGTGGGGGTCCACATGAACTATGGATCTGACTCATTCTTTAGCTCATGTCATAAAATGAGCTTTCAAAATGGATGGACGGTTTGGATGCAACACATGCATCATGGTGGGTCCCACCATCCAAGTGTGGACGGTGTACAATAAACACATAAATCATGGTCAGTTCCACCGTCCACTGCCGCGGACATTGTGAATAAAACACATACATCATTATGGGTCCCACGTGGGGCCCACCATAATGCTTATTTGCCATCTAATCCATTGACGAGGTCACACAGACCCGGATGAAGAGTAAAAACAAATTTCATATTGATTCAAAACTTCTGCAACCCAAAAAGGGTTTCAATAGCAGTCGTTCAATCACACTGATTCCTGCCGTGTGGGCCACCTGAGTTCTAGATAGGGCTGATTTTTGGGGTGGGGCCCACTGTCCTAAGGGGCCATCAAATGTATGGTGTTGATGTTCAACACACATCACGTGGGGCCCATGACTGGGACCCGTGGTCCCTGGCCCTACCGTCAAACACAGCAGCGTCCTACTACTGCATTAGCAGCAGCAGGTGCTGCTGTATTTTATTTTTTTATTTTATTTTTTGAAAAAGTGGTTTTTCCATGGTTTTTCCTAGGTGGGGCCTACATCAGGTGAATCCACTCCAGCCATTGCATTCCATGACTCAAGACCTACCAAACAAGCCCAATATTGAGCATGTTTCAGTGTGTAGAAACATCGGAGTGACTTTCAACGGTAACAATATTGTTGTCTATGTTATGGCCCACCAGATAGTTGGATCAGCTTCATTTTTTTGGCTCAATGCCTAAAATGAGCTCGGGAATGGAATGGACAGTGTGGATCAGACCCATACGTCAAGGTGGGGCCTGCTTGAGTAGCCCACCCCAAAGCTTAGAATCAAACTGATTTTTTTTTTCTTGACAGCAACCACACCGCTAGTCCTTCACTGACGTCCAACGTCCAGGGACGCTGGACGGTTTTAGATGCAACACATGTTAAGGTGGGCCCCACCATATGCATGGATGGTGTGGATAAAACATACACCAAGGTGGGATCCATCCAAGTGGGCCACCATATGCATGGATGGTGTGGATAAAACATAAACCAAGGTGGGGTCCATCCAAGTGGGCCACACAGCCACATCATTTCACACAATAGAAAATGAGAGAGAGAGAGAGAGAGAGATCGAGTGATGGAGGGACCTCAGCACTATGGGCCCTCCCTTCCATGATTTACAACATACATCAAGTGGGTCCCATTACATATGGGCCCACCATCAAAATCAACGGTGGAGATCCTTTCTCCACTGAAATCCAAGGTCTAGATGATCCTATTTGTGCAAAGAACATAAACATCATGATGGGGTCCATGGAGAATGACCCCATCATGGAATGATCATGAGAATCAAGGTGGGCCATCGGCCACACCTAGGGTCCAAAGTAAGATCCATACCATCAATCGGTAGGCCTCACTTGGCCCTTCATCAAAACATGAAAATCTAGCCTATAAAGCACCCACCATTCGATCTTCTTGGTCCGATGGAAAGCCGCTCTCCTTGTGCTTCTCTTTAATGGAAGGTGATGAGAAGTGAATGGCTGGGATGAAGGATTTTGAGGTGGGAATGGGCCACACACAACACATTTTTCTCTCACCTAAGGAAGAGCTTGGACGTCCATTTTTTTTCTCTCTTGGAATGACTTGAAAAATGTGTTGAGAAAGAGAGAGAGAGAATGTTTGTTGTAAGGGAGAGAGAGTGATGGGTGATGGATGTAAGGTGAGTGATGGGTGAGGTGAGAGACTTGTTGACTTTTGGGGTTTGCTTGACTTGTGGAGAAAGAAAGTATGAGTTGCTCTTGTACTTGACATGAGGTGATTGATTGATTGATTTGAGTGATTGATTGATACGACATGATGTAGAGATTCTCTTGGGATTGCAAATGCGAGACATTTTCTTCGAAATAAACGCCGACCCACATCTCCCTGCTAGGGTATCGGATCGGTATGCAAGACGCGGCGTTGGAACCGCGGTGATGGTGTGGTCGTAATGGTATAAGTGTCGTATTAAGCCAACTCAAATCTACGGGATACGACTTACGGTCGCGCGTAAACGTTGATTATAGGTTGCGGATTGTCGGACTTCCACCGGAAGGATCACGGGAGTCAACGGAAAGTACGGACTAAGATACGGGCCTTACACGCTGACGACGGTTACGCTGTGCAGACAATAGGGTGAGGGAACGGCGTCACGTGTGCTAGAGGATCTGAAAGACGCCTGCGGCATTGAATGACATTAAATGTAGGAAGATTTTGACCTTAAAGTGTGGGCTCAGACGTATCACTCCCTTCCACGTATCTCATGGCGCTGATGTTGAGTCGTATCGGCTCTCGGTATAATCGCTAATAATGATGGCATCGAACGATGAGGCGACTATATAAAGCCCTCTTCCCCTTGTTTCCATACTTCTCACATTTCATCCTTTTCCATTCCTCCTTTTCGAATTTTTACCAGAAATAGCCTTCGCCGAAAATCGCCTTCATTAGAAATTGCCTTCGCCGGAAATCGCCTTCGTCTGAAATCGCCTTTCACCGAAAAAAGGATTACTGATTGCTCGGGGGGTTCAATCTAGCAGAAGATCTCGGAGCCAAAACAACTCTCGCCAGGAGGTATCGGCTGCATTGTTGTGAGTCTTCCAACACTTAGTGCACTTTTCTTTTATGTCGAATGACTCTAACGAGATGAGTTCGGTCCGGGGAGCTGGTTCGGAGGATGAATGAGAGACCACCGTTTCAGGATCCGGAGAGTCTGAAGGCCCTCTCGAGGCCGTACTCCTCTACAATCCAGCTCCGGCTTAAGGATCCGCAAGTCAGAGTGCCAAGAGTCATGGTAAAGGAGCGAAGAAGGCTCTTTGAGACCCCGCAGGGCGGTCGAAAGTAGGCCCCAGGGGAGGCAGAGCTAAGCAAATAGTCCCTGGGGGATCGGTTATGGTTGAGTCTCAAATGGCTCAAATCCGCGAAGATTATCAAATCCCCACTTCGGTCCATATCCGAGCCCCAGACCCCACGGACCAAGCAGGGTCCCCGGCTAAGGGAGAGATTGTCATCTTTGTCTGCACCCTCCAGTGTGGGATTCAATTCTTCCTTCATCCTTTCTTGCGTGAGTTAACAACGCAGTTGGGAATCGCACCGGGGCAGCTGGTCTCGAACTCTTAGAGGATTCTGGCCTCCACCTTTGTCCTCTAGCATCAGGCAGGGAATCAGAGACTAACGTCAGGGGAGTTTTTGTTCTTGTACATGGCCAAATATGATACCACAAACAAAGTCTGGTGGTACTTCTCGGTCAGGCCCCCCTGTATCCCTGGCCTGATAACACAACTTCCCTCTTCTAATAAAGACTAGAAGGGGAAGTGGTTCTGGGCCTCGGGCGAGTGGGAGGCTCCAGCCTTTGAATTGGATTGGCTACAGACTCGAGTCCCTACCAAGTTCGCCAATCCAGGTTGTCAAACTTTTCTTTTAATTGTATTGCGTATTCAGTTCTTTCTTGTGCCCAGTCTTATCATTTTTTTCTGCTTGCAGTTCAACCGAAGGGGGCTCCCAATCTCTCTGCCTTTCATAAGCATCAGGTCGACTGGGTCCGAGTGATCCCTGTAGATCAATGTACCTGGTTCAGGCTCATTAACCCTGAGAATCTGGTGTCGTCTAGCTTCTGTAGAGTTCAACCCACTCTCTTTGCCCTAGGTAAGCGGGGTTAGAGATATTGGGGATTAGTTAGCTGGTCACACTGAGCTGATTTCTGTTCCTTTTTTTTTTGTAGGGATGGAGGTTGGTGGTTTAAAGAGGAGAAGGCCTCCGCGTCCTCCGATGGATGTTGTCCTCTCCTCCGAACAGAGGATGTAGGCGACATCGAGGAAGAGGAAGGCTCCTGAAGCTGAGGCTAAGGCTACTCCAGTTGTAAGTCCGGTTGGGATTGGGCCCGCTAAAGCTCCCTCAGAGGCTGCTCCCGCCACTGCTTCGACCACCTTTCCTAAGGCTTTGTAGGTTGGAGCTCTTGCCCGGGCTCCTGAGGCTCTGAGGGTTGGAGCTCCTGCCCGAGCTCCTGATGCTTCGGGGGTTGGAGCTCCTACCCGAGCCTTCTACGGAGGAGCGAGCCCCCTAAGCGAGTCCTTCTAGGTCACAGAGGGAGGTAGTAGGGGAGACTCTCGATGTGATCACCTCTTCACAACCTGCGGTCCCCCTTGCTAAAGCTAAGCTCATGCTAGGTCACGTTGAGGTCCGGGTCGGGCATACAAATGCACCTGAGGCGGCTGCCCAAGCTTCTGCAGCTAACGGGGTTAGAGGAGCTTCCACACCCTCTCCAAGGGGGAGGGGGGGAGCTTCCTCACCCTCTCCAAGGAGGGCTTCTGCCTCTCCTCCAAGGGTAGAAGCTTCTGCATTCTCTCTAAGGGGGGAGCTTTCGCACCCTCTTTAAGGGTCCTGTCTCCTGATTTTCACATAGCTCAGCTGAATCCTTGGGTAGCTAAGCACGTACCGGAGGTATAGATCGCCGATATGCTCTCCCGCCGCTACGTCAGCTTCGTGAACGACTATGCAGCTGTAATGTACCAGTTGTTGCCGATGATGATAGAGGTGAAGGAGAGGTTGAAGGAGATGGAGCGGCTTGAAGCGGAGGGAGCCGAATTTGTGGTCGAGAAGGCGGAACAAGAAATAGAGCGGGCGAAATTCGAGAAGGAGAGAGCAGAGCAAAACGCATAATGGGTCAAGCTCGAGAAGAGGCTGGAGGCTTCAGCCGCGGAGCAGGAGGAATTGAGGAAGGCCGCTACAGAAGGCCGAGCGAGAGAACTTGCGCTTCAAGGCGAAGTTAGCCAACTTCAAGCTCGCTTGGACGTAGCCGAGCCCAAAGTCAGGAGCTTGTGCCAGGCTAACACGGACCTGGAGTTCAGGGCCTTGAAAGCCGAGTCGAGGATCGAGGTGGCTAAGGAAGATCTCGAATCGGAGCAGCAGATGGCAGCAAACCATTTAGTCCAACAGCAGAAGGTCCTCGAGACTGCTGCGTCAACAGAGAAGGCTTCCTTATGGGCCGAGTTAGAGGCTCAAGTGGTCTTACAGGCAGCCGCATCAGTGGTGGGATACAAGAATTCCGCTGGAAGGGCCCAGGAGCTAGACAAGTTGTACTATTTCGGTTATGACACAGGTTTTGATGCCTGTCTAATCGAGGTTAATTAAAAAGCTTTATCCGGCTCTAAACCTCGACGCTCTCATGGCGGATACCGCTATTCATGCCGAGCCTGTAGCTGCGGACATGCCTAAGAGCGCCCCTCCTGCAGAGATTGTCCGAGATGCTCAGGTCGTCGAGGCCGTCGTTAACATTCAGCCCCCCAGTTTTATAGTTGGTCCCTCTGCTAGGAGGGACAAACAATTTTATGTTTTCTCTCTCTTCCCTTTTTTGTAACTAGACTTCCCTTTTACATTAATGGCGATTATGGGTATATGATTTGTTCATGTGTGTTGATTGTTGATGTTCAGTTTTTTAAGGACCGACCCCCTTTGAGGGGTCAATCCCCCCATGAAAGGCGTGCTCAGTTGATTTTATTAGAGAGTCGTTCGGATGTCTCTAGGATTTGATCTCTGAATTCGAGGGGATCCCTATGTAGATTTTCGTGAGTTTAACGTCCCAACCCCTCCTCGAAGGGATCGATCCGTCGAGTTAACCTCTGTTCATCAGGGGTAACTTTTTCTGCTTGTAAATAGTCTGAGATAAGTCGTGCAAGTAGATGTGGAAAGAAAACTTCTTTTATTAAAGGCCTTAGGAGGCTTGTAGCTTTATCGAGGGCATTCAACGACCATTACATCAAGGGTAGTAAACTTTTAGGTGTTCGACGTTACAGCGGTGAGGGAGTTGACGGCCCTCGAGATCTTCTAAGTGGTAGAAGTCGGGTTTGGTCGATCAGACCATACGGTATGGTCCTTCCCAGTAAGACCCGAGTGCCCCAGCCCCCGGCTCTGCAGTGTTCTGGAAGATTCGGCGTAGGACTTAAGTCCCCTGGACGGAACCGCCTGGTCTTGACTTTAGAATTGTAAAATTGTGCCACCTATTGATGTCGAGCAGCAACCCGGAGTCTAGAGATGTCTTTAACTTCTTCAAGTAGATCCAAGTTGGCTGCAATCTACTCGGCGTTTTGATTTTCCTGATAATTTCTTACCCGAGTTGTGAGGAGACCAATCTCGACTGACACCATTACATCCGAACCATAGGAAAGTGAGAATGGGGTTTCCCCAGTAGACGACTGAGCCGTATTTCTGTAAGCCCGGAGGACGAATGGGAGTTCTTCAGCCCAGTTGCCTTTTGCTTTCTCCAATTTTGTCTTGAGATGATGTTTGATGAATTTGTTAACTTCCTCCACCTGTCCATTGGATTGCGGGTGCCGAGGCGAATAATACGCGTTCAAGATACCAAGCCTTCGACACATACTTCGGAACTTGTCGTTATCAAACTACCTATCATTATCAGACACAATGGTGCATGGGATCCCAAACTAGCAGATGATATTCTTCCAGACAAAGTCAATCACCTTCTGCTCTATGATCTTCGCAATGGGCTTGGCCTCGGCCCACTTAGTGAAGTAGTCGACTGCGACGATGGCGAACTTAACCTACCCTTTCCCTATGGGTAGAGGTCCAATGATGTCAATCCCCCATGAGCGAATGGCCACGGTCCACTCATGGGGGTCATTTCTTCTGCGGGTTGCCTTGGCACAACTGCGTACCGTTGACACTTGTTGTACCTTTGAATGTAGTTCTTCTAGTCTTCCCTGATGGTCGGCCAAAAGTATCCTTGGTGGAGTATTTTCAGAGCCAGGGCCCGACCACCAGAATGGTTCCCGTAAATGCCTTCATGAATCTCCCGAATCACGTAATCCGCTTCATCAGGACGGAGTCACCTAAGATAGGGCTGTGAATGGCCTTTCTTGTACAATATCCCGTCCAGGACTACGTACTGTGCCGCTTGACTCTCAGGCACCTAGCCTCCAACCTATCCGAGGGGACGGAGTATCATCTACTGGATTGACCATTTTCTTCTCTATTTGTTCAATGCTCGGATATTCTATGAACTCCACTAGGATGATTCGTGGGACCTTCCCTTCTGTGGCTGAGGGTAGCTTCGCTAGGGCGTCGACCCAGGAATTATCCATTCTAGGAATATGATAGATAGTGTAGCTCCAAAATCTTTCTATTAGTTTCCTTGCCTCGGCCAGGTAAGCGACCATCGTAGTCTCCTTGGCTTCGTATTCGGTGGAGATGTGATTTACTACTAGCTGAGAGTCACATCGTACCTGGAGAGACAGGACCCCCAAACTAGCCATCAGCCTAAGTCCGGCAAGCAGAGCCTTGTATTCTGCTTCATTGTTAGAGGCCTTGAAATCGAGTTTGATCGCATATTGGATGGGTGTAGAATCAGGCGTGACCAGGATAATTCCTGCTCTGCCACGTTTGGTGTTGGACGACCCATCTACATAGAGAATCCATCCTAGTTCCGATACCGTCTCTTGACTACTTGGAAGAACAGGTGAAGGAGTCGCTTGGGGAGGTGAATTCTGCAATGAAGTCGTCCATAACTTAGCCCTCAATCGCTTTCCTTAGTAGGAACTGGATATCGAATTCCCCAAGTTCGATGGCCCACTTGGTTAACCGACCCGACACTTCGGGCCTCTGAAGGACTTGTTTGAGGGGAGAGTCGGTCAAGACGACGATGGAATGAGCCTGGAAGTAGGGACGTAACCTCCGAGCCAAGATGACGAGACAAAGTACTAACTTCTTTAAAGCTGGATATCTCGTCTCGGCTGGCACCATGACTTTGCTCACATAGTATACGGGATGCTGCTTGCCCCCTACTTCTCTAATCAGGGCTAAGTTAACGGCTGAGGCTGATACCGTCAGGTACAAGAATAGGGACTCTCCTTCTTCGAGCTTATATAGTAGGGGTGGTGAACCTAAATACTGTTTCAGCTGCTGAAAAGCCTGCTCGCATTCCGATGTCCACTCTGCCTTCTTATGACCTTTCAATTGTTGAAAGAATGGAATACATTTGTCCGTGGCTCTAGATATGAACCGCCCGAGCACTGCTACTCGTCCGGTGAGACATTGTGTCTCCCTGATAGTCCGAGGCGAGTTCATATTGAGAAGTGCCTTGATTTTGTCGGGGTTTGCCTCGATGCCCCTCTAGCTGACTTGAAACCCGAAGAATTTGCCAGAGCCAACTCAGAAAGTACACTTCACGGGATTTAGTTTCATCTGGTATTCTCAGAGGATAGCGAAGGTTTCTCCGAGATCTGCTAAGTGATCAGATGCCTTGATGCTTTTAACAAGCATGTCATCGACATAAACTTCCATAGTACTCCCGATCTGCTTGGCGAACATTTGATTCACCAACCACTGATATGTGGCTCTAGCGTTCTTCAGGCCAAACGCCAAGACCCGGTAACAGTAGAGTCCCTTGTCAGTGACGAACGTAGTTTTCTACATATCTGGGGGATGCATCGCGATCTGATTATATTTGGAATAAGCGTCTAGGAAGGAGAGTAGTTCGTGCCCTGTTGTGCTGTCCACCAGCTGATCAATCCGATGCAATGGGAAGCTATCCTTCGGACAGGCCTTGTTCAGATCTGAGTAATCCACACAGACCCACCATCTCCCATTGGCTTTCTTGACAAGGACCACGTTTGCGATCAAATCAGGATAGTGTACTTCCTCTATGAAGCCAGCGTTGAGCATTATGGAGACTTCATCGGTTATGGCTTCATACCGCTCGACATCGAACGGTCTTCTCTTATGTTCTACGGGTTTGTGATCCGAGTCCACATTCAGCCTGTGAACCATGACATCTGAAGAGATTCCAGGCATGTCTTCATGCGACCATACGAAGACATCTCTGTACTGTCACAGGAAAACTATCATTTCAGACCGCTGCTCAGAATTCAACGATGCTCCGAGCTGAACAGTTTTGCTTAGGTCTGCCTCATTGAGCGGTACTTTCTCCAGGTCTTCCACAGATGAGTCCTCTGCAGGCCCTCTGGGATCTAGGACGTTAACGGTGAGCGCTTGCTTCACAGACCCTTTCTTCACTACTATCGCATAACATTTCCGAGCATCGCACTGATCGCCTCAGAGATAGCCTGTTTCGCCCTCGGTAGGAAATTTCATCATCAGATGGTAGGTGGAGACGACTGCCCTCATTGCATTGAGAGAAGGTCTGCCTAGAATGACGTTGTGCACTGATAGTATATTAACAACGAGGAAGTCTACCTAGAGGGTGACTTAATGTTGTCCTTCTCCTGCAATTACAGGGAGGGAGATGACCCCCCTCAGAGAGATCACTTTTTCTCCGGCAAAGCCGTGTAAGGGGGTCTTCACAGGTCTGATGTAACACCCTGTGTTTTAAAGACCCGAGTATATGACCCGTTTTCCAAAAACCCGAGTATTAACCTAAGAAGAGCCAAATTTCATATAAAATCTTTTTCTTTTATCAGAGTTAACAGATAAGCGTAGGATGAACAAGTCAGCATAAAGAAATTTTTCATTTACATTTAGAATATACAAGAGGTTGCCCATAATGACTTATACAAACCAATGCCTTAAAAAATATACAAATACAAGATTTACATGACTTAATACATGAGAAATAAAAGAGTGCATATAATTTGAGCCATAAGATCGTGCAGCTTCTCCTGGCCAGTCATCATGCATCCCTGGCACTTGCACCCTACTCCTCATCAAGTCTGAACATGAATGTCACTTAAGCCGCCTGTGCTACTTGTACGGTTATATATTTAATGGATGAGTGACCAACTCAGTGTGAATTCCTCTCAAGATTACACATCGCCGCCTTAACTAAGCATAGTTAAAATGACAAGGCAATCAAAACAATACATGATGCAGTCTTTTTATATGCATGAATGCGTGAATGCACATCGACCTGGGGATGCACATCCAATTGGACTTGGGCTCGTCACCCATGCAATCATCGACATGGGAATGATCATCCAGTCGGAACAAAAGGGTACGTGCTACAACATCCATAATTAGTCACCCATCATCGCCAATATGCTATGAATGCATGATTAGCCAACCGTTATCAATCTAGTTACAATAAACTAATTTAAGTAATTCAATGGTCACTACAAGGGGCTTGTCACCCAGCGTAAGCCGACAACTCGGGCATAGTGTCCCATGACCACCATCCCCGGCTCATGAGATTCCCCACCGTAGGATGCTTAATGGAACCCATCGATCAGTGACCAATCATATTCAATAAGTAGGGATTTCCACCACATGGTATAGGTCATCGAAGACAAGTAAGACAATCACCAAAACATAGGACAGACGTTAAATCGCAGCGGAAAAAGGGTGCTCGGTACATTAAATCAAAACAACAAAGGAATCAGATAAGATTAAACCAGGACGGTTAAAGAGATCGTCTCTAGGCCACTCAAGCAGTATGACCTATGGATGGTAATTCCCACATTAATATTCTATGTCCCACAAAACCTCCAATCGAGGGTCCATTTCATTCCACACTCCATCATATTACATCCTAACTATAGGTCCACATACACAGAAGGGCTTACCCACTAATAAGTGTAGTGAATATAGGTTCATAGTGACTTACAACAATCCATGTGAAAATATACCACTATAGCATGGTAGACATATGTTAAGCATAATAATCACCATAAGTCATGATGTGAACTATAAATTAAAGTGAGAGCTGTCATGTTGTAACGCCTTGAAAATCGGGGGTCGAGCATAAACTCCACTCCCGAGTTCCAACGCGTCACTTATGCAACATAGATAATGATGATTGAATGTTGTTCATATTAATGCAATAAGCATGAGTGAGATTATACCAAAACAGCATATCATACTCCAGAGACAGTTAAATTACGCAAGCGGAAGACTATGATAGATATATAAAATATAAACTATTCTACGTCTCTAGAGTATGAACATGTTACCAGGTTAAAGATAGACATGTATACACCAAAAATGAACAAAAGGAATATACATGGGTGTTCCAAAAGTGCACACTAAAGTAATCCATGTACTCCAGTCGATCAGAAGATGGTCTACATAGACCCGCCTGATAGTTGTATAAGGAGAAACCCTCCTCATCATCATAAAAGTCCGGCTCCGCTTCGCAAGTATCGCCATCATCTGAAACTCAAATAGGGTCTGGTTGGTGTGTACAACACCGTTCCGTAACATGGAAGTGAGTGATCAACTCAGTGGAACAATAAAACAAAGGTTAACATGTTATCAATTCAATCAAGCAGTAATGATAAAGCAATAAATTACACATCCCTCAGTACTCCTATTAATGTAAGTATGATATGTATGTATGATGCATGCCCTCGCCTACGCTCCCTCAGCGACTCCTTCTTACGATCGTGGCATGCCACACTCCCTCAGTACTTGACCATCAATGCCAAATGCACACGTAATGCGGTACATGAACGTGATTACCAAGTTCCTTATTAGTCATTTTCATACAACAAGATTAGAAAACTAAGGTACCTCCCTTATATCACTTCTCAAACAAGGATCCATTCTAGGGTCGTCAGTCCTAGTAAATCTCATACGATATTGCGGTTCTAGGTTACTGCAATGGGCTCGTTGCCAAATCAGTACAGGCCTAGTGTATACTCTGATTACTACGGAAAGGCTCGTCGCCTCTATGCAGGTTCAGAGTATGCTCGATGTCACTAGAAAGGACTCGTCACCACATCAGTGTAGGCCGACAGCTCGAATACAGTGTCCCATACCACCGTATTCGGTTCATGAGTCTGGGTTGCTCACTGGTCACTACGGGGAGGCTCGTCGCCCCAGCGTAGGCCGATAACTCGACCACGGTGTCCCATACCATCATGTCTGGCTCATGAGTCTTAGCGGATAGAGGTACCAAGGTTAACGGGGTTTCACTGGTAAGTCTGGTACCTTAGATTCAAGCAGTAGCGTCCAAACATGGTGAACATACAATGACCAATCGGGTTATTAGACAAGTTCGACTGATACGAGCATACGCTGAAGTAACCGACAAGGTACCACTGTTGACAACCATCGTATGACTCGGATTCATCGAACGTGTCTTTTGTGACGAAATGACCTCAGCCACAAAATTATGGCCTGTTACCGATTTCCTGGACTATACAATAGCCCCAATCACATTCAATTACAACAAAATATCCTAGAAGATAGGTAAAGCAGTTATGAATCAAGATTACAAATCATATAATCAAAGGTCCAATAATGTCCGCTTTAGAGCTGCCAAGGCTGTTGCACAGAATCGTTACACCACTCCCCCATCACCCTTCACGGCTTTGTTTTTGTTGCCTTTGATGAAATACAACTTAAACATGGATTTATACATATGCAAGAAATACAACTTAAATATGGAATACAATTTAAACAGACACTATAATATACGACACATGGAGGAAATCATACACATCGTTAGGGTAGTTGAGAATCCTATCTCAACGCCCAATTAGAGAAGAATTTAGAAGCAATTACTCATACAGACATTTTTACATACACTTAGTCTGCACATTTCATCATACATGGTATGTAGTAGTTAGAATATGTATTAGGGCAAGTCCTTTCGTCAAAGAATTGCTGCCTATACAACAATCACATATCCACGATGGTTAGTCGTGGCGTACACAAATGTATAGTTTATACTCACTTAGACATTTTCACAAACACTTAGGCTACAACTTGTACATACAAGCCGTATGTTAATATAACAGGTATTAGGCTAATCCGTTCACCCAGAAGTTGATACACATGTATCTAGCATACATAGACAACAATTAATCATGGCAAGCACAAATCCATATTTCATACATATACGGTATTTTCTACAAATACAAGGAATACAGTATATGCAACATAGTTAACGTATATCTGAAAAATGAAATAGATAGCACTTTGTACATGTGCAATAGCATCCACGTCAGTAATATATCATTAACTGACATTGAAAGCCTTGAAAACCATAACCTATACATTTAAAGTCCGCACCTTATGCCATAGACGCGAAACGAAATCAGTTTAGACACTAAGTCTTTGTCAACGGCACCACAACAACCTACAACAGGGAATAGGTTAGCTATTCCACCATCTGTTCTATTTGAATCTCTACAACAGGTTAGGGTTAGGATTTTTTATCCAAATACGGCGTTGGAAACACCGGAAGAACTACACGAGAGTAGTGTTTCAGCAGGTGGATTAGTAGGGAAGAATCCCAGGAAGAATCCCCACTTCTCTCTCTCTCTCTCTCTTTCTCTCTCTTTTCTTTCTTCTCTCTCCTAGGGTTTCCCAAATTCGTATGGGATGAGAGAGTGAGGGCTTAAGGCCCTTATATAGGCCCAAAACTGATGGGAATGACCCCAGGGCCAAAGTATACTTAGGTTATATCCAAAACCCATCTGTTTCGGCTCAACGGAGCACTTCCAGAGCCCCCTTGAGCCAAAGGTTGGACTTAAGCTCCCTAACCATGGATCTAGGTCGAGTTAAGTTTTTGTTTCAGTCGAGTTTCCAGATTGCACGTGGCGGACCAGTTTCAGTTCAACGGTCACCGAAACTCGATCAGGGCCACAAGTACACTGACCTGTGCATGAAATTTCTCCTGATCCGAGGGTATATTTGGGTCAGATTCTGACGGTCTGATTGCTTATATTCGACCTGCAATCGACAAGTCTTAGATTCACATTAATTTATAAAGGAAACCACGTTTTCTCACACTCTTCGCTCCAGGTTCAAGCGAATAGCCTCGGGACACTATCTGGAGTTGATTTCTGAGATGGTTGTCAAGTCCAGCAAGGCGGTCCTGAATATATAATTTCGTAGTAATCGAACTTTCGACGTACGGTCCAGATCCGATACGGAGTTTCAATGTGCTCCCGAGAGCAACTGGGTAATGAGATTGATCCTAGAATTTAGGGTATCCTAGCGTCACTGATTCTACAAGTTTTGAGTCTTGCAAATCGTATTTAAAGTGATTCAAGCGGATTTCACAACGAATCTAGTTTAACACTTAGTTAATTTTGTCTAATTCCTAAAGGATTTGGTCCTATTTGATTTTCTGCCTGAGGTGGTACTTGGGCCTTTGCAGTTTGTAGATAAAGTGATCCAAGCTATTAATACTTACCTAATTCACGCCCTAATTATAACAAATAAGGTCCTAGGGTAGTTCTACGTCCAAGGGCGTCTATTGCCAAGTTAGAAAAAATCCAGGATGTTACACATGTAAGTAACTATCGCATACAATCATGTTTCACAATTATCAACCGTAAATCAGATATAAATCATGTAAGAGATCGCATGCTATGAATTAACAATTTTGATTCTTAATAAAGACTATAACTTAAACTAATTTGGAGATGGAAAACTTAAGGGGAAGAATCATCACCTGATGATCCAAATCGCCTTTTAGTGTCGCTAAGTGCTTGCGCCCTTAGAATCAGACCCTACCATGAATGGTGAAATTGTACGTGAGATCAGTGTTCTACAAGGTATCTATGGCCGAGGTTAATATAACCTAGGACTCGAATTTACTTATTTTCAGGGTTTTGACATGGAATTAGGTTTTCGTCTTAGAGTTTAGTTAGATGCTTAGATTCTATGATTTGAGCTATGATGTATATGCAACTTAAATACAATATAATAATTTAGTTAGTTATAATTTAACGCTAATGATACCTCTAATATTTGTGACCATGGTAATAATTAGTACTACAATTGTAATAAGACAATATAACCTCTTATTAAAGATAAATTTTCAAGTGATGGATACTAGGCTAATATCATTAATGGTAGTTTTGTTTATGACAACTATTATTAGTGTAATACGTTATTAGTAATCATTATGGTGATGATTAATATTATGATCTACTATTAGTGATCATATTTAAGAGTGGCAAAACAAAATTCTAATATTTAATACTGATCGTTTTTGTATGTAATAACTAACGTTAGTATGGGCAATTTTACTAATGGTTATTCATATGTAATATTAATAATCCTATCAATGGTGGTAATGGTATCAATGGTGATTGCTCATTTATTTACAAGCTTAGTTCGGTTTTTTTTTTCCTATTTTAACTGTCAGATCCAATCCGGTGGACTTGAGCTCATAGCTATCTAGGCCCGCTTCAACACAAATTTTCATTTTCATACGCCCCATATAATGTGCATTACTATCATTGAGTGACCCACCATGTTTCTAGGCCACCACAAGTAGGTGGGGATTTTAAGGACCCAACTGGGCCAAGGCTAGACCCATTTTGGCCCAGCCATTGCTATGCGATCAAGGCCCAGGAACTGGGCTGGCTGGGATGTGGTTTCTGGCTCGGACTGGGGCTGATTTCGGCTCAGCATATGGCCTGAAATTTGCAGTCGGCCCTGGCCCATCTTCAGGTTTGATTCCAGCCCACATCATGCAACAACTTAAAGCCCAGCAACAGGTCCTTTTTCAGTCCATAACAGGGCCCAGGTAAAGCCCATTTTCTGTTCTTTCCATGGCCTAGCTGAGGCTTGGATTTCAACTCAAATCAGGGCCCAGCTGAGGGGTGTTTCAGCTCTGATTCATGGCCCCGATGAAGGCTCGTTCTCGGCCCTGTACCTGGCCTGATCTTGGCTCCATTGAAGGTTGTTTCGAGCCCATCACTCGGCCCTACCAGAAGGTTGATTCTGGCTCCCCATTGGGGCCGATTTCGGCCTAGTTCTGGGCTAGGTTTCAGCCCAGTTCGTGTGGCTGATATTAGCCCAAACATGGGGCTGGTTTCAGTACCTTGGGGCCCACAGCTTTTCAACTGAGTGCGGCCTGCTGAGGTGTGTGGATTGTCCAACAACTCCCTCCCTTCTTCTCTTTTTTTTTTTTCTTTTATTTCTTAAAGGTCCAGAGGTTATTGGACATACCTTAGGTGTAACCTGACTCAACAGACTCGGCCTGATTTGGGACAGGCTCGACAGTGAGCCGGGTTGAGTCGGCGTGGTGCAACAACCGCACCACTCTCTCTGTTTTTCTTCTCCTTTTTCCTGATTTTCCTCTCTCCCTTCTTTCTCTTTCCTTTTCTTCTTCTTATTCTTTCTTCCTCCATTTCATCTCCAACCCCTGCATAACCAGGCGAGTCTGCGCTCACTCAGACTGCCGCCCCAAACTCGTCAGACTCGGAACGAGTTTCAGTGCAATGCAGCGATTGCAGCCCTACTCTCGAGTTCTCCCATTCATCTTCTTCTTTCTGCTCTTCATACATTAGACATCTCCAACAGGTCTGTTGGACCAGGACTCAACTTGCCTCATGTCTCAGCGAATTGGACCCGCTCGACCCAAACTCGACTCAGTTTGGTGCAGATCAACGAGGAAGGAGGTAGGCGGTAATGACAGATCTCCTCTCATTGCTCTTTTCTCCAATGTGTCAGTGCCAGACGGTTCGTATGGATGTCATGGATCTTGTAGAGGAGAGGTTTTGAAGCTTCAGGGAGGATTAGGCGGTGGGTTTGCTAGAGGGAGGAAACAGTGGTTTTCTCACTCTCATCCTCTTTATGAAGAGAACACCTAGCATAAGGGGCTAGGATTGCCTGATGCAGACAGCTGGGATTGGAGGAGAGTCCCTCACATGGATCGTGCCAGTTGGCGAGAGAAGGCAGTTTCCATCTTTGGAAAGTTTGTGTTTTTGGGCTCACTTGCGGCGAGGATCGTGTGCATGCAAACGTGTGAAATAGCATGAAACTTAGGGGTTTTGGTCTCACGTCTGTCCTCTGTCAAATGGACGGTTCGGATCATCCCAAAGGGGCCAGATAGTGGGCCACCAATCTAAACGGACGGACGCTTGTTCGTCCGCTGTGTAATCCGAAGAGAGAGAGAGAGAGAGAGAGAGAGAGAGAGAGAGAGAAATCTCTCTGTTTTGAGAGAGGGCGCGGGTCAGCGCTGGTCGGCCAACATGCCACATCCCATGCACTTCGTGCACGGGTGGCCTTGGTGCACCCCCACTTCGTGTGGGGCTCGCCATGATGTTCGTGATAAATCCACTCCACCCATCCTGTTTCTGGGTTCCCAAGAAGGGTCCCTGATTAAATATCAGGCAGATGGGATGCCAAGGTGGGGCCCATAATGTGATTTGTAGTCGATGGTGGTTTCTCGTCAATCTATTGGTCGGATGATCCTGAAGTTGGACGTTAACGGTTAAAAATCCTAAATGGGCCATTTGTAAGGCTCTCATCACGTATTTCTAACCAGTGCTAATATTAATATAACCAGTGCTAATATTAATATAACTTCATTGATTTCGTTCAAGTTAATATAACTTCATTGATTTCTTTCATGTAGAGGTTTTGTAAGGCTCTCATCACGTATTAATATTAATATAACTTCATTGTAGAGATTTTGGGAAAAGCATTGCAGGTGAGTCCCCTCCATTGATTTCTTTCATGTAATGTAGCATATGGTTCAAATCTATACAATGGACAACTTAGATTAGCCATCCATCCATCGTATACCTCAATGTAGGAAGGTTCGATTCATTGCACAATAGCCTTTGGCTTTTTGCACAGAGAATGGTTCCTTGCTTATGAAAGTGGGTGATCTGATGTATATCTCTAGGATCGGGTCGATTTGATTATTTAATTTTGACAGTTTAGGTTATGATTATTTGGGCAATACAATGAACGAACCAGATTGGTCATATGATCATGGTATTGTGAGATCTAAAACATCTAATAAAGGAAACCCAAATTCTTGGGCAAGTGTTTTTCTACTTGGTGCAGAGGATCAAGATGGGCCATTAGTATGTGTGTGGTTAGATCCACACCGTTCATCCAAATTTTAGGGTCAAAACATGCACGGACCCCAAATATCTGGATGATCTTATCATTAGGTGGGTCACATCGATTTGATTAATATTCTAGATTTATTATGTACTGTTGATCATGCCTAGAGGTGGGCATCGAGTTGAGTCGGACCGAATTGGGTCCAACTCGACTCGGTCCAAAACTTTCAATACACTGACCTGAACTCAATCTGATTCGAGACTGAGTCCGGGTCCTCTGACTCGATTCGATTCATTGCACTACTGGCCTGACCCGAATCGAGTCCGACTCGGTTGATCAAGGAAACCGAGTCGGATTGGATTGGGTACAGTTCAGATCGAATCTTCTGTTTTAAATTATTATTTTTGTAGTGTGGTCCACTTGATCTTTAGATCTGTCTTATTTTTCAACTAAAGCCCTAAGACGGGCCCGCCAAATGGATGGACGGTTTGGATATAACACATACCTCATGATGGGACCCACAGAACTTATTGACGTCAATACACCAGCATTCGTACACCACCAGTTAGCTTCACATACAAAAGTTGACAGGGGTTATGGGTTACCCTCCCATTAAAACATTCATAATCATTTTTAGGCCCACCGAGGTGTGGTTCATAAATCCAGACCATCCATTATGTGTGTCCCACTTAGATGAGGAGTCGTACCAAGTTGCAGCTGCATCCAATTTTTAGGTGGGCCCCACCAAATGATTTTATATATTTTAGGAATGTCTTCACATGATTTTAGATGGTATGGTCCACCTGAGTTCCGTATACGACTGATTTTTGGGATATCTCATAATTTAAAGGGGACCCATCAAATGCACGGCGTTGATGTTAGACATGCATCATGGTGTGGCCCACACAGCTCGACCTAATGGGAAGTTCCCATGAGCTCGACGCATTGAACCATTTCCCTGCACGCAACACAGCAACACAGTGTTATGCAGTTTATCATAGCTCAGTGGTCGATGCACCTCGAGCCATGAGCTGAGGTGGAAGGACGAATTAGCTACTCCCCTTGGTGGTCAGTGCTCTATGGACCACATCATGATGTATTTATTTCATCCATGTCGTCCATCTATTTTTCTAGATCTTTTTATGGTATTAAACCAAAAATTAAGTATATCCCAATATCAAGTAGACAACATTACAAGAAATAATGTTGAATGAACATTGTGCGGATCAGGTCGGATCGGTCCTGATTGACCACGATCTGAACTCGATCCGATGTTCAATCGGATCTGATTGATCCTACTCGAACCGCACTGATCCAGGCCTTCGATTCGGTTCGGATCGGGTTGGATCCGCCAGATCGGGTCAGTTTCTACCCAGCTCTAATCATACCGAATCAACAGACGTATCAGATCCGATCTAAGGTGAGCCTCGCATGATGGACATACTTCGAAGGCGGGGCCCATATGTTGGATGGTCCATAGCAAGGTGGGTTCCACATGATGTGCCGTGGATATTGAAGGTGTGCCCCACATGATGGATAACTAACATTGATGGTGGGCCTTACATGATGAATGACCTACATCAAGGTGGGCCCCATGTAATGGACGGTCTACATCAATGGATGGCCCCTTATGATGAATGGCCTACGTAAGGTGAGCCCCACATTTTGGAGACCCACTTCGAATTTGAGACCTGCATGATGGACAATCCACATTAAAGGTGGGCCCTACATTATGGACAATCCACATCCAATGTCCAGCATGATGTACAACCGACATCTAAGGTGGCCGCATATGATGGATAGCCCACATCAAAGGTGGGCTTGCAAGGTGAAAGATCCATATTGAAGGTAGGCCCTACACGATAGATAGTTCACATTGAAGACAAGGCTAAGGTGGGCCCAACAGAAAATGGTCTACATCAAAGTTTGACAGCTCAAGATGGACAATGGATATTAAAGGTGAATCCCACGTGAATGGGTAATAATTGAAAGAGATTTTAATGAAAGATATTTTAAAAAAAGTTGATGATTGATAAAAGTGATTTTAAAATTATATGTGATGTGGGAAACAAAACAAAATTCTCTACTTTTTGGGCTGTTTGCCATATATTTATCTCCTAAATCTGAGTGCTCAGTCATTCAATATTGGATGGGTGGTTGGCTCTTATACAATCAATGTAGGAAAAAAAATGAAAAATTTGTACTCAGCATATATATTTGTCTATTAAATAAGTAGAAATCAAGATAAGCTACCGGGCAACATAGCAAGCAAAATGACTTAAATTTCGAAGGGGTTGAAATATTAAAGTTCCACAGGTTTCTTCCGCATCCCACGTGTATGGTGAGGCACATCGTAGCGACCCCGATCCAATGACCACAGTCCACAAAAAAAAAAAAAAGAAAAAAAAAAAGAAAAAAAAAAGAAAGGAAGTTCATACTCTGGCTTAGCATACGCTTGACACACAGACGCTCAGAAATTTTACAACAGGCGTACATTAACTCACATAAAAGCTGAATAAATTGAGTGACGCACTGTCACTAAATTAATCTCAAAACCAGATTGTTCAAACAATAACCTAACCTCTTACTCATGCACACTTATTTTTTAAACTGGACTGTTGGATATTTTCATCTTTAGGCGTCCAATAAACGTCCACCAATCAGATAGTCACCTATTGAAATAAGAAGAATTTTTTGGTTCTTGATACATTTAAACAGGTACCCATGATTTGCACTGTTTAATTTGAATTAATTTTTTATCCCACCAATGCAATTCTTAGTAAGTAATTTATAAGTGCCTGCGCGCGTAGCAACCATCACATATGCCAGATTATCAAACTGTAAAAGCTTAACTACCGTCCAAATTGGACAAACACATTTCCATTTTGTTTCTATGCTCCATCTGCAATGGTGAACATTGCCACGTGTGAAATTTCAGTGTGAATTCCTGTGGATCATCCCACCCTACCAGATTATATCATTTCAAGCAACTCTTGGATGGCACCAAGTTCTACCATCACATCAGTCGATATATTTTATCTAGACGGGTATATTTTATCTCTCTTTTCATTGAATAAGATTGAGGTGGGCCCCACTAAGGTATTTCACAGCAAGACGGGTCTTTTGGATTCATGGGAGAATCGAAATTAAATTGACATGTCTGTAGAAAATTCTACCAACATCATTAACTCCAGTCAAGAAATCTATGAAGGGTTGTAGAAGAAATTCCTGGAAAGCCGCCTCCCCAAACTATCACTTAAAACACATCCCTTGAACCTGGCCCATTTACAGTAACAAAAATAAACTAGGAAACGTCGATTTCAGTCAGGATCCATCCTCCACAGTCGGTTACACTATCTGCTGAGAATGATTTGTTTTATGAATTTTGAACCTTAGACTTATTTCCACTATAACAGTCCAAAATTAGACTGCTTGCATGCCTTTCAGATGTGGCACACGATATTTGAGCTACGAGGTGAGACTGAGTGGGAGTGGCCCTTTATATCGGGTAAGATACGCCGGGTAATTGATTAAACGGATACCCATTGCTAGCCCTACTTAACATCATTTCCCTTACCTTATAGCGCTTTGCTAGTATTGTATGTTGTTGTTGTTGTTTTCCATTTTCGTTTGCCTCTTGAACCCTCCACTAGGCAATTCATCGATTGGGTCACATTACAAAAATCCCAATGATTAAAGTTCTTCACCGTTCATCTAGAATGTAGATAGATTATCCATGGTGAGGATCTTTGAAGAATTAGGTTGTTCGCATGTCCTACCCATGCTGGGAAAACAAATGCGGCTCGCTCGGATAATTGTGGAAACATGTATAGATCGTCGGAAAGAGTTGGGTATGCTATAAAAAATGATGCCGCAAACGGTCCTTGAACGTCATAACCAACCTAAGCAAAGTACTTGAAAGGCCACGAAAGAAATGAAATCAGCGAGCGCAGTCCAGTAGGATCCAACGATTTTCCTTCGAGGCATAAACTGGTACAGAGAGATGCACTTACGTAGAAAATAACTCTAAATGCAATTATATATATATATATATATATATATATATATATATATATATATATATATATATGGGAAAAGGTACTATGCGCTCCAGCTCACAATAAGCTTATCGTGAGGTCGAGCTGTGTGGGGCCCATTGTGATGCGTGTCAACCATCAACACCGTGCATTTGATGGGTACCCTTTAAATTATGGGATATCCCAAAAATCAGCCGTATACGGAACTCAGGTGAGCTATACCATCTAAAATTATGTGAAGACACCGTTAAAACATATAAAAGCACTTAGTGAGGCCCACTTGAGTTTTGCATGTGCCTGAAACTTGGTCTGAATCCTCATTCAAGTGGGACACACATAATGGATGGTCTGGATTTGCAAACCACATCTCGGTGGGCCCTCAAAAATGGTTATGAATGTTTTAATGGTGTACGGCCCCTCTCCACTTCTATATGTGGTGTGGCCCACACAAGTCACGGATTGACTTGATTTTTGGGACCTAGGCCCATGATGGAATGGTGCATCTGACTGATGGGGTAGATGTTCGAAAAGCATCACGGTGGGGCCTTCACAGCTCGACCTCATGGGATGAACCCGTGAGCTCGAGCACATAGTACCTTTTCCCTATATGGGAAAAGGTACACAGCTCGACCTCATGGGACGTTAAAATAAGCTCGAGCGCATTGTACCTTTTCCCTATATGGGAAAAGGTATAATGCGCTCGAGCTGACGATAAGCTCTCGTGAGGTCAAGCTATGTAGGCCCCACCGTGATGTGTTTCGACCATCAACACCGTTCATTTGATGGGTACCCTTTAAATTATGGGATATCCCAACAATCAGCCATATACGGAACTTAGGTGGGCCATACCATCTACAATTATGTGAAGACACCAGTAAAACATATAAAAGCACCTGGTGGGGCCCACCTGAGTTATGCATGCGCCTGAAACTTGGCCTGAACCCTCATTCAAGTGGGATACACATAATTGATGGGTTGGATTTGCAAACTACATCTCTGTGGGCCCTCAAAAATGGTTATGAATGTTTTAATAGTGCACGGCCCCTCCCCACTTCTGTATGTGGTGTGGCCCACACAAGTCATAGATTGACTTGATTTTTGAAACCTAGGCTCACGATGGAATGGTGCATCTGACTGATGGGGTTGATGTTCGAAACGCATCATGGTGGGGCCCACAGAGCTCAACCTCATGGGATGTTAAATCAGCTCCAGCGCATTGTACCTTTTCCCATATATATATATATATATATATTATATATATATATATATATATATATATATATAATATCACAAGAGTTTCAACATGAGGTCATGGGGGTTCGAGTGGCCTGTTGTGGTTAAATCCCATACACGAGGTCATGGGGGTTCGAGTGGCCTGTTGTGATTAAATCTCATTGTGACTTGAGTCCACTATAAAAATAAATACTATTTCCTAACCCTAACAATCCAGGTAACTTTAGTTGTTATTTAAATTTCTACTTTAAACTATATAATACTAAAATACTTCCTCTCTATGGGTCATCATTGGCTTTAAATGAATCATCATCCTTCCAATTTAACTACATTATAGCTTCTAAGGATTTAGATCCCACTCCACCATCAAATTTGGTGGATCAATGACAACATAATGTGCAAAATCTTCAATATATAGTAACCTTATGAATGATTGCGTCATTCTCATAAAGTGCCTCATTAAATATCAATGCTGTGTTAAGATCTAGAGTTTTGACATGCTCTAATATTTGTCTTGATCATATATTAGATCTCTAATGAGGTTTTGATATTTGACCAATTCTACCGGAGAATCAGCCCTGTGGAAGCACTTTAATATGAATTGAAACAAACAAGAGAAAATGGAAAAAATAATAATCATACAATCAGAGAACACACGATTTTTACGTGAAAAAATCTTGCGGGAAACTACAAAAAGAACACATGATCAATCTATTATTTAGAAAAGATTACAATGATGGAGAGAACTTATAGCAAAAAATCCTACCTCTCTTCCCATGGATGCTCTAAAAAAATAAAATAAAATAAAATAAAAAAGAAGAAGAAAGAAGAAGAATCTAAAATCATAACTATCTCTTAACCCTAACATAAATTACATTAAAAGATACCATTTAAAGATGAAAAATGTCAAAAATACCCCTCAAATGGTCCATTAACACTTGAGCCTTTTTAGCATGTGAAACATGGGTTATATGGGCTCATAAAAGTGAATAAATACAATAATTTTGGTGTCACAATTTTAATAATCTCTACCTTAATAGCAAAATCACTTTCTTGCCTTGCCAATCTTCTTATAAGCATCACCATCATCGATTTATGCACACTCCATCTTTATTTATTTCTTGTCAAGCCCAGGGAAGTCGAGCAAAACTTAAACTTCTCTACAAGAACGACCTTCGTAAATATGTCCAATAGATTCCTATTGGTATGAATCTTCTTAAGAGTAACATCTCATTCTTCTAGCATCTATTGGATAAAGTAATGACGAACATCAATATGCTTAATCTGTAAGTGATATACCAAGTTTTTCGCCAAATTAATTTCCCTTTCGTTGTCACAATGCGTAGCACAACTTCTTTCTGAAGCCCCAACTCATTCATCATCCCTTTCAACTAAATAACTCCATTGAATGCCTCCGTTATTGCTATGTATTTAGCTTCGGTAGTGAAAAGCGCAATAACAAATTGAAGCTTAGACATCCAATTGATAGCTTTACCCACTAGCATAAACGAGTAATTGGAAGTAGACCTTTATTGTCCACATTCTCTGTATAATCTTAATCAACATAGCATATAAGTTTCTCCTCTGAATCTCTGAAGCACAAGACGTATTTCATCATTCTTTGTATATACCGAAGTAACCATTTTACTGCTTCCTAATGTTGCTTACTTGGGTTTGACATGTATCTGTTCACGACACTAAATGCATGTGAAGTATTTAATCTCATACAGACCATGATATACATAAAACTGCCAACTGCATTCGAATAGGGCATATGAGATATATACCACTTTTTTTTTTCATTTGACGTACAACATAGTTATTAAAAAATCTAAAAGTGAGCAGTGTGTCGAGTGCTAATTGATTTCTCCTTTTTCAGTCCAATCTTGAATGAAACATTCTCAAGATACTTCTCTTGAGACAACCATAGTCTGCTCCTCAACCTATCCTTATGTATATCAATGTTAAAAATCTTCTTTGCAGCACATAGATCTTTCATTTTAAACGTCTTGTTTAATTGAGCCTTCAACATATTGATTTCAAACATGTTATGGCTGGAAATAAGCATATCATCAATATATAATACTAGAATGATAAATTTCTTTCTGCTCAGTGCTCTAAAATAAATTACACAATGATCAAATTCACTTTTAGTAAAACTCTGACTTAACATGAAAGAGTCAAACTCCTTATACCACTGCGTAGGCAACTATTTTAGGCCATACAATAATCTCTTCAACTTGCAAATAAGATATTTCTTTCTCACCTCGAATACTTTCGGTTCCTTCATGTAAATCTGTTTTTTCTAATTCCATATGTAGAAATATAGTTTTAACATCCAACTGTTCCAATTCTAGATTGTATTGGGCAACCATAGTCAATATAAATATGATAAATACCTACTTTACCACTGGTACGGAATTCTTATTGAAGTTAACACCTTCCTTTTAAGCATCTCTATTCGCTACCAATTTAGCCTTGTACCTAACCATTTTTTTTTTCAGAATATCTACTTGCACCCAATCACATTCCTCCCAACAGGCAACTCAATTAGTTCTTGCGTTTGATTTTTATATGAAGAATCCATCTCTTCATGCATATAACTATTATCCACTTTTCTACATCTTTATCTTTTAAATCTTACTAGAAAGTAGATGAATCTCTCTTATGATCTATCCCTATATCTCAACGGTAACTAGCTATTCCTTGGTGGATTTCTCCTGACAGGTGGCGACTCCACTTATTCCTGTACCTCAACCCGTGGCTTAGGTTCCTCATGTGTCTCGTCCTTATCTAATTCCACATCAACAACTGACTTTATTGTTTCTTTGTTCTCATCTTTTCAAAATAAGGAATACTCATCAAGTTTAACGTCTTGTCTAATAATAATCTTTCGTGAAACATGATTTAATAACCTGTAACCTTTCACCTCATAACCATAACCAACAAAAAGTATACTTTTTTGCTCTTTTGTCTAGCTTATCTCTCTCAACAGATGACACATGAGAATAAGTATCGCAATGAAAAACTCTCAAGCCTGAGTAATCAATTCCCTGACTACTTCATACTTCCTTAAAAATTTTATAATCAATAGCTGTAGAGGGAGATCTATTCACTAAATAACAACCTATAGAAACAATTTAGCCCAAAGCTCTTTTCCCAACATAGAATTGCTTAACATACTCCAAGCCCTTTTCAAAAGAGTTTGATTCATATATTCTACTACACCATTCTGCTTTGGTGTATGTTTCATTATGTTTTGCTCAACTATTATCAAATTCTTATAATATTGATCAAATTCTCTTAAAATAAATTTTTCGTCATTATCTGTCCTCAGAACTTTCACTTTCCACTATTTTTTTATTTTTTAACTATCGATTTTCATATTTTAAAAGTGACAAACACATCGGATTTATATTTCTAAATATAATTCCAAACTTTTGTAGAGAAGTTATTTATAAATTTGAAAAAGTAAGACGATCTTGCTCTAAAAACAACGGACAATGGCCCCCACACATTGGAATGCACATAATCAAGCTGCCCTTTACTGACTTGTTTTCTAGTTTTAAAACACAGCCTCGATTGTTTCCTATATATACAATGCTCACATACATCCAAATTAAAGCTTTTAAAATTATGAATTAACTTACAATAAAAAAGTACCTTCATACCCTGTTTGCTATGTGGCTTAGTTGTGCATGCCACAAACGTGCCGACGTAAATCCGCTATAGACGCTGCAGCTCGACTGGATATAATATTTTCGATTAATCGGTAAAGATTACCATCCGCTATGCCTTCATTACTGTAAGATCCCCCTTTGAAATCTTCAGAACACCATCATAATCGGCGAACTTGTAACCAATTGCATATAAAGCTCTCAAAGATATCAAATTCTTCTTCAAGTCCACAATGTGCCTCACATTTGTTAGAGTACACTCCACCTCATCAAACATCCTGGTGTGAACCGAACCAATTCCAATCGTCTCACAAGCACGATCATTACCCATGAGAACCAGCCCACATTATCCCCGTTATATCTGGTAAACCAAATTTGATAAGGATACATATGGTATGATGCCCCCGTATCCAAGATCCATTCCTGATAGAAATTCTCGATCTTGGTCACTGATATACATCACAACCATCTGAGTCATTAGCAGATTCAACTGAACTAGCTTTCCTTCAGCGAATCATCTAACTTCTCATCCTTCTGGGCTTTAAAAAACTGATAGACATTTTTTAAGTGTCTCATCCTTTAACAATTCCAACACATCAACTTTCCTTTACATTTTAACTTGGATATATATTGCAATTTTTTTTTTCTCGCTCAGATAGTCTTTTTCGAGTAAACAACGTATCCATAGAGATACCTTCATTGTCACTCTGCTGACGTAATTTCTTTGATTTAAGGGTTGCGGTAAGGGTCTCAATGTCAAAAGTATCTCTATCATAACAAAAAAGTATCAACCAGATATTTGAACGACTTGGAAAGAGATGTTGTAAGTGCTTACACTTAAACACAATTAAGATTGTCAAATTTTGTAGTACTGAAAGGAACACAAGCACTCATGAAGATACTCTTCGACAACTCATGAAGAACTGTTATTGACTGGATCAAACGTCTCAGGGAAGATTCAACATCTCAAGGCATAAAAGGACATGATTCAAAGATCGGAACACTTCATATGAGTCAACCATCAGATGGTATAACCTTAGATTGACCCTAGGTTAGGTGTATTTCACATAGCATTATAATAAACACAAATTTAAGTAAAATACACTCTAGTTAGGCCAGCTCAACATTTGGTTTGGTCAGCCTAACTACATTCGACTAACCCAACATAATACGGGCAAGTTTACAGATTGATATAGATTTTCCACGGCAAGTTCGGCCAGCCGAACATGTTCGATCGGCCAGCCCGAAGGATGTTCACTCAAGTTTCCAACATGTAAAGATTTCGGATCTCAGGGAGATTCGACCAGTCGAAATAAAGGTTTGGCCAACCGAATTTATGAAAGATCTTATTCCGCAAAAGCCGAGTGTCGTTGGAACGCAATCGTTGGAATCCGGCTAGCCGAACCAACAACTCGGGCCAACCAAATTTCCAAATCCTCTGACTATAAATAGAGGCCTTCTCTCATTCATTTCGACAATGAAAATCAGTAAGAAATTTATTTAAAGAAGAGAAAAAGTCAAGCTCTTCTTAAGCTATTTGTGTGGTAATTCTAATATTCTATTAGCTTATTTTATTCTATTTCTCAAGTTAGATTTAATTGTTTTAAAGAGAATTATCTAAACTCTACTTGAGATTAAGATAATAGAATTTGCAGCAATTAGGGTTTTGTTTATATATTGAAAACACATTAAATCTATATATTCTTTTTGAATTGAACTCATACAAGGCTTCATCAATTATCTCAAGAAAGAAGATAGCTGTAATCAGGCTACAGTAACGTCTTCGCTTGCCATTTGAAGATAAGTACTATATTTATATTTATTTCATTTTGAAGTTTTCTGAGATAGTCCAGAAATCTCGGCGGGTTGTTTTGTGGTGATCCCGTGAAAATCACAAAGTGAGTTTTGTTATGATAGCCCGTGAAAATCACAAGACCTGTATCAGGTTGTTAAGATGACCACGCGAAAACCTTGAAATAGTGAAAGCTAAAATTGTGAGAGTAGTAATTTTGGGAGTGGAGTAGGCGTGGGTTTAAGCATCGAACCACTATAATTTCTCTATGCATTGTGGTGATTGTTTCAATTATTTATATGTCTGTCTTGTGATTGATTGGCTCTTGTTAAGTTTGATATTTTGATTTCAAAGATGTCGTGAAGTAAGGTTGTCCTGCTTAAATCTTTTAGGTGCCCCCTTTAGAACATCTATAGCTCGTCCTTTCAAATATCAATAAAATTATGTCTTTATTTTCCTCCTCGATGTTCACCTCAACACTCGTCAACTTGCAAACCAGTATGTTGATGTGATAATATATTCAGATAGATCTGCTCTTCCACCATTTTTATAGTATAAAATTATCTGTTTAAAAATAAATGATTGGTGAAAGATTTTGTCATATAAATACTTTCCAATTTCACCCTTAAACTTGCAATAATTGTCTCGTCTATGACATTGTAAAGGACTTCATCAACTAAGAACAATTGAATTGTATTAATTGTCATTTGATCCAGTTCATCCCAATCTTCTTCGTTCATGAATTCCAGATGATGCTCTTTCCAAAGGAGTGCATACTGCAGCCCTTGCTGAATTATGAGGGGATTTTATCTTCAATCTCCATAGTTCAAAGTTATTTTTACCAGTGAATTTATCTGTCTCAAACTTCACATTCAATCCCATTGACATCATATCTTAAATACAAACTAACAAACCAACTTCGCTTTGATACAATTTGTTGGAGAACCGACTTTGCGGAAGCACCTTAGTCTGAATTAAAAGAAACAAGAGAAAATGAAAAAAATTCAAGCAACCACACATAGAACACATAATTTTTATATGAAATGCCCTTTAAGAAAAAAACCATGGCACAAAGTGACGATAGAATTAGGGAATTAGGGACATCACATATTAACCTTCACTATAAGCACATTTTGATTTGACTACATGTACTAAGAACACCTATTACCTTCTAGCTGTATTGTATAGTGTTCATATTATTCAGAGAAGATTATAGGAATGGAGAAAACTTACAACAAAAATTTCAGCTTTCTTTCCTTGGACGCTCTTATAACGCCAAAAAATAACCCAAAATAACAACTCTCTCTTTACTCTAACATATTTTTTTCCTCATTACTCTAACATAACTTATTGTAAAAGTTATCATTTCAAAAGAAAAATATCAAAAATACCCTTTCAAGAGTTCATTAACAATTGGACCTTATTAGCATGTGAAACATAGGTCATATGGGCTCATAAAAGTGAATCAACCCATAGTAATTTTCGTGTTACAATTTTAACAAATTCTTTGTCAAAGATCAATTCTCCATTAAACTCTTGGATAATTTCTCATCATAGATTAGATTCTCACTAAAATTGCAAATAGAGGTGGGCATTTTTTACCCGATCCGGTGGATCCGACCCAATTAGACCCGATCCGATCCGACCCGTTCCGAACCGAACTGACGGCCTGGATCGGATAGGATTGGGTAAGATCATTTAGATTTGACTAGTTTTCAGATCGAGATCGAGTAGTGGTTAATCCGGACTGTTCCGATCTGAAAACCCGATCTGAATATATCCGGACCGTTTCGATTCGGCCAGATCCGGAGTGAAAATCAATATTTTTACTTTTTCCTATGGTGTGGTCCACTTGAGCTTTGGATATTCATCAATTTTGGGTTCAATAGCTAAAATAATCTGAAAAAATGAATGGACGGCGTGGATACACCACATGCATTTACGGTGGGCCCCGACAGAGTTCACTCGCCTGTGAGTATGAGTTACTTGCACGACACGTCAACAGGCGGGCAACAGCTGTATTCTGTATTACTTTCTTTGCACGTCAACACGGTAGGCTGCGAGAGTTTGTATTAAAGTGACTTAACCAAGTTCCTTGGGCCCCCACCATGATGTATGTTTTGTATCCAACCTTCCATCCATTTGGAGAGATCATTTCAGGGCAATATACAAAGAATGAATGAAATCCAAAGCTCCAGTGGACCCCAACATAGAAAGCTCTATGGACGGTGACACCCACCATTAAAAACTTTTAAAGGCTACAAAAGTTTTAGATCAACCTGGTATTTGTGTTTTCCCTTATTTCTTTATTTTTCAACTTTTGAACAAGTTGGATTTCAAATAAACATTACGGTGGGCCTTAGGATAGTTTCAACGGTGGGAATCATTCTCCCCACTTTTTTCTGTGATGTAGTCCACTACAGATTTTTATCTACATCATTATTTGGCTCATACCCTAAAATGATATCCCAAAATTGATGGATGGTGTAGATATAACACATACAACGTAGTGGGGCCCACATAACTTGGTGACGTTACTTCAGTAGCCTGCCCGATGGGACAACACAAGCAGCAGGCGTTGATACAAATTTTTTATAGTCATGTGGGGTCCACCTTGATGTATATATGTTATCTAAGTCGTTCATCCATTTTGACATATCATTTTAGGCGTTGAACAAAAAATTATGATACATTGAAGACTGAAGTGAACCACACCATATCAAATGATCCGAATAGTGCCCAACCCGATCCAACTCGGTTTCCCTGACCGAGTCAGACTCGGATCGGGTCAAATAAATCAAGCACCGGATCTGTCCGAGTCAGGTGACCTGGACTCGGTCTCCGATCGGATCGATTTCGGGTCAACCTATTAGAATTTCGGATCTAGCCAGGTTAGGCCCAATCTGGTCTGACCCGGACCGATGCCCAGCTCTAGTTGCAAAATCAGTGGGTTCTCATTGAAAATGAGAGACTGGTTTAAAGGTCCAACACTTCATCATATGTATCTGATGTAGAGCGGGTCGCGGATAGTTTCATGGCCAAGATGGATCAGAAAAGGCCCGATTGGAAGTGGAAGTGCAGACCATCCAAACCTTAAAACGGACGTATCTCACAAACCAGAATGAGTTATTCAACGTATCATATATGATTTTGGGGTAGGACAAGCTACTTTAGCCACCCAACCGTTACGCTGGGTTGTGCACACCGAATTTGCAAAATACCATCAGATCGATGGTAAAATTCCTATTTTAATTTCGTTTTTACCATTTATAGTAAGTTTTAGTTTGAATATAACTCTTCATCCGTTGAGCTTTTAGGAGTCGTGCCCAATTTGAAAAGTGCTTAGAATAATTAGGAGAATAGCATGTTGAAGCCAAATAGGACACTTACTATTTTTGGCTGATAACCATGAGGTCTAGTGGAAATCACGACCATCTATAAATAGTAAGTTTACTATTTATAGTAAGTCGTGAGTTCTAGTAGTTTTAGTTGTAGTTTAATTCTGAAACTTCTTTCACAGCTTAATTAGTACCCCTTTTTTAAGAGTAGTAAACTTATTTATTTCAATTATCAATCAAATTTTGAATTTTCTAGAATTTATTTCGATTTCCTCCTGGATTGAAGAAGTCTCTGTGAGGAGTCCAGAAAAGCTCCGTGGATTCGGAGTAGTTATCCATGAGGAAGACAGTGATCAACCTCATTATGTTCATCCCTGCGTCCGTATCAAACACCACTACGAGAACAAATGCGCTTTGTTATTTGGGAGCCTCCACTTGCTTTTGTAAGTGTTAGGTCTCATTGTTTATTGTCGGCACTTTGTCTACGACCTCAAGTCAGTAGAACATTGGAGGTTCGTGAACTATTCATATGGGATAGAAAATTTGATGGATGGTTGTGAAATCGTGGGGCAAGCCATTTGGGAAAGTTTCGACTCGTCTAATCTTTCGGAAGATATAGATTAGCTGAAACTTGTACAATTACAAGTTGGTCACCATCCCTTTATAAGATGGATTTGACAGTTTGGATTTTGAATAATTGGGCAAGATAGTTAGGGAAGGGGTTGAAAAATAAGGTAAACATATACAAGAATTTTTATGGCTGGATCACAGTGAGTGAATGGCGTGAAGACTTTAAACGGTGGACTCCAACTGGAGATAAAAGCTGTGGCAGCAAACACATCCATTAATTGGAGTTTAACATGCAGGCGGATTGCGTACTGAGGAACTGAGTAAACTTTGTGGGGCCCACCGTGATGTATTTGTCTTATCCACACTGTCCATCCGTTTTATCATATCATTTTAGGGCATGAGCCCAAAATAAAAGTATACACAAGGCTCAAGTGGACCACACCACAGGAAACCATGAGGATAATGACATCCTCCATTGAAACCTTCTTAGGGCCAGCAGTTATGTTTATTTGTCATCTAACCTGTTCATAAGGTCATAGAGAAATGGATGAAGAGAAAACACAAATACCAGCTTGATCCAAAAATTTTGTGGCCCTCAAGAAGTTTTCAATGGTTCACTTCAGTTTTGGATGTGCATCAATTTTGGGCTCATGACCTTAAAATAAGTTGGAGAAATGATGGATAAGGGGGATAAGACACATACATCACGACAGTGGCCCCACAGAGTTTAGTTAGTATGCAATTGCTTTTATTTAATATTCATTTGTTGTTTTTGAAGTCTTAAATCATTCAAAAATAGGGCGTGATTTGTTTCTTATTTTGATTGTGATTCTTCCAAAGATAATATATATGGGGGTAATTGGGATTGTGAGGTAATTCCAAGGTTTTCTAATTCGTTCTAGGGTTTCAAGGGTGTAACTTGGGTTAATTCGAGGTTGTTCGAATCAGGTAATCTTTCTATTCTTATAATTTTCTGTTTTCATAGGGATATTTGTCATTTTGTATTGTTATTTTTTTTTGGAACAATTTTTTCAAGATAAAATTCGGAGTGCTTGCATTGTACTTTCTTGGTGTGATTGGATTACCCTACTTGATTCATCCCTGTATCCTTCTGCAGTGTCCCAACATCATTGTCTAAAGATTTTGTGAACCAGTCCCCTGAGAAGGAAGATGGACCATCCACGATTATGTAATCCCGAATGGGATTAATCAGTGCTATGATCTATCTCAGAGTCGGTGATCTGAAAGTGATCAACATTGTAAAAATTACAGATCTGACGCTGGATATAGACAGTGTTAGTGATGGTGCTGATCTACAAGGGCCAAAAAATCTAGCTTCCGCCGTTGATGCAGGTGCAAAACTCTATTTTGGAAGAAGAGATTTTGGATAGCTGGGAAGCAGTAAAGATGAGTTTAGGTAGTTAGATGATGGTTATGATAGTCTTGTAGCGGGTGCAGATTAGCCGCTGATGGCTTCCGCAGCTATCTTGCTACTGAAGTGACATCAACGAGTTCCGTAGGCCCTATGATGATGTATGCATTTTATCCACGTTGTTCATCTGTTTGGAGAGGTCATTTTAGGTCATGAGCCAAAGAATGAGGTAGATATAAAGCTTAAGTAAGCCCCATCGCAGAAAACAATTGAGACAGTGACACTCACTGTTGAAACCTTCCTAGGGCTCACCATAATGTTTATTTGAGATTCAACCTGCTCATAAGTTCATGCAGACAGACCAAAGAACAACACAAATATCATCTGAATCGATAACTTCTATCACCCGTAAGAAATTTTTAATGGTAGGGGTTCAATTCCCACAATTTTCTGTGGTGAGGTTCACTTTAGCTTTTTATCCCCCTTATTATTTGGCTTGTGCCCTAAAATGATCTTTGCAAATGGATGGACAGGGTGGATAGAACATTCATCATGATGGTGGGGCCCATAAAACTTATAAGTGACGTCACTTCAGTAGCGATACAGCTACTGAAGCCCTGAGTAGCTTATCCACGTCCAGTGTAGCTTAGTGTATAGGTTTTAATTAGTTGTTGGGATGTTGGCGCTTCGATAAGATGGATGAGAAGGGCACCGGTAGTGGTGAGTTGTAGTGACATTAGATGGATGGTGATGTGGGATTGCTGTGGATCTAAGGGTGGCTAGAATTTTTATTTATTTATTTATTATTATTTTGTTCTATGAATTAGGGATGTGATAGGCAATGACACTGATGAATTAATATCATTGATAAAGGCCATGATGGTGGCAATGGAATGGAACGAAGATTAGCAAGCTCTATTACCACTTGGTGAGGACTGTTTAGGTAAATGTGGTAACAAGTATGGAGGGCTATAAGGAGATGCCGACAAAAATGTTGCAACATAAATGGTAATCGAATATCACGTGAGCCGCTTAAGCAATGCAATTCAAGGCGACAAAAAATGTGAAGTCCACAAGAAACTTGTTGAGACTGTAAGTTGGAAATATGCGAAGAAAACTTAACCTCTACCCATTAATAAAATAACCACAAATCACATTGGAAATAATCTATTTATACAAAGCACCTAACTTTGGTCAGTCTTGGTGTGAATTATTCTTCTTTCTAACTTCTTATTTGAATGGTTAAAAACAAATGAATGTAAAGATACTAAATACCTCTAGACTTGAATATAAAAATCATATTGAAAGAGAGGTCTTTTAATTTATTTTTTACCCACACCCTCACACACCTACTTACACCACATGGGTCCTTAATCCCTGGTTTCAATGTTAAAACAAAGTCCGCATACCACTGAGCCATGCAGCCAACCTAGAAAAAAAAACAATAATAATAATAAAGAGGTGTTTAGGTCAATTGATTAGACCACAAGTCAATTTCCACCTATGTTAACTGCATTTGAATCCAACCCTTTTAATAGGATTTTCTAACAATAAAAATCACCTAACGAAACAAATCAGCCCCTTGTATTCATTAGGTGGGCCATCCCAGTTAAAACAAAATCTAGCCATTGATAAATATAAAAATACAACTATTATCTATTTAATTTGTAGATGTAACATTTGTTTTCAAAAGTTGATTCTCATGAGTGGGAGAACCCATTGGACGGATTAGATGTCACACACTCATACAAAAGGTTAACAAGCTATTTTCTGGGTGGACCTGAACTTGTGTTCCAAGCAGTTAGATTTTGAGTCCTCATTAAAAGAAAAAAATAAAATAAAATAAGCTAATGAATTTGAATATAAACTTTGAGAACTTCAATTTTTAATGCTCCCAGTTCATTTTCACGCAAAATTATTTATTTTTCAATCAAAACCCATCCCTCAAATCCTGATTGCATGGAATTAGATGGTATTAAGTGGGATAGAACTTTAAATCCATTGTTCGAAAAATTATCCATTTTTGAATCATCATAGGTTTTCAACATTGGATCCTATGCACCAAGTAGGAAGGGTTAGGGAGGGCTTTCCTTAATTCAATTTAGGATTTGTGAATTCATGAGATTTCCTCGTAAAATCATGAGCTAGTAAGTTCTTACACTGGGAAGGGAGGTGGGGACCACCTTGATATTTGTGAGAAATCCACCTCATTCATCTGTCTTACAAGATCATTTTAGGGTAAGCGACCAAAAATGAGGTAGATTGAAAACTAAAGTAGGCCACGCATGAGAAAACAGTGGGATTGAGTGACCACCATTGAAACATTTATATGTCGACAAAAGTTTTGTATCATGATAAAAAAATTTTACGTCGTCGGTTCATCCCGACAGGAATGAACTTATAAATGATTGGGATGACATATAAACATTAAGGTGGAGCTTGGAAAGGTTTCAACGGTAGGAAATTTTTTCCCCACTCTTTCTTCTCATATGGCCCACTTGAGATTTGGATTTGCTCGACTTCTATTAGTATGTCCTAAAATGATCTCACCAAACGGATGGAGGGAGTGGATTAATTACTCCCAAACATCAAGGTGGGCCCCACCTTACATCTTAATCTAGTTTTCAAACACGATTTTCAAAACTAGTAGTTGTTTTCCATATATAGTCAAACATTACATTAATCAAAACATGTATTTAAGCCTTACTTCCGATATGATCCCAAAGCCAACGTAAATAGCTCACTCCCACGGCATTAAGAGACAATCCAAATAAAATTATACTTAAAAAACATTTCTGTCTCACTTAATAACATTTAATTTCATGTGCCAGAGACTCCCTTAAATGGATCCAATAGGCCCACGAATCGAAGATATATATAAAATGGGGGGTTTTTGGCAGCCCACCATCTAAGGTGGGACAACAAACAAACGGTCGGAAGTTGTTTAAAAAAAAAAAAAAAAAACAAATGGGCCCCACTTATTGAAAACACGTGCATGCTGTCCAAAGATGTTGGACACGTGTCATGTAACTATTCTGTCGGAAGAAAAGACAAATCGAAGATCCCCCCATTTTTCGTCATTCAATGGATCCACCTCCCCATAAAACAAAGTGATATCAGCTTTTTTGTTGCACGTGTGTGCGGTCTCTTGAAAGGACTTCAGTTCCTAGATGCGGGGCCCACGCTTCTATGATGCTGATCTGGTTGTCCACACAGAATACTCGTACAATCTTTTCCTTTCTCCCTGTTGAATGCCAATCGTGGAGTTTTTTCTTTTCTTTTTGTGGGCCACCCATCAAACATTCGTAATAGTCCTACGGCCATAATATTTTCAGCACGGTCCGTCCGAGTTGGGAAGCATTTTAGATCATTGGAATGAAATACCAAACAGTACTGGGGCCCACTTGTAGGGTTTCGTAGGCAAAAAATCAGATCTTTGAGAGATAAGAGGATTAAAAAAATGTCTGTGAGTATTTACAGCTTGCTAATGACACCTTAGTATACCTGCCTCACACCTGGCAACATACACACGTGTATGAAATCTGAGCCGTTGATCAGGTAATCTCCACTATCTAGATGCTATGTCTCAAAAATCAGGCCTTTCCATCCGAGCACAAAACAAATGAATGGAAAAAGCGACTCACCAACAGCTGAAGTTGTTTGTACACATGCGGCCCACCTGATGACCAGCTCCGGTCTCGCACACGTGTGGTATATTTACACGTGTGAAGATGGCACACTTATAACTTAGGTGTCTTCTTTATTCTACTGTGGTGATATCTGTTTCTCCATCGAATCGAATCGATTTTCCTTTCGTTTGTAAAAATAGATGCAGTACTCAGGAATCCCAGTACTGGAATTGTGGACCGTTGCTGTTTACAAAATCTATCATGGCCATTAGCTCCTCCTCATCATGCGGTCCATTCACCTAATGAAAAACATAGAAAAAAATGAGAAATTTACAATCCTACCCTCTGTTTCATCAAGCGAGTTTATGCGTGCAGGATCCCAGCCATAAAGTTAGACGGGCCCACCCAGCAGGGGACCACACTTGTACAGCATTCATGTGTGGCCCAATGATGAATGAACGGGTCTGATTAAAATACACCCGGAAGCATTGCAATAGGGTATGGGCGAACATTAGCCGTTGGATTGGAGTTCTTTTCAGTTACCAGATTTGTTTATATGACGGGTCTTTCCAAGAACTAGGGATATTATAAAAAAAAACTATAAATTTAAATTATATCAAACCGTTAATCAAATCCAACGGCTAGAGTTCCGGCGTGTCTTATTGCAGACTTGCAGTAAATCGAGATGTATCGGTGCAAACCGTTTCTCTCGATGTCGTCTGCGAGTACAACTCGCGCGAGTACCTTGTTTTTTTCTTCCGTTTTAAATTGGTCTCTTGCCCATTTCTCTTCTTCGATTTCCTTTCGATGAGAAGCAGGAGCCTTGTAAGTCTCGAGAGTTTGGTCGTTTCTCATGAATCTGCCACGTACTCGCGGTCTGCTGTCCGCTAACGTCTTCCTGCATGTATACTACACAAGACCACTGTCAAAACCAGATCTCAACCGAATCAATTACAACACTCTAATGAAAATACAAGGCGCGTTTGGATGCACAATCCAGTTGGATTGTAATTTCGTTACGCCCAACTTGAAACAAAAAAAAGAAAATCGTTTGTCATTTCCTCTTAACTAAACTCAATGTTCGCAATTCAATTCATTTGTTTATCCAAACGCGGCCAAAGGAGGGGGTGTTTGGTATCTCACCTTGATCGTCTTATTGAAATTTCTCTGATTTCTTTTGCTCCTGTACCTGTGAATCCTCTGCTTCCTCTCTTCAGCACTGTAACGCCCGACCCTGAAACTTCCTACTTCTTCCAAGTACGAAATCTCTGAAGCTGACGAGCTCGGAAAGGCATAATTCGAATTCATTGAGTTCGCTCTCTGGAGGAAAAAGTGCAGATCAGATTGAAAAGCACGCATTAAAGTGGGAAATAAAAGGAGGAAGATGGCCTAAAAAATGCATTTTTTTTAAAAACCTGCAAATCCCCTGTGCTGCAAACCCTTCTCATGGACCCTTTGAATTTGGGATTTTCGATCGAATTTGAGATTTGTGTCTGGAATTTAGGGGTCTCTGAGAGAGAAGAGAAGTGGGGTTGGAAGAGAAGAGCTGGCTTTTGATCGAGCGGCTGACTGTAGAAACTCTTCTGTATCTGGCTATTGGGAAGAAGACTCTGATAATCCAGCCCAAAATCTAAGAAAAACTCTTCTAATTTCACCCCCGAATTAGTAATCCCTTGTGCTGTTGTGGTGCGGTGGTCCAATGATAAGGTTTGGATTTTGTGGCTGGGCAGAGAGGTAGAGATGAGAGGAGGAATGGGGGATCGATCAGACAGCTGTGGTTGAATTGGGTCACTAAAGATAGATTGGAGATTGTCAAGAGGGTCAGGGAAATGAAATAGAGGTTCCTGGAGGAATTGGAGGTCGGGATCTGCGGAGTAAGCTTCCTGAGATTGGCGAAAGAAAGAGGCATTGAAGATGAAGAGATCAGAGGCCATTAAAAAAGAAGAAGAAGAAGAAGAAGAAGAAGAAGATCGAGGGGATGGCTGTTTTTGATTGTGTTTTTATGCTCTGTTTTGTGGTTGAGACGAAGTAGTCTGGTTTCCGCTTCCGTTTATATAAGATACGGCGTGGCCCAAAAGAAGTCTTGAATGGTGGGCATTCAATCACAACTGTTTCCTGTGGTGTGGCCCACCTGAGATTTGGATCTACTTAATTTTTGCACCCGTTTTCAAAAATGACCTGGGAAAGTAGATGGATGGCTTGGATATATAACACATGTATCAAAGTGGGCCCGACCGTCAGTGCCTCTCGGAAGAAGGTGTTTCCACGGCCTCACGAAATTCACGTCCCTGCTGCTACTACCTGTTAGCCTTTTTGTCCGCTTTTCATCTTAGGAGAAGGTTTCAGGTCCAATCGGTCTTGAGTTCAATATCCAACCCTTCTAATACGATAGCCCCAGCACTGGATCATCTTGCCCAAAAATCAGCCCCATTGATTCAACAGGTGGACCACACCTTGAAAACCAATGTATAACCACCGATGAATAATAAAATAAATGTGGTCGACCCGATGAATAGACCGGCTATCTTTTGCACAAGGTGAACCTCACGTTGAGGGGAACCTAATGATGAATATTAGGTTAGATTTATTTGCTTTATCCACATTCTTTCATCCATTTTGCATATCGTTTTAGGGCATGAGCCCAGATACAAGGTTGATGAAAAACTTCAGGAAAGAGTGGTGATTGAATACCCATCAATAATAGCTTTTTTGGGGAACACAGGTTTTGGATCATGATATTTTTGTTTTCCCTTCATCTTGATCTTTGTAACTTAATTAACAAGTTCAATGGCAAATGGAACTTACAATGGTGGGGCCACAAAGAATAATGCTGAGAGTGTCAGTACACTTTCCAAGCATTCTACGTCTGGGTTGCAGATTGCATCTCATACAGGCCTGTCTCTAGCAATGAATGGGCAGGATCTAAGGGGAAAGGGATTGGCTACTCCCCCTGCCACCAGCCATTGGCTGGTGGTCGGTGCTCTGTGGGCCCCACCACGATGTATGCGTTTCATCCATTACGTCCATCTATTTTTATAGATCATTTAACGATATTAGAGAAAAAATTATATATATATTAATCTCAAGTGGACCACATTATAGGAAATAGTGTTGAATGAATGTTGACCATTAAACACGTTTTGGGGCTATGAAAGTTTTGGATCAAGGTGATATTTATTTTTTCCCTTCATCTGGTTCTTTTTGACCTAATCAATAGAGTGGATGTCAAAAAGGAAAAAAAAAAAAAAAAAAAACAGTACAGTGGACCTTAGGAGGATTTTAATGGTGGATATCCAATCATTATTGTTTTCCTGTGGTGTGGTCCACCTGGGATTTATATACCTCTCACTTTTTGCATTAAGTCCTAAAATGATCTGTAAAAATGGATGAAAAGAATGGATTAAACAAATACATCATGTTGGGGCCCACAGAGCACCGACCATCAGCCAGCGGGTTGGTGTCAGGGGGAGTAGCCAATCCGTCTCCGATCCAAGGAGGGGCTCACCATAATGTATTTGTTTATTCCCACAGTCCAATGTGTTTTTTTTTTTTTTTTTAATTACCTAATTAACAAGTTCAATGACACTCTAATCCATAGCTGAAGTGGTAGACTGAGTGAAAGATACCTCGTTTAAACACGAGGTCTTGGTATCTATCCCTAGTGGGGGTGGTAGCTTGGCTACTGAAGTGATGTCACCAAGCTCCATGGACCCCACCATGATGCGTGTGTTGTATCCATACCATTTATAAGGCTTATTATGATGTATTTTTTAGATTCAACTTATTTATAAGTTAACATAGAGATAAATGAAGTGAAAACAAAAATATAAGCTTGATTGGAAACTTCTATGACTCCTAAGAAGTTTTGAACGGTGGATGTCATTGTTCCCCTGTTTTCTATGGTGGGGTCCACTTGAACTTTAGATGTATCTCATTATTTTTCTCATGCCATGAAAAGATCTCTCCATGTGGATGTACTGTATGGATATAACACAGGCATTGTAATGGGGTCCATAGAGCTTGGTAACGTCACTTCGGTAGCCACTTGGCTACTGAATTTGTCAGTGTCTAATCAGTCTTGGCTAACATGAAGTGTGAATTGGCAGTGGTGTACTAACCAGCTAACAAAAATAAATAAATAAATAAATAACAAATTCAACGGCAAATGGAACCTACAATGGTGGGCAAAGAATAATGCTGACAGTGTCAGTACACATTCCAAGCATTCTGCGTCTGGGATGCAGATTGCATCCTATAAACGCCTGCCTCTAGCCATGAATGGGCAGATCTACAGAAGGGCTCACTATGATGTATTTGTTTACCCACATAGTGCTTCTCCATATATATATATATATATATATATATATATATATTTTTTATTTTTTTATTTTTTATTTATTTAAGATATGACTTCAAAATTAATGCAAATCTAATGCTCAAGTGGACTACACCACATATGACTCTTTCATTCAATGCAACTTATATTTAATATTGCATGTATTTAATGGAACCAAGCTTACTATTTGGTGTCGTCCACTTGAGCACTAGATCTATCTCATTTTTGAGTCATACCTTTAAATGATATGAGAAGAGGAACCGACACCGTGGATAAATAGATATATCACGACGGGACCTACCTCATATCTGCCCATTCATAGCTACAGACAAGTGGGACTAGGAAAAATTCATGTCCCCGTGTTTGAATGAAAGGGAGGGGACTCGAATTGCGTCCTATCCAGCCCGTCTCTAGCCAAAGAATGGGCAGATCTGTGGAGGGCCACCGTGATGGACTTGTTTATCTACGCCGGCCATCCCTTTTCTTTGATCATTTTAAGGATTGTCCAAAATTAAGGTAGATATGTTTAAGTGAAGCACATTATAAATGACTCTTGCATTTAATGCTTTGTGCATTTAATGCAGTACAAGCTTACTATTTGGTGTCTACTTGAGCATTTGATCTGCCTCAATATTCAATTTTGAGTTCATAGCTTAAAATGATGAGAGAAAAGGGATGGATGGTGTGGATAAATAGATACAATATGGTGAGCCCTCCAACGTATGTCTGTTCATGGATAGAAACGCACCGGGTGCTACACAATCCTCCCTCAAGGGAAAGAGCCCAGCTATGCTCGTAATTTGTTGCAAGTCTACTGTTGGCCCACGTTTCAAACTGATCAGGGGAGATGGTTGTAGCAATCTACTTGCATGAAAGGGCTAAAATGGCAAAACCACTCCTTTATTGAAGGAGCACAAGCATCCCATTCAGGGCATGGATTAAATGAGGCTGGGTAACAGCTTAGTGGGTGAGGCCCTGATCGTTGGGCCCACTCGATGTATATGTTGTATATCCAAGCTGTCCATCTGTTTTCAGGTCATTTTAGGGCATGGTCCCAATGAGGCAGATCCACATCCCAGCTAGACCACAGTAGGGATTGAATTCCCGCCATTAAAATCTTCCTTTGAGCCACAAAAGTTTTGGATCATGCTTCTTTTCGTGTTTCCTTTCATCGATGTCTGTGGAACCTTATCAATAGGTTGGATGGTAAATAAACATTATAGTGGGCCATGGGAAGTTTCTAATGGTAGGTTTTCAGCCACCACTATTTTCTTCTGGTGTGGTCCACCTGATATTTGGATTTCTCATTTTTGGACCATGCCATAAAATGAGCTGGCAAAACGGATGGGCAAAGGGGGTATACAACACATACATTGAGGAGGGCCCACAGCCAGGGACTCACCTACTAAGCTGTTATCCCTGCCTCACCTAATCTGCGTTGTCCCAGCGCTGCCTGCCTTGTATATATATCCAGTGGAGATGGTTTCTCTCTAGCCAAAACTAGTGCCACCGCATGGTTAACATGTCCTGTAGTGTGAGTTTGATGGGACCTACAGTTTGGATACTTTGGGTTGGTGTGTAGTTAATTATCCTACATTCTTGGACAACCTATTTCAGTAAATGGCGACACATTGAAGCCTAACATGTGGCACTGATGCGTTCTTAACATGACGGGATCAAAAGAAGGATAAATTGAAGTGGAAGTAATCCATCAGAATTGGGCTCAGTTCATGTAACTGGGCCCCACGCGTGTCCGGTTTAAAAAAATTTATTTCAAACATGGAGAAATTGTCATTCAAAATATGAACCGTAAATCTGTCATAACTTTTGTTCTGGGTATCGTTACAGGATGAACAACCTAATGATCTTTTATGTAGCAGGCCATACGGGTTCAGCCAAATAACAGTGGGTTGCGTCTACCCATTTCGTAAGAAAAACCAACGTGATTTTCAGAAAAAAAAAATTACTATTTTTAGTAATTTCGATGTTTGACTATATCTTTATCTCTAGAGTTTTAAGATTCCCTTCTCTTTTAGAAATTGCTTATGATAATGATAGTAATGCTTCAATAAAGTTTATTTAATGTTTCTATTTTTAACAAATTTAGTCTTTATATATTTTTTTCTATTTTGGATAATTTCGAATCGGGGATTTTCTTTATCAAGTGGCGCAATTGAAAGATTATACTTTCATTAGTGAGTAAAATATCCAAAATTTCTCTTATTTTCTTGTAGATTCAAGAACCTACCTTGTGAATTCTAGGTTTAAATCATCTCTTCTTCATTTTTTTCATACTTTCCCTGCATCACATGCCTTTACAATGGAATGATGATATGGTGAGAAATGACTGACCAGCGCAGTTAGCCTGTGCTGTGGGCAACACTAAAATGAGAACAAAATGGAATATGTTACTTGGGTCAGCCCGCCACCACAATGGTCCAACTAACTTGCAAATAGTTTATTTGCAATGTGGTTGCCACAAAGTATGGGGGCTCCATCTGACAACATCATCAATAACTGTGTTCTGGCCTCATATTTTCAGCCAACGCAATTTAAGCAATAAAGGCATGAAACAATCTTGAAACCTACCGCTGTTACCTAAAACTAGAAAGAAACAGAAAAGAGAGAAGAAGAAAGAAGAAGGAAATAGGAAGCATATGTTTCAAAGCACTTTTTAGGCGAATTGGCCGTGCAATATCATATTCAAGATTCTGAGTTATCTTTTTGATGGACTGCTTTTATTACCTGTTCTTAGCATAGCATCCTTCATTATGCCAAGAACACAGGAGCACAAAGACAAGACACAAAGGCATGACACTTTGCTACGATGTGCATGCATGACTCCTTTTGACTGTCACAGTATCAGTCTTTGGTCTTTGTGATTAGCTACTTGCTACAGGATAAGATGATTGCAATGCAATGGATTGGACAATGATTAAGACTTGATAATACTAGTATTAGTAGTAAAAATTCCAAGACCAGAATCAAAGCATTTGCCGTTCTGACGGTTTCTTGCCAGATATTGAGAAGACGGACAATATCTTTTTGGGGGAATTTAAATTGATTATGACAAATGGCCCACTTAAATTATGGCCATAAGAGATGTTAGTGTAAATGAGTATTGAACAGCTTGCTCGGGCTGCCATTTTCAATAAATAAAAGATTGATAAAAGTGGAGTGGATCTGTCCTGAACGTGTGACATCAGGGCTTCTCCTGGTGGGTCATTGTTGTAAATGAACAAGCCCAAAAAATCAGGTTGGTTTGCTCACCAGGTTGGAGACATGTGCAGCTGGTGCTTGACCAATTTTGAGTATCTATTTATTTATTGTAATCATACAGCAGAACTGATGATTGGAATTGCCCCAGATTTGGGCCAGGGAACTTGGATGTATGGAGGGCAAAGCCCAACGAAGCGGCCCATTTTAGGTGTTTGCACCTTAAAGTTGGCCTCACACATTGAGTTTTAGAGCCAAATAAACCTTAATTTCAATGAATTGCCGTTTGAAAATATACATGCCATGTATAAGGACATTGAAGGTAGAGCATGAAAATTATGTTCTTCCAGCTGTTGTGGATCTCATCCTAAATATATACATAGATATACATGCGGCACATGTATGTGATTAAGGCAGCAAGAATAGCCACCAAGAAGAAAATAAGAAAAAATCCCAAAGGATAAATAGAAAACTGTGTTAGAAAAAATAATAATTTAGAATACAAAGAGGATAGAGGAAAAATATAATAAGACAACCAGATCTATCGGGTTCAAGGCTCGACTTGAATAGTCAATTTCTCAAGACAAATTTACTACCCTTTTTCTGATAGTTCTAGCAAGTGCAAACAAAGGAAATCTACAAATTGTCTTTAGGATATAATGAACTCTCAATCTGAATTTCAACACGAAAATTTACACATTTAAGTGTTGAACAAATCTTTAATTTTGACACCGATATGCCTTTTTAATGTATTGGAAAATAATATTAAGAGGTCAAATTTAAGAGTACTGCACAATAGGGAGAATACTTTTCTAAATTATAATATCCAGGATTTATAACAATTGAATTGTTATGGAGTTCTTCCTATAGAGATACCGAAGTGACTCTTCAATACATCCACACCTATTCATAGCAAACAACATCCTTTCATGAAAGGACATGACCCTTTGCCAACATCCTTTTGTAAAATGATGTGACCCTTTGTCCTATGACAGTTATTTCTGTACCATTTTAGACAGAAAAAGGTCATCCAAAAGTTTAAAACTGTTGACATGAGCGACACGTGACATATGTGCCACATGTACAACCATTTCATAGTCACTCTCAATCAACACTAAGGTTAATAATACTTCAGGGTAGTCAAGTTGCACTATGGCCAAAAAAGTTTGAACCATGTGCCAAAAAAACTAAGGCTCTTTTGAACCTTGGTTACAGAAGTAAAAATCTTTTCTCTTACCAACTAGCTATACACAGTATTTATAAAAAGTTTAAATAATTAATATATTTATTTACTAAAAACAACTTTTATTTTTAAAATTTATTTTTATTACAAAAACGCAACAAACTGATCATCTACGTCTGACTTTGGTTCACCATCACTAGCTAACATAGGGCGTGACGAAGACGATCACCGCCTTCCTTCAACAAGAAATACCTTGAATCCATGACACCCTCTTGAATCCAGAAATAAATTTTCTAGAATCTACAAGAGAAATAAGAACTGTAGAGAATTTTATTTTAAAAAAACTCTCTAAAATAAACTAATATGACTTCATAAATAACCCCAAACAATCCTATAAGACACAGTTACAAGAGACCTAAATAAATAAAGAAATAAAACTAAAAAACAAGCAAGTTTCTGTCGTTGGTCGATCAATTGATCAGAATGGCCCAAAAATATCTAGAGACTAAAATTAAAATTTTATGTGAGTTTTGATGAATCGACTTGATTGGTCGATTGATAGACTCGATCGGTCAGCTCAATTGACCTCGATCGATCAAACTATATTGAATTTTGTTAATTTTACTTTGGGCTTCTTCCAGTCTATATGTGTTAGGGATGTGCTTGATCCATATCCTACATCTTGAAACAAAACTTGTTCTTAAGTTCTTCAACGAACTTGATACACGATACGTGTTCAACTTCGGGTGTCAATGTTTTTAACCTCTTCCACGTGAATAACTATAAACTGCCATATTCTCCGATGCAATACTCATTAATGTAGTTTAGGCAATAGAAACAAGTCGAGTCCAGGGTTTAAGAACTCGGGCATACACAACCTCAAATTGAGCCTAGTCAGTGGATTGATTCTTCGTCTTGTCGAAGACAAACTTTACCTGAGAAAGACCAATCTCTTACATAGGGGACAATTCATTGAGAAGTTTGATGAGCACAATCATTTTAAACTCCTGCAACACTGGCTTTACATCTTCTATAATGTTCACGGACTCCACATCCACTTCCATTTGTACTAATGCCACTATCACTCCTTTCTCCTTAGAGTGTTTGATGAAATCCCATTCGTTTATGAGAGGTTGCTCGTCCACTTTAGAAGTATTGGGTTGATCCTCCATTTCCACAGGGGTTACACTTACACCACTGAAGAATCTGGTGGCCCGTCATGAACTCGATCCAATTAGGTTGCCTCGACGACAAATAATATGATTTCTCTGCATAACCCCTCACCGATCGGCTACCTTGCCTACAATTTTGGTATTATTGGAACAATACGTAATCGTAATCATCGGGGAGGAATCATGCACACATTAATTGTTTCATCCACTACCACATGCGGATTGATGCCTTCATCTGTCTTGTCCTTGCCATTCAACTTGTAAGCCACAAGTTTAACATTTTTCTCTTTAGAGTGTCCATGTAGTCAAAGAAGTGCTCGACTTTGATCAGCTAATCGAGGAAGTCCTCAATGTAGAGTTAGTTGTTGAAGCTAGGAAGATCAACATTAATCATGAATTCCCAATCCGTATGATCAACTCGATCATCGCCTCATCCGGGATGTTGGAGTATTATGGTATCGATCTCCTCATCGCTGGATCCCACATCCTCAAGTGTCATTTCGTGACTCCCTGCGATCAGTACAATTGTGAATTTCAGCTCCTACTAGAGGTGGATCATCGCCATGAACACGGATTTGCCCTAAGGCCCCCATCATGCAATTAAGAGCAGCTTATAGCCCTTGCATGACTTGTCAATTCTCCTGCTGTGCCACCTCAAAAGCTGCCACTATTATAGGATAACTCTTTAGAGCATTGTCTATGGGATTGTTGCATGATCCGTCGTTAGAAGCAATCAATTTGAGGAAAAATCTTGCTTTGATACCAAATCGACACTGGAAAGAGCGTGACGAGGATGATCACTGTCTTTCTTGAATAATAAAGTCCTTGAATTCACAAGAGTGCCAACGTTTTTTAGCCTTTTCCTTGTACTCTGTGTGAATAATTGTGACCAGAACTGCTACGTTCTCCACTGCAACACTCATTCTAGGTAGTTTAGGAAATGAAAATAAGTCGATTACAGGTTTAAAAACTCAAGCATGCACAACCTCAAATTAGGCCTTGTCGGTAGATTAATTTTTCATGTTGTTGAAGACAAACTCAACTTGAGGAAGACCAATCTCTTACATAGGGTACAATTCATCAGGAAGTTCTGTAACGCCCTAAAAATCAGGGGTCGAGCAGACGCTCAGCTCCCGAGTTCCAATGCATCACTTATGCAACATAGATAATGATGATTAAATGTTGTCCGTATTGGTGCATTAAACATGAATGAGATTATACCAAATCAGCATATCATACTCTGGAGGCAATTAGATTACGCAAGCAGAAGATTGTGATAAGTATATAAAACAAATAAGTTATTATAGACCTCCAGAGTGTGAAAATGTTACCAGGTTAACTATGTACATGTATACTCCCAAAATAGACAAAATGAATATACACGTATGTTCCAAAATACAAAATAACAAGTGTAATGGAATCTAGTCAGCATCCCAGTAATCTCCGTCGATCAGAACATGGTCTACATAAACCCGCCTGATAATTGCATTTAGGAGAACTCCTCCTCGTCATCATAGAAGTCAGGCTCCGTCACGTAAGCCTCGATATCACCTGTACCTGCAACAGAGTCTGGTTGGTGTTTTAAAACACCGTCCCAGAGTGAGAGTGAGTGATCAACTCAATGGTACTATAAGGCAGAGGTTAACATGTTATCAATTTAATCAAGCAGTAATGATAAAGCAGTACAACACTCATGTCCTAAGTACTCTTATTAATTCAGGAATGATATGTTATAATGATGCATGCCCTCGCCTGCACTCCCTCAGCGACATCATCTCATGATCGTGGCATGTACCACTCCGGACACGTGCACTTCCTCGCCAAAGCACATGCAATGCGGTGCATGATCGTGTTAGCCAATACTTAATTAGGTTTATTCATACAGTAGATTCGGGAAGCTAAGGTACCTTCCTTTATATCATGTACCCAAACAATGATTCATATAGGGTCGTCAATCCTAGTTAATCACATACGATAGACGAGTTATAGGCCAACGTCACCCCTGATTTAAAAGCAGTGGATATGCAAGTTCAGGTCACTACGAAGAGGCTCATCACCTCAGCGTACGCCTTAGTTTATACTCGAGGTCACTACGGGAAAGGCACGTCACCTTAGCATAGGCCGACAACTTCAATATAGTGTCCCATACCACCGTATTCGGCTCACGAGTTTGGTTTGCTCACTGGACACTACGGGGAGGGTCGTCACCCCAGCATAGGCCAATAGCTCGACCACGATGTCCCATACCACCGTGCTTGGCTCATGAGTCTTAGCGGATCGTGGTACCAAGGTTAAACGGATTTTTATTGGTAAGCGGTACCTTAGATTCAAGCAATTGCGTCCATACATGGTAAACACACATTTATGTCAATCGGGTTACTCGACAAGCTCGATTAGTACGAGCGTACGCTGAATTAGTCGACATGGAACGCGTAAGCACTCCTCGTGGCCTAACCACTATCAACAATCATCGTACGACTCGGATTCATCGAACGTATCCGTTGTTGCGAAACTACTCAGCCACTCGGTCGGAGGCTGTTGTCGATTGCCTGGGCTACGTAGTAGTCCCAATCACACTTAAATGTAACAGGAAGTCATATGTTATAGGCATATCGATATTGAACAAATAATTCAAACAATACAATACTTGAGCATTTTATGAAATACAACATTTACATAGCATTACACATATGCATTCCATACACAAATCACATAATAAGATATACATTATATGAAGGAATTTATACATACGGCTAAGGTGATTGAAAATCTCTTCTCAATACGTCCATTAAATGCATTTCATCAAACAAACACTCATTCAGACATTTTATCAAACACCTAAACTACACATTTCAACATACATGTTGTAATTTGGTTATAACCTTTATTAGGGCAAATCCTTTCATAAAGAGTTGTCACACATGTGATAATCATATATTCACGATGAATAATCATGGCAAGCACAAAACGTGATTCTATATTCATTTGAACATTTTAACAAACACATGGAATACACTATATTCAACATAATTCATATATATATGTATGCATAATACGCGAGAAACAATGCATCTAAGTACATGTGATAGCATTCAAGTCAGTTATAAATCATTAACTGACATTGAGAGCCTTGAAAACCATAACCTAAACGCTTATAGTACGCACCTTTCGTTAATATACTCGTATCGAACTCAGTTTGAACACTAAGTCTTTGTCTACGACACAACTGCAACCTATAACATAAAATAGGTTACCTATATCACCATTTACTCTATTTGGATACCTAAAACAGATTAGGGTTATGATTCCTTACCAAAAATGGAATCGAAATCGCCGGAATAGCGACACGAGTAAGATGATTCGGCACATGGAGCGGTGGGATCGAATCCCAGGAACTCTCTCTCTCTCTCTTCTCCTTACTTTTTCCTTCTCTTTTTTCTTTTCTCTCTCCTAGGGTTTAGAAAATTCGTATGGCATGGGAGAGAGGGGATTTAAGGGCCTTATATAGGCTCAAAAGTGAGCTCAATGGCCCCATGGCCATGGTATACTTAGAATATAGCTAAGGGATGGCTGTTTCGGGCCAACGGAGCTCATCTGGAGGCCCCTTTTCTGCATACGGTCTAGGGGAAGTTTCCTGACAATGGATCTATGTCAAGTTAAGTTTTCAGTCCGATCGGATTTGTAGATCGACCGCAGAGGACCAGTTTCAGTTCAATAGTCATCGTCACTCGATCAGGGCCACAACTACACTGACCTGTGTAGAGAAAATTTTCTGATCCGATGGTGTATTTGAGTCATATTCTGACGGTTAAAAATCTTAAATTTGGCTTGCAAGCGAACAACCCAATTTACTTAAATTTGAGTTAATTTTCTAAAGATATTCGCGTTTCTTACACACTTCGCTCCAGGTCCAAGTTGTGCGTTTCTAGATAGTATCTGGACTTGATTTTCGAGATGGTTGTCAAGTTCAGTAAGGCGGTCATAACCATATAGTTTCGCGTTAATCGGACTTTCAACGCACGGTACAGGTCCGATACGGAGTTTCGTAATGCTCCCAAGAGCAACTGAGTTTTGAGATTGATCCTAGGTTTTTAAGTAATGTAGTGTTAGCGACTCTACTAGTTTTTGGTCTTACAGATCGTATAAAAAGTAGTTCAAGTTAATCTACCGATTAATTCAGTTTAACACTTAATTAATTTTCATCTAACTTCTAAAGACTTCGGTCCTTAGTGATTTCTGCCTGAGGTGGTACTTGGGTCTTTGTACGGATTTTTCTAAGACGTTACAAGTTCGGTGAGAACAATCATCTCAAACTTCTTCAACACTAGCTTTACATCTTCTAGGATGTTCTTCGAATCCACATCCACTTCCCTTTCTACTAATGTCAATATCACTCCCATCTCCTCAAGGTGTTTGACAAAACCTTATTCGTTTACAAGACGTTGCTCATCCACTTTAGAAATATTGGATTGGTCCAACGTTTACACAAGGGCCACACGTACGTGACCGATGAATCTGATAGTCTGTCTCAACCAGGTCAGCTCTCGTCGACAAACAAAATAAATTAATTTCTATATATAACCCTCACCAATAAGTTATCATGCTGACAATTTTGGTATTGCAGGAATACCTGTTCAAAATCGATGGGGAGGAATCACACGTGCATTAGTTGTTTAATCCGCTACCACATGTGGATTGGTGCAATCATCAGTGTCATCCGCATGAGCTAAAATTGCTCCCACCAAGCTGAAACTCCATCCTTCTTATAAGCCATAAGTTTAACATTCTTCTCTTCAGGGATATCCATGTAGTTGAAGAAGCGCTCGACTTCAAGCAACCAATCGAGGACTGAGTTAGCTGTTGACGATAGGAAGATCGATGTTCATCATGAATTCTCGATCCGTCATATCTACCTGATTGCTGCTTCGTTTAGGATGTTGGAGGATCATGTCATCGATCTCCTTATTGTTGGATCCCACATTCTCAAGTGTGATTCTATAATTCTCCACTAGCATTGCCACGCGATCAGCACGATTGTGAATTCTAGTACCTACTGAAGGCGGATCATCACCACAAATACGGAGTTGTGTTAAGGCATCTGTCATGTAGTCAAGAGCAACATGCATCCCTTGCATGACTTTTCGATTCTCCCACTGCGCCGCCTCAAAAGCCATCGCTGTTACAGGATAATTCCATGGAGCACCGTCCGTGGGATTGTTGCCCGATCTGTCGTTAGAAGCCATCGATATGAGAAAAAATATCCCTCTAATACCAAACTGATACAGGGAATGGCGTGATGAGAACGATCACCGTCTTCCTCGAACAATAAACACCTTGATTTCATAAGAGAAATAAGAAATTTATAAAGATTTATTAAAAAGCTCTCTAAAATAAATGAGTTTGACTTAAAAAAATGAATTTGACTCCTTAAATAACCCTAAACAATCTCTAAGATGCAATTAGAAGATACCTAAACAAATAAAGAAATAAAAACCGAAAAAGTGCAAGTTTCTGTAATCCGTTGATTGAATCATCGATCGATCAAAATGACCCAAAAATGTCCAAAGTCTAAAATTAAAAATTATGTGAGTTTCAATCGATCAATTTTATCGATAAACTTGAATTTTGTTGATTGCACTTTGGGCTTCTTCCGGTCCATGTGTTAGGAACATGCTTGATCCATGTCCTACATCACTAACACTAGCAGAAAAGAGAGATGCACATACATACGGCGAGGATGTGGATTAAAATGGTGCGCTTGGTACTTGTATAGTCCATGACCAATACACAATACGCATTGGAAATATATTAAAAACAAAACCCCAAAAATGGATTAATTAAAATATGTTAATAAACATTTCTAGATACTTCTGTCCTTAAAATGATGAGGTCTTAAAATATTGAATTAGGATCGAGGTTCTTGGTGCAACATACATGAGTATCATTATCCTTCAGCAACGTAACTGATACGTATCAGAAAATACAAATCAATTCCAATCGATACTTCAACCTTGATTGAAGTTTCATATTGAGCTAGAGACCGACTATCATGTATATTTGCCAATGTTCATCTATCCAACATTACATGTGGGATGAATGTGTCCAAGTTGCAGACCCCGGCCCACTAGTGATGGCGCATAGCCCAAATATCCACACTTATTGGACAACTCTAACCATACAACTGGAGGCCATCAAATATGTGAGTTAAGAATAAATTGTCACTCTTCATTCACAGGAAAATTAGATGGTTATGATCGTCCAATTAAGATAATTTTCCACGGACACAAAAGCTGGCCCACAATTTGGACAGTCTAGATAACTGTACATGTATGCCACATGTAAAGAACATGGCTACCACAATCTTTTCTACGTACACAGTTGGAAAAACACTTCCATCGATCAACTGGCAGATGAGTGGAGATACCTTGTTTCAACACTTAAGGTCTTGGTATTGATCCCAAGTGGAGGTGGCTAACACAGAGTGTGAACTAACAAGCTAACAAATATATATATATATATATATATATAATATATATATATATATATATATATGTTTCGTCGTCCATACAACACCAAAAGAAGTTGTTGTGTCGTACATGTCAACTGATACATAACGGTTTCGGGCAGGCCTCCACACCGTCTTTCGAATCCTTACGTGATCTTGCGGGGAAGGAAAGCAAAGAAAGAGAATTTTAGTTCGAGTTTGGAAATCTTACTTCTTCGCCTCCTATACTTTGGCTGGATCGCTCGTTCTCTCCCTATGAGTATCTACGTGAGTTTGGAATTCTATTGATGATCGAGACTCGAGAAGGAGATATTCCGCTCCGAAGTGTATGGGCAGGTGAGCCAGCAAAAGGCAGCTAGTGTTGGGGGCCTTACACAAAACCTTAGGATCTAGCCCTCCAAAACAAAGCAGAATTATGGATAATAAGGCAATGAAAATAATCAATGCATCAATCACACACCATACAAGAGATTTTTATGGGGAAAACCCTCAAAGAGGTAAAAACCATGGGACCTCATCTAGATCAACAATCCACTATGAAGTAGAATGTTACAAACTTCTTCACTCACGCAGGAGTGGATAAACAATGAGAGAAACAAAGAAAATGGAGAGATCTCACCGATTACGAAGACAGAGGCGCTGAGATATAGATTGCATAGTAGACAACCTCCACGAGCAGAACCTCCCTTCTATAAGCTTCCTCTCTCTCTTTTCTTCTCTCTCTCACCTTTGATAGCCCTAAACCCTTTAGCAAATCCCTTGTAAAGCTTTAGGAAACCCTCTTATTCTCTCCTAGAAACCCTAGGAACTCCTATTTATAGTTTTAGGAAACTCCCTTCCGCATCCCAGTTGCGAAAGGACTTGCGACACGAAATCCGTGCAAAATCGTGGAACGAATTTGCGTAGCCTCGACTGGTCGAACTGAGTCCACGATCGGTCGAGAGCCACCTTCGACCCGTTGAGCACCTCCTTCGATTGGTCGAGCACCCCAGAGAATAACAGTCCACAGTCGTTGGATTTTGAGTCATGCCATGACTCGTCTTCCACAACTGGTCAACCACAGCCTTCGACCAGTCGAGCAGGGCTCACGACCGGTCGACGACGGGTCAAAAAACCCATCAAATCTCCCCCTTTTTGACCCAGAAGAGATCCACCTTCTTCAAGCCAGCCAGGTTTCTACAAACCTCAAACTTGCCCTTGAGCAAAGCCTTGGTCATCATGTCTGACGCATTATCGTTCGTGTGGACCTTCTCAAGCTGTAACACCTTCTGTTCCAAAGTATCCCTGATCCAGTGATACCGAATCTCTATGTGCTTTGACTTAGAATGTTGACTTGGATTCTTGCTCAAGTGTATAGCACTCTGACTATCGCAATAGACCACGTGCTCCTCCTGCTTCAGGCTAAGTTCCTGTAGGAACCTCTTCATCCAAAACATCTCTTTACATGCCTCTGTGACTGCAATATACTCGGCCTCTGTCGTCGACAATGCTACGACCTTCTGTAGCTTGCTCTGTCATGAGACCGCTCCCCCTGCAAACGTGAACATAAACCCCGATGTAGACTTCCTGAAGTCTATGTCACCTGCCATATCTGCATCTGTGTAGCCCTCTAACACAGGTTTACCGTTACCATAGTATAGGCTCAACCTAGATGAGCCTCTTAGATACCGTAGTATCCACTTCACCGCTACCCAATGCTTTTTGCCAGGATTGACAAGATACCGGCTAACAATACCAACCGAATATGCTATGTCTGGGCGTGTACACACCATAGCATACATCAAACTTCCTACCACTGACGCGTAAGGTATCTTCTGCATCTCTTCCACCTCTGCCTTCTTCTTGGGACACTACCTGTCGCTCAATCTGAAATGACCATTTAGTGGAGTAATGACCAGCTTCGCTACATTCATATTGAACCGCTCTAAGACTTTCTCAATGTACCGCTCTTGTGACAGCCAGAGCTTCCTGCTGCTTCTGTTACGGGTTATCTCCATTCCAAGGATCTGTTTAGCCGGGCTCAAATCTTTCATCGCAAAAGACTTGCCCAACTCCTGTTTCAGCCTGTCGATCTTCTTGATGTCTTTTCCCATGATGAGCATGTCATCAACGTATAATACCAGAACTAAAAAATCACCATCTGTGAACTAGCGCGTGAACACACAGTGGTCCGACTCCGTTCTATCATACCCATGTTTCAACATAAACGAGTCGAACTTCTTGTACCATTACCGTGGAGCTTGTTTCAGCCCATATAAGCTCTTCCTCAGCCTACACACCATATGCTCTTTGCCCTTAACTTCAAACCCCTTTGGTTGGTGCAAGTAGATCTCTTCTTCCAGGTTACCATGGAGAAAGACAGTTTTAACATCTAACTGCTCTATCTCCAGATCCATGCTAGCTGCCAACCCAAGTAACACCCGTATGGATGTCATCTTCACCACTGGTGAGAATATCTCCTCGAAGTCTATGCCTTTCCTCTAACCAAACCCTTTCACCACAAGTCTGACATTGAACATCGTCTGTGAATTTTTCTGCTCGATCTTCTTTTTGAACACCCACTTGTTGCTCAAAGCTTTCTTACCCTTAGGCAATTTCACCATATCATAGGTGTGGTTCTTATGCAAAAATTTCATCTCCTCTTGCATAACTTTCAACCACTCCCCCTTATGCTCGTCGGCTAGGGCCTCAGAATAATCTTCTGGCTCTCCCCCATCAGTTAGCATAATGTACTCATGTGGCGAGTACCTCTTGGACGACTATCTATCCCTAGATGACCTTCTCACCTGTGGCTCAATAGGTGGATCAAGTGGGGGCTACTCCCCTGGTCCATCTTCTAAAGGAACTCCTTCGTCCTTTGCACCTTACTGTACTCCCCCGTAATCAGGCACCACGGGAGGAATAACCAGATCCATGTCCTCCAGCTCACCTGAAATAGGCTGGTTTTTCTCTGGCTTACCAATGTCTTCTATACACTGATCTTCAAAGAAAATCACATCTTTGTTCCTTACGAGCTTTCTCTAGGTCGGATCCCACAATCTGTAACCAAATTTTTCATCACCTTACCCTAAGAACACACACTGCCTGATCTTCATATCGAGCTTAGACCTCTCGTCCTTTGGTACGTGAACGGATGTCCTGCATCTAAACACCCTAAGATGACTGTACGATGGGTCATGTCCAGTCCACACCTTCTCAAGTACTTCATTCAACAGCGCTGATGGAGACCAGTTTATCAAATACACCGCCGTGTGCATTGCTTCTCCCCAGAACATCTTGGGCAATTTTGCATGGGATAACATGCATCTGATTCTCTCAACAATGGTGCGATTCATTTGCTCAGCTACACCATTATGCTGGGGGGTCTTGGGAACCGTCTGTTCATGCCGTATACCTAGGGACTTGCAGTATTCATGAAAGTCGCCAATGTATTCACCACCATTGTCAGTACGGATACACTTCAATGATCTACCTGTCTCTCTCTCGACCATAGCATGAAATAATTTAAACACACAAAAGACCTCATCGTTGGATTTCAAAGCATAAACCCAAACCCTCCTAGATGCATCATCTATAAAGGTAACAAAATACAATGCCCCACCTAAGGTTTTTATCCTCATAGGACCACAAACATCAGAATAAACCAAATCTAATGCATGCACTTTATTAACATGAGAAGCAGATTTAACAAATGAAACTCTATGTTGTTTCCCTAATAAACAATTAAGACAGGTTTTGAGAGGTGTACCTGTCACGTCTGGAAGGAGCCGCTTCTTTGCTAGTACCTGAAGTCCTTTTTCACTCATGTGGCCTAGACGCCAATGCCACATGTCAATAGCTGAATCTTCCGCTGCGTTCAACCCACCCTTGCACATACTGACACTTGCCTTGTAAAGGGTGCAACACTTCTTCCCTCTAGCCACGATCAACAAACCCTTGATGAGCTTCCATCGCCCACTAGCAAAATGACTTTCATAGCCATCATCATCCAACCTTCCCGTCAACATCAAGTTGAGGCGAAGGTCTGGGATATGTCTCACATCCCTGAGAACCAATGTGCAGCCCACATCGGTCTTCACACAAATATCGCCGACTCTCACGATTTTTGATACGCCAAAATGTCCCATCTTCATAGTCTCATAGTCACCTGACTTGTAGCTTGTAAAGAAGTCCCTGCGTGGAGTCGCATGAAAAGAAGCTCCCGAGTCTATCACCCAGTCGGTGTCTTGACTCGTAGCCGTGAGACATACATCATGATCTGCAGAAAGAATAACTACAACGTCACCATCTGAAGCGACCGAAGTGAAATCTGATTCATCTTTCTTCCCTTTTCCTTTCTTGTCGTTCTTCTTACCACGACATTCATGCTTGTAGTGACCCTTCTTGCCACAATTCCAGCATTCAACATCTTTTCTATTACTTGACTTGCCTCTTGATTTATCTCGGGCCTTCCCGCCCATCCTGTTCTTTCCTCTCCCCCGTTCCTATGTCACAAGGGCCTCTTGCTGAGTAGACCCCTAAGACTTCCGTCTTGTTTCCTCATTGAAGAGACAACTGGTTACCTGTTCCATGGATATCTTTCCGTCTGGCGCGGAGTTACTTAGAGACACCACCAATGTCTCCCAACTGTCAGGCAATGAACTAATTAAGCAATAGTAAAACCTGCAATTCATCATTCAGGACCATCTTCATAGAGGAGAGTTGGTTTACTATATTACTGACCTCATTCATGTGCTCGGCCACAGAACCACCATCCTTGAACTTGAGATTCACAAGTCGCCTTATCAGAAAAATCTTATTACCGGTTGTCTTCCTCTCATACAGCCCTTGTAATTTCAGCCATAGGCTAGCGGCTGAGGTTTTTGTAGATACATGGTGGAACACAGAATCATCCAACCATTGTCTAACAAATCCCACCGCCTTTCGGTCCATCTTCTTCCAATCATCATCAGTCATATCCTTGGATTTTGCTGATATGCCTAAAATTGGAGAACATAGGTCCTTGCAGTAAAGCAAGTCCTCCATCTTAGCCTTCCATATGGTCTAGTTAGAACCATTGAGGCTGATCATCCTTGATGAGCCACCTTCCATAATTTAAAAACCGATCCTACCCATTCATTGAACTTGGCTTTGATACCACTTTGTTGGGGGCCTTATACAAAACCTTAGAATCTAGCCCTCCAGAACAAACCAGAATTATGGATAATAAGACAATGAAAATAATCAATGCATCAATCACACACCACACAAGAGATTTTTACGTGGAAAACCCTCAAAGAGGTAAAAACCACGGGACCTCGTCCAGATCAACAATCCACTATGAAGTAGAACGTTACAAACTTCTTCACTCACACAGGAGTGGATAAACAATGAGAGAAACAAAGAAAACGGAGAGATCTCACCGATTACGAGGACATAGAAGCGCTGAGATATAGATTGCATAGTAGACAACCTCCATGAGCAGAACCTCCCTTCTATAAGCTTCCTCTCTCTCTCTTTTCTTCTCTCTCTCTCACCTTTGATAGCCCTAAACCCTTTAGCAAATCGCTTGTAAAGCTTTAGGAAACCCTTTTATTCTCTCCTAGAAACCCTAGGAACTCCTATTTATAGTTTTAGGAAACTCCCTTCCTTATCCCAGTTGCGAAAGGACTTGCGACACGAAATCCGTGCAAAATTGCGGAACGAATCTGCCACGATCGGTCGATCTAAGTCCACGACCGGTCGAGAGCCACCTTCGACCGGTCGAGCACCTCCTTCGACTGGTCGAGCACCCCGGAGAATAACAGTCCACAGTCGCTGGACTTTGAGTCGTGCCACGACTAGTCGACCACAGCCTTCGACCAATCGAGCAGGGCTCACGACCGGTCGATGACGGGTCAAAAAACCCATTAGCTAGCTAGTGTCAAAGCTTTGTCGGCCTCACCATGATGTATGTTTTTTATCCACGCTGTCCAAGGCCCAATACCAAGATTGAAGCATATCCAAATACCAAGTTGACCACACCACAGAAAGCAGTGGGGATTGAACACTTGCTATTGAAAACTTCTTGGGCACCACAAAATTTTTGGATCAAATTGATATTTGTTGTTTTTTTTTTTTTTTTTTTTTTTTTTTTTTCTCCTTCCATCCAGGTCTGTATGACCTTATGAGCAGGTTGAATGACAAATAAACATCACCGTCTACCCTTAAGAATGTTAATTTCAACGGTCGATGTCATTATCCCCACTTTTTATGTGGCGTGGTCCACTTGCGCTTTGGATATGCGTAAATTTTGGGCTCGTGCCTTGAAATGTTGGAATGTTTGGATGCAAATCCAAGGGTCGAAACGTGAATTGGGTTATCAATGGTAAGCTTATTAGTGAGATTTTTGGGCCATGCCTGGGGCTGGCAAATGAGGTATGCTGGTTCTTTGGGCTTAGCCTACCACAACTGGTTGCAATGGGCTCGATAAGCTCAAGACATGAACCCAGGTTGTGCTGATCTTAATCTAGCTCGAACCTGACCCATTAGGAGTTTCTTTGGTGTGCAGAAATTGACTCGACTTGCCGGAACTAGCCTTCCAAGGAAGCGTCTGAGTTACCCGTTTGGATGAATCTTTTGGGATAGATATCTACTTCCGACCGAGCTTGAATTTCGCAGAATAGGTCAGGTGGTTTCAAGCTAAAAAAGCTATCGTACGTGTTGGTATTCCAAGACAGGCTTGACATACAAGGGGTTTCGCATGTGTCTCCCTCTCTCCGCTATCTTCAGGTGCCCAGCAATGAATAATTCATTTTTGTCTCTCATCACAAGGTAACACCAAAGTGGGTCCCACATGATGGTCAATCCGTTAAAAGATCAGAGCCTTTCTAATATAATAAGCATGGACTGTTGATTTGCTAAGAGATTGATAGGATGGTTAATTAGGATCATTTTATCAAAGTTAATTTTGAGTAAGAGGGGCAACAAGTTGGTTCTCTGATGCAGGGAAGGACGTGATGAGACCGATCAATGTCTTACTCTGGGATAACTACTAAGAATACATGAAGTTCTTTGGATTCCTCATAGAGTTTCCTCAAGAGGGATAAAAAATAGAAATAAATTATAATAAATTCAAAATTAAATTGATTGACGATAAAAACGAAATTACAATCGTTTAAATAATGAGTTCAAACCTAAGACAGAGTTTTTGACTCAAACTCCCTAAAAATGTGACTTACTATAAATAATAAATTTACTATTTATAAATGATCATGATTCCCACTAGACTTCATGGTTTTGGGCCAAAAATAGCAAGTGTCCAATTTAGCCTAAACATGTTATTCTTCTAGTTTTTCTAAGCCCTTTTCATGTTCGGCACCACTCCTGTAACTCAAAGGATCAAAAGTTATGATCGAATTAAAACTTACTATTTATAGTAAAAATGAAAATAAAATGGACTTTAGACCGTTGATCTGATGGAATCTCGCAAATCCAGCATGGGTAGTCCAAAGTAGTAGGGTTGGTTGGCAAAAGTAGTTTCTCCTACCCCAAAATCATATATGATATGTTGAAAAACTCATTCTAGTTTGTGATACATGATTGTCACGCCTTCTTTCATCCATCTTAATTTGCCATAAAAATGTATGCGACCCACTATACATCAGTTTCCTTAATCATTGTTCTAAATCAATTCTTGGGTCTTTTCTCGTTGATCCATATTAACCATCAATTTTCTTAGCCATTGATTGAATGTTTTTTTTTTTTTTTTTTTTTTTTTTTTTTTTTAAAAGAAAAATTTACAATTTGATCGTTGAGAGGGATGGGCAATGGGTGGACCCCACATGATAGATCATCGAAACCAATGGTCTAACATTTTTCTGGTATGGTCAATAAGGACCATCCATTTTTCCAACCAGTAGTAAGATGTTTAGGATCATCCAATCCAAGTGATATTAAGAGGGATCGATGGCCAGTCATATGCGTGCCTAAAATAGCGAGTAGTTAAATTCAATGATTATACCTTTTTTAGCATGATTAATACAGGCCATTCACTTTGCAATATATCAATAGTGATATTAGGTTTATTATTTTTTAAAAATCTATTTGACTTTTGATAGGGATGATGTGCACAGATGGATGCGATGAGGTCGATCACTATCTTCCTAAGGGGATAATTATTCTGAATCTAGAGAGCTCTCTAAACTCTTTACAAAACTTCTTCCAATCCAAGAGGGTTAAAAGCATAAATAATTGCTAATAAATTTAAAATAATTTGATTGATGATATATATAATATATATATATATATATATATAAAGAAGTTAAATTCTTTAAATAAAGAACTCAAACCTAGTATGGAGTTTTATATTTAGACTCCAACTCAAACACCCTATAAATATAACTTACTACAAATAGTAAATGTAGTATTTATAAACGGCTTCTATTCATAATAGACTATGATTTTGGGCTAAAAATAGTATCCAATTTGGCCCAACAACATTATTCTCCTAACTTTTCCATGCCATTTTCATGTTGGGCACAACTTCTACAACTCAAATGATCAAAAGTTATACTCAACTAAAACTTAATATTTATATTAAAAACGAAACTAAATGGACCGTCGATCTGATAGAATCTCACAAATCCGGCCTGGTTGGCTTAATGTAGGTCCTCTTATTCCAAAATCATATATAATATGTCAAAAAACTCATTCCAATTTGTGATATACGACTGATTTAAAGTTCTGACGTTCCGGATCATTTTCGCCTTCAATCGGGCCTCCTCTAGTCCTTCTTTGCCATGAAATTTTCTACGACCCACTCTACATTAGATGAGTAATCAAATACTCATCAACAATTGACGGTCCATATCAATACTCATCATACACGTGTGCCCACATCTAAACTTACCATTTTATTTCGGCTACTCACTTACAGACTACAATCCACTCAATTCCACGAGAGTTCAAATCCATACTACCAAACAAGCCCTATGTTGAGATCTATGACTTTACAATTGAAATACAAAATCTTTGGTTCCATGAGACTCCAGAGTACTCACCCAAACATTATCATCCTGAATATCCGAATGTTGTATTCTAGTAACCAAAATCCCAAGCATCTCAACGACGGGTTGGATAAAGAAAATCACGTCCTAATCTCAACTAGCTCATGTTTCGACATTTTGGTAATGTCCACATTACTCTTCATTTGCCATCCATCAAAACATATGCTTACGTGCAAATTAAAATCTTTATTTTTATTTTTGGAAAGCAAGCAAATATTCTGAAAGAATTTTCCAAGTAAAATAAACTCTATGGGTTCGATTTTCAGGTCAAATCAACGGATTGTCGCAAGTGAGCCCATGGGCTAAATAATATTCACCCATGAGGAGGAACATGGTTCACCGAAAAGGAGGAGCCCATGGACTAAATATTCACCCATAAGAAGAAAAATGGCTCCATGAAAAGGTACTGATGCATTAGTTGATTGGTTTCCGTTACCAACTTGGGAAGTTTTAAACCCACGGGAAAGATAATGATTAGAAGAATTTGTTACTTTTTAAGTTAACATGCTAGAAATGTATTAAGACATTTCATGATATCTGGTGCAACCAAACGCACCTTAGCTAAATTTTTAGTTGACGATTAAACGAGACTTGGGACATGATTGATACATGTGGATTTGAGTCGGATGTATGCGCTTTGTGTCATGATGTTCGTGTATAAATCTCTGCACTCTGAGACTATCAAAGTTTTTGGTATTAGTTCTAGTTCATTTCCCTGCAGAGAAATAATTTGATCATCTGCCTTTTATTCATTTTAATGCGGTCTATTCCATGGCCACATGTTCGATTGTTCAGCTGAGTGCTCGAGCCACATGGACACAGATTTTAGATTTATTTTTTTTTATTTTTTTTACACACGCACACACATCCCACACACTCATGCTAGTGGAATTTCACCACCTATGGATACTCGAACCCTTGACGGGGTGTTGAAACTCCTGAGAGTCTATCACCCAAGCAAGGGTAAGGATCCACATGGACACAGATTCAATAGGTTTAAATTTATGCCACTTTTAGGAGATTTTTATCAAAATGGTCACAAGATATGGCCGTTGCAAGTGTTTAGCCTCTCGTTTCTAATCATTTGGTTTAACCTTTCGACATCTTTTCGAAAATTGTAGGGACACAAATGACCTTTTATAGAACCGCTTTTACCCGTATAACATGAAAATTGGGTGAGGGAGAAGCTTTAGCGCCCATATACTGATTAGGCCCACTGGAAGAAAGATCAAATCCGTTCATTCCCTTCATAGCCCACAATTTCTATAGGAAATTAATAATTTCAACTTAATTTGAGCTCTTTGTAGCCCATGACAACCAATAACTGTGGTCGTTCAATCTCAATTGTTTCCTTGTGGTGTGGTCCACCTTATCTATGGATGTTCTTCATTTTTGGGCTCCTGCCCTTAAATTAAGTTCCGAATCCAATGGACAGAGTGGATTCGACTTATACTCCACAGTGCGCCCTACCGAAGGTATCCGAAGACCCTATAGTAGGGTCAAATACATTCGGAGACCACATTTCTACCTTTTTACAGTTTCTTGCAAAGAGTGACTTCTTCCTTTAAAGCTTTCTTCATGGGACCCACCATTGCTCTTTGTTGTTCAAGTCTCTGGCGTGACATTCTCTGAGTGTATTTATTCCATGAATCTTCTTCATCAAAGCTTCCTCTACGTGATCGACCACCACGCTCCTACATGTTATTTTCTGGTGGACTTTTCCCATGCCTTCAATGGTCTTTATTTGATGTATGACTACTCACTAGCTTTTTGTTTACAATATCAACATAAGAAGTAAGAAGAAATATAATATTTGTCACCAGTTGTATTGGAGTTTATTGCAAATATATTGGTAAAACTGTAATTGTTCATGGTGCCACCTTTGAACCAACCACACCCTTCACACATGATAACCACAACCCTATTGTTTTTATAAGCATAATAATCCCTCCTCCTATGGGGTATTTTCTTGAAAGAAGTAAGAGAATACTCTGTAATCAAACGCATTGATACGATAAGGAAAATGATGATCAACCTCATCACGTTCATCCCTGTGTCACCTTCCCTTCTACCCACAAACAAATTAGATAGTATTTCGAGAAAAACTATTCAAATATTTGTATTACCAGGGTGGTATGTCAGAGAACGTGACGTTGACGGCCGTATGCCGAAAAAAGAACTCCGACGAAGGGTGTTGATGGGTCCCACAAAAGAAAACGCTATGTAAAAAAAGAAGAAGAAGAAAAAAAAAAAAACTCAAATGAGTCCTTCGACTGGCTAGACCCTAGCTACCAATAGTACTTCATACACCATTTGTGGGGCCATCATTGTGTATGTGTTGAAGCCACATTCACGTATAAAGTAGACTACATCATAAGAAAACAGTTGAAAATAGACAACCACCGTTATAGATTATTGTGGGCCACAAATAGCTTGAATCAGACTGACATTAGCATTTTTCTGTTGAAATGGGGGCCGTAATTAGAAAAAACAGATTGCATCTTACCTTCCAATGAACCCA